>OY754931.1:7500-1238337 GCA_963576535.1 Plemyria rubiginata
ACCTAACCTAACCTAACCTAACCTAACCTAACCTAACCTAACCTAACCTAACCTAACCTAACCTAACCTTTTTTTTTTTTTTTTTTTTTTTTTTTTTTTTTTTTTTTTTTTTTTTTTTTTTTTTTAACGTTGGGAAATCCATCATGGATACTCTCCGGTTGCGGGGGCAACCAGAGAGTTATGTCAGACTCCTACTGACTAAAACCCAACGGGGTCCCTCTGGACGCCTTAAAACTGGGGTTCTGGGCACGTGTTCACATTCCTCCATGTGCCCCAGCGGCGATGGCTGTGAGCCTCCTCTTTTGTGGTTCTTCTTTTCTCTTACGAGATGCGCACGGGACCCGCGCGCGACATCTCCAGGCATTGTAGGCGACGGTCACCCCCCGGTGCCGCCGCCTGGCCTATTTTCTGGGGGTCGTAATGGGTGGAGGGTTCTCCGCCGACGCCCTGCTCTCCTGCTGCGGATTGGGTTCAGCGAAGAGATTTCTCTTTCCCTTTCCGCAGCTTCCTTCTGCGAGAGGACTTCTTCGCAGAAGGTTACGCCAGCTTTCCAATTTGTATCGCTCTCGACTATTGCCTTAACAAAGGCCGGGAGCGATAGGTCATTACCTATTCTTTGCACAAGGTCTTGCCGAGGGACCGCCCAAGCTGGGCACTCGGCAAGCGTGTGCAATGCTGTGTCCATATTGCATGAGCAATGGTGACACCCCTCATAAGGCTCCCTACCAATCCGACACAGGTACTTTGCAAAGCAGCCATGCCCCGTTAGTACCTGTGTCATTCGGAAGGTTAGGGAGCCATGTTCTCTGTTGAGCCACTCCCCAAACACCGGGTGAATTGCCTCGATGGTTCTCAGGCCAGCAGTTGGTTGCGCCAGCCGCCTGATCCACTCTTGCACAAGGAGATCGTGGATTATGCTCCTCTGTTGCTCCACCTCTCTTAGCGCTGGCCTTTGGCCCTGCGCGATCTGCTGTTCCCGCCAATAGTAAATCGACGCGAGGCCCCTCGCTTCGAGGTCCCATGGCAGTGATCCTGCCAGAGCGCACGCCACCTCGAAGGACACTGTGCGGTATCCCCGTATCACTCTAATAGCAATCACTCTCTGCGGTTTTCGCAGTAGGGCGATGTTTGTGCTATTAAGTGTTTCGGCCCACACAGGAGCTCCATACATGGCCATTGATCGGACCACTCCCATGTACAGTTTCCGACAACTGACCCTAGCACCCTTTAGGTTAGGCAGTATTCCTCCGAGTGCAGCCGCTGTTCCCATGAGCTTAGGGACAAGACTCGCAAAATGGGCGTTAAAGTTCCATCGGCTATCAAGGACAAGTCCTAGGTACTTCATCGTCGACTTGACACCGATGCGAACACCACTAACCACGATATGAGATTCAGCTGGGGGCTTGTTTCTCGGACCATGAAAGCATAGAGCTTCAGATTTCGACAACGCGACCTCTAGCCCCAGACGTCTTATCCTACTAACCACCTGTGCTACGCCAGCCGTGGCAAGAAGCGCAGCTTCTCTGTACGACTTGCCTCTCGCCGTGACCAAAGTATCGTCTGCATAGCACGTGACATGAATGCCCCAGAGAGTGGCACCCCGTAGAACCCAGTCATAGCCGATGTTCCACAGGAGCGGCCCAAGGACCGATCCCTGTGGAACACCGCACGACATTCTATGCTGGCTCCATCCGTCTCGCCCTTGAAATGACACGAATCGGTCTTTAAGGTAGTCTCCGATAATGCTACGAATGTAGCAGGGTACTTGGTGATACCTCAAGGCTTCATTTATACAGCTCCAGGGTAGAGTGTTAAAGGCATTTGCGATGTCCAGAGACACCGCCAAGACAACTCCGCCCCTAGATACTGCTTCCTCTGCGATCGTTTTGACTCGTAAAATCGCACCCACTGTAGAAAGCCCTGTGCGAAACCCGAACTGATTATCATCCAGATCCGGTCCGACACGACTCAAGTGACCGATTAGACGAGTCGCAATTACTCGCTCAAACAGCTTACCCACCTCATCAAGAAGAACGATAGGGCGGTAAGCTGAAGGTGATTCCACTGGGCGACCATCTTTTTTCAATAGCACCAGACGGCCAGTCTTCCACTGTGCAGGGAACACACCCTGTTCCAAACAAGCACTAAAAAGACCTTGGAGCCGGGGCCCCAAGACCTTCAGGGCCAACACCCATGCTTTACCAGGAATGCCGTCAGGGCCAGGAGCCGTGTTTTTAGCACCCAGTCTCTTAACTGCCATTCTCAGTTCGACCTCATTTACTTCCGGCACCTCCGCACCTTCAGTAATCTCCTCATCAGGTGGAGCCATGTTTGGTGGCGCGTGCTCTTCAACGCTTGGGAAAAGAGTTGCGATCACCTCCCCCAAGAGTTGTGGCTCAAGACTTTGAGTCAGAGGTGGAGTCCACGGGCGGAGTTTTCCCCTCACCATCCTGTAGGGTCGCCCCCATGGGTCCTGGTTTAGGGTCTCCAGCAATTCGTCTCGGGCAATCGTTTTTGCCTGTGCGATGGCCAGCTGGAAGGCTGCTTTGGCATCCCTATACAGGCCATATAGCTGATCTTCCAGCTGTTCATCGCGACGTCTTCTCCTACGCTGTCTCGTGTATTGCCGTCTTGCCGCCACGCAGGTTACACGCATATTGGCCAGTTCTGTTGACCACCAATAAACTTGACGCTTGTCTGATGGTGGTCTGGCTCTGGGCATCGCTGCATCACAAATGTGCGTCATGGACTCTTGGAACCATTCTGCTTCAGCAACAACTTGGAGCTCTGCTACTGCACTTGGTTGCGATATCCAGGCTTTAACCAGAGCCGCTTCCTCTAACACGTCCCGGTCAAGGCGCTTGAGAGCCCAGCGAGGACTGTTCCCGCTATGGTTGGATGCGTGGGGTCTATACGGTGTTATCGGTAGATGAGAAACCTCAAAACGGATATACCTATGATCCGATAGGGTCTCCACATCTCCTAAGACCTCCCAACCATGCACACGTCTGACTAAATTCTCACTGGCAAAGGTGACGTCCACTATGGACTCGCCCTGCTGCCTCACGCATGTAGGTGTTGATCCACGATTTAGAAGAACAAGACCAGAAGTAAGGGCCCACTCTTCCAATGCGTCTCCTCGCGCATCAGTGACAGGAGACCCCCACGCTGCAGATTTTGCGTTAAGGTCTCCGACAACGAGCACTGGATGCGGGTGACTCTGTCCTACTAGGGTCCCAACCTCAACGAGAAAGCTCTCGAATTCAGTGAGGGTTCTATTTGGCGAGAAGTACGTCGCAATCACCATCACTCCATTCACTTGAGCCGCTACGCATCCCCGACCCTTCACTACCTTTTCAACGGTAGCTCCTCGCACGATTATTGCAGCCAAACCTTCATTATCCCCTACCCAATTGTCTCTTGGGGGGACAAAGTAAGGTTCGGATATTACCGCTATATCAATCAACCACTCCGCCATGCTCTGGATCATGAGATCCTGAGCTCTGGCGGAGTGGTTGAGATTCGCCTGCAGAAAACGTAGGGCCATAACTATGAGGTTTCCATATGCACCCTCTCACCCCCAGACTGTGATGGGGGACAGCTTGAAGCTGTCTTCTCTGCATCTGGCGTTGCCTTGCCTTTTCCAAGCTTAGGAGGGGCACACGTCTTGCTACCCAGAAGATGAGCTGATGGCTTCTTGGCTGCCGCACAAAGTGAGCACTTTGGCGGCGCAGAACAGTCCGACGATTTGTGACCGGCTCGGCCACAACGGTAGCACTCTTCGCTACGATCAACCTCTGCTACACACTGAGCGCGGACATGGCCAACGTAATGGCACCGATAGCATCGCAGAGGTCTGGGCTGAATCAATTCCACTCGAGCTGACACCCAGCCAACGAGCAGTCGGCCTACCCCTCCTAATTTTTTGGCAGCCGCCACTGGGCAGCTTACCAGAGCAACTCCAGTACCTTGATAGGTACTTTTAATGTGACCTACTTTAATTTGCTCCTCTGGGCAGCCTCCTTGCTGCGCTATAGCAGACACGAGGTCTTCTTTGGACACTGAATCGTCTAGACCCAGAATCCGGAAGTCAGCACACTTAATGGGCCTGGAGACACGTGCAGTCTCCTCGCCCAGGACTTCTCTAAGTTTCTGTGCAAATGTATCCGCTTTTTCTGCACTGGACTCACCCTCTACTACCTCTAGAATACGGGCACCAGTAGCGGCTTGGCGGAACCGTAGGCTTGCTATACCGCAACTGGCAAGATCTATCTTCGTCTTGGCCTCTTTTATCACATTGGCGTAAGTCACGCCCTTCTCCTCGGCTCCCGGCTGCAGCGTAATGACTACAGCTGCGGTCTTCGGAGGACGTAATTTAGCCGCAGTAGGCCGACGTTCAGCTTTAGCCTTAGCCTTAGTAGTTGGTTTAGGCTTTGTGCCTTGGGCTTGTGGCACCCCCTTCTTGGCTTTTTTGCCACGTTTGGTCACAGTGGTCCAACCATCGTTTGCAGCCTCGGCTGTTGGTACCTCTTGAGGCTGTTTCCTCTGGGCATCTTGGGTCTGGTCTGCTGCTGTAGCAGAACTTCCCTTCTTGCTCGTCTTCTTAGTCCCTGTTTGGGGAGGCGGAGGCTGATGCTCTGCTTCTTTTGCCTTTTCTTGCTGAGGCGGTGCAGCTGCACGCTTATCCGCAGCTAGAGGTGGGCGTAATCGCTTTTCAGGAAGCAACCTTTCCTCCATTCCTTCAAATCGCGCATTCATCATGTTGCCTACTTGCTCCATGATTGCACGCGCCATTTCCTCATAGTTGTTGCCTCCGCGAGGTGTCGATTGACTTGTCCCTGCATCGGGACGATTCACACTCACGGAAGGCAGATCCTCTGGATCCCTTACAAGCATGGCTCGTAGCTCTTTCATCTCCTTGCGAAGCTGCAACACTTCAGCTCGCAAGCTAGCATTGTCAGCCTGCAGCTTGGCTGTTTCCTCTGAAGCTGTGGTAGCAGCCAATGCTTCTACCGCTGCCTTAATTGAAGCCGTCGAATCCTTTAAAGCCTTCATAAAGGTCCCTTTAAGGTTCTGCGACTTAGTTGCGACCGTCAATATTATTTCGGCTGCATCATCGACCTGCTTCACCATGTCAGATGCAAGCCCACTGCTCTCCACCGGCTCCGGTGGGTTCACCTTTCTTGTGGTTTTAAAATGAGCCACTTTGGAGGATACCTCTTCTTCAGCCTGCCGCTGAGCCTGCTCTCGCTCCGCATCCCGTCTCAGGGCGTTGAGATGCGCTTGCGCCTTCGCAAGACCAACATATGCTCCAGTTGTTGGAGGACGACCCCTGCCTCTTGTGGCCGTGCGTCTGGCCTTCGAGTCGACCGGGACCACCTCGTCACCTGAGGCCGACTCGGACTCGCAATCGCCGATCTCGCGATGGAGTCGTTTATTGCGCACCGTTTTCTTCATCCAGAATTTTTCTGGGAGGGCCTCTATCGAAACCCTGCACTCTCTTGAGTTAGCGGACGCCACGCTAACAACAGACTGGGTGTCGGACCATGAGTCGACATCCACCTCCGCCTCATCGGCGCCACTAAGTGCACAAGCACCCATCTTCTCCTCTTCTTCGTCGCCATAACGGCATCCATCATCTTTTTTGTTAAGGATTTGTTTTTTCATAATTGTTCCCACGAATGTGGGGGAAATATGAGGTCACCACCGAAGTGCCCCGACCAGTGCCCCCTGTGGCCGGGGAAGGGTATATACTGCGGAGGTCCCCTGGTATCCGCAGGTTTTAACGTGTTTTCTCACGGGTTTTTGTATCAAGGTTTTCCTTCCTCTGGGCCCGGCCAATTAAGGCAACGCCCCTTCGGTCCATGCTTATGCGACGTACCCCTTTAGGCCAAAGTAAAGGGGTCGTTGACGCAAAAGCTGGGTACCGGATGGAGAGGTGGCAAGCCTCTCCGACGGACTGGACAATATGGTTAGTATTGCCCAACCAGTCTCACACCACACGTAAGGGATAAATCCCTTACTGGTACGCCTTGAAAAGGGCGCACCTTTCCCGCCTGACAGGCCCAAGCTGGGCCCCGCCGAGATGCGCTTTCTCCTCCCCCCAAGCCTTTCCGTATGGGTAGCCCTGCGGTATAGCCTCGGGGATCATTGGAACGGACGCGCCGCTTGTCGAGTTATTGGCCACCATGAAAGAAGTTCCATGGTGTTACCAGGGTGCACCACGTGGAGGTTACCCGACCTAGCACCCCAACCTAACCTAACCTAACCTTTTTTTTTTTTTTTTTTTTTTTTTTTGCGTGGGGGAAATGCATTTACGCATACCCGCCGCTGGGGGAGCGGACGGGTTATGTCGGGCTCGACGTCACATTAACTGTGACGCCACTACCGACTAAAACCCCCACGGTGTTCCATCGACCTCGGACTGCAAACGGGGCCCGGGACCAGTTTAATATACTCCGGTCCCCGTTCTGCCGACGTCCGCCCTCTCTAGGTAGGGCAGACACAACTCGGGAGAGGGACGAACCCTCCCCCTATACGGCTTAAGTGCGACGTGCCGGAACACACGGCACGTCGTCTGTCATTGGAGGCCTTTCTCACGCTGGGTGAGGAGCGACAGGTGCCCCCGCATCCATCGCTCCAGGGCCTCCGAGCGGCGATGGAGTGCGGGCCCGATGGGCTCGCCTCCGTGGCCGCACTCTCCGGAGCGGGAGAGAGAGGGGATCAATCTCTCTCTCGCGCTCTTCGGCCTCCCTCTGCGACATCACGACCTCGCAGAAGGAGACCATTGCTTCCCAGGAGCGTTCGTCGTCGACCATCCGAGCAAGGATGGTCGGTAACGAGAAGTCCGCCCCAATGACCGCAGCCAACTCGAGCCGCGGCTGTGCCGCTCCCGGGCACGCCTCCAGTACGTGCTGCGCGGTTTCCTCCGCGCAGCCGCACTGATGGCACTGTGGGGTCGCCTCCCTCCGAGCCACGTTACAGAGATACCTCCCGAGGCATCCATGCCCCGAGAGGATCTGTGTTAGGCGGAAGGTCAGCGCCCCGTGCCGCCGGTGTATCCATTGCCCTAGTACGGGCCGGACCGCCTCAAGAAATCGGCTAGCCCCGGAACCTCTTCGCAGGTCCAAGGCTAGCCGCCTACTCCAGGACTCCAGGGCAACTTCCCTGGCGTCCGCCCTCCACTGGTCGACCTCTCGCGGAGCAGGCCGAAGGTCCTCCACTCGTGCTTGTGCTCTGCACCAAAATACCGAGGACAGCACGTCGGCCTCTAAGTCCCACGGGAGGGACCCAGCGAGGACGCAGGCCACCTCGTGGGAGAGCGTGCGGTAGCCCCTGCACACTCTTACCGCCATGACCCTTTGGGCTCTGTGCAACAGGGCGGTCTCCCTAGCGTTGAGGGATCCCGCCCAGACAGGAGCTCCATAGAGAGCCATTGAGCGTACCACCGCCATATAGAGGCGGCGGCAGCTCCCTCCTGCTCCTCCGAGGTTTGGGAGGAGGCGACTCAACGCAGCCGCTGTCCCCACGAGTCTTGGGGTCAGCCGTTCGAGGTGCGGCCCAAACCGCCACCTGCTGTCAAGTACGACGCCGAGATATTTCAGCGTCGACCCGACTGCAATGGTGGTTCCCCCCACAACAATGTTTGATCCGGCAGGTGGCGCCCGCCGAGGGCCATGAAAACAGATGGCCTCGGATTTATGGAGCGCCACATCCAGACCCAGCCGCCGGATCCTGGCCACCACCGCCGCAACGCCGGCAGTAGCCAAGACGGACGCTTCTCTAAACGTCCGTCCCCGGGCGGTAACCAGGGTGTCGTCGGCGTAACAAACGACGTCGACGCCAACCAGGTTAGCCCCCCTTAACACCCAATCATACCCGACGTTCCACAAGAGGGGGCCTAGAACGGACCCCTGTGGAACGCCGCGCGTCATGGGGCTACGGCCTTCCCCCTCCTTCGTCGGGTAGACTACCTCTCTATCAGAGAGGTAGTCCCGTATGAGGCGCTGAAGGTACTGGGGTACCCTGTGGTACCCTAGCGCCACCAAGATGGTGCTCCATGGCAGGCTGTTAAAGGCGTTGGCGATGTCTAACGACACCGCCAACAATACCCCGCCTCCGGAGCACGCGTTCTCGGAGAGATCGCGAACGTGGGATATTGCATCCACTGTCGAGCGACCTCTCCGGAAACCAAACTGGGTTTCAGCCAGATCTGGGCCAACCACCTCGAGATGCCTGACAAGGCGGGCTGCGACGATACGCTCTAAGAGCTTGCCAGCCTCGTCAAGCAGCACTATGGGGCGGTACCCCGACGGCTCGTCCGCTGGGCGCCCCACTTTCCGCAGGAGGACAAGCCGTCCTCCCTTCCACCTCACAGGGAACCTCCCCTCTCGCATGCAGCGGCTGAAGAGGGACCTCATGCGGGGTTCCAACGCATCCTGGGCGAGGGCCCACGCACGGCCGGGAATGCCATCAGGTCCCGGAGCCGTGTTTTTGGCCTTCATCCTGAGGACGGCTACGCCTAGCTCTCCCTGGGAGGTTTCAGGCACGTCCTCTTCCGCCTCTTCACGTGCCGCCATCAGAGGCGCCACCATGGGGGGAGGGACGAACTCAGTCCCCGGACTACCGGGGAACAGCCCCTCAACCACCCGTCGGAGAACCGGCAGCTGCAGGGTGGTGGTAGTGGGGGGAGCCCAGGGCTGAAGCTTCTGCCTCGCCCACTTGTATGGCCGCCCCCACGGGTCCCGCTCCAGCGTCTCGAGCAACTGCTGCCAGGCGTCCGCCTTGGCGTTGCCTATAGCAACGCGGAGGGCCTTCGATGCCTCTCTGTAGGCCGCATAAAGGGCGTCCATCTCGGCCGTCACCTGGCGCCTCCTCCTCCGGTAGTGCTGATAGCAGCGGCGCTTCTCCACACACTGGCGGCGGAGCCCAGCAATCTCCTCGGACCACCAGTAGACCTGGCGGTTGGGCCGTTGTGCTCTCGCACGCGGCATGGCAGCATCGCAGACTTGCGTCATAGCTTCGCAAAGAGCTCTGGCCTCCTCGTCCAGGTCTACTGGCTCCGAGGGAGAGGCGTTCCACGCCTGGACAATGGCTGCCTCTTGCAGCAGCCCTACGTCCAGCCTGCGGAGGGCCCACCGTGGACCATCTGTGGGTGGCACTCGTGCTAGCGGGTCCACCACAGACGAGGAGACGCTGAACCGAATATAGCGATGATCGGACAGCGTCTCCTCGTTCACTAGCACCTCCCAATCGCGAACACGTACTGCAAGCTCGGGGGTGGCGAAGGTAACGTCGATCACCGACCCACCCAATCGCCGCACGCACGTGTTCGTGGACCCCTGGTTGAGGACACACAATCCTGTCTCCACCAGCCACTCATCAACAGCCTCCCCTCTTGCATTCGTTCCCAGAGACCCCCACGCCGTTGACTTGGCGTTGAGGTCCCCGAGGACGATGACAGGTCGGGGTCGGCTTTGGCCGACCAGGGTCGCTAACTCACCGAGGAGAACCTCAAACTCGGCGAGGACCCTGTTGGGGGAGAAGTAAACCCCCACGACTACCATCTCGTCAATCCGCGCAGCCACAAACCCTCTTCCCCTTACCACTGTCTCGAGGGGCGGGGACCGGGCCGGCGACTGCGTGGTAATTGCCACCAAGCTGTCAAGATCCCCCACCCAGTCATTTCTGGGCGGGATCCGATACGGCTCGGCAACCACCGCTACTTGTATTGACCGCTCTGCCAGACTCTGGAGAAAAACATCCTGAGCTCTGGCAGAGCGGTTAATATTCGCCTGGAGGAAAGTTAGGGCCATACTAACTTTCCTCCATGTGTGCCGCCTGCTCCGTTTCGGGGCGATCCGGCTGCGACTTGGCCTTGGCCTCAGTCGCAGCTTTTTTCCTCCTCGCCCCTGACTTGGACGGGGGCTTGGCACAAGCCTTGCCCCCGGAGAGGTGATCTGCCGATTTTCCCGCTGCTGCACAGAGAGTGCAGTGCGGGGCGGCGGAGCATTCGCTGGCCTTGTGGGCCTTCTTACCGCAGCGATAGCATTCATCGCTGCGGTCTTCCTCGGACTTGCATTGGACCTTAACGTGGCCCAATGCAAGGCACTTGTAGCAGCGGAGGGGTCTGGCTTCCAACCTTTCGACCCGCGCTGATACCCAGCCCACCAAGACCCTGTCACCAACCTTTTTGGCAACCGTCATAGGGCACCGAACAACGGTGGTGCCCATACCAGCCGCGCCCGTCCTTAGGACGCCGACCTTCACCTCCGCTGGACTGCATCCTCCGGCCTTGGCCAAACTTTCCACTAATTCCTCGGGGGAGACCGAGTCGTCAAGGCCGCTCACGCGTAAATCCGTGGTGACAGTTGGCCTTGACACCCGTATGTCCGTCTCCTCCTGGAAAACCTCGCGGAGCTTGGCCGCTAAGGAATCCGCCTTCTCGGCTTTTTCGGCGCCAGAAACCTCGAGGATACGGCCCCCGGTCACCGCCGTCCTCATTTTTAAAGGTGGCACTCCGAGGGCCCCCAAGTCAATGCGGCCTTTGGCCTCCGCCAGCACCTTTGAATAGGTGATGCCCTTTGCCTCCGCCTCTGGCAGCAACGTGATAACCACGGCTGCTGTGCGACGTGGGCGGAGTTTGGGCTTCTTCTTCTTCCCGGCTCCTTGCTTTGCGGCTCTAGGCCGCGCATTTGGAGGCGGCTTCGCGGCTTGAGGCCTCTCGGGCGAGGCCATCCGCTCCTGCGCCGGTCGTGCTTGACGCTCCTTTCGCCTTGCTCCCCGCCTCACGACTTCAGTCCAGGGTTGAGGTGGAGCTGGTGGCGTGGGAGCTGGCGGATCCTCCGAGCGATCATCTCGCGCAGCTTCAGGAGCTGCGGCTTTCTCCTTTTGGGCCCCTTTTCCTTTGCCTTTGCCCTTCCTGGGCTTCGGCTCAGGGGCTGGGACCCGAGGAGCCGGGGTAGGTGCGGGGCGACCCTCCGCAGCACCCTCTTCCCTGCGTTTATCGGCAGCAAGCGGAGGCCTGTTTCGCCTCTCAGGGAGCAGCCGTTCCTCCAGGCCCTCGAAGCGGGCGTTGATCATAGTGCCCACCTGCACCATGACCGTCCGCAACACCTCATCAAGGGCTGGCTCCCGAGATGGGGGGGTGGGGGCTGGAGCAGGAGGCATCCGAGTGGCTCGCAGTTTTGCCATCTCCTCCCGCAGCTCCCGCAGTTCGCTCGCCAGTCTCGCATTTGCCGTTTCCAGGCGGATGACCTCTTCCGGCACTGTGCGAGACCTTATCTCTGCGACGGAAGCCTTTATGCTTTCCGCCGCATCGTTAAGGAGCTTCACAAACGTCCCTTTTAGGTTGCCAGAGGTCTTGGCAACCCTAAGGACAGTCTGCAAAGACTCCTTAACACTCCCCTCCAGATCCGACGTATTTAGACCCTCAACTGGCCTGGCCGCTGATGCGCTCAGGGACTTTCGGTAGGCAGCGGCTGCCGCCCTCCTCTGCCTAGCTTCCTCCTCTTCAGCCTGCCGCCGAAGGTCCTCTTCGGCCATGGCCGCCTTGTAGTGGGCCCTGGCTTTACCAAGGCCGACACAGTGCCCAGTGATTGGCGGACGACCTCGTCCACGCCGGATGAGGGTCACTTTGGACGCCGGCACATCATCGCTCTCAGCGCCCTCATCGTCAGATCTCCTCCGGCGCTTCAGCCAGGGTGACGACCTCCCAGAGGCCACCGTCATGAAGCTCGCCTCTGAGTCCGAAGACTCCGACCCGCAGGGCTGTTGGACGGGTGACTTGAAGAACTTGGACCTTGGGACAAGTTCCTCGTCACTGGACAGCCCTTTAAAGTCCATCTCGGGACATCTCACCTCCCCTTTTTGCAGCATCTCTGCAACGCTCATTCCGCCGGTCTCCATTGACGGCGCTTGCTGGTCCGCGCATGCGTCCATCTCCGAAGACCTGGAGTCAACCACAGACTCCACGTCCAGCGTCTCAATATTTGAGACAGCAACTCCCATAACTGCCGTCACCTTATTCCCACCCATAGGGACTTCAGGGATGACAGCACGGGGTTCCATCTTTAAAAATCGCCCTGTCGGGCCTCTTGGCTGGTTTTTCGCCCTGTCTTTTCGACTAGGGCCACCTGCACTTAAACTCGGCGCCATTGACGCCTCCGCCGCCTCAGCAGCTTCTCCTTCTTTGTGGCATTCCAGGCGGCCACCCTCCTTTTGGGTTTTAGTTGAAAGATCCATATAAATCCCACGAGTACCGGGGTACTAACGTACGACCTGAACAGAGCCCTCGTGTGTCCAGGAAGGGTAAGGTGGACCTTACCAAGGCACATCGCCTAGAGGCAGTAACGACTGACTTTCCCGGTCAGCCATCCTCCGTAGAGAATGGAGTTCACGCTGCCTCTCCGCTTGTCCTTCGGGATTATTTTATAGAGGTTTACTCCTCGCGGCCCGGACAATTAAGCCAAGGCCCTCGGTCCCAACTCTCGTTACGAGACATGACCGCAACGATTATCGGGGTTCCGATCTGTGACGCTGGCATGGAAGATAAAATCTCCCAATGCCTGCCCGGTGGCAGTGTAAGTGCACGCCGGGCACGTCCCACGCTTCATCCACTGTGCTCTATGCTACCATAGAGACACGTGGAGAAGCCGCCGCGCTGCACTTTGTCCTCCCCCCAAGCCTTTCCGTATGGGTGACCCTGCGGTATAGCCTTGAGGATCATTGGAACGTGCGCGCCGTTTGTCGGGTTATTAGCCACCATGAAAGAAATTCCATGGTGTTTCCAGGGCGCACCACGTGGAGGTTACCCGACCTAGCACCCCAACCTAACCTAACCTAACCTAACCTAACCTAACCTAACCTAACCTAACCTAACCTAACCTAACCTAACCTAACCTAACCTAAAACCTAACCTAACCTAAAACCTAACCTAACCTATTTAGGACTAACGTCAGAGGGACACAAAATCAATTTCAACAATCAAATTAAAATGTAAAGTAAAAAATTTTTAAAATAATAGTCAACTTGTAAATATAATTTGTCCTACTTAAATCTGATTGGAACCTAAACTGGTTTGTTGTTCCTGGCAAGAACTATATCGTCAGACGCTAAAAAGCGTAGATAATACCTGAATAGAGGCAAATATTTGGACCTTTAGGCAAAAGACCTAAAAGTCAAAGTCAAATCTAAAAAGGCTAAAACTAGGCTAGATTTTTTGACAACAAATAATTGTCAAAAATTGTACAAGTACAATGTCGAAAACGTCGGTCAAAAAGGTCGCTTGTGTCAAAAGTTATCAATGTCAATAGTTATATTTCTCCCTAAAATCGAGTTTCTTTACCTTAGTAACTGCAATCTGGGTGGGTAGGCGGGCGATTTTTTCAAAATTTTGGCGCTAATTCGTGTATTTTCCGTTGCAGATGCGTGCAGTGACGCCGGGCAAGGATGGTTCAGCCACTGGTGTGCAGAAAAGCAGCGAGTTGTTGAAGAAAATTTCGAAAATAGCCTAAAAAACCCTACAAAATGGGCTAATTTTTAAGGAAAATCGCAGTTTTTCTAATATTTTCCAAGACTAATGGACACGTTAGCTAGCTCTAAAGATAGGGCGTCGCAGGCCGCTTCTAATGATGTATCACGCGGCTATGTCCACTCAAGGGTGTAGTCAGGAAAAATACCTCCAGATTTTTGCCTTAGACAAATTACTCGTTTTCGCGAACAAACAGCCAATATTTTGGTTTTCCGTTAGCGAAAACGAAAGTTTGCGATGGACGGGCCTCCGAAATTATTAACCACGACAATCCCAACGAACAGAATCTAAGAATTTGGAAGAAATAATAATTTAAAGCCTAATTAGATGTAAAAAATTCAAAGTTTTAACAAAAAATGAAAAACTGTCGAAAAGTCAAAAATTTAGTATCGACCGTGCCTCTTAAATCAGACCAGTTTAATCAGATAAATCATTTTAGTATTATAATATCAGTAAAATTGTAAAAGTATAAAGTTTATAAACCTTAAATCATTTATGTTATATTGTTGTCAAAATTTGTAAAAATTCAAGTGTAAATTAAAAATATATAGCCTTTTTTTATATACAAAACTAGATAAATAATTAAACTAATGTAAAAACAGGCTCTGTCTCAGTAGTGCCATTTATTTTTCAGATGGCGCATTAAAAAAAAAAAAAAACCTAACCTATCCTATCCTAACCTAACTACTACTACTACTACTACTACTACTACTACTACTACTACTACTACTACTACTACTACTACTACTACTACTACTACTACCACCACCACCACCACCACCACCACCACCACCACCACCACCACTACCACCACCACCAATGACCCAAGAGCTCCCATTTCGAAGCTAATTTCTTTGTTTTGTCAATAGTTTTTTTTTTTAAAGATTAAGAAGGTTCTTGGTTCTCATTTAATGGTGATAGTGACCTGTTCTGATAATGGAGCCAAGTTCGTTTAACGGAACTCTTCAATAAATAGGCCAATTCCGTTGAAACATGGTTACCGTAGTAGTCAGAGGTAAGTTACTTAGTTAGTAGGTGGCAGCCAGAGACAAGTCCAAACACAATGTTTGGTTGGACTTGCCTCTGACTACTACTTACTTATATTTTCGGAGCGTTCGCGTCGCGTCACGAAATCTCAGTTCGGGGCGAACTACTAGTAATAATAATAAGGCTTAAATAATTTATTACATCTTTTATTTCAGATAAACAATTAAATTACTATAAACTTTATTTAATAAAATTAAAATAAATTACAATGATCGATATAAATAACAACAACAATACAGTGAATCTCTGTCGGCGGCACCACTCACACTTTATTCTAATCTGTCTTTGGTAGATCTGTATGGAGTTGCGGAACTGAACATCGCCACTGGATACATTTTACATATAACGAGAAAGACCTGACAATAATGTTATAACAAACTAACTCTACATGATAAGATACTAACAAAGATACAGATTATTACATACAGACGCGGCAAGGCAAGATCATGATGAGTGACGTCACGCTGTAGATAGGTATGATACCGGGCTGAGTGCCGGGTTCGATGACGTCACCGTTCAGTTTCCAACGAGCCCTAGTGCTGGCGAGTGTAGATTACAATTTGCTTAAACTCTGATGTCGGCGACCGCGCGCTGCGTCACGTCGCGAGTCGTCCCGCACCGCACCGCACCGCACCGCACCGCGTACAGGGTTCTCCTATGTCCTTGTAGCGAAAGCTTAAGTTCCCGTGTGCACCAGGGGTCGTTGTACTCGCTGCGGATGTTGCTAATTGGTGAAAACTGAAACGAAATTGTCTCATGTTGATATTCCGACCAACGTGCCTCTCAGATGTTTAATCATAATATTTGAACTAAAGTTTGCAGGAGAGCACAAGCACGAGTTCATCACTATGGTGTCGCGCCGCTGCGGAACTATGACGCTCACTCAGCTGCTGCGACGAGGGAGACACCATGTTGTTTAATGATCCTAACATTGGGCCCAAATGTATTTTCTGTGGTGTTTTGTTGATAGTTGTGCAAGTCCCATCGATGCTATCCGGTGAGCACCGCCATGCTGGAGCGCGGCAGTGATCGCCGAGCATTGCGAGCGCGGCGAGTGCTCGGCGGCGGCGGTGGCTGTAATAGCCTGTCCGGAGCCGCTTGTAGCGAGGGCAGTGTTTTGTTGTTATCAGCCAACCAGCGCACTCGGACGCGTGCTGCTCGGCCCGCTGCAAGGTATGAGCGAGTGTACTGACATGTCTGCGTGGCGTTGGCCCCGAGCTGCAGCAGCTCCGCGAGCTGCGCGAGGGTCTGCACCTTGTGCTGCAGGTGCGCCAGCGCGAGCAGGCCCAGCGCGCTCGTGCCGTTCCTGCAACACAACGCACACAACGTGGACATGACAGTAACCAGCAGAACGTTCCGCCGACGTTAGCTAGTAGCCTCGTCTGTAACGCAGCGCTGGCTCGCTGGTGACGTGCGTCAGAACGTGCCCTGCGTCTAACGAACTTGAGGCTTACAGATGTAAAGCTTCATGTACGTCTAATGAATGTTTGTTCTGGTGTGCTCGGTTACTGTCACTGGACGTTCACAAACAACTACGGAGACACAGCAGGGAGCGCGAGCGAAGGCACTCGCACGTGCTAGTTCGCCTTCGCTGGAACATTCGCTTTCTTCCACTCGGTGTGCAGCCGCGGCACGGTAGGCATGTTTGAGATGAGTGCGCATGAGACGATGTGAGACATGACATACCCATCAACATCGAAGCCGAAGAATGGCGTCGCCTCCACCGACCAACCGCCGCCACCGCCGTTGCTCTGTAACAGAATGGAGGTCATCGGAGAACATAATAATGGTATTGGCAGCCTAGCTGTGTAGGTTTGAAGAGTGGACGTAAATGATCTCTTTCAAAAAAAACCGACCCTAAATACTTTGGAAAATACACTCATGTGTAGATGCCAAAAATGCATCAATCGTAAAAGTGTGTATCTGGCAGTTAGGCGACAATACGTAGGGAGTGTCGATATAATACTACTTATAATAACTCAATTTTTTTCGCGAAAGTTATAATTAACGTCTCTTTGCATTTCCAAAAAAGACAAGATTCTTATAATTTGTTTGAAAAATATTACTTGTTTGCTGGAAAAATCAATGAATAGAATAAATAGTAAAACTAAGAAGTAACCAGTAGCAGCAGCAGAGACGCTGAGACAACGCTGACGACAACAACGGACGCTCTCGAGGACATGCTGTGCGGGAGATGGAGGAGAGGCTGCGAGCGAACACTGACGAGAATGAAGGCGCTGAACGAGCGCATCACTATTTATACAGATCTAATGAAGATCCCCTGAAGATACAGCTACACGTTCCAAGATTGTCCGTTTGTCTGAAACTTACTGTTTATTAAAGTTAACATTATTTTCTGAAATCCTCTCTGAACGATCAACACTAATAGTCGGAGACAGGAAGTTGATCCTAACTATTGTTAAAAAACTAATCTTGTAGATTTATTAATTCTAATTATTATCATCGTCAGCCTAAAGAAGTACACCGCTAGACGCAAACTTCTTTCATATAATACCTATTAGTAGGATTAGTTCCCATTACCATCTCCACTAAGGTCGCTCCGTCAGACGGACCGCCACCGAAGCGCCGTCCTACAAAAACCGCTCAACATTTGGACCGTCACCATCATCAACAGAAAAAGGTAAATCCGCAAGCAATCTAGTAGATGAGAGTTGTATGTTATATATATATGTTATATGTTGACCGCGGCCTCAGCGCGGCCTCAGCGCGGCCTCAGTGCGTGCGAGGACGTGACCAATGCAGGCAAGGAGCGGCGCTCGCTGCAACAATGCCGCAGCGGCCGCCACTGTGCCCGCGCTAGCGCCGACAATGACTGGTCGCGCGCGTGCGTGCACAAGCACACGACGTGCATACATCGCGTGCACGAGTGCTGGCGGGGAGGTCGTGAGACCGCGTGACGTGACGTCACCACCTACCTACTTTCACATCGGAGCACTCGTGGATATCAGTCCCGAGTGCACGATGCGACAGCGAGGGTGCATTCAGGCACCTTTGATACTAATTGCAAGTAATTAGTGGGGCGAGCCTCTCAGAGGCGCACTTAAAATACCTTTCACCACACTATTTCGGAAGAACAGCACGGTCAGTCACAACAAGACGGCAGTTGGCAAACTTAGAAGGTTTTGGAGAAACTTTTATAAATTTGGGTTGTGTCCGCTAGAAGTTCTTCAGTCATTATATTTTTCAGCTTGAACGTGAAAAAAAAAATGTCACCAGAATCTTAATCAGAATCAGAATAATCTTTATACTACACCTGCTTGGAAAGTACCTTGATACTTTATCAAATTTACGGTAGAAAGTACGTCATTGCATATCGAACAAATATGCGGGGAGAAAACGCATCTGAGCGGGAGAGAAAAGTGTATGAAAATCCATTTCTTACGTGGTTTTTCTTTTTTAATTTTGGGTAAGACTATGCGCCGGTAACCTAAATATCAAAAGCCAAAAAGTTTTTACAGTGAGTTTTTATCTCCAAGTTCGCAAAATGACACTGGCCACAGCTGTGTGTTGGATGGTGTCGGGCTGGCAGTGCGACCCTGCGGCGGCAGGATAAACAATTTGAAAAAAGAACATGTGAAAACTGCAGACGCCATTGGCGCCATTTTCAATTTGTGTGTTGTTTGAGGATTCAGTTTTAGTTTTTTATTTTCCTCGTAGGTGTAGTATAAAGCACTATGTATCACTCGAGAGAAAGTGCGATTCCCGATCTCGGGTGTTTTAAAGCCCTCGCCTACGGCTCGGGCTTCAAACGACACCCTCGACGGTAATCGGTCACTTTCTCCTCTCGGTGAACAATGTACTATTATTGTAATCTGTTGAATGTATAAGGTGTTGAGAAATTAATAAGTAGGTACAAACAGTCTGCCCTAATCGGACGTACAATGAGGATCAGTAACGTTTTTTGTTAAGTATGCAGATTTTTAGCTTTAAACAACCCAATAAATACTGTGTATTTATTTTTTTTATCGCATCAAAAATGACAAAGCTATAGAGATTTTTAGTTCAATGACCGGAAAATCGCGCGCGGAAATGCTGTGACGTCATAGCTCACCAATCGGCAGAAAGAGGCCGGTCGCGGTCGCGGTCGCGGTCGCGGTCGCGGTCGCGGTCGCGGTCGCCCGCTTAGGAAGCTGTAGTTTAACGAGCTGGCGTTTGTTATTTTTTTTTGGTATTTCGTTTTGCCGGTAAAAATGCCACCTGATAAATATTGCATTGTGCCATAATGCAAAAATACCAGCGTTACCGGGCTTAAAAAACTGTTTTTGACTCTGCCGAAAGATACGAACATAAGATTAGAATGGTGTAAAGTAATGAGGAAAGATGACAAAACACCTCTGGCAAAGATCGATCATTTTTACGTAAGTAGTTACCTAGATTTGGCTTAAGTAGATTCGTGCAAGCTCCTCTAGTACCTACCTACCTATCTATTAGGTACTTTGAGTACCTACCTAGTAGGTGGTAGTAGTGGTAGAAGTATGCAATTAGGCATGTAAGTCAAAAATGATAGGTACCTACATATTTACACCTAATTGCACCTAAATAGAGAATCTCTAGCAACACATTTCATTTTTTGTTTTCATATGGTTATGGTCCACACATAGCAATTAGGTGCAAAAGATGGCACAAAGAGTGCATCACACAGTTCAATTAAAGATTTGTGATATCTTCTAAGCTCTTGTCGATCGAGCACTCCTCTCGCCACCGAATGTGTCCACCTTCAGTGGCGGTGTCGGTGGCGGTGGCGGCGGTGGCATGCCGCCAGATTCATAAATCGAATTCGGCAAGAGTTTGTGAATGTTCCTCACTAGTAGCTTCCTCTGGGGTACATGCGGGGGGTGGCAGGGTGCGCAGGGGCGCGGGGCGGGGAGACAGAGGGGAGCGGCGGCGGCGGCGGCGGCAGTGTGCTGCGAGCCGGCGCGGCGAGCGGACGTGTCGCGAGTGAGGGCCCGCGCGTGCAGCGACGCGACGCACACAGTGACACCAGCGCGCGGTGAGTGCCGGACACACCGCGATACTATCCGGTGCGTTTGTTTGTTAGTTCCATCAGTCGGCTTCATGAACACCTCGTCTTCATCTCTGCTGTTTGTAAATAAACAGTAGAACATACTCGCTGTGAAGATCAACTCAACGGCCAAACCATAATCGACTTTAATTACTCAACAAAACATAAATTAGTTATAAGGGCAAAATTATTACATTTCATGATTCAAAAGTCAAAGTCAAAATACCTATACCTATTTATTTATTCAATAAAATCACAAGGACCATTTTGAAACGTCTTATTAAATTAATAAATAATATACGAGTCACGGCTTCAATCTTACCAACTTTTTACATGCAGTACGCTTACACTGTGAACCACAATTAATGAATAGGCTGAGTTTTGGTGATTTTCTCTGCTAATTGAATGAACCGTAAACGTTGGAGCATCGCTCAGCCGCGCGCGATCATCAATCAGCGCCGACAGAAAAGTTTCAATTGAATAATGTTCAATAATCAATCACGAAGGAATACCGCCGACCCCTGCCCCCTCCTCAGGCACGGTAGCTATCCTCTACATACATTTTGCAGTAGTCGGTTACGTATGTTTGTGGAAATATTAGTAAACAAACACGAAACGTGACGTAAATTACATATCAACTTTTTTATCGATGCATCTTTAGTAAATTATTTCGTACATAATTATATTTGTTGTTTTATATGTACTAAATTTACTCTCCTCGTAAAAGCTGTAATTACAGGAACTTAATATAAAACTTTCTTCGAAATGTCAACGAATCTTAAAACGAAAAATATAGGTATAGGTATAGGGGCCATTTTAAGTTTTTTTTTAATTTATTTAAAGGGCTTTGTCGCTGATTAGAAGTTTTTATTATACTCGTAAGACGCTGTTTAAAACATAGATAATTATATTTATGTATATATATGATTATGTATATGTTTTTATTATTTTACTATATATTGTTTCATAATTATCATTAACATCATATAGCTTTCTGAAATTTGTATTTTTTTTTTCTGTGTGTATGTAGCTTGCACCCGATTGTTCTGTGCTCAAATAAGCATTTATTCTATATCTATATGTGGAGACTTATTATTAGCCTTTTGTTTTATATAGTATTCTTGATTATATGTATGGAGTGCTGTTAGTCTTCCTTAAACAAACAAATAAATAAATAAATAGATAAACTAAATGACGCGAAACTACACAATAATTAGGTACACCTTGTAGTTGTAGGTAGTTGTATGATTGTATAATAATTATTAGTAACGTTTATCGTAGCTCGTAGCACCGCATGCTACGCGTGGCACGCGTGCTACGCGTGCCACGCGTGCTACGCGTGCTACGCGTGCTACGCGTGCTACGAATTTGCTATCTCGCTACGCATGCCAAACTGAATAAATCACAAAGCAAGAAATGTGCAGTCTTATTATATTCTAACATAACATTTTTTTTTAAATTTTTTTTTTTTGTGATATGGGTCTATTTTTACAGATCGTGCGGGTTGGCTATAGCAATCCTTGTACCTGAGTTGAGGGTTGGGGATAGGGGGGATGCAAGTGGGGGTAGATGGCAAGTCTTCCCCTTGAGTCCTTTTTTCTAGGAAATGAAAAAAAATAATTTAATTTTTCAGGTAAGTTACTAGTTAGGTTAGGGTTTTTTTTTTATTTCATCTCTATGACAAAAAGACTCAAGGGAAGGAATTCTCATTAGGTTAGGGTTATTTTTTTTTTTTTTTTAAAGTGAAGAAATTTGAAGGAAATTTTTTGGATTTTTTTTTTCATTTCCTAGAAAAAAGAACTATAGGGAAAGACTTGCCATCTACCCCCACATGCATCCCCCCTATCCCCAACCCTCAACTCAGGTACCAGGGTAGCTATAGTTTAACCGATCGTGCCTGAAATAAACGACTTTTTTTATTTATTACTGACACAATCGCACGAGTCAAACTGACTAGACTGACGTAATGAGTAGGTAACTGCTACGCGTGTCTAGACCACATGATTGAGTAGGTGAGCTGTAACATAAGTAACAGGCGACACTCGACATCCAGCCGGAGTCGCGGGCCGCGGACGAACACAAAATTTTCCGCCTTTTGCGTGATTTAATATTATAATAATTTAAATCTTTTACATAAAACTCTATGAAATATTATAAGTTGTACATTGCGGTACATATTATAAGTTGTACTGCAATAAATACAGATCAAGAGTAAAAATGCATTTGAAAAAAATAGCTTCGTCACAGATTCCACTTTTGTTTTGTTTTTTGACATTGCACTTGTAATTTTTTCACTCACTGTCACTTTTGTTCATTCACTCACTCAAACTCACGATTGCCTAGTTCCCTGGTTTCGGCTGCTTGTCCCCTCACACGGCACACGGCACACGGCACACGGCACACTGTAGGTATCGCTGTATTTTCCAACATTTATTTCATACACTAGTCCTATCTCACGAGAGATGTACATTCATTAAATCGAAAAGTCAACTACAAGCAAAAGCAAATTGTAGGTAAAGTTTGAACAAAACATTCCGCATAGAGCTCAGCTGAGCATAGCCTCGCTCGCGCGCTATGCTATAATATACATATAATAAAGTGAAGTATCGCGGCCGCAACTTGGCCATTCAAATGAACATTTGCATTTAAATGCCTTTTCAAGGTTTCACGCGACCGCGGAGGAAGGGGGGGGGGGACTCACAGCTGATCGGCGTAGAACGCGATATATTATGAACACTATCGCGCTGATTTAGAATTTAGAATAGCTCGCGCCTTTTGATAGCTATACTTACATCCATGCAAAATTTCTAAAATGCTAAATTCATGATGTAAATAAAATAAATATTTGAGAGCGTTCAAACAAGCCTGTTCTTCGACGTACTAATAGTTGAGAGTAACCCGCCGGCGTCGCGTCACGTAGTATCGTACACGTAGATCCGGTTTGGCGTCGATGTGACCCCGCGACCCCGCGACCCCGCGACCCCGCGAGCCCGCGAGCCCGCGACCCGCGCCTCCGCACCAACCAACCACCTGCTGATGCCCGTTAGTGTACACATCATGTGCTTGTGGCGTTATAGTAGCTGATGGAAAAGCCGATGGCCCACTTCATGTGGAATGGTAACCATCACCTGTAACAAAGCATTGCCTCACAAGGGACGCGCGCTACGACGCGGCGGCCGTCTCCTTGGGGGTACAGACGTGAGGCCTCATGTGCCTGCTATTTATAATTGTGACTCAAATCCGGTCAAGTACCCAAATATAATAAATAAATAAATAAATAATGCTGGACAATACAAACACAATATTTCTGTCTTATATTTTTTTTGTACTAAGTCAGGGCTCTATAACGGTGGAGGAAAACGGAGAAGGGATTGCAACCTGTCACAGCAACCTAATAATAATATGTAGCAGGCACGAGTATATGACGACCTCAGTGGCGCAGCGGCGAGAGTCCGCCTGCGATGCAGAGGTTGCGGGTTCGATTCCCGCCTCGAAACAAATTTATGTACGATCTGCAGAAATTTGTTCCGTTGGTCTGGGTGTTTTCTATGTTTATACATATATATCTATTTAAAAAATATATCTATCTATGTAAGTAATATAATGTATTAAATATATCAGTTATCTAGTACCCATAACACAAGCTTTGAATAGCTTACTTTGGGGCTAGACGGTGCTGTGTGGATTGTCCAGCGTTATTTATTTATTTATTTTATTTATTCGGCCTTTAGTCGTTCCATATATAATAAAGGCCCGACTGGCGCGCAGAGCCATCGCTGCAGGCGGAGCGTGTTCACGTAATCATGTAATGCAAAGAAAGTGTTCGCAATACAACTGCTCGGTGAGTGCGGATACATAGTCGTACATACAAACTCCGCTATTCGTTTCCCGTCCGGCAAAGGAATCAGGAAGGAAACCGCCAACTAAATTGTTCCTGCGGAGCCTTCCACGAGAAAAACATGTTTATCTCGCTCCCCCCCCATCACCCCCTCGTCCCCCTCCACCCCCCTAATCTCCGCATCGTACAGTTCAGTTCCTATCAGAGATACCTTTTCAGCACAAACAGGTTTTCCGTGCATCAGTTTCAAATTATAAGTTGAGTTTGAAAACAAGTGGACCCCCCCCTCCCCCCGCCCTTGTGACGTCACCGCTCGCTAGGGACCGGCCGCGTGGCTTAGCACGGCTCGGCCTACAATAGCGATAGGGATTGGGCAAGTTTAAATTGTGTAACGTAGAATACAGGCGCCATAACAAAGGCAAGCGTGTATCTGCTACTTCAGCAAACCTAATATCGAACTCACCGCTAGAGATGGCGACCACTTCATACTTTACTTCATACTTTACTAACCTGTGTTACTACACCATTCATTCTCATTGTGAGCTTTGCTGACTAACATTACGTGTCAGACTGATATGATGGCACATAGGGCACTGACATTACGCACTATAAGTATATGATACGGTTCACTGACAGCTACGGCTACGGCTACTACGGCGTAGCGCTCACGTCACCTGTGACGTAGCGCCGCCGCCGCCGCCGCCGCGTCTCATTCGGAGATGCGGCGTCAGTTCTCGACTGACTCTCTATTATTTAAGTTTGTTTTTTGGTTGTTTCTGGAAAGTGATTTTTTATTGCAGTTGTGTTAATATTAAAGTTTTACCGAGTTATTCTGCTATTTCACACATAAGCAATTTATATTTAATTGATATCAATATAGTGTTAGAAGTAAACTAAACATATGTCAAAAAATATTGCGGTTCTCTAAGACAAAATATTATATTATATCCTGCGAAATTATTATGTCTAAGAAACTTATTATACACGTATTCATAATGGATACAATGACATGTACATGTAGATAGATACATTCGAACATTAATGTCCTTGTTACAGTCGCTGCATAATATTGTAATAGAGGGAACATTCCAATTTAGAGATAACCGATTAAAATAGCTATAATATTTAAATATCGTGTCCCGCTCGGCACGCAGGGGTAGTGCACTCGCTAAATCCGTGCCCTTCTCGTCCCGGTGGGGACTCCATTGATGACGTCACACACATTATGCGCCCTCCCCTTGCGACAATCACCCCGAAGTACCCCGCGGGGAGGATACACGCATGAGTTAGTTTCAACCCCACTGTCAGTTATGTCTTTATCGATGAAAATGTTAATCCTCAACTTTGTTTGATTTTTATGTACAGTCAGCGATAAAAGTCGATGAACATTTCTTGCTCATAGTTGGAATATTTAATTATTTTACGTTCTAACTCATCTAATTATTAATAGGTACTAGTTTCTTTGTAAAATGTGTTCATCGTAAAATTAGGTTGTTACTTAGTAGAACTGTATTCATAATTATAAATTATTTATCAAAAAAAAACAACAGAATATAATTAAAACTATTTTTGATAATGGAATAATATAATTTGTATTTGTATGTTCACACAAACACATTTCAGATGTGATGGTATCTTCTACTTAACAAAACAACACATCAATCAATGAGTGAGGGTGTTAGAACGAACAGTCCCGCAGCAGCCCTCGCCCGCGCTAGGGTCGCGAGGCCACTCGCTAGGCCCCCTCGAGGCCACATGTTGCATTTCTGACAATTCATTACATTACTACTCTGTCGGGAGCTGTCGCGCTGAAGTTTCGCTATAAATCGACAGGTTCATTGCAGACGTCAGACAATATCCTGCTCTTGATAAGGATTATTAGAAATGGCAGATTGTATTCTGGATGAGAATATTGAACTGCTCATCAATGTTTAAATCTAAACGCGATCACGAGTGTCGCCGCTGCGATACCATTCACATTGAAACAGTGCACATTGTACACAGAACATATTTGTATTTGTAGTAGGACTCCTTTTTCCGCACTTAGACTCAAGGTTGGTCCATTGTGCGTCAGGGTGTGCTGGCTATATCTGTAGCCAGCCCAACTCCTCCCAAAAGCGCAGAAGTTTCCTGGGGGCTTCGCAGGCTTGGAGGAGTGACCTGGGGTTGGTCAGGATTTCTTGTCGTTGAGTTGCTACTACCTCGCATTCCAGGACTACGTGGGCAGCTGATTCTTCTTCGGATAGGCATCCTCTGCAGAGTGGACTGTCTGTGGCTCCGATGTTGTATAGGTGTTTGTTTAAAGGAATGTGACCCGTTAGGGTTCCCACAATGGTTTTGAGGTCCAGTCTGTGCAGGTTAAGTAAACGGCGTGTCAGTCTGGGTGTGGTTGTTGGTATTGCTGTTCTTGCCTGTCTGCAGTCAGTTGTGCGTGTCCAGCGTTGGTTGTGTTGGTTCTGCGAGCGCTGCCGTATCCAGGTTCTCAGCTGGGAGAGTGGCAGAGGCAGGAAGGGGTTTGGTCCTTCCGTCAGAGTTTCTGATCCTCTTCTGGCTAGCTGGTCTGCGGCGTCATTGCCAAGTGATCCGCTATGTCCCTTTATCCATTGTAGAGTTACCGAGTTCTTTGTGGCAATACTCTCCAGGACTTGGTGACATTCGTATATGAGCCTCGAGTTGCAGTTGTGACTCTCTAAGGCTCTGAGTGTTGCTGCGCTATCTGAGAGGATCCGTATGTTGTAGTTATCGATCCCTCTCCTGTTGATTGCTGTGGCAGCTTCGGTGATGGCCACACATTCGCATTGAAAGATGGAGCTGTGGGGCCCTAGTGACATTGTTATGTTAATATTGAGATCAAGCGAGTACACTCCGGCGCCTGTTCCCTGTTTTGTTTTTGAGCCATCCGTGTAGATTCGGACTTCGTTAGTGCCTGATTGATCTCTTTGGTCCTCCTGTGTTTGTATGTGGTAGTGTTTCTGGAATATTTGTTTTTTGGGGATCTTATCGCACGGTGCTGCTATAAGCGGTTCGTACGATACCGCTTTATACAGGATGGATGCGTGCGGGCTCCTGGAGATTCCCCATAGTTCCGAATGTTTGAGTCTAATAGCGGCCATCGTCGCTTCTTGTTGTATAAATAGGTCGAGGGGTGTCAGGCCCAGGATGATTTCAAGGGCTGCTGTTGGTGTTGTTCTCATGCAGCCCGTTATTGCGGAGCATGCTAGTCTCTGAAAGCGTTGCAGCTTCGCAATAACGGTGCTGAGTTCGGTTCTGTTCCACCATACGATTGCTCCATATGTGAGTGTTGGTCTTATTATGGCTGTATAGAGCCAGAGGGCTATTTTGGGTGAGAGTCCCCATGTTTTCCCTAGCATTCTGCTGCATTGGAAGAATATGGCGCTCGCTCGTTTTATTTTGAAGTCAAGGTGCTTGTTCCATAGGAGTTTGCTATCGAGAATGACTCCGAGATACTTGACTTCGTTGGTCAGGCTTAGTTCAGTGTTAAATAGCTTGGGAAGTTTTAAGTTTCCTGTGCTTCTTTTGTGTGTGAACATTATGAGTTCTGTTTTCGTGGGGTTAACTGACAGGCCATGGCTGTTACACCAGCTTTCTATTGTTTTCATAGCGGTTTTCATTAGGTCGCATAATACGCTTTCAAAACATCCTGTTGCCAAGATGGCAAGGTCGTCTGCGTATCCTACCGTATAGAGGCCGTGGCCATTTAGTTTCCGGATGAGTTCATCCACCACTATGTTCCACAGTAGTGGCGACAGTACGCCACCTTGTGGGCAGCCTCTCGCTACAATACCTCTTGTAGTGGTATTTACTGTTAGTTGTATTGCTCTGTACTTGAGCATGTTATTTATCCACTCTGCTAGCGTTGGCGCGACACCGTATCTTGCCAGTGCTAGGTCTATGCTGGTGAATGTCGTTTTGTCAAAGGCTCCTTCTATGTCAATGAAGGCACCCAGAGTAGGTTGCTTTACTGCTAATCCGTCTCCAATTCTTGAGACTACGCTGTGGAGGGCGGATTCTGTGGATTTGCCCGGGCTATAGGCGTGTTGGTGTGGGTGGAGTGGTTGGCGTAGGAGAGTGTTACTTCTGATTTCCTGATCGCACAGCCTTTCAAGGGTTTTGAGGAGAAACGATGTTAAGCTAATGGGACGGAATGATTTCGCCATTGTGTAATCGCTTCTACCTGGTTTTGCTAAAAATATGACCTTCACTTCTCTCCATTTTTGGGGTATGTATCGGTGAGCGATACAGCCCCTAAAGATGGTTACTAGATGGTCGACTAGTATGTCACCACTCCATCTGAGGAGACCTGGGAATATTCCATCCAGGCCTGGCGACTTGAAAGGAAGGAAACTGTTTATAGCCCAGAGAACCTTCTCACGGTTGATCAGATTCTGAGCTGTGGTCCAGTCTTGGTGGCTGGTTGCGCGTACGCTGTGTCCTTCCCACTCGTGTGTGTCTGTTATTAGACATCCGGGGAAGTGAGTTTGAAGAAGTATTTCGCTGGTCTCAGCGTCTGATTTAGTGTATGTGTTGTCAGGTTTTTTAAGGTATCCGACCGTTCGTGCTGGTTCACTGGATAGTATGCCTTTAACTTTGGCGGCCTGACTGGTGTTGTCAATGTTTGTACAGAAACGTTTCCAGCATTCCTGTTGCCTGAGGCGTATACGTTTCTTGTATGTTATTTTAGTGGTGTGGTATATGTCCCAATCTTGGGGATTCCGAGTGTTCATTGCTCTGTTGAAAAGTGTCCTTAATTTGCAACGTAGTCTTTGCAGTTCAGGACCCCACCAGTGTCGGTTGATGTCCCCTCTCGGTGTCATGAGGGGGCACGATTGTTCATAGCTGTGGGTTAAAACTTGGGTGAGTTTGTTGGTGTAGTGGTCTATCTCGTGTGGCTCTAAGAAGTTAGAAGTAGGGCTCTCGGTGGCCATCGCTGATTGGACCATTTTAACGAACTTTGGCCTATCAGTCTTACGTGGGGCGCGTCTCGGGCTTGGCGTT
This sequence comes from Plemyria rubiginata, assembly GCA_963576535.1. NCBI lineage: Eukaryota > Metazoa > Arthropoda > Insecta > Lepidoptera > Geometridae > Plemyria > Plemyria rubiginata. The sequence goes on from OY754931.1 coordinate 35,956, forward strand.
TGCACGGACATATTGAGATTAAAGCGAATCCGTCTATGGTCCGAGCACGACGCTTCGTCCGAGACTCGCCAGTCCGTAATGTAGCGCGACACCACTTCGGTGGATAGGGTAAGGTCTATGATGGTTTGTGCCCGTCTGTTGACAAATGTCGGTTCCGAGCCTTGGTTGATTATTAGTAGGTTAGTGGAGAATAAAAAGTTTACCAGTTCCTCTCCTCGTGGGTTGTTTTTCTCGCAGCTCCACAGGGTGTGGTGCGCGTTGGAGTCGGTGCAGATGATGAGCTCTAGTTTTTCCTTCTCGCAGTACTCCACTAGTGACACCAACTCTGCTGAAGGTATGTCCTCGTCGCTAGGCAGATACACGGACGCTAGGACGGTGTCGTGAGGTTGCTGGGATGGTCCTGCTTGAGTCCTAATAGCTGTTAGGTCTCTAGAACAGAATTGGGTGAGTAGTGTGGATTGCATAAGTTTTGAAGTTATTATGCAGGTTCTGGGATTGCTTACCGTGGTGTCCAGGAGAATTTTACCACCGGTATTAAGTCCGCAGATCTTGCCCTTATTAAGCCACGGCTCTTGGATGAGGGCGGTGGTGTTGGGGTTTTCCTCCAGCACTCTGCGCAGAGAAGCCGTCGCAGCGAGGCTGTGCTGGAGGTTGGTTTGTATGCAGGGGAGGGGGTTACGAGGCCCGGAGTGGAGAGGAGTTAAGGCAGCTGTCGCTGGCCTCACTCCCCTCGACATCGAGAAAGGGGTCCTCGTCCGGTTTTGGCGTCGATGGAGGATCGGCGCCCATATCCATCACCTCTGGTTCGCACTCTGGTGGGTCCGCGTTTACGGGCTCAGGTGCGAGGGGTGTTGGTTCAGGGTGGGCAGGGGTACGGGCGGCGCCCTCGACAGTGGGTGCGGCGGTGCCTGTTTCCAGGATCCGTACGTAGACATTGCCGAACATCCACTTGAGGCGCCGCTCTTGTTTCTGGAGTTTCTCCACATCAGATTCTGGTATGCGGAGGAGCAGGTAGATGCCCGGTGTCTCCGTGTCCGTTTGCTTCTCCCCTTTCACAAGCAACCAGGATCTGATGTTGACGGTCTTGCTATTGTACATCGTCAATAGCTGTCTGATGTTGTTAATGTCCTTTGTGACGGTGGGGATGTGAAGCCCACAAAGGATACGTCGCTGAATCTCCGATTGTGGTCGGACCACCAACGTTGTTCCAGCGATTGGTGAGGAGAGGTCCTGTACCGCTTGTTGGAGCCACTTTAGCGCGACGCCATCTGCACACCAAAGCTTCAGGACGCCTTCGCCAAAGTGTGCTTTGCCGCGGTACTCTACGGTAGCCATATGGTCTGCGGTGGCCGGGTTGAGGATGTCTTCCTCAAGTTTGTTCTCGAGGCATTCCTTGATACCCTCGGCTTGTACCGCCGTGAGGTCGTAAAAGGGTTCTGTCATGACCGCTACGCACAGGTCATTGGCCTTGAAGGCCGCTGCGTAGCTTAGTCTTGTTTGGCTGGATCCCGCCCTTGCGCGCTTACCGTCACCGGTGGGCGTGACAGAGTCATCGGGTCGGGATCTTTTGCTAGTGGTCAGTGGGGTTGTAGATGGGGCGGTCGGGGTGTTGGCGGATTTCCGACCTGCAGCCAGCCTGCCTGCGCGTTTGCCTCTAGGCTTTGATGGTCGACGGGCGGGGTTGCCTTCGCTAGTCGCTGGCTTTGCCGGGGGCAATGCCTGCGCCTGGGCTTTTTCGGCACTGCAAGAGGCAGTGCTTACTTCTGCTGCGTTGGCAACATCTCGCTTCATCGACATCTGTGCCTGGGCTCTCGCCTGTGCACGCTGGCCTTTCTTGTTCCTAGGTTTCCTACGAGGGGAGACCAGGGTCCAAGTCGGTTCCGGGGGTCCTTCGGAGATGGCGTCCCTAAGGGTCGACATCTCAATGGTGTCCTTAGACGAGGCTCCGAAGAGCGCGTCCGTGGACACTGAGGTGGTGTGGGAGGGGGGAGCTATGCTCGAAGTAGCAGCCACTTTCCCGCTGTGCGCGGCCAGAGACGCAGCCTTGTGCGAGGTCGGCGCATTCGTGGGCGCAGAGTAGCTAAGACTCGATGCGCCCATTACTGCCTGGTTCGCACTTGGCGTTGTCAGAGCCACAGCTCTGCGAGGAATTGGCGCGTTTTTCGGCGCAGTGGGTTTTGTGGGTTTTTGGGTACCCGAAGGCCCAGCTTTAGAGGTTGAAGGGAACGGGGCGTCCGAGGACACCTGTTCCTTAGTGGGCGCTTTGTCAGCGGCCGGGGTGATGTAGTGCGTTCGTTTGGAAGCCATTACAAGAGGTATTACAAATTCATCCTAGAGACTCTCTACCCGCCACGGAGTCCTCTGTAGGGGACGTCACATGCTCGGCATGTGAACGCCGGAGATATCTTTCGGATATAGGGCCCACGCCCTGGTGAACAGACGAGACTGCACGCTGCGAGAAGTTCATGGGGTCACTATCCCCATGTCTTCGCGCCTCGCCGTCTGCCCTCCCCCAGTTTGGGACCCTCGCCTAACGGCCCTCAGACGGGACGTCACAGCCGATTGATCATAAGTGGCTAGCTTACAACCGCCCGTTTAAGAAGAAATTAGGACCAAAGTGGTGTGTTGTTGGTAGCAAGCACTACAGCCGGCGAGCTACCTCCTCAACCACCAGGACTCCTTCTTCCTCCCGCACGGGTATCCACGCACGGCACAAACACGTGGGAGGTCATTGCCTGTCCAACACCTTGCCTATGCAGCATGATGGTGAACCCGCCGGAACATCACCTCGCATTCCGGCAGTGTCACTCGTTTCGCACCACCCGGGGGACACGTGTAGGGTAAGCCTTTAAGAGGTGGTATACCTACGGACGCGAGCGACTCCATCCCCCTACACAGAACATAAATAAATATACAAAATATGAATATAAAACTTAAAACCCTGCGAAGACCATAAAGCCTAGTTAAGGAATTAGAAAGCATTTGCTAGAAGAGAAAGTGTGATGACAAAATTTTTCTTACATATTTTTCCTTATAGCTTCCACTTGTATTTTCTAGTGCTAATAGTTACGGGGGTTTGTTCGAGAAAGTGAATAGGTACTCCACTGCACACAGAGTGGCAATTCAACGTGAACAACATCGACATTTCGAACTACCTGCGTATCCTGCGTATCCTGCGTATCCTGCGTATCCTGCGTATCCTGCGTATCCGGCGTATCCTGCGTATCCGGCGTATCCTGCGTATCCTGCGTATCCTGCGTATCCTGCGTATCCTGCGTATCCGGCGTATCCTGCGTATCCTGCGTATCCTGCGTATCCTGCGTATCCTGCGTATCCGGCGTATCCTGCGTATCCTGCGTATCCTGCGTATCCTGCGTATCCTGCGTATCCGGCGTATCCTGCGTATCCTGCGTATCCTGCGTATCCTGCGTATCCTGCGTATCCTGCGTATCCGGCGTATCCTGCGTATCCTGCGTATCCTGCGTATCCTGCGTATCAGCACAGACAGGCCGCATGGGGTTGCGATACCGCCGGCGCCGCACTACGCCGGCGGCGCCGCGTCGCGCCCGCGGGACGCTCGCGCGGAGACCGACGTCTCGTCTCATTGTCCGACGGCGTTACACTCAACTCAACTCTTTACACTCGGCGCACTCGGCGCACTTGGCGCGTTAGCCTTTTAGTAAAGAAATGAGCGCTTGATGAGTGACTGGAAGTGCTTTGCGTTATGAAGCGTTGTCCCGCGAGCGAACAGCGCCATCTAACGGCGACACTCGAACTCCGAAGTGAGTTTGGTTAAGTAATTATAAAGCTACTTCCGCTAATTAATATATTCATTATTCGGAATTAGAACGCGAGTTTATTAACTTGTGAGAAATTACTGAAATAAAAGTTATCTGACGCCGCCTTCGGACAGAATCAGGCGACCGAAGAGGGATTTCATTGTATTCGAACAAACACACACAGTAGAGTTTATCTCATAAGTTTACTTTTAGTTGAATTGGCGGCACCCCTCGATGGGCTAACGCAATTAATGGCTGCACTGAATGGGATTGTGTTACTTATCTGGATAGACAATAAACAAGCGTCTCATCGGCGGCGCGGGGTACAGTCGCGAGGGTGCGCTATCGAGATGTCAGCAAATACGCGGCCGACTGTACCAACTCCACTCGTACGGTTCACACACACACGTGTGTACTTACACATACAGATGCTAGATTATTATTATTATTTATTTATTATTAATGCTGGACAATCCACACAGCACTATCTAGCCCCAAAGTAAGCTATTCAAAGCTTATGTTATGGGTACTAGATAACTGATATATTTAATACATTATATACTTACATAGATAGATATTTTTTATTATACATAGAAAACACCCAGACCATCGGAACAAATTTCTGCAGATCGTACACAAATTTGTTCCACGGCGGGAATCGAACCCGCAACCTCTTGCGTCGCAGGCAGGTTATCTGAGTTGAGACTTTACATGGAACAATGTGTATTATAAAATAGTAATGATGATTTTCTTAGGCATTTTTTTTATTATTAAATTATATCTCATAGTGGATAGTTCATGTTTTTTATCTTTTTTTTGGGATAAAAAGTAGCAAATAGCTAATTCAGGTTATTGTTACTAAAATACTACGTACTAACCTTTATAATATTAGTTATACACATCTCTATAAAAAACATGAAGCTGAGAAGTGTAAATACCAAGTAGTTGTTACACACACAGCGGGCGCGCGCGCGTGTACTGTGACCACTGCTGTGCACACTGTGGCGCCGGGTTCCCGCGGCGGCGGCGGCTCGCTAAACGCTTCCTTCCACTCGACCCGCAGAGCACGATCACCACCCCTCGCCCCCCCCCCGCCCCCCGTAGCCACCCCTGTCCGCTACTTCACGAAACGAACACTCGACTTGTATTATACAGTATTCAATATCACGCATTCTCTAGATTGCGGTATTATTTTTGGTACATTGTAACAAGGATCATAGAAAAGAGCGGTATTATATAGGAGCCGCGTCGTAAGAGCGTTGCCTGTTCTCCTAGCAACTTGGTCGCGCGGAACTGAAGGCTAGATTCATTTAGTTCATAAGACGGTTCAAAGTGATCCGTTCTGATTTAGATTTTGAGTCCAAAGGATGACCAAAAAGTATGAAGGTACTAAAAAGTTAATAACAAGGCTCCGAATGTACTAACGAATGTACTAACGAATGTACTAACGAATGTACTAACGAATGTACTAACGAATGTACTAACGAATGTACTAACATACAAACCTTTAGGTGGCGCAGATGCAGATGGCAATATGTGAGATTTCTGCCAGTAATTATGAAATCATAACCGTGATGTCTTTTTACTACCTTCAATAAACAGTTGAGTAACTGTGTTGTTTACTATAACTCCCCCCCTCGCCCCGGCTGAGACAGCGCCGCGGGTCACACTGACGCACAATGCATGCGGGTCACTGGGTGAGCCGCACCCTCAAGTTATGTCAACTATTTAATAGGGAACTGTTCACATTTACAGTTAGAAGTGTCATATCTGACACAACAATTTATTTGGTCTCGATACATTAACACATGCTGGTGGTTAATCGCACTTTGCCGTCGAGTCCCGAACATTCGATCGGACCCAAATGCCTGCCCGCGACGATATGATACGATAAAATGTTTGTTTGTAATTAATTAGGTATTTGAAATTTGTACACAAATCTCATCACTATCGCTATCGATCTCTTATAGTACTGCCAACAATTATTTATTTATAATTATTTTTCGGCTGAAATATAATTACTTATTAACTAATACTGCTTGCTATTGTAGTACAACTCAATCGATACCGAATGCTTTATTATGATTATTATTCATATTATTATACACGAAGAAAGAATATTATTTTTCGTAGCACGATTAGCAATAAATAAGCTCTACGAATTACTCCTTCCGTAGCAAAGCTACGATCTCGTAGCAAGTGCTACGGATTGTTAAAAAATGTGCTCCATATTTTAGAGAAACTAAGGGAAGATTCTGTAGACAAATGCACACAAACAGTAGCGTAAGTACAAAGCGCTCATGAAATGACGCCGATGTTTTACTGATAAATCGGCGTCCAATTCTGAGCGTTAAAAAATAACTCTTTACAAACTTATGTTCACAGAGTGTTACTTTGTTTGAAAAGCACGCAATTACTTGTTCACTTTTTACTGATTAACTAAATCAAACCACAGTGAAATTCCATCCGAGCGTTTTATATTTTGGACGGCACTTTACATAATTGGCAACTGGTTTAAACGGACGTACCTAGGCAGTAGGTACATGTTTAGTTTGTTTTCTGTAATTAAAATTTATTAGTTCTTTCCCAGTGTTAATTAGAATGTACATCGTCAACAGATGTCCCCCCCCCCCGGCGATGAGTGTCCGCGCCCCCCTCCCCCCGCCCCGCGCCCCGCGCTGTGAGTGCGCGCAGTAGCCGCCGCGCGCGCATCGCTCCCATTGGTCCGCCGCCGCCGCCGCCGCCGCCATGCCGCGCGCTCATTGGCTGCCGACGCGGCGCGTCCTTCTCCCTTCTCTGCTCTTCTTCCTTCTTCTTATCGGTGAGTTTATCATAAATAGATATTTTTATAAAGCTTTATTCAACAGGATAAATTTGTCACAAAACGACTATTACTGTAATATTAGGTACTTATATTAATTTTTCTGTTAACTATTCTACATAAAATATTTCTATAAAACCGTTAATTCCTCTACTGCTGTGAGCAGCTCTACTGTATGATCTGTACACTGTACCGTCTCCTGCATTCATTCAATAAGCAATAACGAGTTGGCGAAGTCGTTGTTAGTAGCTTGCTGGCCGCATACATTGCCGGCTTTGTACGCGACTCGCACTAAATCTCTGAACAAGACGCGCAACGGTAATGAATCTCATTAGAACGTCGCGTCGCCGAGTGCTCGGGCTGGGTAAAATGCAGAGCGGTTTCACGTGAAATCAAAGTTTGAATTCGGATGAGTGCGCGGCGATTTGATGTATTCAGTCGTTACTGATATTTCCTTCATCCGATTTATTAACTCTCTCTGTCTCCAGCCGCGTCACTAGCTCTCTGGGAACAGTGTGCTGAATGGATATTTTTTTTCGAGATTACAAACGCTTGACAAATGTTTCAGAACTTTTTAAGTTCTACGATGTCAGTTTGTTCACGACGTCTTCCTTCACCGCTCGATTGGCGCTGCGTGTGAGTGAATACGTTCATTTTTGAAAGTTGGAACAACTTCTGTACACGACAGGTTTCGAACTAGAATTTTTAATTTTACTAAAACGACACAGTTTACTGAAACGATTTGTCTGAACTAACTTTCATTAGAACGTCACAATCAAAAAGAGTTGACTATTTTCTCTGAGCAAACAAATAAATAACAATAGTACCGTTCAACTTTATTTTCTGAAATATTCGTGTCAACTTTGCCGGTACAGTCAGCGTCATAAGTTTAGTTACGATTGTTCGACATTCTTTTGCACTTTTTGAGATGAAAATTCAGAGCCAGATACAGTATTCTTTTCATTTCGTTTGCTTGTCTTTTTTTTCTGATCAATAAACAGGACTGATAGCGTTAGCCGTTGTGCAAGTTGTAAAGCTGGGTGCTGTCAGTTATTTCTCATAAAATACGAGCACCTACATACAATAACAACACATAATTACTTCACGATAGTAACGGGGCAGATTATGATTATTAAGAATGCAAAATTGAAAATTAAAAAAATACGGATTCCGCTATGGCTTGGGTGAGATGTTGTCGAAAGAATCGCACTTCTGAAAATAGTACTTCTGAACGGAAAAGTTAATTGTTTTTTGATTTCGCTAAGCACATTATATCACGGCGCTCGTCTCCGGTCGCGCCGCCATCTTGGGCCGCGGACGGAGCAACTGAAACAAACCTGAATCAACACCACGCCGTTTACCTAAATAATAACAATTTGCCCTTTTGAAATATTCCACGTGGTACCAACTCGCACTTGACTAACAAACAGGTTTACCTGTCTGATGGTGAAGCGCGCTCTACCAACAACAATCTGCTGTATTTGTATTACAATTGCTTAATATACAATCTATTGCGGTAAGTTAACTCATGTAGGTACGAGTATATTATGCGGATCAGTTTTGAATCACCCACTGTGCTATAAGATGAAGAGAGGTTAACATTACACCTGCCTACAGACGTGTCACTGCTTACTTTTGAAACATTAATGTACTGATAGATTTTTAACGTTGCTCAGAGCTTCACATAATTTTAAAGTCATGCTATACCTAAAATTCAAGGTTTTTATAATCAAGTTGGTTTCGTAACTTTAAGTTTAAAAATATGTTTATTAATTGTTCACAAAATGCAATTATGAGAAGCGTTGTACGTACTACTACGTACAGTGACGTAACGAGCGAAGTTCCGAAGCTCCGCAAGAAGCGCAGCAGACGCGTGTCGCTACGCAACCCGCCGAGCAAGTGTTCAAGTGACGCAGCCACCCCTCACCCCCCGCAGCGACCCCCCTTACCTACACGCTGTAGTTGCCACCTACCCCGATGACCAGATAACATTACACTCGTCTTAAATAAAACTGTATACTCACTCTTAGATACAACGCTGACGTTAGTAATGTAATAATGTTATGATAAATTTGCCTACGACCGCCATTTTGTTTGCGTGATATCTCAAATATTATGTATATGCCAAAGAAAAGATGGATGTATGTGTGAAAGATGACTCAGTATGAAAGGAGTGACTGCTGAGATGACGGCTGATAGAGGAGAGTGGAGGGAAACACCTGTTGTGCCGACCCCGCGTGAAGTGGGGTAAGGGCAGGAAGATGGTGGTAATGAGCAGTGTATTTTTTTAATTGCTTAGTTTCATATAGAATTTCAAAATATTATGAATTTTTCCAAGAATTACCCAAATTGTATGTCCTAAGCGTAAATCAAAGCCAGAGTTTTTAGAGGCCAGTATGATTTTACAATTTATTATCTTAAACTGTTATCTGTCTATCCTCGTGTGAAGGCGCCTTGCGATGGGTAACAGAACGCGTGGGTTCCTGATGTTAAAATAATAAAGGTTCCAACGAGAGTTGGATGGAACCCTGCGGAAGTGTATCCCGAGCGAGGAGACGAATAACTCAATACATTAGCGTTCGTTATGAAACTCGAATCTACCCTCCCCCTTGCCCCTCCCCTCCCCGGTGCGTCCCCTCGCGCGCTCCGATGCTTAAACCATTCTTTGCGACTCGCTAACTACGTTTTGAATGTCACTTTGGGAAGTTGGTTCAGATTTCTAGAGGAAGCAGAGTAAGGGTTGCTAAGTTAAAGAGTGGTAGGAACCAAGCGGTAAGTTTGCTGCCTGTTCTTCTAGGCCTCGGTCGCGGGGAACTGGCACCTAGTGAAGTGATCCTTGCGATTCCACCGAATGAATACCTTTTGACTTTGACTATCACAGAATAACGCTATCCGTTATATTACATTTTATTAATAGTTGAATTAATTGAATTGAAAATAAGTTAAAAATACAATAAATACATTCATGTTACCGCGACAATACCTACTAGTGTAGGTATGCAGTGTAACTTAATCCGCGTAAATCTATTGTTATAAAAATTTCGACATCCCTCTCCAACCCCGCAGGGTGCGAATAGAAAAATCATTTGTGACAGCAGCATGCGAGCGGGCGCCGAAATAAAGGAAAAAATCGTCCTTTCACACATAAAATATTCTCCTTATTCCACGTTTTGTTCGTGCAATCCTGATCGTCGCTCGCTCGGCCGCGGCGCCTCCTGTGTATGTGACGGAGTGCGCCGCACGCGCTGACAAATGTGCTTCGCGCGAACCTACTACCTACTTACGATAAATAACGCGGGCCTGGTGACGTCACGGACAGTCCGCGAATACGCGGCCAGCTGACAAGGTCGTTCACCCAAACTGTGGCACAGCTTTTATACAATCAGCTAGGTTACTCCGGTGTTACAGCAGTGGAAACGGTCTAAACTATTTGGTATCATAAACGATAGCGAAAAATCGCCAAAAATTTCGTTTTATGGCGTAGAGAAGAGTGTCGTGAGTGGAGAACAATCCAAAAACAATGAGCATTATTTTTGTCAATCCTTCTGACCGACAGGTATGTCGTATGATAGATTAGACTCCGTTGAGAGGAACAATCACCATATTATAGACTTTTAAGTCCACCATGAAACCGGTCCCAAAGTTTCGTATCCTATTTAGAGCTACATTGCGCGGTAAGAGGCGCTGACAGTTCGGCTATTGAGCGGTTACTCAGTTGTACTGCAATGTACTCGTTCTATAGTTTTTTCGCAAATTCCCTATCTGGAGATATACACTGTAATGCGAAAGTGCATATTGACATTTTAAGTTACACGTGAACATGAAACTAATCGACTGTTAAGTCACTTGCTATTTCAGCTTTTACTTCAAATTAGATAGAGATAGCAAGTGACTTGACAGCCGATTAGTTTTATCGAGCTTTCAGAAACCGGCCATAAGTATTTTGTGATTCAATACATACAGTAAGGGTCCTTCAATAGAGAGATATTAAAAAAATATGTAAATTTAATAAAATCTGCTGCTGCAGTTCTGCAGCTGTTACTACTGCAACCGACCAACGACGGGATGGAGTGACCCGGCGGTCTCGCCCGCCCTGTGCGTTAGTTCGGTAACACCCTGCATGTATCTTCGTTAGACGCGTCTCCCGAACGCGAGCTGATACCAGCACCAAGTGGAGCTACTTATACATCTTCACTGTACTTGTTCTGCTTCAGTTGCCAACTTAATAAATAGAGGCATAATTAAACTACCAAGAAGTAAATTTCATTTAATTTATTAGTCTTTACACATATTACCTACATGCTCTTAGATACGTCAAGTAGGTACAATGTCTCCTGAGGCTAAGGTTAGGTACAGGTAAACCTAGACTTGTGTATTTATTGACTCGCAAACTAATGAATACATGCAGAAATGGTTTTTTAATACGAACGTACCTTTTTATTTGCAAACTTTAAATATCTAAGCGATTTATACAAACAATTACCTACGTTATTTGGAAACCGTTTGAGAATTCCTTTTAGCAAAACATTTGACTCTTTTTTTCTGCTGAATTAAATACTGAATTCAACGAGAAAAAGACAAAATAATGAGACCAGAGCTAGCATTGAATATATCCGAGCTGGGTTTGAACCTGTAACAGTGGAATACAAACTCTCGCTGAGCATTATTTTTATCAAAGCGGTACTTAAACCTGCCTCCACTAGTTGATGTTTTACTGAACCAGAATTAAATCACAGAAACTTAAATTTCGCAGTTGTGACCGCGGCAAGCCCCGCGCCGCCGCCCGTCACGGAGTGCCACAAACCGAGCCGAGATCGCGACGCGCGCGGCGGGAGCGCTGATTTAATTATACTGGATTAGGAGGAACCGAGAGGAGGCAATACTGGCGAATAGATACGACACTCCCTTGTAAACACTACTCTCTTTACTCACATACGTGTGTACGTAATAATATGTACATACGAATACAAACCCAGCAACACAAAGCCAAAAAATACGCTTACGACAAGGACGTAGGCGTGTAGTCTAATACGTATTCTGTTTATTTATTGCACTACTAGCTGCACCCCGCGGTTTCACCCGCGCGTATTGTGTCACCAATTGCGGCCCGCTCAGAGCCCGCCCCACGCTTCGCCAGCCACCGCAGCGCCTCTGACGCCGCTCGCGCATTCTACCCGAGATAAAACCCTATATTAGTATATTTTTTGTTATTTATCTACTTTTACTTTTAGTTTCAAGTCAATCGCACTCCGCGTACAAAAATTCTCGTACAAACTTTGACATCCCTTTGCACCCCTATTAAGGGTAGTTTACAAAAACTAAAAATGTCGTTCTTAATTATTTATTTAGAAGTATATTTACTCCAAGTTTGAAATTGATCGAACCACTCGTTAAGAAACTCCCATACAAACTACAACACCCCGTTCCACCCTTATTAGGGGTAGTTCTCAAAAACTAAAAATGACATACTTAATTATTCACTTTGGGGTACATGTCCTCTAAGTTTAAAGTTCCTAGGTTGAAGGAATACGATTTTTCATACAAACGTTTTCAACCCTTTTTACACCCTTAGGGGTTGAATTTTGAAAAATCCCTTCTTAGCACACGTCTACGCTGTAAGAAATATGTACTCCTCAAATTTCAAGTCTCTACGACCAGCGGTTTAGGCTGTGCGTTGTCTATATGTCAGTCAGCCAGTCAGTCAGGACTTTGATTCTTATAGTTATAGATTATTATTTATGTATGTATCGGTGCGTACAATCCTCCAGCTGCATTCTATTGTAACTTGTGTCACAGATATCAGACATTAATTCCTTAGCGAAACAATCGCTAAAATTTGAATTCTAAAACGATGAAAGTTCAGCGTCTCAGACACATTCCAAACAGCACTAATCTACAAGTTATTGAATGGTAATCAAAAACGTCCCGATCGTCAATTAGCCGTCGGTTATCAGGCCTGCCTTCTGCTACTTTGAATTTTTAATGAGGTCATTGCCGGTCATTGCCTGCGCCCTTTTACTACCTTTTACTTTAACTGACCTATTTTTTGTATTTTATCCAACAATGAGACTGTTGATCCACTTTGCAACTTTCAACTTATGCAGTGACTACCGTGTAATGTAAAACCAGTAGCGTTGAGTTTCATATCTAACCGCCAGTTCCACTACGCGTTGATATCACGGCTGCCGTGTACAGATTATGTTGTCGAAAATACCCCGTTGAGCACCTCGCGTACATACGTATACGTCGCTAGTGTAGTACACAGGTACACAGGTACACTGGTACACAGGTACGCAGGTACACAGGTACACTGGTACACAGGTACACAGGTATACTGGTACACGGGTACACAGATGGAGTAGGTACCTACAGTCTCCTTAAGACTATATAATGAAGGCTGTAGCCGTTTCGGAGATTCTGCTGAAGCTTCATTTAGTTATGAGTCGGGCTGTCTTCTGGAGATTATATGTAAGCCTCGTTGAGACGTCAAATAAATAGAATCATCTAAAAGGCAGAAACTTATGAAGGCGCATCTTCTAATATTATTACAATTTAAAATTGCAAGTGTACTAAGTCGACTTGTGTTTTTGCTCCGAAGTCGTGATAAAGATGAAGGCAATTCTCATTTTACCTCCTATAAAAGTCTCCGCAAGGACAATGTAAAAGGACTTTATTCACGGTTATTACAAGGATCACTTTAAATTGTCACATAAAACTCTGTGAAGGATGCCATGAGGCTTTGACCCTCAAAGCTTCAAGTCGCTTCAGATGTTCCATCAGTTTCATTGAATTGGCCGCGGGCGCCGGAACACTTGTTTTATAAGAGAGGGGTAGGGGGAGGGGGGTAGGCAGGGGAAGCTTTTCAGAAAAATTGCCTCCAGTTTGATGGTAGGGAGTAATGGCATGACATTTGTAAGTGTCCCGCGGAGTCACTCGACACTGAAATACCGATCTCTGTCTCAATATTATTTACAAGTATTTTTAAAAGATGCAGTTTATTTTTCATGACATAATAGAACAAAATGTCACTTGAGCTTTTAGTTTATTCTTTTCTTTTTTACGCTTAAATGCTAAACCAATTTCGATAAACTTTGACACAGTGATAGCTGGCATTGGATATTAAGCGTATGAGTATGTACTAATTTCAGGCGCGAGATAATACCTAAACCCCAAAAATAAGTCTGAATAATATACAACATGGGAATAAAGGCGCGGGTAAAACCTTGTTTACCGCTCGTAGAACTTGCTTCACAAAAACTTTTCCATTTAAATGTTAATAATACTCGAAAGTACGAGTTAGCAACAGCGCATTAACATAATTTAGATTTTATCCATTATCACTAAATGAGAAACCAAGAACCAAGACTACGCGTGACGCATACCGAACCATACTGTACTCTGTCTCTGTTGTTGTGCGGGGGGGATACAGAGGGGGGGGGGGGGTCCACGGAGTTAATTATACAAAAAGCTAATTGAGGCGAATTAATAACAGGCTCACCTTCCGCCGACGCCGGACGTCTTGTTTAGAGAGGGTTGTTGTTGTTGGCGGACACGTCGGCGAATAATGTAGTTAGCTTATTGTTAGGTATTACTTACCTGCGTTGAGAATGTGGTGGTACGCATTATCTACTGTGCATATCGAAAGAGGATATCAAAATCAAATCTTATGGATCACTTTGAAACGTCCCATAAACTACGTAAATCTAGTCCTCGAAAATAAGGGAGCGCTCCAGAGAGCAGCAGCAGAATCTTTCAAAGCGTTGCCTCGCAAGTCACGCTACATGAACGTGCCCTACGGTGCCTCGCAAGTCACGCTACATGAACGTGCCCTACGGTGCACTAACAATAACCTGAGTTACAGATGTGACTTAAATGTCATAAATCACTTGAGCCAGCATTAGCGCTGTTGATACACTATTGGCTGCACGCTGGTACCACTTTCCCGTTTTCTTCCACAAAGATCTCTTCTACTCGTACAACTAAATATACAAATACAGAGCACCGTTTCGTCCAAGTTGTTGGAAAAATGCGTACGTTCGTTCGATCAACGTTAGTCTCGCCTGTGACTCCGCTCGCATCCCGGCTGAGGCGAAGACTAGACCGACCACAAAGGAGGCGAACAAAGACTTCTGTCTGACACACCAACTACATGAGCTCTAGTTTCAGCGTAGTAAGTGTGCATCGACTGCGTATAAAAACTTTAGGTTTCCATGGGATATGCAAACTTTTTAGTAAGAAAACGACTTGTTAGAATCAAAATTTAGTAGAACTGTGTGCAGTGTTATTGCATACAGTCGGTTGATGGCGATTTTTAATAAATAAATTTATGTTGCCAACATTATCAATTTGATGTTTGTGATTTAAGTGAATGAAGCTTTTGAATGTGAATATGGCCGTCAATTGAAGGTTCCAACGTCTGTGCGTCTGACGCACGTTGAATGCATTGGTTTGCTCTTCACTTTAGACGAAATAGGGGTTTTGCTACCGAATCATTCTGTAATCTAATCCTGTTGTTTTACTCAGACGTTATGAGATAAAGTATTGTTGCAGTCATTCGTTTTAACATCTAGTCAGCTTAACTAACTAGTCACTTTGCGAAGAAAGCGTTGTAGCCGGTCCCGCATTCCCACAATGCACAATACGTAATATCCGTCGTTGCCAGGATGCCACTCAGGAAGATTAACAGGGGCACCAATTTTTCAAATTGGTCATTGAACTTAAAAATCGTGCAAAAGCGCAGAAAAAAAAAGATTTTGGTAAACTAATTATTATTCTCGAACAAAAACGAAAATGTTCTATTACTTTCTGCGTAATAATTTCCATAACACAAGTTTGTCTTAGCTGGGCCTGGATTTTGACATAGTGTGAAGTATATGACGACCTTTGTGGCGCAGCGGGCGAGAGCCTGCCTGCGACGCAAGAGGTTGCGGGTTCGATTCCCGCCTTTGAAAAAATTTGTGTACGATCTGCAGAAATTTGTTCCGATGGTCTGGGTGTTTTCTATGTATAATAAAAAATATCTATCTATGTAAGTACATAATGTAATAATTATATCAGTTATCTAGTACCCATAACACAAGCTTTGAATAGCTTACTTTGGGGCTAGATAGTGCTGTGTGGATTGTCCAGCATTATTTATTATTATTATTATTTTATTATTCACGAATATTATTTTTCAAATCCAAATAATTTATGTACTTTAGAAGCACTTGCATTGCAGAATAATTTGTTAATTATATGTAATCTCTGTACATCTTGGTCTATGCTTGACATTGACCTTGCCCCCGCCTGATGCCCCCCTGCCCCCTGCCTCCGCCCCTGCCGCGATCTCCAGATCGCCGTAACGCGCGCCGGCAGCCATTAACATACGCCCTCAGATTAAACGAGCCGATGTAACTACCTACCCCCCCCTCTCCCTGCCCTTCCCCCAACTCCTCCGTCTCCTGTGCTAGTACAGGGAGCCTATCCGCAAGAGATTGGCTTTTAAATTTCGTCGACACATGTACCTATCTAGCTATCTGTATTCTTTAATTAATTTCTACATTACTACAGGCGTCGGCAACACAGCTAGAATTATGTCAAAGCTTCAAATTCAAGTAGGCTTACTGTATCCGACGATTCAAGTTACCGCTGATGTAACCTGAAGTATTTTGAGGATATGGTGTCTATGCTATCGTATTCCTAAGCGTTTCGAAAGCTTTGAGTAATCCTCACCATCTCATCACGTGGAGTCGTGTCCCCCTCCCCCCTCCCCCCTGTGCACTCGCCGGTAGGTACGCAGAGAGGGGCCGGATGAGATGGCTCACTTAGGAATTACGTCCAGAGCTCGGCTTTGATTAGAAGACCGACTCCAGCGCGCCTCCGTCACTTCGTCCTACTACCACAGTTACACCACATTTGTCTTCTGTGATAGTGATAGGTCACTGTCAAGAGAGTTATACAGCTTTATTGTAGCTACCTAACTAAATAGTGTTATTTAATAAATCAGAACGGGTTCGGACATTAATTATTACTTACGTGTATTTTAAAAATAAAATAATAAATGTCAAATTAAGTCAAATATATCAGAAATGGATGTATATTTTGATGGATGATAATTAAATCTCTATTCCGCACGTCTCATAGTAATTGTTTTGACTAAATCAATATGTTTTAACATGAAGAGAGTGCCACGTCACGCAAGGATAGAGCAGTCTGGTTATTCTGTGTGAGTGAGCGCGCGCTGCGATTGGCCGCCGAGGAGGCTGTGAGCGTTAACGTTTATGGAACCTTCGGGGGTTCGCAGATCTGCTTCATCGTGAGTTATCTCCACCAGCTTCCGATCCCTGCACTCCAATTATCTGACGAGTCGTGGGCGTAGTTGTGACAGCCCTCACAGCTCAGTCGGTAGTAGCTCTGCCTTCTGGCCGTGGGCCGTGGGTTCAATCCCCACAGAGAACAAATCTGGTATAGTGCTGTGTGGAATGACCACCATGTAATTTTTGTTAGTTCCTGGGCCTACCAGTGTAATCAGCTTCGGTGCACTCGCCCAGTGGCTGATAGTTGGCGGTGTTATTAAAGGCGCATGAGGTTTAACATCTGTATGCCTCAAGTTGAGTCTGAGCAGTGCATTGTAGGGCACGTTCGTATTGTGCGTGGCTTACGAGGCCGTGCTTTATTAGGTTATGGTTACCACGTTTGTTTATTCAACCAGCAAGTAGAAAAAACATGTACTAAATCTGTAATATGTTTACATCCTGAGAGGTCGCGGCGTCAAGCAGGACCCCTCGTCAAGCCGTGCCCTCGGGGTCCTCGGGGCGGGTCAGCTCCACTTGTACTTCTTAAGTTGTTTGCCGCTCTATTCACTATCGTGCACTACTTGTATAGTACAGGCAGCCTCAGAAGTCGATAGGTTACTTTTTCAGGATTATGGCATAATATATTAAGGATTATGGATAATATTTTCTTCCTACACGTTCTGCACGTTCTGCACGTTCTGCACGTTCTGCACGTTCTGCACGTTCACTTCACTTTATCGAAAGAACTAGTAACACGACAACAAGTACAATTATAATATTGTTTTGTGAAGTCTTGTTGAGTAAGTCAAAGTCATTATTGTTCAATTGAATCACAAGAATCACTTTGAAACGTCTTAGGGTGCACTTCACGCGACCAAACTCAGATAAACCGGCAACAATGTTACAGCTTGGTGCCTACCATTCTTTTGTATGATCCGTGTCACAATGTAACCTCGATAGGAACGCCAGGTAGGTATGGTGCAAGCCTCAGAATCTGTGAAAGATGAGCACTCCACCTGTGGAGAGCTCTGCAGAGGCTGTCAACCTTCGGCTCTGATCGGGAACTTCAAGCCTTTCAGGGGTCGACAACTTAATACAATACCCGTCTGTTGCCACCGCACTCCGTCCTGTAACTGGGATTTGTTAAGTTGCTGGCTGTCACTGGTTAAAACAATAAATAACTGAATATTGCAAAAATAGATTTAAAGTTTGATATCAGATTCATTAATCAAAAATGTCTAAGAATAGTCAGACGGGCATAATATCGTAGTGTGCTAGAGTACCGGCCGCTAACTGTAAGGTTGTTGCCACGTTACTGATACAGAGCTGAGAGTTTAAAGTTATATTGAACGCGAGTACAATGAACACTTCTTGGAAAACGAGGACAGTAACATTATTTTTGATATAATTATTATTAGACGTTGAAAGGGGTGAATCCTAAAAATGTCAAATCCTAAAATCATCTAAATTGCTAAAATATCAAGTCTCATCCCAAAAGATCAAAGCTCCCTCGGCTCCAAACTTTTGGCAAATAAAAGCTTTGTGATCTATCTAAACTAAAACGCCAGGGTTTCAAGAAGATTTCCAAGTTTCATTAAATTATAAATATTACGCATTTCGAATTTTGCGTAATTATTTCATTTATTTTAAATGAATGGTCTTGTTCGTATTTATACCTTAATTATTGTATGCTTGATTTTCTTAATAAAGTTTTATTATCACTATCACTACATAGTATAAAACAAAGCCGCTTTCTCTGTCCCTATGTCCCTATATCCCTAGGTATGCTTAATCTTTAAAACTACGCAACGGATTTTGATGCGGTTTTTTTCATAGATAGAATGATTCAAGAGGAAGGTTTATAAATATGTATAATACATGCATGATATGTGCACCCGTGCGGAGCCGGGGCGCGCGGGCGGGTCGCTAGTTATACTATAATACTTTGAAACGTTTACTAGGTGCATGGCACTAGCTCCCCGCGACCAAAGCCAAGAACAACAGCCAACAAATTATCATAGAAGTGAAACCAGTGTACAGTAGTGGCAATTAAAATAAAAAGTCAATAACTCTAAATTTCCCGAATAAAAACAGTTTAAGTACAAACTAGGCCAAATAATCCCCATTGAGTACACAGAGCGTCCTCATAGCTCCGCTTCATCTAAATAAGCAATTAAAACCATACGAGTGAATCCGTTGGTTAATCTAATCCCTTCCCTTCCCTTCCCTTCCCTTCCTAGGCGAGGATTTAACTAGAACCCCCTTAGTACTGTTTCCACGCGAGCTGCCAAACCCGGCGTCGTTCGTATTGATTGCATTACTGTAAGCCCTTGCTCAAGCTTGGCGCTAACTACTTAGTTTGATAGTCAAATACTACTCGCTCTTATGTCGTTGTAGTAAGCGTCATTTTTGTTTAGCTAAGTGTACCTTGATTTAAAATACAGGATGATTCACTAGCATAGGATTTGGAGAGTATATAAGCTGCAGGGTTCAGGAGAGAAAACAAAATTGTATTGGTTTTTTAATAACGCATGTAATTAATTGTAAAACACGGACAATACGACATTTTCTAAAAATGCATCCTAGCGAGATCGATTTATCACTCCCGAAATTTCATGAAAATCGTTGGAGCCGTTTACGAGGTTCAGATTATCGCTACATAGTATAAAACAAAGTCGCTTTCTCTGTTCCTATATCCCTGCGGATTTTCATGCGGTTTTTATAATAGATAGAGTGAGAGTGAGTCAAGAGGAAGGTTTATATGTATAATACATGCATGATATGTGCACCTGTGCGAAGCAGGGGCGCGCGGGTGGGTCGCTAGTATATGTATATAAAATATGTACATATACATATGTATTAGATAACAAACTTGCAACAGTAGGTACCACAACTGCTAAAGTGTTAATGAACAGTGAATCCGGACTAACCCGCAGAGCGCTGAAATAGAGTTACTTATTACTGAAGCTACTTAATATAATAGCGTTGAGTGCTAACATCGAGTTAAGGACGATTTGTTAGTAACCGCTCATTAGGAGACCTATTACTGACGGAGCGAGTAGTGCAGCGCAGCTCATCGCGAGACAGCTCGCACACTCCACATGTAGAAATGATCGGTGTAGTTACAGGCACATGAGCCACATCTGTATACCTCAGGTTGGTGGACGCAGGGCAGTGCATCGTAGGACACGTGCGTGGTTTACGAGAAAATGATTTGGGGAAGATGTCTAAACCATCGTTTAAATCCTGTTCCAAGCATTTATGGTCCTGTAAATGAGGGATCGATTGAAAAAGTTGCCCCTAACTAACATCATCTGTCGTTAATACAAAGACTCAAACACAAAACAAAAATAATGTGAAAATAATCTTCTACAATTGTACTTACAAGAAAATATCAAATAGTAAAAACTGTTTTACAAACATAACCCGCTTTGTGATGCTTCATTCGTTTTTATGATGTTGTTACTTCATTTTAATTGTCATCCTTGCAGCAGCAAGTATGGCACACAGTTCTAGGAACAAACGTCCCATTTAGTTGCACTCCCGTTAGTTGACCGGCCGTTCTGCGCTGAGCTGTGCGCGCGCGTGTTCTTGCGTAAATACGCGTAATTGCTTTTGCTTGTCTTTCTGTACACAATCGTACAGAAAGAGAAAACTATTTACAATCTTAATGCTTCGAGATAAGGTGCAATATTTTGAGACTCGCTAGAATTTTTCTTAGTACAAAACGAATGGGTATTTGGTGAATGAGATTCCGTAGAGGAGCAAATATCGCTAGTCCGATGTATTTTATTACATTACTGTGGGTAGTGCAAGCCCGTGACTTAGTTTGCGTCTGGACTACCATGTAATCATTACATAGTATAAAACAAAGTCGCTTTCTCTGTCCCTATATATATCCCTATGTCCCTATGTATGCTTAAATCTTTAAAACTACGCCACAAATTTTGATGCGGTTTTTTTAATAGATAGAGTGATTCAAGAGGAAGGTTTACATGTATAATACATGCATGATATGTGCACCCGTGCGAAGCAGGGGCGCGCGGGCGGGGCGCTAGTTAGGAATAAAATACATACTGATTGTAGCGCCACGTAGCGCCTCGCGCGCGCCCGACGCGCGGAGACCAGGCGCACACTCGCGGCTTGGTTGCTATCATTCTATATTTTGTGCACTCGGTACTGTTACCGTTGACTCTGTATTCAACGTTAGTTTTCTTGGCCTATTGGTCTTCTAATCGCTACTAGCTTTTTGAAATAGTGTGATGAAAGGATTTTTAGTGCACTACCGTTGTAGTGCACTAAAAAAAGAGCCTCTTTAGGCTCTTTTCAAGCACCTAACACATGTTTTAGAACTTTATAGGTTCTCCGACATGGCAATTGGTACCACCAATTGCAATTGCGACATGGCAATTTGTACCACCAATTGCAATTGCGACATGGTAATTTGCAATTTGTGTAACCATGTGTAAG
Organism: Plemyria rubiginata; assembly: GCA_963576535.1. NCBI lineage: Eukaryota > Metazoa > Arthropoda > Insecta > Lepidoptera > Geometridae > Plemyria > Plemyria rubiginata. Next base: position 57,303 of record OY754931.1, read on the forward strand.
CAATAAATACATTGAATTGAATTTCCTTACAATGTTTTTCTTCACCGTTTGAAAGTAGGTTTAGCAATTATAACTCTTATGATATGAACGGGTCACCTCGACTTTGAAGTTACTATTTTCTACTACTAGGTACTTTATTTGTTTGCTACTTTTGCATAACAATACGATAAAAGTACATGTGCGGTTTCTACAATCTTTTTTAAGAGAAATTTTACTGGCAGGTTTTTGTGAATTAGATAGAATGCATGTAAAGTATATATGGGTGGAAAACGTTCGTTCCTGCTGTCTCCAAGAAGGCTATTGAACATCACCTACCTCTATTCGACTCCAGATGGCCCAAGCTAGGCTGCAGGCATGCACGGCACGCCTCAGAGTTCAGGTAGGTTTCCAGGATAAGCACGGCAGACCTAGGTTCTACAGGTCTTGGAGAAAGCACACTACACGGCAGTGGGTCCACAAACACTTTACAGGTGTTAGAACGTCTAACGGTGAGGATTCGACACGTTTAAAAATGAGTGGGAAAGAACGTCCGTCCAGCTCAACGCGCTAAAGCTTCCTCTCGTTGCCGCTATGCCGGCGGCACACCGTCGTCGATTTGAGTTCGGCGATGAATTACCAATCTACCCTCAATTCAACAGCAGATATCGAACATACCCCCCACCGAAATCAATATGATTGATTTCCCTAAATGAATGAATAGTGTAGGATATGTATAAAGTGTGTAAAAGTATACAAAAAATATAAATCAAATAAACTTACGAAGCTTATAAAAGTCTAATATAAAGTTTTCTAAAAGTGGAGTATACCTATCTAAAAGTATTTCTTAAAATAAATAAAACTAAATATTTTTTAATGTAAAGTAATTAATTTGCATAGGGTAATGGACAGACCTTGTTTGTCGGTCTTTGTATTAAACCATGTTTAGTTCTTAAAGTTAAAACGCGGTTAACTTTGTCAACGCCACTATGTACTTTGTCAATTCGAGCTAGATTCCACTGAAGAGGTTTAGTCAGATTTGACTTTAGCAGAACTAAATCACCAACGTTCAAGTTAGGTGGAGATTCAAACCACTTCGCTCTCTGCTGGAGAGTGTGAAGGTAGTCATCTGACCAACGCCTCCAAAATGACTGAGAAGCCTTCTGAATGGATTGCCAACGTGACAATCTGTTCTGAGAAACACCATCAAAATCATATTCCGGTACAGCTAATAAACATTGACCTATAAGAAAATGACCCGCGGTCAGAACTTCGAACTCGTTTGGGTTGTCCGATAAGGAACACAGAGGGCGTGAATTTAAAACAGCTTCAACTCTGCAGAAGACAGTACTTAGCTCCTCAAATGTGAGAGAACGATCACCTACTACACGGTGAAGGTGATGTTTTGCAGATTTTATTCCTGCTTCCCAAAGTCCACCCATACTTGCTGCATTGGGCGGGTTGTTACGCCATTCTACGTGACGAGTTGTCAGTCCATTGATAATCTTATCTTCATTATCCCTATTACGTAAGAAGGTTACGACTTCTTTTAAATGCTTGGCTGCCGCAATAAAATTAGTACCACAGTCTGAATAAAGGCAACTGCAAAGACCGCGGCGAGCCACAAAACGATCAAATGCTGCTAAAAAGCAATCACAACTTAAATCAGTTAAAACTTCCAAGTGCACAGCTTTAGTTGAAAAACACACGAAAAGGCACAAGTACGACTTGTAAACCTTTGCGTTACGCCTCAAACTTTCCTTTACGAAAAAGGGCCCACCCAAATCACAACCAACGTGGTTAAAAACCTTGTCTGGTTTTAGCCTAGGCGCGGGTAACGTACCCATAGCGGGCTGAATTGAGCTTGGTCGGCATCGAAAACAAATCTTGCACTTGGATAAAACAAATCGAATAATGCTACGAGCACTAACTATCCAATATTGTTTACATAATATGCCTTGTAACGTACGCGGCCCTATATGTAAATACAATCGATGAAGATATTCAATGATCAATTTGATCGTGTGACATTTGGGTAAAAGCACGGGATGCTTCATATTGTAAGGTAGGTCGGACTGCACGAGCCTACCCCCCACCCTGAGGAATTCATTGGAATCTACAAAGGGTGAAAGCTTACGCAAAGTAGCTACAAACTTATTTTTACGCAATAAAGCGATTTCATTGTGAAAATGATTCGTTTGCACTACTCGAACAATGGTGTCATGAGCTATTTTTAGCTCAGATGACCTGAGGGGTCCATCTGACCGAGCAGATTTTTTTGATTTTAAATTAAATACAAATCGATGACACCAAGCCATAATTCGTTGCAACCTATTAAAAGATGAGAATTTATTAAAAGTTTCTTCTAAGTCATTTTTTAAACTCATACTTTTATCATCCCATGAATTTAACACAAATGTATCACAATTAGATTTTATTTCAGGAATTTTGAAACCATCTTTTACATAAAATGCCTTTATTGGCCATTTTGGTTGATCATCATATAGCCACTTGGGGCCGTGAACCCACTCCGCAGCGCCTTCTACGAAGCGAGCCGGCATCGCACCGCGCGAGCAAACATCGGCAGCGTTATTCTCGCTGTTCACGTGAAACCAACAATTCGATGGGACCACGGCGGTCACCTGACTAACACGGTTAGCCACAAAAGGTTTTAATTTATAAGGTGGTGTTTGTAGCCACGCTAGAACGTTGTTTGAATCACCCAACGCGATGATCGAAACTTTAAAATCATTTAAGTTTTGAACTACAAAACTAACAAGCTTTGAGAGGAGCACGGCTGCCTCAAGTTCAAGTCGAGGTATTGATAAAATTGGATTTAAAGGTGCAACTTTAGATTTACTCGTCAGCAACCTTACCTTTACGTGACCATCCCTATCTACACTACGTAGGTAGACACAGGCTGCATAGCCGCGCGATGACGCATCGCAAAACGCTATCAGTTGAACTTCATTGAAGTTCGAAATTAAAACATGACGCTCAATTCGCAAATTACCTAACGCTGATAACTCATCAATAAACCTGTTCCACTGGGAAGTCAATTCAGATGGCAACTGATCGTCCCAGCCCAAGCCAAGTTTCCAAAGATCTTGCATGATACACTTCGCGACAAAAGTACATGGCGATATAAAACCTACCGGGTCGAATATACTTGCAAGCAGTTTTAAAACGGAACGTTTGGTTTGTTTCGCGTCAGTCAAGTTGTAATTAAAGGAGAATGAGTCACAAGAGGGTAACCAAGTCAAACCTAGAACTTTGAGAGATGACGATAACGTATCGTCTTGAAAGTTGATAGCAGTAACTTGGTCCGATTGCATTCTAGTGAGCAACTCGGGACAGTTACTTGCCCATTTTCGTAAATCAAAACCACCACTTTTAAGAAGTGTGGTTAAATCATCTTGCAACGTGCAAGCTTCTTCCTGGCTTTGACATGACCACAAAACGTCATCAACATAACACCCTTTTTTTAGGATCTCGGCTGCTTTAACTCTTGGCTGTTCAGCGTGAACCAGCTTACCCGAGGACAGCTGAGGCAAATTCCTAACTGGCTGCTCATTGCGAGCCAGCTCATCCGACGCCAGCTGGTGTAAAGTGCGTACCGCGACAAACGGTGCACTACGGAGACCGTAGGTATTTCGAGTTAGCTCGTATGTACGTACTGGTTCCGTAGGATGGTTCCGCCAGAGAATGTGCTGATACTTCCTATCAGCTGGATTTATGATCACAGCTCTGTACATTTTAGAAACATCAGCAGTAAAGCACACATCGTACAATCGGAAATTAATTATTATTTTAAGTATATCCTGATGTAGCTTTCTGCCGGTTAAGAGTGCATCATTGAGTGAAGCTCCAGAAGTGGTTTTAGCGGAACCATCGTACACTACGCGCAAGGGTGTCGTAGTACTCGACGGTCGTAACACACAGTGGTGTGGAATAAAGTAACCTGAGGGCTCGGTTCCCTTATAGGGTTCCATGTGACCGAGGGACTCGTACTCCTTCATGAAGTCGACGTAGGCCTTACGAAGGTCCGGAGATCGAGCGAGACGGCGCTCGACCTGTGTGAGTCGCTTGAGGGCAGTGTCATACGAGTCACCAAGTGGTTTATGCTCAGGGTTCAATAAAATCGGGGAAACATATCGGCCGATTTCATCTCGATAATGTTTCTCAACATAGATACGCTCCGCTAGCTCTTCTAACGGATCGATCGGAACTTCGCACGGCGAAGCTTCCACTTCCCAAAAACGTTTGAGAGTTTCATGAAGTGAATTCTCTTCAACGGTGTACGACACCAGCGATGTTGTAGACGCTACAACATGGCAATTGTTGCTAGAAGATTGCATTTCTAGTCTTCCCGTCACGACATACCCAAAAACGCTACCTAACGCCATTGGAACATCGGGATTAATAATTAATTTCTTCCCATCATAAATATACGGAAAAATATCAGCAGCTAAAATAATATCAATGGGAGATTTTTTATAGAACCACGGATCAGCTAATTCTAAATCCTTATAATGATGAATAACATTGTTAGGTATTTGAACAGTAGGTAGCTCAGAAGTTAAGCGTGATAATATAACTGCATTTAAATCAAAACTGGGAGCCGCGCAGTGGCGTGGCTTTATGGTACACGATACCATCCCATTAGTTTTCACGTTTTCGCCACCTAGACCATAAATATTGTACGGGCACTTTTGAGCAGATAATCCTAATCGTTGAAAGCAGTCAAGTGTCATAAAATTTGATTGCGCACCAGAATCAATTAAAACACGGCATGTTTGGTAGTTGTTAAATGAATCCAAAACATGTACAACAGCTGTTCCTAGTATAACTGCATAGTTATGTGTAGACGCAAGGTGGTTGTTACTATTTAGAGCGGACGCTTGGTTATTGCACGATGCCTGCTCAGACCTTACTCCCGTCGTCTGTGGTTCAGACGCAGCGCTCTCCGAATAGCAAACCGGTTTTGGTACACTATCGCTCGACTCACGGTGCAATAGTATGTGATGCGACTGTTTACACACGTAACATTTAAATTCACTTTTGCATTCCTTTGATGTATGATTAGGTTTTAGGCAATTGTGGCATAACTTCAGGTCATTAGCACGGCTAATGCGCTGAACGTTGCTCAGATTACGAAACTTATCACAACGGAAAATCATATGATTTTCTCCACAATGAAGACATGCCAATTTTGTGTTCGAAGAAGATGCATGTGAATAATTATTTTTACCCTGCTTAGGTACAGTGAATTTACGTTGATTACTTTGTTGCACGTTTGAACTACCTGAATATGATGAAGAATGATCTAAAACTTTGATATGATTTTGAACGAAAGTAATTAAATCATCAAAAGTTGGAATTGATTTTTGATCCAATTTTTGTTCAAAGTATTTACGCGTGTAGGGATCTAGGGCTCTCAGTGCAATGTGACACATTACGTAACTACTCAAGTTATCAATTTCTAATGCTTCTATAGCTTTGTATGAATGGTCAAAGCTCTCAATGAACGAGTTTAAATTATCAGAAGATTCTTTTTGAAGCGGCGAAAAACTTAGCATTTTATCTAAATACCTACCGACCAACATTCTGTTATCTTGATATTTATCAAGGAGACTTTTCCACACGAGTTCATAGTTACTACCTGAAATAGGTACGCTTTTTACAATATTTAATGCAGAACCTTTTGTACATGATAATAAATAGTGGAATTTGTCTATTTGCGGAATACTCTTTTGATTATGTACTAGAGAACAAAACGTCTCGAAGAATGTATTAAAATTTTCAATGTTTCCATCAAATGTAAAAAGTTCTAACTTTGGAAGACGTGGTCGAGATTCTTCAGAGCGAGTGGGAATACCCTCCATAATGCAAAGGGCACTAGGCTTACATTTCGATGCACGCAATTTGACTCGAAAATATAACTCATCAAAACTCTTTAATTCATGACTACGAAGTAATGATTTTGGATCGATTTCAAGTTCTTTCTCTAAAATTTTAAAGATTACGCTCTCGAATGAGCCACGTAATTTATCGATGTCTGACACGTACATCAAAAATAAATCAATCGACTCAGAATCTGATATATTTCTTGACAAATCATACGCTCGTTGCATTTGCTCGAACATTCGTTGTTTTCTATGAATTAACACGGTTAACTCATGATTTTGAACCTCCTCATCAGATTCAGAATCTGTCTTTGTCTTAGAACTTTTAGCGGGAGGCGCCATTTTGTTTTACTAACAACGCAGTTAGCGTGGACAAGTAAATGTTCAAAAATAACGAAAAGTAACGAATGAAACGATGCAAATTAATCACAAATACACTAAATAATATATGTACGACAAATATATAAGTGTATAATATGAAAATATATAAATGTGAAGCTGCCAACAAAATATTTCTTTGTTTAATGAATTTAGGTATGAAAAAATATATAAATTCTAGCACGGCTAGAATAGAACTACGAGTTCTGAATTCACAAAAAACCAATCCGGCTGACGAAGGACCAATTTGATTGTGCGGTTTCTACAATCTTTTTTAAGAGAAATTTTACTGGCAGGTTTTTGTGAATTAGATAGAATGCATGTAAAGTATATATGGGTGGAAAACGTTCGTTCCTGCTGTCTCCAAGAAGGCTATTGAACATCACCTACCTCTATTCGACTCCAGATGGCCCAAGCTAGGCTGCAGGCATGCACGGCACGCCTCAGAGTTCAGGTAGGTTTCCAGGATAAGCACGGCAGACCTAGGTTCTACAGGTCTTGGAGAAAGCACACTACACGGCAGTGGGTCCACAAACACTTTACAGGTGTTAGAACGTCTAACGGTGAGGATTCGACACGTTTAAAAATGAGTGGGAAAGAACGTCCGTCCAGCTCAACGCGCTAAAGCTTCCTCTCGTTGCCGCTATGCCGGCGGCACACCGTCGTCGATTTGAGTTCGGCGATGAATTACCAATCTACCCTCAATTCAACAGCAGATATCGAACAGTACACTAGAAAATAAATAATAGTAGTGCAAAATATTCTAAGGCCATTTTACTAAAATATGCGATCAATAGATTATTACAAACTCTGTTGTATGGACAACCTTGAAGAGACAATTCTTATGAATAAATTCCGTTCTGTAACTAAATGAAAATGTTTCTATGAAGTTTCTCTACTGTTTCTAACAAAGGCTAAGAAAAATCTTGAACGAAATCTTTTATTCATTTTGTGTAAATTTATCATTTTGTTAGACAGTTGTGTCATACACTTTGTGTCAGAAAACTTTGACCTTTAGATCCCAAAAGAAAAATATTAAATCAATTCTCAGAATCATTCAACCGAATGTTTATTTAATAATTTTTAATTTCATACACAGTTCAAATTCAAATTCAGAATATGTTTATTCAATAAAATCATAAGGATCATCTTGAAACGTCTTAAAAACTAGGAGACTCTAGTGCCAGTTCCACGCGACCAGTTGGGTATTGTGCCCGCAACTCGCTTTGCTCAGTCGCTCCGCACCAGTAGTTCTCAATGAGGTGCACTTATAATCCTTTCACCACACTGTTTAGAAAGTACTAGTGCCATTACAAAAGAAGAAGTAGGTCTCGTGGCCACTTGCCGCTCGCCGCGCGGCCGCTGTGAGAGCGTCGCGAGCTCCAAAGGAGCAGTTCGCTCTCAAATCAACATTCTCGAGTGCATTATCTCTAAATCCAGCGAGAATTATCCTGAATTAGCCTCCACCCCCCGGCAGGGCCGCACTCAGGCGTGAGAGTAGGGGGGGGGGATGTCTATAGCTATTTATCCTCTCCAATCAAATGGGTAAACGTTGTATTCATACTATTTGCTGATTTCACAATTTTTTTTTATACAACTCGCTGATGGAACAAGCAGATGGCCCACCTGATGTTAAGTGGTAACCATCACCTATAAACTGAACATTGCCCCGTAGGTCACGCACAATAAAAACGTACCGTCTAGCATTCATCAACTTGAGGCATACAGATGTTAAGCCTCATGTGCCTGTGATTACACCGACGACAACCACACTCTTCAAAAGGCAACACAGCAACGCTGCTTGGCGGCAGAAATAGGAATGGTGGCATAATGATAGTTCTTTTTTTTTTCTTTTTTTTTATAAAGCCTGCTAATAATATTTTATTTTCTTACCTAACTGTATAACCAACCACTACCGAACACCAACTGTTTTATCTAGAATTCACAAAATTAAATGAAAACGCCTTGAATACTGAGACATTTGTTCTGCAGCTGCTGTAGCCCTGACTACGTCCCCCCGCTGTGTAGCCCCCCCCAGCTCCTCGTTGTCGTTAAGTGGTTCTAATAAATCAGCGGTTGTCGGCGGCACGCGTCGATTGTCCTCTCCCGCTCTCGGCGCGTCTCAGACGAGCGAAGCGAAAAATAATGTTACATCTGTGCTTTCCTTGATACCCACTCAATAAGATGCAATAAAAAATCAGTGCGGATTTCTTTATTTCTGATTCTATCAAGTGAAGATACTCGATAGAATCAGAAATACAAGATAAGATAATGTTTATTTCAGACAAAAAAGAGATACATATGAGTTGAGCCATACAGAGGTCTTATTCTAGGGATTTTAGCTTATCAGGCAATCTGGCACACTCTATACAGATCGTAAAGATCCAAGATCACTGGCACAGTTCGTTGAATCATCACTGTGCAAGACATAGTTCGTCGAACAGTCAGACAGCCACAGAAATACAAAGCGTAGAGGAACCTCTCCGGTCTTTGCAATGACCCGATGTACCGGCGTCATTACAAAGATCGTGGTAAGTAGAATAATTGTCCGAGTGATTCGCCAGACGATAAGAACAATTATTCTGTCAGTATGTACCTACATATTATATTATTTGGTTAAATAATGTAGTACATACTCAGCGGCTGTAGTGGTTCTTGTGATACATAATATTTTATTCAGACAACTCTCAATATAGAGGGTGTAGACCTAAAAAAACGTATGAATACGGCTGGGTTATTTTCATGTTTGCAGTGTTGGTTCCTTAAATTGATGGACAAACTTTAATTCCCTGAAGTTTTCAGGCGTAATCTTTTTACATCCCTCTATAAAAGAATACTCTCTAATTTATAGTATTCTATATAATTAAACAGGGAATACTAAGAATAAATAAAATCAAAACGATAAATCCACGTCTTATATGAACTCGGTGAAAGTAGCCGCTTCTTCCACGCGACTCTTATATTATTGCTTGTTCATAACGAGTAGGTAAACATACACGAACAAAATTAAATATAAAAGCGATAGCATTCGATTTAAACTTTTAAATAGACAAAAACATCGGGTCTATAAACTGAATAAGTATACATACAACAAAAAAATTATACGGTGTACCCTGTCTTACCCTTTTCATTCCTTTGATGAACGTTTTATTTGCTACAATTTGTTCAATAAATACTCGAGATCCCTCGCGATATTCCACACAATTACCTTTTTAAATAGCCGAATGTTTCCCGCACGGAACGAATGAATGAATGGATGAATGAACGGTTCGGAGCGAGTCGTTATAACGTTTATCTGTGTTGATTGATTGCCGACACGGGCTGACAATATTCACGGGCGGAGTCTAATTGCCGCCGGTATGTTTTAGGAGTTATGTGATTTAACGCTTCAATTTTTCAACGGATATTTCTGTAAAATTAGATAACAAACTAAAAAACATATCGTATCTGTTCAAGCTAAATAATTAATAAGAATAAGATTAGTAGAGCTCTTTGTGTGTGTGTGTGTCTCGTCCGGGAAGTACTACCACCACGCCTTGTTCTGCCGCCAAGCAGCGACGCTTAGCATCTGTATGTCTCAAGTTAATGGATGCAGGGAATGATGCAGGGCAATGTATCGTAGAGAAGAATCCTAAAGAGCGCGGTTTCGAGGCAAAGCTTTGTTATAGCTGATGGTTACCACTTAACATCAGGTGGGCTGTATGTTTATTCCATAAAAAAGGCTTTACTTAGACTTAGCTTATTTATTCTAGCCATAACAATTTTTTTATATCAAACTGAAGGCTTAGAAGGTGAAAAGGTTTTTGTGACCGTGACAATCTCTGAAAATGGACAGTCGTGCGTGAGCTTTGATTAAATCTCTTAATTACCTCAATGACACCATCTATACTACACCTCACAACGCCGCGTCACAACAGAAGGCCTGATTCTTTTACTTTGAACTTCTGAGATTGTATTTAGTTATCAGACGCCCTCTATCGTTCCTGTCTATTTCAGGCCATCCCAAGGTTGAAGGATAAGATTGAAAGAATTATTTGATTTGAGCGATAAGACCGCCCGATGCATTTCAGTTTGATGTTTCTCTGTTCTTGTATATGTTATTTCCTTTCTACCAACTTTTTATACAACTATACAAGGTGTGCATAGTAGTTCGTATCAAACATCTTGCAACATACAATACTACATACTAGTCCGGTTTGCGTGGCACAGTTCCACAGCGGACGTACCTACCACTGTCAGCGCGACCAGCGATGCAAAGCGATGGATCCATCCAATCGGAATAAATTCCGATTGCAATCGGAACTGCAGCGGGACGCTTGTAAAATGCATCCGCTTTGCCGCTTTGTGACCGCTTATACATTGTAATGCTAAAAAAGCAGCTCTCGTTAAACTCTGCGTGTACAGATACACTATTTAATGAGAATATTAAAGCATCTAGTCTTTAGTCTGCGTATTTGTACAATTATATTCACCAACACAATCCTATCACCACACTATTTTGGAAGAAACTAGCGACAGGAAAGGAAGAACGATAAGAGTGAAATGGTTATAAACGGGATTGTATGAGTTTAGAGATAGCTATGCTGGGCCGGCTGACGCACAGAAGTGGTTGGTAGGTGGTAGGTGGGACACTCGGCGTCCCTCGAGGCGGCGCCGGCGTCCACACTCCTCCACTTTATTATCGGAATTCCGAAATACTCAACAAATAGCGGAGCTTGTGATTGTCTTATTTAATCTACGAATAAATCAAAGCCTTATCCCTAAAAGCATTGAGTTGAGATTCGAGTGTGTCTCCCGCCCAGGGCTAATCCGCACGATCAACAGAATTTAGATCCGCCCGCCCGAGCTGATTAGAGAGGGGGAGAGTCGATAGAAACGCTCTCAAACTGTCGACTTCTCAAATGAAAAACAAACAAATAGTTCCGTTATGCATGAACATGTCGCTCCTAAAGCACATATATGATGCTTGGGAACACTCACAAGATGCGATTGGGGTATTCTGCGATCTGTCCAAAGCTTTTGACTGTGTAAGTCATGCCACCTTATTATCTAAACTTAAACACTATGGCATCCAAAATCGGGCAATTGATCTTATACAGTCCTACCTAACCAATAGAGTCCAAAAAGTTGATGTTGGCGGTGAGAGGTCTTCCGGATCGGTCATTGATATAGGGGTGCCACAGGGTTCTATACTGGGTCCCTTCTTATTTTTAGTTTATGTAAATGACCTTCCACTTTTTGTTAAAAATTTGTGTGAAATTGTTCTATTCGCTGACGATACCTCTTTAATTTTTAAAATCGACAGATTGAAGGCTAACTTCGATGACGTTAATGCATCTCTGTCGCAAGTACTTAACTGGTTTACTGTAAATAATCTTTTGCTCAATGCTGGGAAAACTAAATGCATAAAATTTACTTTGCCAAATGTGGTTCAGCGACCAACCAGTATCAAATTAAATGGAGAGTCACTTACCCCTGTCAATTCTACAATTTTTTTAGGACTTACTATTGATGCAAAATTGCAGTGGGGTCCTCACATAAAATCACTTGCTGGTAGACTAAGTTCGGCTGCATACGCAGTTCGCACTATAAGATGGCTTACAGATGAGGCTACAGCTAGGCTGGTATATTTTAGTTACTTCCACAGTGTAATGTCCTATGGTATCTTGCTATGGGGTAGAGCTGCTGATATACAAAGTATATTTGTACTTCAAAAACGGGCGATACGTGCCATTTATAAAATGAAACCACGTGATTCATTGAGGGAGCGTTTTAAGGAAATTAATATTCTCACAGTAACTTCACAGTATATTTTTGAAAATTTATTGTACACTCATAAACACATAGGTAGCTTTAAGAAAAAGAGTGCCGCACATAACGTTAACACTAGAAATAAAAATAAATTATGCATTCCGAAATTTCGATTACAAAAGGTAAATGGCTCGTTCATGGGGAACGGTATACGCTTCTATAATAAACTCCCAGAAAGTGTCACTGGGCTTCCTATTAAAAAATTTAAAGTGTACATTAAGAATTATCTGATAAGGAAAGCTTACTATACTATAGATAGTTATATTAATGATAAAAGTGCGTGGCCTGATGTCCCGGTCGCTCTGCCCATCGACGGCTAACATATCTGCAATGTCTTTACTATTATGTTATTTAAAAAAAAGATTTTTTTTTTTTTTTCTCCATTGTTGTTTGACTTACTACACTTCTTACTTATGTATTAGTATTATTGGTTTGAAGCGTGTGTTCTTTTATGAATCTCTTTACTTTTCCTTTTCTGTTAGATTACTTTGTATTATATAGCTTCAATAGTGTAGGTATTTTATTACATTGTAACGAGGATCATATAAAAGAGCGATAGATACCAAGCCGAGTTTGTTGCCTGTTCTTCTCGGTGTTGGTCGCGTGGAACTGGCACTAGAGTCACCTAGTTTTAAGACGGTTCAAGATGGTCCTTGTGATTTTACTGAATAAACATATTTTGACTTTGACTTTGAAAAACACTGCAGAACGAACCGATACTAACCAGGAACCATTTCAGATAGGTATTCATAAAACGAAGCGAACCAATTTGCTTCAAACGGCTAACAACGTGAAAGTGCTTTCAAAATGATAGTTGCTTTAAAAATATATCTTAATGAATTTTGCATTCATTATTGTACAGAAACATTTTGTTTGGGACTGTTTTAACATAATTCACACCTGATGGTAAGCGACGGCCTAGGTCGTAAAGAGATTCAGTTTACAGTGGTCGGAAAAAAATGCTAAGTGCGAATAGGTGTGCTAACCAAATATTATTATGTGAATAGGCGAATAGTTGGTGCGTAAATAATATCGATACAAGCGAGTCATCGCAGCGCGTGTCTCCTTCCTAAGGGTTGTCTCAAAGACATTATTCGGTGGAGATACTCGTACAGCGCAGACAATCGTATTTGCTCTGAGATCGGCTCAGAAACATTCCCCCACTAGCAGTAGGCCTTATTTTATAGACATAATATTTGCTGGGTGACAACCCTGATTCTATGTAAATCTGTAGACTGGCGAGATTGAACACATAACGTAAACAGCTTTAAGACGTTAATCCCCAATCACGGTAGATAGCTCATCAGTTCTCTTAGTATCAAGTGAGATGTTTAAATGCAACATTTGGCAAATGAAAATTAAAAAAGTCTTAAATTCCATTCGACTCGTCAATCTCTTTCGGACACTCTGTTGGACGACAATCTTAATCTCTTCAAGGCGAGTAAAAATGACGGTCTTCTAGGCTTTCGCTTACCATCAGGTGTGAATCGTCATTTAACTATGACGGTTTGAAAAAAACTTTACGATTAAAAAACCTAGAAGTACCAGCAAACATTTCTTTAACGTCACTATTGTGCTCAAAAAGAGCCCTTTGAATCCTTTCACCACACTACGAAAGAGGAAAGAGGTCGATCCAGTTCTATCCAGCAACCCTACGGAAACGTGCGGAAACTAAACGTCATTTAGAAGTTCAATCGCCTCCGATCGAATCTTGTAAAGAGACGCCAGCAAAGTAGCCTCGTCTCGTTTCCATTCCACGGAGGACGATCAAAAGAACGGCGGAGCTATGTTCATTCATTCACCAAGCGGATGAGTGAATGTAAATGTGCAGGGTCATCACACATGTGCATTTTATTTGGTTTTGAACCCATGACCTAAAAAGGAAACCTTAAGGAAGGCTATGAGAGCAGTATGCTCTCATAGCCTTCCTTAAGCTTATCTAAGATCCAGAATTACAAATAACCAAGAATAAACAAAAATAAAAAGTAACAAAAAAAGTTACTGCACTCAGTAGGTACCTGTACAACTCAACAATTCATTCTTTTATTCAGTAGGTTTTCAGCAATACAATGAAAATCACTCCGTCGGTAGATTATTAAACAACGTCTAGACTGAAAAGTGCTTAATCAATATTTATGTATTCAGATTTGCTTAACCCCAAAATAATCTCCTGAACGTTGAAAAAGACCATTAAATTCCACCCTTTAAATAAAAGAAATAAGGCTGCAATGAAAAAGCCGCCGGTAAAAGCAATTCAAAGCGAAAAAATAGAGTTCATTGAAGCGACAACCCTACTCCAGCACTCTCCCCCTCCCCCCTCTGTGCCGCCCCGCGCCCCGCACTGGCCTTCCTCATCCAATCTAAGCTGTATTGAGACTTTGAACTCGCCTGCAGCCGTAGGCAGAGACTTTTAGACTGTACCAGAGGCACAGTCAATAATGTACCAGTAATTCAACTGCATGGTTTAGATCTTGACATCTATTACTTCTTTATTTTAGCTTGCAACTATCGTATGACAATACCTACAGTAACGACTTGAATAACATGTTTAAAGTCATGCTTAGAACGTACTTTATGAAGTACATGGAATCGTTTCGTCTTATTGCACGTAAGAGATTTAATGTGGTGAACCTAGCAACTAACTGGGCGTTATTCACTATTACCAATCCAATCGCGTTTGCGTTTAGATCACGTTGTGACGTCACACGGTTAGGACAAGGTATCTCCTATGTCAAAAAGTATAAAGCCCAAGATTTCGCTTTGACGTTACACGGTTTGGGGCCAGGAATCTCCTATGTCATAGAGAATAAAGGCCCTGATTTACTGGCGTTCTTTATTTAGTGGAATCACAAGGATTACTGTAACCGTCATATATTATAGCTATTTGTGATCGTCAATATTGTGGTTTCTTAACACTCGATGGGATTTGCAATGATATTATAATTAATATATAAATTATAATATAATAATATAAATATAATATAAAAAATATATTAAATATTTCTGATTTCTGATTTCTGATTTCTGATTTCTGATTTCTGATTTCTGATTTCTGATTTCTGATTAAATGCTAGCTGGTGGCGTCGAGGTTTTGCATGCGTATTGCATGCACTTTATTATTAAATCTAATTCAAATTTTCATGTTGGCTTTTATTTCAGACTAAGATCAAATTAGAATAAATAGAAGCTTCTTTGTTAAAACAAGCAGTACACCGGCAATGAGCTTCAGTTGTCCTACTGGTTATGGATGTACTGTGCCACCGTCGCTTCGAGGCACTCCTAAGTGAATCCATCCGGGCGCGGCGATTGATGTGGGCTTTCTTTTAAAGCGATCCCTAATTGCGACCAGCCACTGCTACTTCGCCGAGGGTTCCTTACAACATCGCGGTATCTTTTAGTCAAAAGAGGAGATTTTTTATTAGCAGTTTTTGACTTCATCGTTGATAGCGTCGCTACAAGTGGACACTTCACCATTAAACATGAAATGAATATACAAGTATGAAAACTTTACTTTAATATTTGCATAAAACATCATAATTATATTTGAATTCCTGAACACTCATTCATTGACCACAACTCAAATGATAAAATGGTCGCACTCTGGTGATATTTCGACCATAGAGCAGGCTTTTGCAGAACGTTAACTTGAACTAGCAAATTAAAACTAACATTTCTATGATTTGTTCAAAGTTACGGATCCGACGGAGGAACGGAGATGAAGTGAGGAGCGGGAGTTAGTCATGAAACGAACGTTTTGAAAGTTTTGTAAAGACTCATCATTTAGAGGTTATCGCGTAAGGGTTGCTGCTAAAAAAAAAATATCAAAGTTCTTAGAATGTTCTGAAAACGCACATAATATCCATCTTTAGATAATTATGTAGGTACAGTCTTTAATGATATAGTACGTCCTATTCAGCATTATTTAGAAACACAATGACTCCTCATAAAAAACTCGTGATGTATTTTATAATGTAATTTTGCTGTAGGTACTTACATTTTATTTTATGATTTGATTAAGTTATTAAACTTGTTATCTTTGCTTAAATAAAAGAGAAACTAATCTTACTTTACGAGTACTACGAACTACGTCAATCACAATAACCTACGAGTAGGTACATTTATTATTCTTCAGTTCTCGTTAAAACTTATCTTAATACTTATCTAACAAAGTACGTTGATACTTGCGACACTTATTCTCCCCAAACTAGCGGTTTGTGGCAGCCCTTACAACCCCATCCCCCCTTCCCCCGCTGTAACGTTTGCAAACACGCTGATAAAGAACAAAGCATTGTGTGCCACTGTGGCTATTGTCTACACTGTGACATTGTCACGCCACAGTGGAACTGAATTATATTATTAACAAAATAAATACTCTTTAGAGAATTTGAATTTTTACATACAAGCCTTTGCTCGTGGCTTTGAATGCTTAGAAGAAACGTACCTATATTGAGACCATAAATTGAGGACCTCTGTGGCGCAGCGGGCGAGAGCCTGCCTGCGACGCAAGAGGTTGCGGGTTCGATTCCCGCCTTGGAATAAATTTGTGTACGATCTGCAGAAATTTGTTCCGATGGTCTGGGTGTTTTCTATGTATAAAAAAATATCTATCTATGTAAGTATGTAATGTATGAAATATATCAGTTATCTAGTACCCATAACATAAGCTTTGAATAGCTTACTTTGGGGCTAGATAGTGCTGTGTGGATTGTCCAGCTTTATTTATTTATAAATAGCTACGGTAAAGTGGGGATACTTGGAATGAAGGGGTTATTACTCTCATGTGCAAAATATCGAATGCGACCCTTCAATCATAATTTCACCCTTAATATCCGAAAGATAATGCTTATCCTAGATTGAAAGTTAGTGTTATGTGACAATCATGCAGTATTGTTGTAATAATAACATTAATGTTATAGCAGCTACAGTGTAAGCTGTGTCGGGGACGTGATTCACGTTTTCTGTCATTGTTCCTCTCGCGACTCCGAACAATAGTTAGATTGTGTGCGACAAATGTTTTAGGTAATTTGGGGAAAATTACCAAGGAGTTTTGATGAAAAGAAATGATGAAATACTTGCAGATTATGAAAATGATTAATCATTTTCTTCATGAGATGAACACTTTCAAACGAAATTAGGGGTCCGTAGTGAGCTGTCTAAGAATAAACCGTTTAAAAATAAATAAAGTTACTTTTGATTAAAGTTCGAAGTTCATGAAACATACTTCGCCAGAGACGTATAAAACATTCGAACAATTCGATCTAATTTTGTTCACTGTGTTTAGAAGCATGATAATGTAGGTACTTAATGGCCTTCTTCACAAATAACAACAAAAGGTTTTTGCGCATTTCGCCATAAAAACCCTGTACAAAAATGTAACAATCGCGGCTAATCGACGGACGGAGAACGCTCAGTGCATAGCAGGCATGAATGTACAGCGGCGGACTTCTACATGGTGATGAAGATGATTACGTACTAAAATGAACTCCTACAGGCTGTTTTATTCAGATCGATATAGCGAAGTTGGAATAGGCAATGGTATTCGATATTCATGCCATCAGTTTTATAGTTATTGAAAGAATTCATCCGCGCAAGTTATACTATACTACTACTGCGCCTATTTGTATCTCTGAGCAATGTACTCGCATTTATGCACCTTAACCAAAGGCACGTCACACTCTAACCATGTTTCGGAGAGATGACAGCAGTGCAATGCATATAATGCACAATCAATTGGCACTACACTGGAGCTTCGATATTAAATTATTTAATAGGTACAATACTTACATAGATATATATTTTTATTATACATAGAAAACGCCCAGACGAACAGAACAAATTTCTGCAGATCGTACACAAACTTGTTCCGAGGCGGGAATCGAACCCGCTACCTCTTGCGTCGCAGGCGGTCTCTCGCCCGCTGCGCCACTGAGGTCGTCAACATTCACTTTACTTTGAAACGTTCCGAAGTGATCCTTGTGATCCAGTTGGATAATTGATTTTGAATGAATACTACTGCTGTAAGCAGAGGTAACCGCCCATCATCAAGTAGCATTCGTTTTATCCGTCGCCTTTTATCTTTAAAACTTTCACCACTCTGTAGCCTGAACAGTTTGTATTAGATTTCTTTGGAGAGTTGTTTATGAATACGGCGTTGATTAACCCCTCGCCTAAAGAAACCCTTTCAGAAGAAGAAGAAAGTTCGTCCATTGATTGGTTCAGAGGCGCCTGGAGTTCGGCGAAGCGTGAGCGCACCATGTTTTTGTTAACTTGTGTCTTAAGTTCTCGTTAGCGTCTCTCGGCGCGGCGGACAAAAGGGAATATATCTTTTTGATTGACTTTTGGGTCGGTGGTTCAGTTTCTGTGTCGGGTGTATAACAAACTTGAAATTACCTAAAGTTATTTGTTATTAAAAACTCAAATGTCAAAGTTAAATAAAGGGTTAAAGTGAAAAAATTAATTGATAAGGAAAGACTTAAAGCTATGTGAATCTAGCTTATCAAATCAAATCAAATATTTTATTTTGTAAGAATTTTAGGTACATGGTAAATAAAGGTCTTCATAAAATTCTAAGTATCACTGAAATCCTACCGCTGGTTGTTGCTGATGATGATCTGTGTATGATCCTGGATACACTATAATGTTACACGTAATGTTACACGTAATGTTACACGTAATGTTACACACTATAGTATACAGTATCGTATCAGGGTAAACCTGTAAAGACAGAGTAAGGATTATGTAAGTAACATACAATGAAGCTCCGGTGCCATGTGGTGCCAATCGCGTTTAGTGAGCTATCGGGTTTTACAACTTGTTCATGGAACAGATGGCCCACCTGATGTTAAGTGTTTACCACTACAAATATTTTACGACTAAACTTTTATTGCACACAGTTTTGCAAGATAATAAAACAGATAAACCCCATGAGATACAAAAAAGTGTATAAATCAAGCGGCGCCGCGAATAAGCACAGTAAGCCACCCCTTCATCCCCCCACATGGATGCAACAAAAAGAAACAAATCCCAAAGCTTCGGAAAGTATTCCTTCAGCTCCGCAGAATGGATTCCTTATTTTTAAAATCATAATACTAGCTAATGTATTCATAGGTCAAAGTTTAAAACACCCTCTTCCCCCCTGTGGGGGCGAAGGAGGAGATATCTCATCAATATTAAACCGCGAGAACAACAATTTGTTGATTACAATATTATACAAAACGACGGTTATTTAGCGGCCGCCTTGTAGCGGCCGCCTTGTAGCGGCCGCCTTGTAGCGGACGGACGCAGTAACTCAACTACAGCTCATTCGGTTCAAAGTCATAACAAGAGTAGTAGAGCTCTTTGTGTTACTATGCCTATTTCTACCGCCAAGCAACGCTGTGTTTTTTTTTTTTTTTTTTTTTTAAGTAAGAATGGTGTGGTTTTCAGTCTTACAGGCACATGAGGCTTAACATCTGTATGCCACAAGTTGATAGATCTGTCCATGCGGCATATCGTGACTTACGAGGCAATGCTTTGTGATAGGTGATGGTCACCTCAAGTGATTTTGTTTGCTCCATCAGCAAGTTGTATAAAAAGTCTTAAACAACACGAGGTGAATCTAGCGGCCGTCCCTCGCGACCAAAGTCTACGAGAACGGGCAGGAGATGCTTCTTTTCATATGAAATAAAAATCACGGGGTACGTGAGTAGAAAGTGCTCCCACTGGAGATGAGGACTGTGTGCAATAAGTTCGCAAGTTCGCGGCACAAGTAGCCGATTTGGGACTCCGCCGTCGGAGGCGGCCTAACGAGTGCTATTCACGAGTCGAGGGCTCACCCCTCTCCCCTCTCACCCCCTCTCGCCCTCGTATATATTATTTCATTGGTTCCGATACAGGGAGCAAGATGACGTGCTTACGTTTAAGCTAAATGGCACTTTAAGCAAACAGTGGTACGCATTGCACATTAATACAAAATAAGAAAATATTATATTATTGACAGCCTACGTAGCTCAGTTGGTAGAAGTTCTGCCTTCTACGCCGTAGGTCGAGGGTTCGATTCCCACCGTGAACAAACATTTGTGTGATGAACATAGATGTTTTTTCTCTGTCTGGGTGTTATATAATATTATAAGTATGTATTTACAAAAAAAAAAGTATATAAGTACTATATCAGAGCTATCTGGTTCCCATATCACAAGCATAAGCTTAGTTTGGGGCTAGATAGTGCTGTGTGAAAAGTCCACCAATATTTATTTATTTATTTTATTTATTTATTACGCTTTAAGTGCTGTAATCATGTTCACCCATTAAAACCATGTGCACACCTCCCTCCACTTCTTCTTCTTGACGTGTGATACAAGTTCTTTCTTATTACTATGGTTGAGTACAGCTTTAACAGCTTGTCCGTTCCGGACGCACAACAACAATGCATCTGTACTCTTTATTTCTTGTACGTATGACCTAAGAAACCAAGTGGTAGATATTATAATATATCACTACATAGTATAAAACAAAGTCGCTTTCTCTGTCCATATGTCCCTTTGTATGCTTAAATCTTTAAAACTACGCAACGGATTTGATGCAGTTTTTTTAATAGATAGAGTGATTCAAGAGGAAGGTTTATATGGTATAATACATGCATGATATATGCACCCGTGCGAAGTAGGGGCGTGCGGGCGGGTCGCTAGTAATAAATAACCTACAACTTTGATCCCCGCACTATAGATATCTAGACCTCTTACTACCAAGTACTAACTCGAGATTACTTGAGGACGTCCAAGGGGGGCAGTCAGAGGTTCGTCCAAACATTAACCCACATCGGAATTACTGTGGTGTCGTAAAAGGACCGAATGAATGAGTCGTGGAGCCATCGAACAGACCCGATCTTTTATAAGCCCTTAAAGAAGGGTAACTCGTAATTGGATGCTTCCGAAACCTCTCCAGGGACGGAGAGACTTCAGACCAGTTACAGAGAATAATCGGGTGAGGAAATACTTACAGACAAGAGACTCCATATTTTTTGTAAATATATGCATAAATCTTAGGCACTTTTTTTTAATAAACTCTTTCATCACAAGATAGACAAGCACACAGCCCACATGATGTGAAGTGATGTCGCATTGGCTCTCAACTCACACCGGCTTACGAATGAGCCCGTAATTCCACAAGAGAAGGATCGTAAAGTGGGCTCAAAAACATCCTTGTGAAGGTGAACTTAGAATATATTATTATAGTTCATACCTCCTACTGGTACTTGGTGCGCGGACTGGTTTCCGCAAGTAGGCCGCTGACGGGCCCTGTTTGCGTGTCGGGTGGCGGATGCTAGCTCAGCCCTCGATGTCCTCCAAGAAAGCCAGCAGCTCGCTGATGCTGGTGCAGGCTTCCCCAGGCGTCTTCGGTGCTCAAAGGTATTGTGCTCGCTGAGGTGCCGCACTGCTGCACTTCAGGAGTACATGTGCGGCGGTTCCCTCTGTGTTGAGGCTTCCTCTGCATAGGGGACTGTGTGTAACACCCAATGTAAAGAGGTGCTTGGTTAGTTCATACCTCCTGTCTACCTAAGTTCGTACGGATGTGGTACAGCCTGGTCGTGTGTATCCAGTGCTCGGCCGGCCGACGTGTCGGGAGCGGATTCAGAATAATTGCATTTCGCGGAACGAGCGAAGGAATTACTCAAAATTAAAGCCTTTTGGGAAACCTTTCAAAGAATTTACCAGAAATAGACGTTTGGAACGATTCGGCGCGTGGATCTCAATCTGATTTCAACCCGCTGATTTCTCGCGTACAGAACACGAAATAAAAGTCGTGTTTAGATTTATGTATGTATCAGACCACTAACTTCTAAGAGTTTATAGTCAGCAAAAACCATTTGGCTCCAGTCTGAAGGAATTGAGTACAGTCAGCGCCGACAGGGCGATAAATATCGTCAGCACTTGCGTTGCCAATAACGCCCGCCGCGGTGTGACAATAACGCCCGTAGCCGGCAATAACGCCCGTAGCCGGCAATAACGCCCGTAGCCGGCAATAACGCCCGTAGCCGGCAATAACGCCCTTGTAGCGGCACTATCTATATAACTATAAGAACCAAACTCCTGACTGACTGACTGACTGACATATAGACAACGCACAGCCTAAACCGCTGGTCGTAGAGACTTGAAGTTTGAGGAGTACATAGTTCTTACAGCGTAGACGTGTGCTAAGAAGGGATTTTTCAAAATTCAACCCCTAAGGGTGTAAAAACGGTTGAAAATGTTTGTATGAAATCGTATTCCTTTAACCTAGAAACTTGAAACTTAGAAGGCATATACCCTAAAGGCAAAAATTAAGTTTGTCATTTTTAGTTTTTGAGAACTACCCCCAATAAGGGTGCAAAGGGGTGTTGTACTTAGTATGGGAGTTTTTTAACGAGTGGTTCGATTGATTTCAAACTTGGAGTAAAAATACTTCTAAATAAATATTTAAGAACGACATTTTTAGTTTTTGTAAACTACCCTTAATAAGGGTGCAAAGGGATGTCAAAATTTGTACGAGAATTTTTGTACGCGTAGTGCGATTGACTTGAAACTAAAAGTAGATAAATAACAAAAATATATACTAATTTAGGGTTTTACCTCGGGTGGAATGCGCGAGCGGCATCAGAGGCGCAGCGGTGGTGGGCGAAGCGCGGGGCGGGGACCTTAGCGGGCCTAGCTGGGACTTGGACCGCTGTATCTAAGTACTTAGGCGCAAAAGTACTAAACTACGCGGGTGAATCCGCGGGGCGCCGCTAGTCAGCAATAACCGTGGTTAATAGCTGGACACTCGGGTATCGGTACTTACTGGACACTTCACTTACTGGTATTCTCTGTTAAGGGGCTGACAACCGTCAAATAACTTTTTAATGGCACATTCCTACATTTTTGATTATGTAAACTGGCTGATGTTTGGAAATTACTCTGATAATGGAGAATAGCATCGAAAAGGTTCAGCAAAAATATAATTTGATCCAAAACAAGTTTTCCTTCCTAAAAGTTTGATTAAGTATGAAATGTAGTTTCCAGTTGGTGGTAGCTCTGCCTGCCAATGGTACAGGTTGTGGCTTCGATTCCTACCATGAACCTATATTTTGTGAAATAAACAATAACATTTGTTTGTTATAATTTATCAAACTTAATAGCCTCTTTTAATCTTAAAGATTTTTATAATGTTTCAAAAGTTAGAGTGGGATTCGAACCTACGACCTTCCCCTTTGATATGAGGTCGAGTGCGGAAAGAAAGTTATGCTTATTATTATCTCCGTTACAACCGACTGTAAACTCAAGTGAACTTTTACCTAAATCGCATAAAAAATCGAGTAAAACCACTTAAAAGTTCGCTGAATAATTGCAGTACATTTCATGAAATACTTGTTTCTACAAATCAGAGCGCGTTCGTACAAATTGCCTTTATTTCCAACTTCACGAAAACAAGCAATAAAATAGTAATAAAAGTAGCATTATGTCCCGGCGAGGTGATTTACCCGCCGCGAGCGTAACTAGCGAGGGACGTAACGGGACGCGGCCGAAGACTTGCCGTCTGTCATCGTTACTACACATACTTACAATCTTGATACTTCAATGTCATCAACACTTTAACAATCTGTGTACTAGTTGCGCCCGGCGGTTTCACTCGCGCATATTTAAATCTCGGTATTCCGATGGGATAAAAAGTAGCTTATGTGTTATTTCAGACTATAATGTATCTCTCTGCCAAGTTTCATCCAGATCCGTTCAGCCCTTCCGGCGTGAAAGAGTAACAAACATCCATCCATCCATCCATCCATCCATCCAACGTTGAAGTAGCAACATTGCTCACAGTATTAGTACGTTACAATGACAATGGGCAGCTCATTACAGCTCAAAGACCTCATTGTCAGTTCTTGGAGAATACCAATTCTTGAATGGCGACTGCGACGCCCCATATCGCTGGAAACTATTTCTTCCAGACAACCTTGATTAAAGCTTGTAGTGTAAAGCTCAATGGAAACCCTGAATAATTTAACAGTTAGTATTAAGTAAGAAGTAACCGTTATCAACATAAATACGTTATCATTGATTCCATTTCCAAATCCTTTGAACAAGCGTAATCTATCTCCACAAACTACGTTTACATAACATTGTAAGAACGTGAAGCTCGCAATAAGAGCAACCACTAGTAACAAAGTGCGCTGTAACATTGAAACAACGTCTACATAAATTTGCCGAGTCGCCAACACTTTGCGTTCTCAACACAAAGAAATCTTTTCCCGAGACTTGTGTGCGGTACAACTATTGTACGGCGACAGAGTACAAAGATCGTAAACTACTGTTGAGATAACTCGTGAAGTCGTATTCAGAAGGCACTTGGTGTTTCGCTGCAAACTATCTACCTCGTCCATCAACTCGTTAAAAATAGTGTAAAAAACTTGGAAACTATACTAGCGAAGGTCATGAAAAACATTGAGAAATTACATTATATTTTTCACACCAAGATGTGTAAAAGTAAAGTTGTCTGTGCGACCAAGCCTAGAAGGGCAGCCAGCAAATTGCTTGGTTCGGACCGCTCTACATAGGATCCCTGTTACTAAGTAATTTATAATGAAGCTTCTACACTCCCAAATTCAAAGCCAAGTATTATTTGCAGAGTTACTGTGACGGCCCCCCCTTCAATATCAACCTATCCTTTATATCCCCCTAAACGAAACTACCTACACTCTGTTATCTAAACTAAACAATATACCTACAACCCTATAAATTCTACTTATCAAATTAAAATCCCCAGACTAATGAAAAACCCCTAAACTGACCTACCTATTCAAAACCTAAAGAATATAAATTCAAGACAGAATCTAGCTAATCCAGAATGACCATAGTTCTTTTAGAATGAAGTTAATGTTAAAATAAAGCTCAGGAGAGGATATCGTGACCTTAATCGTTATCCAACCGCAAGGGCTGGTGTCTTTTAGCCAAGCGAATCCTGGATCTCCCTCACTATCAAGTGCATATAGATTAGATGACGTGACTATATTAGAACGGTATCAAACAACGATTATCACAGATTATCCGGAGACAGTCTGTGTACGATAATCGGTGCCTCTCCTATTGCTTCTGCTTGGGGTCCAGGCCTCCGGACGTACACAAGAAGTATTTTGGAGCGGGCCCGCTCTTTTTATAAACCAATACTTATAAGGCATGGTACCAATACCTAGAAGGTATGGTAGATTATTCATATGAGTATGACTGTCGATGGTAGTCGTGAACGACTAGTTTGTGTTAGGTCATACGATACTGTCTTGGTGCAGTCGTTGTGGAGCGGACATAAACCGAGGAAATAGGTCCCTACAGATTGATGAAAAGCCTGTAAATGATCGGCTTGCAAGTGAATAAAGTATTGGCTATTGCATCATCATTAAACCTGCGTGTACTCGAATTTCACAGTATTGTAGACATGGACAGTTAAGAAACAATGAGCTATTGTCATTAGGATTCAAGTTCTGTGATCTACTCTGAGTTATCTTTAGTTAGTTACCTTTGTAGTAGTTCATCAAAGAATCTAAGTATCCCCATATGCTAGACTTACTGGGTGGTTGAAGTAAAAGTGGAAACAAGCATATAACAGAAAGACAAGTTTATTGTTTACTTCTAGCAAAGCATGTCACACAGTGACAAGTATAATTATTATCAGATAATTATAATCTAATTATTTATTCTATTAGTTTGACAAAATATATTTATTTCGGTATTGGTCCACCACTGACCACTGAACAAGGAGGCTATTTACTGGTCACCGGAGTTCACAGTAATTAGCTTACTCGTCATGTGTGTTCCCACAAAACAAGCAATGTAATTCTTGTTCCTCAGGAGAACGAAAGGTCAGAAGGAATTCTTTAATTCTCCCTACCACCAAAACCGGGAGGTAGCAATAATTTACTGTGGTTTCAATGACCACAAGCCCGAAAATAGGCTAGCAAACTTTAAGGGACTTAGGCTCTGATGGAGCGGACATAAGCTAAAAAATCACACAAAAATATTGGTAATTAGCTTCGAATAATTTAAGGTTCTTTATTAATCAGAGTGGGTTAATCCCTTACATTAAATTCAGTCGTTAGACTGAATAATTTAGGTAACCTTTAATCATTTGAAATTACCACAATACAGTACAATAGACTTAACTTTCAGTTGACCGCAAAATAACACTGAAGTTATATTTTATAACAAACACAGCGGCGCTGGATTCAACTGCTTAGTAAATTTATAAGAGGCAAACACTGTCTCTACAAACTACCAGCTATTAATTACACCTTTTATACTATTAGATATAAGTCCAAAACTAAAACTGAATTTATCCGCTAACTCTTTGAACTCAATTTAATCAACCCCTTCACGCTGCTCTAACTCGACTTTAGCTCACACCGCGATTCACTGTGATCTACTCTCTCTCTCTGTGATTCAGAACTAACTATCTCACTGACTCTAAAACTGACTGCCTCTCTCCGTGGCTCTCAACGAACTGTAAAACTGACTGCCTCTCTCCGTGGCTCTAATCGAAGTGTAAAACTGACTGCCTCTCTCCGTGGCTCTAATCCAAGTGTCCTACACTGACCCTACCATCACTCTCTGTGGCCCTTCTCGAAGTGTGTCAACTCCCGGGGTGGTATCCTCGTGGTTCAACCCCTGAAAGTCTCCGCCCTGTTCATCGCATTGCGTAGACGCATTCGGACAACGATGCGATTCGTAGATCCCAAAAACAGTAAAATTTGGCGTTCGCCAATCAACGACGCTGACGTCACTGATTAGGGAGGCACCCTTTAACCAGCAGGTGCCGCTGCAAGCCTCGATCTTGAAGCTCCAATATGAAAAAAATAAAGATGCGTGTGTGCATAATAATATTCCAAACAAAATATGTACATTAATTAATCTGTGGCATTATTTACAATAGAGTGATGCAAACCAACTCAAAAGCATTACAACGATTTATTGCAGCATTTTACATAGGAAATCATATTATGTCGTTTACATAATATTCTATTGTGACCTGTGTGAAGCTAATGTACAATAATGTAAGTCTTCAAACTCAGATCTCGTCGATTCGAACGACAATAAAGTTTATTTCTCCTTGAGAAGATAAAACGTCTTATCAATATGTACGGTTATTATGATACAAGTTAGGTACTCCTATTAAATGTCATATTACGGTAACGCATTTCAAAGCAACTCTCCCGTGATGTTAGAATAGTTCACCAGTGGTCCTTTTGTAAACACATCTGTTTGCAATATCATTGCTCTGAGATTGAGTTTTTGTGTCTGTCTCTCTGGTTTTTTTGTGCGTCTGTCCTTAAATGGATTCTAAGATTTTCAGCACGACGGGGAACATTCCTTGTTAAAAACAAAGAATATTCTCAGATAGCAAGTCCTTTTTTATGATATTGGCCTTTCAAAGTGGTTCGAAAGTTGCGTTCGTTTGCGTGCACGTGCACGTCAATTGATTTGTTTATTGGTTTCCAAGAAACAAAAAAAAACACTTTGAGCCTGCCCAAATATCTAACATCACGTGTTTTGAAACGGTTTTTATTAAGTACCTAACGAGTGTTAAGATAAATAAAAATATTCCTTTAATATTTTTGGGGTTCGCTACATTCCACCCTTTGAAAATATTAAACTCTCTTGAGTGATCAATCTTTTCATCAATTTAAAACTTATTATTCAATTCAAATAACCTTTCAACTACCTACGTCTCTATTTTTCGTCCATACTTCCTATAATAACCAAATCATTTAAATCTTAAGTAACTTTTAACTAGTTTCTTACAAGTTATCTAATAATTCCAACAGGTCGTTGCTCACCACCCTTAGACCTTTGCATAATCCTATAAGTGAATGTTTTATTTTATAAACTTTTTAATGGCCTATATTCTAACCTATTCGTTGTAAAAGATATATGACCTATAAGATATTCCTATAAAATATTTATCCTAAAACATATTTATCCCTTAAGATATTCGTAGTTTTATTTGGACGCACGCTTGGGTGTGTGCTGCTTTTCATAAAACCTTGATAGGTGAATTGCGTTGTAGTTTCCTCTTATACCACCGTCTTCGTTTATCAGTGTGTATACGTTCGCATATGGTATTGCACCCACAACATAAGGTCCTTCAAACAGTAATGAGAACTTCTTCGTAATTTTCTGTTTCTTATCCGACTTGGGTAGCGTTCTCAATTTGGCCTTATTTCCAACATTAAACTGTATAAGTTTATGATTCGCATTGTAGAATTTTTCGTATGTAGAATCTGCTTTTGCAATGCTTCGTTAGTAATAAGTACATAACAATAACCAATCTATCGGCCATCTATTTGGTTGGTTTACCTTTTACCGATTCCATTGGAGCGTAGTTAGTACTCGAATGTATTGAATCATTGTAGTAATCTTTGATATGTGGTAGCATATCAACCCAACTATTGTATGATTTATGACAATAAGCTCTAAATAATCTTCCTAATTCACAATTAACACGTTCCGTAGAATTAGGATTTTGTACTGATGTATGGGATAATGCGATGTTTAACTTTGCTAATTCATCTTCCCAAACTCATAAAAAAATTGAGCTCCATTGTCTTTGTCTGTGTCTTTATTTTCTTTAGGCAAGTATTGTTTCTTGTATAACAATAAGCTTACGATCAGTTCCCAAACGTTCATAGAGTAAAATATCTTTCTTGATTTTGTAAAACCTCATTTTGCTCTCTGTAGTCAAGGTGCTTTGATTAAGCTATAAATGATAGCAAATGGCTATTGTTCTGACACAGTCCATCGTATCTCAGCTTCTGAAAGTCCTTTGCTACATAATCCAACGACCATGGGATCTCCTTCCTCCTTTAACTGATATACGCAGCCCGCAATTTCAATCGCACTCGTGTCAGTTTGTGCGTCATAAAGTTTATTGATATCTGAATGAGTCGACATAACAGTATCTAAGAATAACTCTTTGACATGTTCAAAAGTGCTGCCGGTGTCCATTCAAAGAGAACATTCTTTTGTAACAGATGACAAAGTGGCTTTGTTTTTTTTTTCACCATATCTATAAATTAATTTCCTTAAATAGTTAATCAGTCCTAGAAAGCCTCTCACTTCACGCCTTTGACATCCCTAGGCTGTGGAAACTCCTTTATCAATATGTCTTTACCAGGGTCCATCTTTATTCAATCTATAGTTACAATGTGTCCCAGTAATTTAACTTCCGTCTGCAAAAAAAACTGCATTTCGTCAAGTTGTATGACATGTTTGCGTGATGCAATCTGTCTAGAACTCTCACTAGATGTTCCATGTGCGTTTCTAGTGTCCTAGAAGTAAACAGTACTAGATAGTCTAGATAGTTTACACAAAAGTTTCTTACTTCCGCTCCTTGTATGATGTCTATAGTCCATAGCTCTACCGAAACTGGAAACTGACGTCTTCAGCCCTTGCAGTAAAACATTATTATAGGTGTATGTTTTACACATGAAGGTAAAGCCTGTGTTTTTTTTGTTGGATATTTCTCTAGATGAATGTGAAAATACGCATCTCTACAATCAAGAATGCTAATGAACTTCACGCCATGAAATGATTGTAGTATCTGAATTTATCCGTGGAGCCTCTGCGTCACCTATCATTCTTTCATTTAACTCTCGCGCATCTATTAACAAGCGAACACTGCTATCTATTTTAATCACATAAGTCATAGGACTACAATAGCATGTACTCTCTCATATATAATGCCTAATTCTTCTAACTCAGCTATTATTTGCTCGTACACGTGCGTCCTACCTGGCTTGTCGGAAAACACTTTAATTTTTTTTTTTTTTTTTTTTTAACCAGAATAGCAAGTGCTTTTCGTGCATTGTCTTGTTTAACGAATGGATATATTGTTGTATAGGTATTCCGATATTCCGTATCTCCATGTTCAATGGTTGCGTTTTGTTTTGCTCTACTATCAGGTCCCATTGTAATCACTGATTGTTTCTTTTAATATCTATTGTGAAACTGCTGAGGCAATTTCGCTCGACACCTGTTCGATTTCCTGATTAGAAGAACTGGTCTGTTGTGTATCCAACGAATCGGTCTCATTAATCAACGTGCCACCCTTAGACCATTTTATGGCTGGTATAGACCTTCGATTTCCTCTATAATTGTTTCTTCCTCCACCCCGTCCTCGTCCATAGTTTGAACCTTGCCTGACTTGGGTGAAATTCATTGAATTTACTCTTGTATAATTTTCTCTACCGCACCCTTTTCCTCTCACAGTACTAACGTTCGTAATGTCTTTCGATTTGTCTACAACAATGTCTTCGATTTTGGACAAGAAATCTGCCGCTGCAGATGTCGTGGCTTCATTTTGCTGAGTAAACCAGTGCATCTGTATATCGACTGGGAAGTGTTTCATAACGGAATTAACTTTTTCACTTTCACTCCATGGAATAGTTAATGAACGGACAGCATCTATCTGACTGGCAAAATGGTCACTCATCTTTATTTTCGAGTCCGGACTCCACGATGAATGAACTAGTTTATATCTTGCTTGCTCCTGTTGTTGAATTCCCCAGAATGTTTTTTGAAACGCTCTCTCAAAATCCGCGAAAGAATTCCACGCCTGGCTATAAAGATTTAGCCTTTTCAAAGCTGACCCTTTGACACATTCTTTTGCAATATTAATCGCGCAATCTTCTCCGTCAAAAGAATCAATGTACCTTTTTAACTCGTCTATAAAACTCATGGGGTTCGTATTATTCCTCTCATTGAATGATGGTTTAGTTATGGTCGAGTGTACCAAGAAAGGAATTTTGCGCTTTGTTACGGTAGTAGAAGTCGTCTGTCTAGAAGAACTACTTGCCAAGCTGTCTTCACTCGGTGCAACTGTTTCTAACTGAGAAGCCGAAGTAACATTGCTTGCTGCAAAACTTGCACGTTCTTGTTCCAGTGATACGATTTGCGTTACTGGCATAGAAGAATTCGTTCCACCTATCCTAAAGCTAGCACGCTCTCGTTCTAATGCATCTAACCTCTTAAGAATCTCCGTATTATCTTGTGGTATTATAGCTTGTTGTACTAACGGAGTAGAAGTTGTACTACCTGTTGCTACGCTTGCACGTTCGTGTCCTAATGTATGTAGTAGTTTCCTAATAATCTCGTTTACTTGGTTATCGGACAACTGAAAACCTGAAGTGTTCGACGGACTCGCCTGTTGATTATCTACATTTATTCCCTCGGTAACGGTTGTACCTACAGAAGGATTTGCCTCTGTGTTTCGTTTGCGACCTCTTTTCGACCTGGTAGGCGGCATGTTGTTATTGTCTTATTTATTACCATGCACTGCAATAAAAGCTCTGAAATACAATAACCAAATTTCTGTTATGCTTGTTGCTTTAAAACTCTCCGACAGTACAATAAAATGTAATGGCTTAACCCAGTAAGTCTTATAATTAAATGCAATATCTGAACAAAGGTTTGCTTCTCATAAAACTTTGCATTGTTTTGTAAAATAGAAAGTCGTGGGAAAAATTAAATAGGTACGGTTTTGTGTTTAGAACCAAATATTTTTCCAAAATCTATTTAATTTGTGATCGTCAAAAATAATGTTAATCCTACGTTGTGTTTTTTTTTGTTTTAAGTAATCTAGGTAATTTTCCTTGGGGTATAGCGCTTAGCTACACACATTACCAAGATCCTGTTATCACGAGCACCACATGTGACGGCCCCCCCTTCAATATCAACCTATCCTTTATATCCCCCTAAACGAAACTACCTACACTCTGTTATCTAAACTAAACAATATACCTACAACCCTATAAATTCTACTTATCAAATTAAAATCCCCAGACTAATGAAAAACCCCTAAACTGACCTACCTATTCAAAACCTAAAGAATATAAATTCAAGACAGAATCTAGCTAATCCAGAATGACCATAGTTCTTTTAGAATGAAGTTAATGTTAAAATAAAGCTCAGGAGAGGATATCGTGACCTTAATCGTTATCCAACCGCAAGGGCTGGTGTCTTTTAGCCAAGCGAATCCTGGATCTCCCTCACTATCAAGTGCATATAGATTAGATGACGTGACTATATTAGAACGGTATCAAACAACGATTATCACAGATTATCCGGAGACAGTCTGTGTACGATAATCGGTGCCTCTCCTATTGCTTCTGCTTGGGGTCCAGGCCTCCGGACGTACACAAGAAGTATTTTGGAGCGGGCCCGCTCTTTTTATAAACCAATACTTATAAGGCATGGTACCAATACCTAGAAGGTATGGTAGATTATTCATATGAGTATGACTGTCGATGGTAGTCGTGAACGACTAGTTTGTGTTAGGTCATACGATACTGTCTTGGTGCAGTCGTTGTGGAGCGGACATAAACCGAGGAAATAGGTCCCTACAGATTGATGAAAAGCCTGTAAATGATCGGCTTGCAAGTGAATAAAGTATTGGCTATTGCATCATCATTAAACCTGCGTGTACTCGAATTTCACAGTATTGTAGACATGGACAGTTAAGAAACAATGAGCTATTGTCATTAGGATTCAAGTTCTGTGATCTACTCTGAGTTATCTTTAGTTAGTTACCTTTGTAGTAGTTCATCAAAGAATCTAAGTATCCCCATATGCTAGACTTACTGGGTGGTTGAAGTAAAAGTGGAAACAAGCATATAACAGAAAGACAAGTTTATTGTTTACTTCTAGCAAAGCATGTCACACAGTGACAAGTATAATTATTATCAGATAATTATAATCTAATTATTTATTCTATTAGTTTGACAAAATATATTTATTTCGGTATTGGTCCACCACTGACCACTGAACAAGGAGGCTATTTACTGGTCACCGGAGTTCACAGTAATTAGCTTACTCGTCATGTGTGTTCCCACAAAACAAGCAATGTAATTCTTGTTCCTCAGGAGAACGAAAGGTCAGAAGGAATTCTTTAATTCTCCCTACCACCAAAACCGGGAGGTAGCAATAATTTACTGTGGTTTCAATGACCACAAGCCCGAAAATAGGCTAGCAAACTTTAAGGGACTTAGGCTCTGATGGAGCGGACATAAGCTAAAAAATCACACAAAAATATTGGTAATTAGCTTCGAATAATTTAAGGTTCTTTATTAATCAGAGTGGGTTAATCCCTTACATTAAATTCAGTCGTTAGACTGAATAATTTAGGTAACCTTTAATCATTTGAAATTACCACAATACAGTACAATAGACTTAACTTTCAGTTGACCGCAAAATAACACTGAAGTTATATTTTATAACAAACACAGCGGCGCTGGATTCAACTGCTTAGTAAATTTATAAGAGGCAAACACTGTCTCTACAAACTACCAGCTATTAATTACACCTTTTATACTATTAGATATAAGTCCAAAACTAAAACTGAATTTATCCGCTAACTCTTTGAACTCAATTTAATCAACCCCTTCACGCTGCTCTAACTCGACTTTAGCTCACACCGCGATTCACTGTGATCTACTCTCTCTCTCTGTGATTCAGAACTAACTATCTCACTGACTCTAAAACTGACTGCCTCTCTCCGTGGCTCTCAACGAACTGTAAAACTGACTGCCTCTCTCCGTGGCTCTAATCGAAGTGTAAAACTGACTGCCTCTCTCCGTGGCTCTAATCCAAGTGTCCTACACTGACCCTACCATCACTCTCTGTGGCCCTTCTCGAAGTGTGTCAACTCCCGGGGTGGTATCCTCGTGGTTCAACCCCTGAAAGTCTCCGCCCTGTTCATCGCATTGCGTAGACGCATTCGGACAACGATGCGATTCGTAGATCCCAAAAACAGTAAAATTTGGCGTTCGCCAATCAACGACGCTGACGTCACTGATTAGGGAGGCACCCTTTAACCAGCAGGTGCCGCTGCAAGCCTCGATCTTGAAGCTCCAATATGAAAAAAATAAAGATGCGTGTGTGCATAATAATATTCCAAACAAAATATGTACATTAATTAATCTGTGGCATTATTTACAATAGAGTGATGCAAACCAACTCAAAAGCATTACAACGATTTATTGCAGCATTTTACATAGGAAATCATATTATGTCGTTTACATAATATTCTATTGTGACCTGTGTGAAGCTAATGTACAATAATGTAAGTCTTCAAACTCAGATCTCGTCGATTCGAACGACAATAAAGTTTATTTCTCCTTGAGAAGATAAAACGTCTTATCAATATGTACGGTTATTATGATACAAGTTAGGTACTCCTATTAAATGTCATATTACGGTAACGCATTTCAAAGCAACTCTCCCGTGATGTTAGAATAGTTCACCAGTGGTCCTTTTGTAAACACATCTGTTTGCAATATCATTGCTCTGAGATTGAGTTTTTGTGTCTGTCTCTCTGGTTTTTTTGTGCGTCTGTCCTTAAATGGATTCTAAGATTTTCAGCACGACGGGGAACATTCCTTGTTAAAAACAAAGAATATTCTCAGATAGCAAGTCCTTTTTTATGATATTGGCCTTTCAAAGTGGTTCGAAAGTTGCGTTCGTTTGTGTGCACGTGCACGTCAATTGATTTGTTTATTGGTTTCCAAGAAACAAAAAAAAACACTTTGAGCCTGCCCAAATATCTAACATCACGTGTTTTGAAACGGTTTTTATTAAGTACCTAACGAGTGTTAAGATAAATAAAAATATTCCTTTAATATTTTTCATTTCATTTCATTTTCATTTCATTTATTCATTTATAAACACAGGTTATATTACATAAAAGTAGATGGCAAGCGTCGGCAAGTATTGATCTCTGTGTTTTGCCTGACGGCGTATAAACATTAAAAAGTAACATAAATAACATAAAAAACATAATTAAGTACAATTAAATTAAATATTCACCTAGCAATGTCATTAAAATTAATTAAATTACAATATTATAATGTCATGCATAATCATAAAGTTTCAATTTTATCTTTCAAATACTCACATGTACTATAGTAGGCTTTTCCTAAGAGCATTTTTTTTAATTGAGCCTTGAATAGATTTACACTGGAAATATCTAAAATGTGCTTTGGAAGTTTGTTATATATGCGTGCAGCCATACAAAGAACACTTTTGTTATAAAGGGCAGTTTTGTTAAAGGGAAAACAAATCTTATTGTTGTGACGCTTGCTGCTAGGTTTCATATAAAGGTTCATATTAAATTTTACAAATGTCGCAAGTTCATAAATGTAGAGGCTGGGTAATGTCAGTATTTTAAGATCAGTGAAGAATGGTCTACAACTATCGGTTTTACTGATTTTACAAATTGCTCTAATGCATCTCTTTTGGCTGATAAATACCCTGTCTTTTAAAGTGGAATGTCCCCAAAATATTATTCCATATCTCATAATGGATTCAGCATGTCCATGATAAGCAGTAGTTACAGTGGGAATACTGACAACTTTAGCTAGCATGTGTAGTGCGTATGAAAATTGATTAAGTTTTTTGCATATAATATCAACATGAGCTTTCCAATTTAAATTACGGTCGAGATGTAATCCTAAAAATTTTGTGTTTTCAACATTATGAATTGTATGTCCTAAATATTGTATGTTTATGTCAGAGTTATTAATCTTATTATAGTTATTGGAGAATGTCATAAGCTGAGTTTTTTCAAGGTTGATAACTAAATTATTTCCATTTAACCATCTTACGATTTTGTCAAGAGTTAATCTAATTTTTGCCTCTAGTTGAGATTTACAAGAGTCGGAAAACATAACTGTGCTATCATCAGCAAATAACACCATCTGTTCGGTAATAGCATTGGGGAGATCATTTATATATATAATGAACAATAGTGGCCCTAAAACACTTCCCTGGGGTACCCCGTATCTCGTTTCACGATACTCTGATTGAAATACCATTTCTTTCTTCGATTTACGACACAGGCGAGTTATTTCTGTAGCTTGCTTTCTATTTCCCAAGTATGATTTAATTAAGTTTAAAATATTTCCTCGCACACCGTAGGCTTCAAGCTTACCCAGTAGTATGGCATGGTCAACGTAGTCGAAAGCTTTGGTCAGGTCCATGTATAGCGCGCAGACTTGTTTCTTTCTGTCTAGGTCACACATTATGGTTTGAAGAAACTTGAATATCGCCAAATTTATAGACCTGTGTTTACGAAATCCTACTTGTTTTTCGGTAAATAGATTATTGTATTCAAAATAATTATAAATACTGTTATTTACAACCTTTTCAAAAATCTTTGAGAATATCGGAATAAGAGCGATAGGCCTATAGCAACTTAAACTATCTCTATCATTTTTTTTTAAATAATGGTTTGATGATCGTAAGCTTCAATTTGTCAGGATATACTCCAGAGACAATCGAGATATTAATAATAAAACTTAGTAATGGTGAAATGTATTCCGCTGTTTCTTTTATTATTTTTGTACTAACGCCATCATAACCAGTACTGCTACAGTTTCTCAACGACTTGATAATACTCAAAATGTCAAATGGGGTGGTCGGACTCATAAACATTGAATTGGATCTACTTGATGTCAAACGATTATTTATAGGATTTGATTTAGGTGTGACTATGTCAATAAAATAGTCATTAAATAATTGAGCTATATGAGACGGATCTTTCACAATTTTATCGTCAACTTTTAATTTATTTATTTCATTTTTAGGAACATTTTTTTTTTTTTTATTAATAACGGACCAAGTGGCCTTTGATTTGTTTATGGCGTTTTTAATGTAGTAATCGTTTTGTGATCTCTGAGTTAACCTTATTATTTTGTTTAGTCGGGTAGCGTATGTTTTAAATGCAGATTTAGTTACTTCATTGCGGTTTTTTCTATATTTCCACAATAAGTCGCGTTTATGTTTAGAGCATACTTTTATGCCTTTTGTTATCCATTTAGGTTTATTATGACTATGAACTTTATGCATCTGTATAGGAAAACAAAGTTTATAAAATAGTATGAATTGGTCATAAAATAATTCATAAGCCAAATTTGGACATTTCGCTTTGTATACTTCATCAAAAGTTAAAGAACCTATACATTTTTTAAAATTTTCAATATTATCTTTGCTGTAATTTCTTCTTTCAATGAACCAGTAATCAAGGGAGCAGTTATCTTCAACTGGGCAAGATAGTAGTTGTGCAGTGTGGTCAGATATGGCAAATTCGAATATTTCTACTTTACATCCCTTTATATTATGTGCAAAATTGTCAATACACGTTCCACTTTTTGGTCTAGTTACATCAAAAATGGTAAGTTTTAGGTTGTAGCTTAATAATAGGTGACCAAATGTTTCCGTATTTTTGTCAGGTCAGGTAAGTTAAGATTAAAATCGCCACATATTATCACC
Source organism: Plemyria rubiginata (assembly GCA_963576535.1). NCBI lineage: Eukaryota > Metazoa > Arthropoda > Insecta > Lepidoptera > Geometridae > Plemyria > Plemyria rubiginata. Next base: position 94,675 of record OY754931.1, read on the forward strand.
TTTTTCTTTGTAAAACAAAGATTACTAAGTATCAAATCGAGTGCATTGAAAAACTTATCTATGTCCCTAAGACTGGTTCTTGGAGGTCTGTAAACGCAGATTACTATCATTTTAAACACCGGTAACTCAATAGCGCAGCACTCCAATATATTTTCTATACAATATTTATTGATTTGTAGAAGTGGAATACACTTATGTTTATTGTGAATCAGAATACACGCACCACCATGACGATTCTTTCTTGTATAAACAGCCGTGAGATTATAGTTAGGAATATGAATGACTTCAATATCACTTTGTATCATATTATGCTCAGTAATACACAATACGTCGACAGGAAGACCACTCTCCGAAAGATTATCCAAATGAACTGATAGTAGATCTGATTTTGAATTTAAACCGTCGACATTTTGGTGTAATATATGAACTCTTTTATGAACGAAAAAGATTATTCTTTGCACCTGTTGGGGTATTTAACACCTCCACAGGTGCGTTAGGCACTATGGCTACAGTTTCATCAGTCTGTGTACCCTTATTATTTTGGGGTTCGCTACATTACATGTGTTGTACTAAATGATGAAGGTGTGTGGATGAACTCCCTGCTGCTATCTATCTACTTGTCTACTTGTTCAATGGAGCACTAAAAGGCTTAATAATGATGTGTTCATTCCATTACATTAGTAGGTATTTGCATAATATGTCAAAAACGAATCTATAGAGTTTTTCGTCTCGAAAGCGTTTGTAACTACGGCACATAACTAACGCTGAGTTCAAATAACAAATAGGGTTATATTTCATCTATTCACGTCAGAGGTTTTAAAATATCTGGCGATAAACTTTGATCAAAGCAAGTTTTCTTAAAAAGTATGTTACCTATTTAATATTCTTGTTTATGTAAAAGTAGGTTTTTATGCATAGAGTGAAATTCACGAGCGAAAAGTTTTTTGACGGTAGTCAGTCCCTGAAGGTCGAGGAATTCGCTATAACCGTTTAATATCAGGTGGAGCATTAGCTTGCTTCATAACTTCCCTCATAAAATAAAAAACCAAACACCTGGGTTAACCCATTTTCAGCAAAAACCACAGAAAACACATAAAAACAACGCGAGTACAAAATGTGTTTAGTTCTTCCAAACTAGTTAGTGAACAGTATAGATAAACAGTAACCTGCGATCCAACAGATGGAGCGGCAAGTTTCATGAAACTTGGGAAGTTTCAACGGGTACCGACCTGTTAGGTAACCTATACTACGTTAACCTAACGTGTTCACTCAGAAACGAAGAAACGCGAAGCAAACCAAGAGTATCTAGTATCTCCAGCTGTGGACTTCTACATGCTGATGATGATGGCATTGTTAGGCCGACAACAAACCTTTATAGTTAACTAGTAGCGTCCCGCGGTTTCACCCGCGTCGTTTGAAATCCCGGTATTCCCACGGGATAAAAAGTAGCCTATGTGCTATTCCAGACTATAATCTATCTCTCTGCCAAGTTAAATCCAGATCCGTTCAGCCGTTCCAGTGTGAAAGAGTAACAAACATCCATCCATCCATCCATACTTACAAACTTTCGCGTTTATATAAGTAGTAGGCTAAGAAAATATACAAATATCAAAAGCATAGTAGGTACATAACCAGTACATTCATTAAACCCTTGATTCGGTGTTCATTGTTGGTAAAACCGTAAAAGTTAAAATTTCTTTGACTTTGAACATTACAATTGTTTGAACAAACGCGTCTACAAACGCTCGTGTGAATTGCTCATGGAAGCACAAAGAAGCCATCGGAGGCTTTCACTGACGTGTTAACCTTTTACTCTATTCTTCTTCTTCTTGTCGTGTGACTGGTTTCTTCCGAAAAAATGTGGTGAAAGGGTTTTAAGAGCGCCTCAAGAGGTTCATTCAAGCACTTGACACGTCATATTGTTACGTGATGCCTATAACATCTGGAAGCTATTATTATTTTTCTCTTTTGTTTGTCACGTGACACGCTGCAAGCCCATCGCCGCTGCTTGATTGCTTGTCATCTCTTCACGACATCAATTAATATTTTATCTATTTCACATAACACAGAAAAAAAAATATTTTATTGCAAAACTACGTAGCGCTACGAAATGTGCTACGCAGTGCTACGAAATGTGCTACGAAATCGCTACGGGAGTTTATGTGGTTTTTATTTTTCTGTCTGACTCAACTCAAAATTATAGCTGAACAATTTCGTTTTCAACATTTATTTGAAAAATTTTTTTGATAAAATATGAAAAATATGATGTTGGAAATGAAAGATATTTTTTTGATGAACTTGAAGCAAAGAAGTCTTGTTTGAATTAAAATTACATTATTTTTAACGTTTTCCTATTATTTATATTTGAGACAGACTGCTATGTAATGTATATAATGTTGAACGTTAGTGTTACAAATGGTGGCCTGCGTCGATAGACGTGATTTACGTCGCCGCGTGCTCTACGAGGCCTTCCATTGCGGCACGGAACAATGCTGCTACAAATTGCACGTACCTTACCAGTATAGACCAAGACATATAGGCATTTAAGATAAAGACAAAGATTTATTAGAAAATTATTGCGTTAGTTATATATTTTATTCGTTTTGTATAGTGCGCGTCACGCAAAAAGAACGCCGAAAGGAGGGGAAGGGGGAGGGGGGTGTGATGGCATGAGTATTTTGGATGCGCAAACACATCCCTCCCATACACACACCAGCGTTCTTTTTGGTTGACACGACCTATAGCAGATTTATTATTGAAGAGAATTGGATAAGTAGAGCTAAAGTGATTCGGGAAGTAATACCAGCACGCCTGTCCAGACAAGCAGCGTTGCTGGCCTTAGATTGGATGGGTGTGGTTGTCGATGGAGCTGTAGGCACATGAGACTTAACATCTGTGATTTATTACAGATGTTAAGTCTCATGTCTATTAAAGGGTCAGCAACGCGAGTGTCCCGCTTCCCATCAGGTGGGCCGTATGCTTGTTTGCTAACACGGTTGAGAGGACAGATCAACTGTGTCCTAATTGATTAGACGTTATCATTTATCCAGTTTAAATAGTCGCTGTAAGCCGAAATCAGCCAGGACGTCATCATCAGTAAAAAAAAATCTGCAAGCCAAGTTAACGAACGCGGGGCGTGCTATTATACATTATATCATAGACGGCTTCCGTACGGTAGACATCCCTCAGACTGAGACACAATAAAACGTAAGCTTTTCTATACTCTTTAGTCAGAATTTACCAAGTATTCAAGCTCCTTAAAAAGAGTGAAGTCACAGACACGTCCGAACAATACTACAATGAAACAATGTAAGGAGATGAAGTGGCAGCGATGTGACGTCATGAGTCGGCGCGGGACGACGATGACGTCACCTCACGGACACAGTCGCCGCGGAGACAGCCGAGCCGCTGCTACGTTTGTTGTTGATGATACAAGCAGGTGGCGACCTAGTGCTGAGCTACCTGTATAATGTATAATAAAGCTTCTTCTTCTAATTTAAGAGCAATGCTCGTGTCGGCGTAATTGATGCATTTCTCTCCAGGTGTTTCTTTTCAAGGCAACCTCCTTGACCTCCTTGTAAGACATGACGGCAACCTTCGCTTTTATTTGGCTCATGTAGCTTATCCCAGGTCTTCCCCTGCCTCTCTTTCCTTCCACCTTTCCTCTACCTCGTAAATCACAAATAAAATAACAAAAACTATCAGGTACTAAACGACTACTTACTATTTAAACAATGTTTTAATTACAAGCCCCGTTACATAGCTAGTTCACTGCAAGAGTTAGTTATAACATTTGTGCAACTAAACTAAAAATAAACATAGCTTGCAGCTCAAATCTGTTCATTGGGATTGTATTCGGGTGTGTGAATTATTAAAAATTACTATTTCACATCCTTTTATATCCTTTTATATACCTAATTAGGTATATAATAGCACTTTACTCGTACACAGTGAAAAAATATTAATTCTGTAAAATCACATGTCAGGGATCGCTTTGAAACATTTCCAAACTATGTGAACCTAGGTGCTATATACTTCTTATAAATAAATCATTGAAAATAAATGTGACTGTAGTACTCCAGCTGTATAAGTGGGGCTGTGCGCGACCTGTGAAGTGAGTTTTTATGACTTTTTATCTGTTTCCCGGAAGAGCATTTGCCTTGGTAATGCGCGATGCAATATTCATGCCGCTAGTTAGCGGTCGGGGTTCGATGCTCGCGACGCAGGACCAACATTTTTGAAGTACTTACGATGTTTTTTTTGCTTTTCTTAAAGCTTTTAGTGTTCAGACTGAGTTTTGTTTTACGTTTTGTACGTTTGTTTTCGTTTAGAGACTTGTGAGTTGTTTCTCGAGTCTCCAAGCGTAACACTGGTTATTTCATTAGCGGCACCGGACGAAACACCACGATATACTTAGAAATAAGTTTTTTTTTTCAGATAATAAAGTTTAATTAGACAGGTATTTCATAATCACTACATAGTAGAAAACAAAGTCGCTTTCTCTGTCCCTATATCCCTATGTCACTATGTATGCTTAAATCTTTAAAACTACGCAACGGATTTTGATGTGGTTTTTTTTTAATAGATAGAGTGATTCAAAAGGAAGGTTTATATGTATAATACATGCATGATATGTGCACCCGTGCGAAGCAGGGGCGCGCGGGCGGGTCGCTAGTACTTAATAATATAAATATTGGTGATTATACTCAAATAATATGAGTAAAATGTGCAAAGCGTGGGTGTGTGCCAAGTGTGATGTTTGGACATACCTCTGACTACCCCCGTTAGACATCCTCAAAAGTATCTGAAGTTAGTACTTAGTAACCTATAAATGTTTCACATATAAAGTTACAATAAGCAGCATGCATTATAATTCACTTAGTCCCGCGTTACTTCCCGCGCCGTTCCCGCGGTTATTCGCGTGACATTAAATATTCATTCGCTCTATTGATTTTATTATATTGTACTTTACGCGATCCTCCCCCCCATTCCCTTACTTCCCCCTTCCCCCTCCACTTGGGATAGAATCAGGTTAAACAAGCAATTGATTCAGATTGTGACGTAGCGGCTTGTTCGCTCAAATGTATATTTTATTCATTTTCTCCTCGGCTCGTACAATGTACTGAGGACAATTAACAATTAAATTAACGACTGTACACATTTCAATGCAGTTTGTTTACTTTATAGTGCAAATTTATTTATTAACGGGTCTCATTGCCTTTGGCACGTGGGTCGTGGGTTCGAGTCCCCACCCAGGACAATTACCATTGACTATTTTAAGATCCTATTTGTTTTCAAATATAGGGGTTTTTATGTATCCCATCTATTATCTGGCTTCCACATTGCAAGTTCTTCTTAGTTTGGTGCTAGTTGGCGCTGTGTGATTCCGCCAATATTTGTAAAGGCAAACTTACACAAAGCTTTCTATATGATAGGCATGTATGCCTAGTTTACCAATTGTTTCCCAACTCATAAGCCTCACTGAGAGGGGGAGATAACGCGGGTGAGAGGGGGGGGGATAACAAAGGGTAAGGCACAGAATAGTACGTAGTGCATGTGACCTTCGACGTGGGACCGATGGGATCAATTATTACCGAACACACAAGCAGCTACATCACTCAGCTTTTGGGGAGTCTTTTAAGGGCAAGACGATAAAGATTTTTTGAGAAAATCTTTGGTCTCTGCCTACCTACCCCCACAGGTGATGTGTGATGTATGTTTTGAAACAATGATTTTTATTAGATTTATAGTAAGGGGAAAGTCGCGGGTTCAAATCCCGCTCGGAGAATAACTTTTGGGACATTATAAAATCTTTTTGAAATAATGATGTTTTTTTAATAGCCCAGACATTTCAGAGCTTAAAATCCCGCTCACTTTATGACACGGCTTCCAATTGGCTGTAAAAGAGACCTGCGATGTAAGCTGGTTTATAGCTGGCTTAGAACGAAATGAATTTCCCAGAGTCATGTGTCTCCATGAAAACGAGCAAGAAATGCAATTTCATGTTCACTTTTAGTGCTATCCGAATCAATGTCTGCAGTCTTTAGAGAACGTCTAGAATAATAACGGTAAAACGTGATCAATACCCGCGTAATATTTCAAATTGTGTGATAAGATCGCGAATGTTTAAAAGTACTAGTACCCTGTGGCTGGCAGCTCAGCTCTAACCTTTAGAACGGGCACCTGCATTCTAGAAGCATTACGACAAGTGATCCTTGTTCAATTGAATGAATATCTACTGAATGCCGTAAAAGCATTGCCTCGTAAGTCATGCACACTAGTAACGTAATAAAAAATTTGTGGCATACGTTAGAAGCAGTAGTTTATGAAACTGTTGCATAATGAGGGGTATTAAAACTCGAGGGGGTGTTTAAAAACCGAGCCGTAGGCGAGGTTTTTAATAGTATCCCACGAGAGTTTTAAGGGTCCGGTGACAGCGGCTCGCAATTTCGAGGTGCGATTGGCTATTATTTCATTTTATTTCATTTCGGGGAGGTTGTTTGAAAGAATAACTCTAAAGAAACACGCATAAATACTGTTCGAACACAAATAATACAATAATATAAGGGAAACATGCCCGAATCAGAAATCATTTTGGTATTAGTATGTTTGGTCTTACGTTTACCTAATACCAAAATTATTTCTGATTCGGGCATGTTTCCCTTATATTACTTTATTATTTGTGTTCGAACAGTATTTATGCGTGTTTCTTTAGAGTTATTCTTTCAAACAACCTCCCCGAAATGAAATAAAATGAAATAATAGCCAATCGCACCTCGAAATTGCGAGCCGCTGTCACCGGAGCCTTAATACCTAGATATGTGCAGTTTCATACACTACTTTATCTACTCTCATACATTAGTGTTGAACCTAATAAATAAAATATCAAAGTTAGTAAGAAATCCAGTTGACTGAAACAAAACGTATCAATTGGCGCCAAACCAACCGTATAACAGCGCATGCGCGCGCTGCGCCGCCGCCGCCGCGCCGCGCCGTCGCCACAGACTATCAAACTCTTTGGCTGTACGGTTTCAAGACCCTTGCCTTTTCCAAAAAGAAAAAGAACTGTATCGTTATGGTAAAAAAGTTATTTTATACAACTATCTTTGTATGAGGAGCTGTATCATAATTATTTTTTTTAATTTGGTTACGGTATTGTGTTTATAAAGTATATCAATATGAATTCGTTTTGACGTTTATAATTCGAATTTTATGACATGAGAGTTGATAAATATATTATTATGTTCAGCAGTAAACGTCACGGTGTGTATATTATTATGATTACGTGCTAGTTAATTAAGTCATATAATAATATATTTTAGTTTGTAAGGTATGTGTATGCATGCAGGCATGTTGCCTGAAATAAATGATTATTATTATTGTTATTATAAACATGTGGAGTGAGCTAGCTGTTTACAAAACGATGCTAACAATAATAGGTTTAGGCGTGTTCTGTGGGAAGACGTAGATTCGAGGATATTCTCTCGTTGAACTGACGACCGACGGCGGATTACAGGAATCCTTTAGATATGTTATGCAGCAGTTTTTGTTGTATGCAAACCGAAAATCACTATCACTACATAGTATAAAACAAAGTCGCTTTCTCTGTCCCTAAATCTCCATGTCCCTATGTATGCTTAAATCTTTAAAACTACGCAACGGATTTTGATGCGGTTTTTTTATAGATAGAGTGATTCAAGAGGAAGGTTTATATGTATAATACATGCAGGATATGTGCACCCGTGCGAAGCAGGGGCGCGCGGGCGGGTCGCTAGTAATGTATATAGATGAACAAAATATTATTTTAGTATAGTCATGAAAAGAATACCTGGAGAAGAGAAGCACATAACAAAAGAGGCTGGCAGGTAATGAAGGAGGCCTATCTATACCCAGCAGTGGGGGGCACCGGGCTGAGATGATGATGATGATGAAAAGGTACTGACACAAAGATTGGTCTCAACTCAACATCGATGATGCAGTTTAGTGGGTTTGAATACAGTTTAGTGGGTTTGAATACTTCACTATAACGCTGTTCATTATTATGATTTTTTATTTAATGTTTATCCATTTTATTAAGGAAAGGGAAATCCGGAACTGCAAAAGATAAAGTTAGTTTTCAAAACAATTGCTTTAAGAAATTGAAAAATTTACAATACTTATGACGTATCAATAGTAACAGTCATCAAATGTTAATATGATTTCGATTTACTTTACTGAAACATTAGACTCAAAATGAGGCGGGTCCTCATCTACTGCGAAGGTTTACAAAGTAAGATAGTTCAACCAAAGCCAAGTTCATACAACTTTGTCTGTTAAAATTATGGCTAAGAAAAGGAGTATAAAGCTGCGGTTAAGCCGACGCGAGACATCTACAAACTACGATCAGTGGAGAGCGACTGTTTTTATTATCCTATTTTTATATCCTTAGATTGAGCTCCTTATTTCTTGTTATTTCTTACAACTACCAGCAATGCGTACACTCAAACCGAGTTCTAGTAAAACTAGTAATTTTGTTGTTGTAATTTATGAGATAGACGTGTGTGATAATAAAAATATATAAAAAATCAGTAAGCAAATCTATAGGATCTGGTTTTATATCTTCATCCTACAAAAATAACATTGCATGAAATACATTAACTTTTACAAGGTACCAGTCTAGCTACTCATACATACTACAAGCCACTTAGTAGGTACTGAAAATATAAAACACTATCCCTCTTATTCATAGTTCCTGCCATTTTGTAGCGGCTCAATAGAGTGTTCTTGTCACTGTCACTTTCATACCAACGAAAAGAGACAGCAACAGATTTATTGGTCTGTTAAGCTATTGGCGCTCATAAGGGCCTACAGCTATAAGAAATGTGAGTGTAGCGTATACCGCAGTCTCCTTTTCGCGTCGGTTTAACAAAAGCTTAGGAAAATAGTGGTTTGAAGTTGCAACATTTATAACTTAAATAAAAAGCACAAGAAAAGTTATTAAAGAACCAAAGTTGAAGCGCTGAGTTCAAGTAGCTTATACAGGTCCTCTTAGACAGCTCTTATACAGCGCTCGTACTGCGAGATACTTGTGTTTTAACATTCATGGAGAACTTTTTTTTTTTTTTTTTTTTTTTTTTTCTTACTCTTTATTGTAGTTTTAAATCTCTATTTTGATACACTTTTTGCACTGTGATACATTATTTTCATATTTAAATCGCTACGTTTGTATCAAAATGGTAAAATAACTACGTAACTATGCGCTTGAAAACTGTCACGTATCGAGTATCAACTACTGTGTCACGTATGTCAACTACTGTCAAATGTGAGTGAAATATATGGAATCGTGAATATTTATAGAATTCCTCGTGATTGGTACTAAGAAATCTGCGAGGATAGGTGTCCTTGTACCTGGGGTCAAAGGCATAAAATATAAATACTTTATAAAGCAACTTTTTATAACTGTTAGATAAAGATCTTATTTATTAGCAAGTTCTCCAAAAGGGCCTGTTGCAAAGTGTGCAGCCAACAACGAAAACAATTATTTTTTCAGTTATTTGTAGAAAAAATAAGAGTTTCAAGCCTGATTTTATGGGAATGATTCGCATACTTTCCTTTTCTTTGTCAATTTATTCATTTCCGTCGTGTTGACCCTGGCCGGAAGCTACTCCTCCGGTTCTCCGACAAATGGCGACCGACAATACGGAACGGGAGCATATTATTTAAATTTAAAATGAAACTACTACCATCTTCATACTGAGGCTTCATTTTTGTATTAGAATTGTAACGGATCGTACAAAACGGTGGAAACCAAGTCGCAAGTTTGTTGGCTGTTATTCTAGTCTAGACTATCTCGTGGAACTGACAACATCTGGATTCACCTATATAGCTTTTCGACGTTTGCTGTTAGTTCCAAAAAAACGGCAACGACTTTTGATTAGTTTGAGGCTGGATAGATAGTGCTGTGATTTCAGAGTGATCCTTGTAATTGTACAGAATAAAGACCATTTTGAAAAGTCTTCCAATATTTACTTGACAGAAAAAAATGATCGATGTACCTATCCTTAAATCTAGATATAATGCACTTGTTAATTGTATCTTAAATTATCCTATGTTGCATCTCCTAAATTGTATTTATTATCTTAGTACCGTTATATAACGGCATCTGCTTCCTAAGGGCGGAGCTACACAGTTCCACTTGACCTACATCGGAGTCTGAGAGACGTCATCCGGAGCTCTAGAACGGCTCGACGTTAGCGAGAGGTCGGGCCTTTAACATCGATCATAAAAGCCCTGAGGGCGTGGGTTCGAATCCATTTGTGCACCATTGGAACTAGATCACGATTCTAAAAACGATTGTGAACACATAATGCTCTCAAACGGTGATGGAAAACATTGTGAGAAAACCAGGTAATATTTGGATATAGCGGTCGTAGCTTGGTACCTTTACCTCTATCAAAATCTTCCAAATAAAAAGAAAATGAATTTCAAATTCTTTTGTCAAAAAAGATGTCTTTAGAAATCTTAAACTTTGGCTCATGTTTTTTGTAGGACTGAACCATTTTCATTTATTTAACGTCTCCACAATGCTCCGCTTACTATGTAATATTCTTGGAATCAGTAGTGGAAACCTATAATTGGCCATACTTTTTAATCTAGACTTAGTACAAACTGTTTGTATCGCTGTTGGTTTCCCAATAAATAAATAAAATAAATAAATATTATAACTAATACTACCACTACACTATATCTGGATCTGAGTAAGTATCTAAGCCTAGTTTAGCTTAAATTACTAACAACTAAGTATGGCGGCTTTGAAGCAATTTTGGTGAATTAATATTATTAATTGACTCAGTAAATTACTTCGAGACAGCAAAACATAACGAATTATTCTAGATATAATCTTATATTTATTATAGTACTTTATTTAAACATAAACCAATAAATTCCTTACACCGTGTAAAATAACATTGTATAAACGTTTGTCGTAAATATCCTAATAACATCGCCTTGCGACCCGTAAAGAGATTTTTGATTTTGTTATATCGATCACAAACACTAAACTATCTATCCTTATACCGATAGATGTAAGACTCAAAATCGCTTACCAAATTTTTCGTTACTGCCGATAAAAGCAATGAAGCTACTGAAATGGAATTAAAGTTGAAAATTGCTTGGCTATTGTCTTGTCAGGACCTTGTTCATATTAGCTGAAAACTACTGGTATCTCCCTAAGTATATAAAGTTAAGGTTCAAACTTGCTAAGCAGGCAAAATACCGTTTAATGATCACAAGAACTTTTACTCCTAAGAATAAGGTCGAATATCTCTTAGCAGGGAGGTCGGGGTAAGATGGGCCACATAAGGCGAGAGACGTTTGAAGAATCTTAAGTGGCCATAAGATACGACGATAACATCACAAAAACCGTGCGCCTGGATTTATTTACATACTTACCCAACATGTACTTGCCTGAGGTACAAGGCTTTACATAAGTAGATATCTTTCTTTTAAATACATGAAAAACGATCGGGCGAACGGGTTTCGAAAGCCCATTTCCCATATATATTTCAAAATTCATCTAAATCAATCTTAATCCAGAAATAAACATTTTGGTTTTTGCATAAAATTTTGTTTATACACACACCCAAATATAAAACATTTCTAATATAATGATTATATTTCCTTCCCTCTACATAATATCTGTGTACTTGAGATTAATTGTGTTTGAATCCTGAGCGGGATATTTCGTAGCAATGGTTTCAAAAATTGCACAACAACAAAAATGTTTTCAAGTTAAATGAGTTTTTAATGTTTAAAAATACTTTAATTTCTCTGTTATTCGTTCCGCGCGCGATCACGGCTGAGTTTTCCTTCAAAAAGAGTATAAGGCAAAACAGGTCATTACCCCCTCCTTCCCCTACCTCGTTAGGCTCGACATTAGTGCTTACCTACATCCAAATAGAGAGTTTTTCTGCTTGTGCTCATTTTGACAGCCATTCTATAGCTTTCACGACGAGGCTCGACTGGGGAAGAACTACCTCGATGCCTTGTTCTGCCGCCAAGCAGCAACGCTGTGTTGCGGTTTGAAGAGTGTGTAGATACAGGCACATGAGGCTTAGCATCTGTATGCCTCAAGTTGATGGACGCGGGGCAGTGCATCGTAGGGACGTTACTACCATGCGTGACTTGATAGGCAATACTTCGGTATAGGTGATGGCTACCACTTGACAGGACGTGTGCTATCTGCTAGTACCATCAGCAATTAAACTGAAACTGAAACATCTTCACGATTTGATCCCCAGGCACGGTAGATATCCCTTCAGCTCTCTGTACCAAGTACTAACTCAACATTCTTTGAGGATATTTAAGGTCAGAGGTACGTCCAAACATTACATTTGGGACATACCCGCATTTTGCAGTAATTGTATTCCATACGTGACAGGTTGCAAGCCCATCGCCGCGGTTAGAATACTAACTGGTTTCCTCACGATGTTTTCCTTCACCGTTTAAAAGCACCGACATTGCGTACATAAATTTTTCGAAGAAAAATCCATTGGTGCACGACCGGATTCGAACCTGCGACCTTACGATCGGAAGGCGGGGTCACTCCCACTAGACCACCGGTGCTCTTCCATCAGCAATTAGTTTCAACAAATCAGCAATTTAGACGTATAAAAATATTTTGTGTAAAATCCTTATACGAGTACGTCACAATATACATATAAAGCGTGACAGACAGACAGACCAGGATTAATGTGCTAGATTAGTAACAAGCGAGCACTCACCGTTATTAACGCTATCTCAAATTAAACTGTGCATTTTATAGGCTTTTCTAATTGCTATCATAAATCAAAACCTGAAACTCATTAGCGGCTGAAACTCACGATATCATGTTGCAACCAACCGGCTCTAATCTCGAGCAACAGCCGCCGCAACCAATAAATACAACAGTAGCTCTGCCTGCTTGCCGTACGCCGTGGGTTCGAACCCCACACAGAACCAACATTAAAATTTGTGTGATGAACATAGACCATAGACATAGACGCTTATTCTCTGTCTGGGTGTTAATGTATTTACAAAATGTAATATTTAGTACCCTGCCGTAACACAGTTCAATCTAGTACGGAGGGTACGAAATTTGTAACTGTACCTCACTCACTCATTTTATAGCCCGTGTAAAACTGCCTTTTGGACTTACCATCACCAAGTTGAATTTATATACTTGTAGTTTCATACAGCTTCTTATGTAACTATCATTATGTACTACATTACAAGTTACAAAATGTGAGCAACTTAAAATGAAAAAAATAAATGTATGTACGTATTATATCAGTATTATGTTAGCATAGTAAAGGGCTACAGATATTAGTAGTAACAAACATACACTCACAATCAAACTTGCACTTACGGTAAAATCTAATAGAATAGGTTCGCAGGATTCAATTCCAATAGAACCATGACTAAAGCCATGCTTTTAGTTACAGGTGTAGATTCGACTCTTATACAGGGCATAGGAGTCTTAATTTTTCATCTAGGCTCAGTCGGTTGAACCTGGCACCTAGATTCACACATGTGAGATGTTTCAAATTGATTCTTTTGATTCAATTGAAAGTTCCATTTGATTTTTAGTAGAAAATTAGATAGGCAACTGTTAGGGTGTCGCTGTTGTTTCTATACATACATATATCTAGTTTATATAAAATATAAAACTTCCCTGAGTAAGAAACATTCTATCCAACTTGATTATCGGAGTATTATTACTCTAAATACAAAATAATAATCCGTTTCATTTAAAGCGAGCCCTTATTTTTCGAACAAAATATTGTTGTGACAAGCGTCCGCCTGAAACTTCATGAAACTTCGTGAAACTTTGTGAAACTTCGTCCAAACTTGAAGGTGAAAGAAAACAAGAATTTATCAGTTATTTACAACAGTTAGCGACTTACAAAGTAACATTACAAGTCTGAGGCAAGTTATGGAAAAATAAAAATATTTTGAAAGTTTAGTAATGAGTTTGTTTCGGTCGAAACTAATTACAACAAGATTTCTAATTGGAACGAAAACTTTTAATATTTTATTAGAAAATACATGTCATGATCATCAGCCTGAGGAAGTACATGCACTGCTGGATATAGGTTTCAAAGTCAAAGTCGAAATGTATTTATTAATTAAAATCACAAAGATCACTTTGAAAAGTCTTAAAGCTAGGTGACTCTAGGTGCCAGTTCCCAGCGACCAAAGCCTAGAAGAACAGCCAACAAACTCGGCTTGCTACCACTCCTTCCAACTATTTTGTACGATCCGTAACAATGCACTACAACATAGCATAGAAACAGTTGCCAGTGTCAGATAGTATGGTACCGTGTTTCCTCCAGTTTTTAGAGTAGTATATCTTTGTGTGTGGCTTGTCCGGGGAAGTACGAGTACTACCAGCACGCCTTTTCTGCCGCCAAGCAGCAACGCTGTGTTCCGATTTGAAGAGTGTGGTCGCCGGTGTAGTTACAGGCACATGAGGCTTAACATCTGTATGTCTCAAGTTGATGGACGCAGGGCAGCGCATCGTAGGGCACGTTCCTAACATGACGTGACTTACGAGGCAATGCTTTGTTATACGTGATGTTTACCACTTAACATCTGGTGGGCCATCTGCTTGTTCCATCAGCTAGCTGTATAAAAAAAAAGTTGGTGTTTGATGGAGCTCAGCCTTCCTGACAGCTTCTGTTGTCCGCAGTGCCCCCCCCCTCCCGCGCGGAGTGGAGCAGCTCGGAGCGCGCCCCCCTCTCCCCCCTGGCGGCCGCCGAGCTGGTGCGCGACGCGCCGCTCTATCCGCCGCTGCAGCACGATGAACCCTACGCCAACGACATACAGACCAATATCGAACAGACAACGCAGCACGAAACCACAGAGACTGATAACGAAACCAACGTACAAAGAGATAAGCGGAGCCAGCAGTGGGATAGCACCGCTAAAGTGAGTGGACAGCGACATTTTTCATTTTCCAGCTCTTTCTTTACTTTCGTCTTTTTTCATCTTCATCGAAGGAAGAACAAAACTTGAGAAGAACATAAATAAAATAAAAAGAATAGTGTAATAAAATCACATAATGCATCTGAATGCTCCTAATTCTATAAGTTTTCCCTAAGGTGCAAAAAGTCACTTTTGAACTTCTTTTAAACTTTTCAGTAGGAAAACTGGTTTGGGTTTGCAAAGCGATTTATTTGTTGAACTGCGTGCAATTACATTGACAATTAGTTTGATAGTGAGTGGTGAGTTTGACGTGTTGGTTGGTTGCAGACGGGCGCTGGGGGCGCTGGGGGCGCTGGGGGCGCTGGGGGCGCGGGGGGCGCGGGGCGGCGCGTGCAGACGGGCGACACGATCCTCAACATCCGCGGCGCCGTGCGCGACGCCATCGGCGACGCCGGCGCCGCGCCCGGCCCGCGCGCCTCCTCGCGCCTCGACACCTTCGTCATCCGCCCGCACCGCCGCGCCGACCGCCTTCCCCAGCCCACGCCGCCGCCCAACAACCAGGTACCACTGCTGCTTCATCCAGCGTGAAGCACAAACGCTGCTAACGTCGTTGTGGTCGCCCACGAGAACCGATGTTGGACAACTGATCTGATGTATCTGGGTTGGGTGGGTCTTCCTTCGAGTAAGCATGAAGAGCGACATTTGTCCAGCAATGATGGACAAGACCTCGATGAGACGAGCGCAAAACTGTCAACAGTGGCGCGTGCAGATACAAGCCTACACCCACAGTGGACGTAGTCAGGCTGTGGATGACGTCAGATTACCTGCGTGATTTAATTTGAAAGTGTTAACGATTACTGAAACATTGGGTCGCAGTATTTCAGAGATTAGTGTTAACCTGGTGTTCGTGGACAGGTTCCCAAACACGAGCGCGAGCTGCTGGTGGAGGCGCACGCCAGCGCGAGGATCCCCTGCGACCTGGCCAACGCTACCCGCGTGCAGTGGTACAAGGACGACGAGGTCAGTCCAACGCATGAGGTCATCATACAGGGTCATACAAGGTCACTTATACAGTAAAATCTCAAGGGTCACTTTGAAACGCCTTAAAACAAGATTGAACTCAGGCGTCAGCTAATCCAGGCGATCAAAGCTAGAAGAACAGGCAACAAACGTATGGCTTGGTTATTTCCGTTCCTTTTTATTATTATATTATTATAAATAAACAAATAAATAAATAAACAGGCTTCGCAGCTCAGTTCGCAGTGGCTCGTCTTCTGCTTTTGTGGGTTCGATTCCCTCTGCAAGTATGTTTGTGTAATGAACACAGACGTTTGTTTTGTGACTGGATGTTCACAATACAACTATGTAAGTATTCCATGAAGCATTAGTAAATACCTGGATAGTGCAAAGTGTGTAAATATTGCCACCTACATTTCGCTTTCACTGATTTTTGTAAATATTTGTTTACTCGTGTCTGTGATTAATTTATTATTGATAGCTGCAGAGTGAAATCAAATTGGACAAGTTCTTTTTCCAAATTATTTTTGCTTCCTCGGGAGCCAGTCGGTCCAGTCGGTCCAGTCGGGGCGACATCTGATTTCATTCATCACTCTAATTGAATATCTCGAGTCCATTAATTATTTTTTTAATAAAACGTCTGCGCGCGGACCTGTAGTTGAGACTTTCTCGTTGACTCGTGTAATTATGAAGTTCATGAATTGCCGAAGAACTTATTCATTCAAGTTTGAAAATGAGGAATTTGCAGGAAATTCGAATGAATTTATATTTATTTATCGGGATAAAAAAACGATTGCAGTAGTATACTGAGCCATGCCAACAACCATGCTTTGAATACACAACACTCGGTTTCGTTTGCCTTGATTCACATAGTAACCACATAAAGATAAGCTCAGCCTAGAACTGTGTCAAACTAGGTATGTTCATCATCAGTTTTAAAAAGACCAATGCGCCAAACATAATATAGTGACTACGGAGTAAGATTCTCGATGTCTTTGACGTGCATTTAAAATCCTTTCACCACACTGTTTCGAGACTTCTGCTTCCTGTCGAGTCACTGGTTGCTTCCAAAACAGTGTGGTGAAAGGATTTTGATTGTGCTTTCTCCTTTCGAGCACTTGCCACATGTTATGGAACTTGTTTTCGAGACCATAGCGACAGACCCTGTGGAATATGAGAACATCAACAATGTGCACTTCGGCCACAGCTGCAGAACTTGCCGACGTCACCCGCGGGCTCCGGCGTGTGGGCGGAGGTGACGTCACAGGGCGCCGGCGCGGGGGCGGTGGCGGTGGCGGTGGCGGTGGTGGGGCGCGCCACACGTGGCGACGCGGCCGCCTGGCGCTGCGCGGCCGGCGCGCGCTCCGGCCGGCCCACGCAGCTGCTCATATACGGTACCTGAACCTGCGCCACTGGTGCGCCACTGGTGCGCCACTGGTGCGCCACTGGTGTGCCACTGGTGCGCCACTGGCCTGGTGGCTTCTGCATTTTAAAAACTCTGATCGCCTCTCTACCTCTTGCACTCTGGAGTAGCTTTTTTGAAGGGCGTGTCCAGGGAAGTACAACCACCTTTCCTATTTCTAGTGTCAACCCTCTGTCCTGTGTTTCGGTTTGAAGGGTTTACTGGCACAATAGTTGATAGACGCAGGCAGTGCTTGGAAAGAAAATAAAGACACAGATCAGTCTGCCAAGCATGGTGACTATGGGCAACCCTCCTGATTGTAGCGAATGTCGATGTCCAGCAGTTTACTTATTGAGGCTGATGAAGGTGCTTAACCAGCTATTCCTTGGCTTATACTTCACAATCGTATAATTATAGACAGCACACGACCGGCTGCAAAAAATAAAAGTTAACATTGTTTTGTTCGCTTTGGACCGCTTGAATTGAGGTTCTGTCTTGAGGAGGTGTCTCACGGGAACTGTGATATAATATGATAGAACATCCTCAGAGCCGGTCCGCTCGGTGTACCTGGCGATGGACGGGCGCCGGCTCGACGCCGGCAACACCTGGGTGCCCGTCCGAGACAAGACGGAGCTGGAAGTGCGCTGTGTCGCTGAAGGTATCTCATTCATTACTCCCATAAATGCTGGGCATACTTCCATCATCCTGTCCCGAACTCTATAAGTGTCCAGTAAGCAGAGACATGTCGAACCCAAAAGTTTTTATAATTGAATCACAAGGATTACTTCTAAATATCTTAAGACAAGTGAATCCAGCTGCTAGCTTACGCAACCAAGCCTAGAAAACAGGTGATGCACGTTTAACTTTTCCTTATACATTCCGCTTAATTCTCCAGTAATCCTAGCACGGGATCTGTCTCGCAGGTGGAGTGCCTCCCCCCGAGCTGACGTGGAAGCTGTCAGCGCTGGAGCCGACCCTCGACCACCGGCCCTACCTGAGGATACACTCCACCAACTACTCCATCGGTAAGCACTCTGCTGTCGCGACGGTTGTGGCGGCGCTCTCAGCAGCGCGCACTCAATCAGGGGAGGTTGCAGCAGAAGTAAAGTTAGCCATTCCTTTAGAAAAATTGCAGGAGTCTATTAGCAAAATCTGAAAGTACAAAAATGTTTAGTTATTTCTCAGATTGAGAGTTACTTCACCCTTATCGATGTCTAAGGCTGGTATGAAACATCTTCAATAAGAACCTGGCATTTGAACATGTCAATAAGAGATCTGAGGGGATATCTACCGTAGTACCAATCAAAGACGTGAAGCTGTTTCAGTTTTTTCCAGTTACTGAGACTATGATAAATAGTGGATCCACTCACTCAAAAACAGGCAAACAGCGCGCCTCCACTATACCAGCTGGATCACCGCTGGCCTAGCGGTAACAAGCATGCCTCAACTACACCTACTAGATAATTCAACTCTATCCCAGGGGATAGGGAGCCACATTCGTTAGTCACTGCTGGAGCCTAACCAGTGTTCCCTAATGCATCTTTTAAAGTCATCCTCCTAGCGTGGTGGTAACGAGTGTCCCCCCTACCTGTCGACTGTGCCTCCGCCATACGTGTGTGCTATGGTAGACATGTGCCCCCTCCTGCATGGAGTATGGTGTATGTTGTGTGCAGACGGCGTGTCGTGGTCGCTGGCCGGCGTGACGGCGGCGCGCGAGCTGCACAACGCGTCGCTGCAGTGCGCGGCACGACAGCGCCGCGCCGCCGCCGCCGCCGCGCCCGCCGAGCTGCGCGCCAAGCTAGAGATACACGTCACATGTCAGTATACACATGCTTCTATTTACTCTGCACGTTATTTTGATGTTTCCTTCACAAAAATGTTGAACTCCATTTTTCTAGGTATATTTGTTAACACAGAAAATTACCGAGTTAAGGTACGTACAAAACACGCATGGCTGCCGCGCGAGCATTTGTTCGACCGGCGAAGACGAGCATTTGGCTCGCGAGCCAATATGTTGATGTGAATTTAGTAGACCGCGGCAGCCGCGCGCGGCAGGCGATCCAGCTCGAACAGCCCGCGGCGGCGGATAGCCATGCTACGTATTTACCGCGCGAGCCTGTTCAACACCGTTCACACGGCGCGCGAGCGGGCGACTGATGCTCTTTGTTGCGCTCACAAAAACTGACTGACTGACACCGAGCGGACCGTCGCGCGGCACGTTCGCGCGCGCCAATGTCCGAGCGTTTGCCGCGCGTAATTTGTACGCACCTTATCGATAAATTTTTATTTATTTATTTATATTACGATGCCATCATCATCTTAATTTTTGTAGCAGCCATTGGCAATAGTAGTGACGTAGTAAAATAAATAGACGGTTCACAATACATGATGATAAAACATCAAGTGAACCATCCACTTGTTCTATTAGCATGAGGAATAAAATATGGATGTATTTAATTATATCATTCATCAGGGTAAACTTATTAGATTTCGATATCATAAGTGAAAGAGCATACATGGTTGGATAGTCATGAAGGGTAGTCTCACTTAATCAGAACACGTCATCGAATTCCACATTTGTATAATAATCAAAACCCATAACCAATCACCAATACGTCAACCAATCTGCGTAAGTAACTGACAAATTATACAATTTCCCATCCCATAGATAATTATAAAACGACTACTTTAATTATACGACAACAAAGGAAAACTAGTAGTTCGCCTCAGTACTCCGTTCGGTCTGAGCGCAGGCAAGCGAATGACCACTGCTGTGCGCGCCATCTGCTTATAAAGGCGGCGCGCCGGGCGGGTGACGTGGCCAGTGACGTAACTTGTTTACGAAGCTGCAGCGTTTCTTTGTTAAAAACCGAGCTTTGGCGCCGTGGCGATAACATCCGGCCATCCTGCGCACGCATCCGTCCCTGGATAGCGTCATAGTCTGATGCGAAAACTGAAAACATTAACCAGTTAAATTCCCTTTCACAGTGCTAGGTTACAGTTTGTACATTTTTTTTATATTAGTCCCCACATAGTGTTCAATGAAACTTAGCCAGAAGTTAACCTAGCAGTGGCACTTATAATGTTTGAAGTAGTAGCATTAGACATCATTGATTAATCTAGCTGAGTGCCCTTCACGCTGCCATTCCATCAACAGCCGACAGTTGAAAGATTGAAACCTGAAATGTACAAATTAACATGAATTTAGTTTACTGACATCTGAACTTATCTAAAAATTGTTCCATCGGCGGCCAGTATGAAATAATATTTTATCAATTGTGATTTTCCCTAGGTGATGCCTTTGGCCAACCCTAGTTGCATTATCACCACAAAACATAAAACATCACACATCACCATTGATTAATTTAGCTGAGGGCCTTTCATTCTGCTATTCCATCAACGGCCAGCAGATGAAAGACTCCTCAATTCATTTGGCTGAGTGCCCCTCACCCTGCTATTCCATCACCGGCCAGCAGATGAAGGACTCCTCAACCTCAACCTCAACTGTACAAAACGATATGAAGTTATATTACTGAAATCTTAACTTATCCAAAACTGTAATAATATTTTATGAATGGTGATTTTCCCATTTTCCCTAGGCGATGCCTTTGGCCAACCCTAGTTGCATGTTACCACCAGACATAAAACATTCTCATTGACTAATTTGGCCGAGTGCCCCTCACCCTGCTATCTCATCGTCGACCAGCAGCTGAGGGACTCCTCAATTAATTTGGCTGAGTGCCCTTCACTCTGCTATTCCATCGTCGGATAGCAGATAAAAGACTCCTCAACAAAACAAAATCATTTTGTACAGCTGAACACAGTGACATGAATCTATATCACCGGTACCCAGACTATTATCCACAACTGTTCCATCGCCGGTCAGTATGAACTAATATTGTCTAAACACCGGAAACACATATCCATGTTCAAAGCCAATTCACTACAGACACCAGTTATACCACAACAGGATCTAAATACAACTTATCGATAACATCCGGTCTAATTTTAGTCTGAAAGCTATCATATTTTCCACGTCTGCTATTTCAATAAATCGTTTCGAAGATCATAACTCGCATACCAGCTACTTGATAGGTATCTATCGTGACCCCAAATGTTATTCACTTTAAACGAACCTTTGTAGAGAGGCATTAGTTTTTTACTTTGGTCATCGTTAGGGTGACTTTGAATGTTAAGTACCACCAAGTTCCAGTCTCCAACGTTATAAATAAGCTTTTAAACAAGATTCACACCTACCCACATCTTATAAGTTTTTTTTTTTACTAGATTCACTTTTATGTCTTGTAATGTACGTAAAATTTTGTTCTCAAACAGGTTCTCATGTAAGTGAATTATTGTAATTCTGTATGACAAATAAAGATTTATAAACCATTAAACCTTTTTTCTTTTTTTTTTTTTTTTACTTCCTGTTTAGTTAGGGACATTTACAATTTACTACATTGACATTATACCATTTCTGTCTTTTGCACACAGACATCTCGGCAAAAACTATTGTACCCAAAGATTTTATAATGTCCCAAAAGTTATTCACCGAGCGGGGTTGGAACCCGCAACCTTCCCTTTGATACAGGGCTGCGCATTGTGAATTCCTTAAGCGTAGTAAGTACTATAAATCTAATAATGTACCCATACCCGTATTTTGTTGCCACATAAAATACACACGTTTAAGCAAAATAAATTCAATATCAATATGTTAAATGCAATTTATACAGTTTGATGTATTTTGCAACAGTTTTCTTCAAATGGGGAAACCAAAATTTTGACCTGATTCTTTCGACAGTTTTATCTACAGCAAAAAAAAAATACTACACAGTCGTTACGATTAGCTCGAATAACGTGTACCATACGCATTTCTTTGTTACTACCAACCATTGTTGTTGTTACCCAACATCTTCCGAATTCTACTTGTGTTATGTACCACGATATACTTTTTTTCCAACAAATCGTACTCATAAAATATCCGTCTTTGTCTCGGCCTCACCTGACTTTAAAATGTCTTGAATATTACATATTTTTTATACTGGGGTATTTATTTTTCGGCGGGTAGTTAGATTTCACCGAGGATATGAGAAAAATATCGTCACAACTTTGAAAATTTCCTGTTTCTGCAGTAACAATTTAACAACAACGATACGTATCGCCAATCTAACCTACTTTAATATATAACTGGTATATCTTGTTCCAAAAAACCTATCTGCAGAAAGCACCACTAGAACAGTTTTGTTGAAAATATTCTGTACTACGTTTTATCCACATATCAACATCCTATCCATGAGTGCTTCATAAATTCAAGTATGACTGACGATAATACAACATAACAACAACTCACGGTTTTCGATGTAGCTTACTGTTTTTGCGCCTCCGATCATTGCCACTACTGCTACTGGCACTGGAGCAGCTACCTGAGCTAGTCGATGGTTTCCACTTCGATCTTCGTTTGCGCTTACAAGGCGGCATCTTGTGGGCGTAGCAAGTTAACACTTCTGATGAAAGAGCATACATGGTTGGATAGTCATGAAGGGTAGTCTCACTTAATCAGAACACGTCATCGAATTCCACATTTGTATAATAATCAAAACCCATAACCAATCACCAATACGTCAACCAATCTGCGTAAGTAACTGACAAATTATACAATTTCCCATCCCATAGATAATTATAAAACGACTACTTTAATTATACGACAACAAAGGAAAACTAGTAGTTCGCCTCAGTACTCCGTTCGGTCTGAGCGCAGGCAAGCGAATGACCACTGCTGTGCGCGCCATCTGCTTATAAAGGCGGCGCGCCGGGCGGGTGACGTGGCCAGTGACGTAACTTGTTTACGAAGCTGCAGCGTTTCTTTGTTAAAAACCGAGCTTTGGCGCCGTGGCGATAACATAAGTAATTCAAAACATTAGTTTTCCCTTTTATTTCTCGGACCACATTTACATAATGCATATTTTAACTAGTTCATGAATATTTTAGTTAGCACCAAGTAATGTTATTTGAAACTTAAATAACCAGATCTGTGTGATTGCGTTCATCAGCCGACATCAACATCAAACACAAATTGGCTCAAAACATCAATACAAAGTTATGCGCCTATTTCGAGTTACATCAAATAGTTAACGTATTCACGGTATGTATGCTAATCACGTCAAAGTTGAGATAACTCCCACCCCCATGTTCGGGAAGATTTGCATTCAGAGGGCGTGCAGGCCCTAAGAGCGCTGCGCATCACGAAATAAACTATCTTATAGCATATTAGTTTCTGTCACAAAAACGTAGGCGAGTTAAAAAATATATTTATCTTACATTCTTATTTTTCTCCAAATTAGTAAAAATAGAAGATAAGTTATTTTCTTCTGTTACATTTTTATTTGAAAATGTCAATGTTTAACCCGTGTGTAGCCGAAGAAATGTAGTACGATTAACAGAGCTTGCTTAACGCACTGCTTGGCGCCATATTACCAGGGTATCTGTCTATCTTAGCAGCACTTTTTAACATATTGTTACTCATTCACCATACTGTTTCTAACACGACAAGAATAAGTCTATCTATACAGGGTGTGGCGTGAAGAGTGGATAATACCTACCTACGGGTAGGGGGTATCATAAATGTTCAGAAAATCCAAATTTTGCCCAGTAAATATTTTTTGGTTTTCGAGTAAATGGAGTTTTTCAAGATGCCAAGATCACAAATCAAGCTATTTTCTCAATTTGTTTTTTTTATAGCATTCTTGGATAACTGCGCTATTAAATGCTAATTGCTATTTGTGTGTCAAAGCTACAGATTTTTTTTAGCAAAATTTTAAATTAAAAAAATATTATTTGATATTTTTTCCAAAAGTTTGACCTCCTGTGGAGCAAAAAAAATACAGTGTCACCTAAGTGACCAACCAATAGCCAGAAACTCTATTAACTCGAAAACCGTAAAATATTTATTGGACACAATTTCGATTTTCTAAACAGTTATTAATTCCCCTAGCCGTAGATAAAGATTATACACTCTTTGCGCCACACCCTGTATATGCAACCCGTTAGCACGCAGGTGGGTGCATCGATTTTGCCGTTTGGTGGTGACAGGTAAACGCAGTGGGCGCCAACGCCTTTCTTTCTCGAGCCTTTGACCTTTCCGTATCCCTTCCTGAGCAAGGTTGTTGGTTGTAGATCCGCCGTCGTTCGTGATCTCGCGCTGGCCGGGCTTCGGCGTGGCGCTGGCGGCGGGCGCGCCGGCGGCGCTGCGCTGTGACGTGGACGCCAACCCGCCCGCGCGCGCCTACTGGCTGCGCGACGACGACGATCCCACAAGGTACACACATACCTACACACTGAGGCGAGTAGGTACGACATCATTTCGTCGCTCCACCGAGGACCTCAACGCGCGAACGAGCTTCTGGCTTCTCGATTCTTTCATACACTCTAGGGACCTCAATACTACGTGGGGGCGGGGCGCTCTGTGTCGGCTCTGTGACATTAAGAACTGTCGGATTCCAAAAATCCCGTAATTTTAATGAAACATAATTATGGTCAAGTCACTGTCAGATGGTTTAAAATCTCGTGGTAGTTGAATTTTTAGGAAAAAATTAGGACTGAATTTTTTTTTCTCCTAAACTATAGCTGCTTCCGTGTGTAACGATTTTCGTGTGGGCTCCTTTATGTGTAGACCTACATGTGACAGCAATTGCAGCCTCCTGGCAGCTCTCGCATATATGAAAGATGAGCCACCTATGCCAATGTCAGGGCTCACTTCTGTAAATTCAATTTTTTGTATGATAATTATAATTTTTTAATACAGTTGCTCAAAAAGTGGCGTATTGCAGGGACGTATAGCGTTCGGGATGTGGGCTATTGCATACTCGTGCTTTTTTTTTACCTTTCCCGAACTCGTGCGTTCTCTTCCCCAACTGTCAAAATAATGTCTATTAAAAAGAAAAACCAACCATGAAGTTTTTACTAAAAAAAATCATAGAAGTTTTTATGATTCATGCAAATACGTATATTTCTAAAAAGAAACTACTGATTTGTTTCAATATCAGATTTAATGATTTGATTGAATGAGTTAGGTTAGGTTTCATTTCATTTCATTAAATTTCATTTTAATTTCATATCAATAAAAAAAATCTACTGAAGACTTGGCTGTATGGGCATAGTTTCTTTTGCCTACCAGAATGGGCGAAAAACAAAAATATCTGCTTATACTCTACGGTTGGCGGCATTTTTCAAAAAAATTCAAATAATTAGTTAGTTGAGTTTATTGTGTTTTTATTATTTTATTAAATTGCTTCATTTTTCGCAACTGTATTAAAAATAGTCGTTCAGTACACGTGCGGAACCGTCATTGCAACTTGTTCCGACTGTCAACCCTCGCCTTCGGCTGCGCCTCGGCTCGGGTAGACATTTGTTGGAACTCTTCGCAACGACAGCCTTTCCGCACTTGTAATGAAATATACTATTACAAAACTATCATGACAACTCTCAAGATAATCAGATTTGATAATCCTGAGATAATGTCGTTTTGTTTCGCTAAAGTATTTGTAGAGGTAGTTTTTTCTTGCACAGTTCCCAGCAGTGGTCTTTAGATTCCATAATTTATAGTTATATCCCACAATCTGGAGCGAGTCCATCCTTCCCGATCTTTTACAGGCAACAAGGAATTATGTGACAGGAACTTTGCGCAACTTAACGTGCACACGATACCGCAAGCGCTGCGGCATGCGGCATGCCGTTAAATGAATTGTTTCTTTAAAGGTCTGGAAGCCAGTTGTAGTACACCTTGCTGTTAAAACTTACGAACGCTTTTGAGGAGACCTTGAAACATTAAAATTTAGTTGTTGGCATTATTATAAGTAGTTATATATAACAAAGATACATGATATAGTTATATATAAACAATCAAAACGATGTCCGCAAGATTTATTTTTAAATTCATCTTTATAATATATACTTGATAGTCGTAGTGCGACAGTCTTATGAAGATTATTATCATCAGCAATCTGAAAAGTCTATAGAGAAAAGCAAGGCGTACTTTTTAATTCAACTCATTCATAGCGAAGTAGAATACCGTAATTAAATCAAACATTTTCTGCTATTCATCTTAGCTGTCACATAAAACTTTTCGCTTCTTAGTAAAGTTATGCGACATGCCGCAGTCGTGTGCAAGAGTCTCTGCGGAGAAAATTACTAACTGGACATAACCGAGTTACGCGGAGTTGGGAGTTTTATTGAGCACTAGCTTTGCACCGCGGCTTCGTCCGCAAGTTATTGTCTCTTAGGAGTTACGAGGGAAGGCTTTATTTAAAAGGTTTGTAAGAGTTTTTAAGTTTTTAAAGGAAAAACCCCGTTTGTTCCCACCCCACGTGATGAGGAATAAGAGCAAGAAGATTATGATGTTATAATTTAAAAGTTTTATGTTTTAGCCGTTTAGGATGGTTCTCCATGTTACACTGTTATCGAAATAAACCCAAGTTTTTAACAAGAAGTGAAAGTTGTATACTTTTAGAATTTGTCGAGTTAATAAAAATTTGTTAATCCGTATATGCTGTTGAATTTATAAAGTCAAAAGTAAGAACCATTTGACTGTAAAATTACACATAAAATAAAATTCTCAGCACACCTACTACCAAAGCTCGTAGTGCTTCTACTAAATGTCGTAGCACCTCTACAACAACTTGTAACCGCTGGCTGTCCAAGCGAATTTAACAAGTTTTATCGGCGTCACCACGTAATGAAGTTGAAAATAATTTATTTACGTATCCCATCTCACTGCTAACTACGTAACTAGCATAATTTGCATTGAAGTACTTACATAAACGACGTACGAACCAAATTCGACTCGAAAAGTTTCCAAATAGTTGCCCTAATAGAGTTAAAACAGTAGGAACAGATCGCAAACTAACATTATTTATTTAGCGCGAGTATATAGGTAGTGACTGCTGCATATTCTACGGCGAGGGTTTGTTCTAACTCGCTATAACTCGAGTAATGTGTGCGCTATATTTATGGATATGGGTTTATCTAATTTGTTAACAAAATTATAATGATTGTGTTTTAAGCCCCAATTTCATCCGGAGGGTAAAGGAGTGACCACGCTTGATTTTAAAATTATTTTTCGAAAAACTTGACTAACGCTAGGCTTGTTGAAAAGGTAAAGGGAAAAACCAGTTAGTAACGATGGGTTTAGCACCTCACAGAGTTTAGGCGTTTCAAAGTGATAGATTAAGCAGTTTTTTACCCGAGTGCCGCGAGGGCACTCGGGCTTATGTGTTTGGCGTGTGTTTATCCATGTATATAATATGTATCCTTCCTTCGATATTTCCTTTATTACCATGTAGCAACCAAACGGCTGGGTGGATTTTGATGATTCTAGTATCAAAAGATTCGTCGCAACTTCCCAAGTGTCCTTAGAATAAAAAAAAACAAAAAGTCACGTGGGAAGGAAAGGAGGAGCGATATTCTCTCACATTAAAAAAAAACTTTTCGCTATCAAAGCAATATGGGTGTCAAAATCAAGAGAATGATAGAGTGTTTTCAAATAATGTATTAGTTTTTGATTTAAAGTAAACACTCAAAGACAAAACCAGAACGCAAAATTCGTTAAGTCACTTTAGCGACTCTAAGGTCATACAAATCGTTAAAAAAAAACCGCATCAAAATCGATGAAGCCGTTTCGAAGATATTAAGAGTTTTGTAATAAAAAAATGTGATTGCTGGTAACCCCAATGTGATCAAAATGAGTTATACAACCACAGGCGTCAGTAAACTGCTAGGACATAGGTACACGAGCCTCCGACTGTCTGCAATCTTTACATTTTTATCATTCGTCAAGACTGAAGAAAGGATTTCAAAATTAAAAATACCAAATTTAAAACATTCTTATTTACCTACCTACATAGGTACTTTTAGTTCGGGCACTCGGGTT
This sequence comes from Plemyria rubiginata, assembly GCA_963576535.1. NCBI lineage: Eukaryota > Metazoa > Arthropoda > Insecta > Lepidoptera > Geometridae > Plemyria > Plemyria rubiginata. The sequence continues at coordinate 122,961 of OY754931.1, forward strand.
TTTTTATTTTTTAATAAATCTACTTGTTTACTTTTTCTTTTTGATTTTGAAACCTAAGATGGAGAGGGCTCAGAATTGTTTTCGTTACGTCTAATTTGAGTTTTGATAACTAGTTTTAAAAACAAGTTGTCAAAACTCTGATCAGACCTACAATTCTCAGAATCGGGCTTGAATGTGGCATCCAGCAGCGGCCCTCCCTGGCTGATGTTGATGATTGTGTGTTATATCCCCCCCCCCTCTGGGTGGTGTTGATGAGCGCGTGTGTTGCAGCTCCCCTCCCCCGCTGTCGGCGGAGGGCGGCGGCGGCGGCGGGGCGGGCGCGGCGACGCTGCGCTGGGCGGCGCTGCGCGACGAGCACGCCGGCTGGTACCGCTGCCGCGCCGCGTGGCTTGACGCCGAGTACTCCAGCATCGGGTACTATCTCAACGTGATGCGTGAGTACGCGGCCCCAGCGTCGCCCGCACCTGCGCGACCGACGCGACTGCGAAGCGGGAGCGTCTGCCGCGCGACAGACGCTCCCCATGCTGCAACTATGGCGCTACATACGCGACCACGACGCGGGCAGTTGTTCGCTTTAAGGCGTTGGCAACACCTAATATTTCTCTCGCTCGCACGATTCGGCATTTTGAAAGATATAAAATCACAAATTAAAATTTTGAAAAATCGCAAACAACCATTTTGTGTGCAATCACATTGCGCATAGTTTGGTAAAAATTTCATTTTGATTGATGCAAGTTTACCTACTCAAAAGTTTGCTTGAGTACGAAAATTATAAAAGCAAACTTTTAAGTAGGAAAACTTGTATCGATCAAAATAATTTTTGTACTAAACTGTGCGCAATGTGATTTCACACAAAATAATTGTTTGCGATTTTTCGAAAATGGGTATATCTTTCAACAAGTCAAAACGTGCGAGCGAGAGTCACATTAGCTCCATTAGCTCTTGTCTTCGTCTTAAGGCGTCGACAACACCCAACGCACCTCCCGCTCGCACGATTCTACATTTTGAAAGATATAAAATCACTGAACCCAATTTGGAAAAATCGCAAACAACCATTTTTACCAAACTGTGTGCAATGTGATTGCACACAGTTTGGTAAAAATGTCATATCGATCGATGCAAGTTTTCCTACTCAAAAGTTTGCTTATGTACGAAAACTAGAAAAGCAAGCTTTTAAGTAGGAAAACTTGTATCGAACAAAATGATTTTTTTTTCGCGTTGCCGACGCTCCCGCATCGCGTCCCGCTTCCTGCATTACTGACGCGCAGGTGTGCTCCAAGCCTTACTGACACACACACCACTGATACACCACTTTGTACTTTGCACTAACATTATAAAATAAATATTGAAAAATTGTTTTCAATTAAGTTTTTAACTCTTACTTATTTATGCTCATTAATATCACTATTTGGGCATCGTCTGGACCTTCAGAATTACAACACCAAGAATATAAATAATTTGTGTACTGCTACGTAATCAATTTCACTGAATCTATCACTGTGCCCGCAGACTGGTGTATGTTCGGCGTTGGTAATTCATTTGCTGATTAGCTCCCAGTGAAGGCCTAACCTGTCATTAATCTAATTGAATTGATCGCCTCTCGCCTAATGATCAATGCTAATTTATGGCTGGATTTAATTGGCTAGATTCGACTAACCCACCATTGATTTATTGGTCACAATAATGCGAGACACAATGAAGTAAGTGTGATGAGTAATGCGAGAGATAATATAGAAATAGTGAATATTAATAATGTGCGATGTTGAAGTGTCACAAATACATAGATGATGACACTGTTATACACAGCTGCGCCGGAGGAGAGCCCGGAGCCGGCGACGGAACCCGCCACCGCGGAGGAGGAGCCGGCTGATCACCAGAAAGTGGAAGTGGCGGTGGGGGGGAACGTGCAGCTCCATTGTCCCAAAGGTATAATGGTACACAATGTGACGTCATGCAAGAAGGCACACTTTTATGGAACCCTGTAATGTTTGAGACAGGATTTTAGATTAATAGCTTTTTCAGTATAGTTTAGCGAAAAGACACGTCATTACTGGAGCTGACTTATTCTGAGGATTCATCACCAAATACACGAGGAAACCTTTTACTGTTTCAGTACTTGTTGATATCACTTATTTCCAAAGATCTGTGAGATGTTCAACATGAATCCAAACAGTCCAGAAACTACGAAGGATTCAATATTAGTGGGAAATGATGATTATTGCTTGCAATTCGATAGCGAACCTGGCTACGAAGTTGAGTTAGAGTAAATATGACTATCAAATCAGAACTTTTATAAGTCTGCTGGCAAGGTCCAGTTATAAACCAGTTGTAGCTTTGTCGTTGCTGTTCATCTTCAAGGTGTTCTTCTAGAAGGGTGGTTATCCACTGCACAGTTGACGGTGCTGCGGCAATCGGACTGTCGTTATGCGATGCGGGAGGCGCCAGGCTGTGAATGGTAATGCACAGGTTCCAACATTGTGTGTATTCCTTCCTCAGGCAGCGTGGGTTGCTGGTGGCGGCGCGTGGTCGGCAACGCGACCGAGAACTGGGCCCCCGCCGGCTCGCACCACGCGCACGGCGTGCTGGGTGAGTACCTGCACTCTACTGCATGTAGGGCACGGGAGACACAACAGTGAATTCAATTCCTCAGGAGAGACAAGTTTGCAATCATTTCAGGTCTTGAGGCTTTTTTTATACAACTAGCTGATGGAACAAGCAGATGGCCCACCTTCAGGGGCACTGCCGAGTCAACTGAACCATAGGCATACCGATGTTAAGCCTCATGTGCCTGTAATTACACCGGCGACCACACTCTTCAAACCGAAACACAGGGTTGCTGCTTGGCGGCGAAAATGGCGTGGTGGTCTTTGCCAGACGAGCCCTTTACAAAGAGCTCTACTACTACTACCTACTCTAAAAAAGGGGTCAAAAGGGGTTGCGTTACTTAGCAACTCTCCACCACTTGCGAGAGAGCCTCTCGCTTTATTAGTGTTTCTCTCATCCAGGTATAAAGGACGCGCTGTACCAAGAAGACGGCGAGTATCGCTGCGTCGGCGCACGCGGGCCCGACCTCATGCGGCTCCGGGAGCTGAAGAGGGTCACCTTGAAGGTCACGGGTGAGTTGTACTTGAGGATATAAGTAATACTATTGTTTTCAGAACAAGGGTACCCGCTACCTAGCCTTTTCCATGTCCTATGAACTCTTGAATTAGCCAAGGATTCACTAGCGTGATGCTGTTGGAAGACGAGAGCACCGGTGGTCTAGTGGTAGCAGCCCCGTCTTCTGATTCTTAGGTCGTGGGTTCAAAACCGGTCGTACACTAATAAGTGAAGGAAATTATAGTGAGGAAACCGGCATGTTGTGTAGAACCTTAATAAATTCTATAACATGGTGTCAAGTGCTCGAAAGGAGCCTCTTGAAGCGCACTAAAAATCCTTTAACCACATTCTTTCGAAAGAAACTAGTGATACGACAAGAAGAATTCGGAAGACTTTCAGTTTTAGTAGCCTAGCTACTTCACTTTCTTCTTCGCTATACACCACAGTCTGGAAATTATGCAGTTCGTATACTATTGCTGCTCCCTCCTCTTGGATATCCATAGCGCCTGGGCCGATGTATCCATCGCATCGGCTTCGGATAACTTGTTCCTCATTGTCAGGCGGAGCCACGGCGACGGCGCTGAGTGCGGAGCCGGCGGCGGGCGGCTGGCGGCTCGAGTGCGGCGCCTGCGGCCGCGGCGTGCGCGTGCTGTGGCTGCGCGCGGGGGGGCGCGGCGCGGGGGGCGCGGGGGGCGCGGGGGAGGTGCTGCCGGCGGCGCTGCGGCCCGACCTCGCGCACCACTGCTGGCGCGCCGTGCTGCACGTCTCCGACCCCAGCGAGGTAGCCCCTACCATCTCTCACCACATTGTATACCATCTCCATTTTCTTGAAGACCATAGTTAAAGCTCTGAGTTTGTGATTTGCCGAGAACAGATTTTCAGTTGTGATTCGTACGGATCCTCGAAGTCTTTATTCACCTGACTGCACCACCGCTAGGTTTCATCCAACGAGTCCATTTCTCCGCGAACTGTCACAGCCGGTCCCGCCTAATGTGTGATTCCCCCCAGATCTGGTGCATAGCCGCGTCCCCGACGGGCGGCGCGGTGGCGGTGTTCCCCCGCCGCGCGCCGCACCCCTCCCCCGCACCCGCGCGTCACACCGTGCGCGCGCTGCACAACCGCGCTCCGCCGCTCACCTCCCTCGTGCATCACGTGATGCCACTCACGTGCCTGATGTTTGTATTCGTGTAAAGATATCGAGGAGTTTTTAAATCTGGAAAAATAAGCTACGAGTAGATCGGTGTTGTTATAGCTTCGAGATGGATGAGACAAGAGTGTATTTTTTGTAAGAACTCGAAAGTGAGATGGATGAGTCATCTGTGGCGATGGGGCTGGTGAATGAAGAAAAGATTGAATCTATCGACTATGCATTTCAAGTCTCCTAGTTTTCGAACGGAGATAAACGAATGACCGATGTCAGGATCTTACTCTTACTCGCACCGAGCGTCTCATATAAGGTTTGACTAGGACCTTAAGACCCAAGTGGGTCGGTACGGTGTCGAATTAAGCTCTAAGTACGTTAGATCAGGTTCGATGATCCTCTTCGAAAGCTGCGAGAATTTGATGAGCGAACTCCTATAAATACGTCCAAACGGATCCATTCTTGCCGTTCTACTATAGTTACTGCTAGTATGATACGAATCTCTTAATTCTAGTCTTCGTAGTGTCTTCGTATTGTATAACTATAATCATTTATTACTCTAGTTATCCTATTTCCTACTCGCTCGCTGCGATCTTATTTCTACTTTATTGAAACACTTTGATGGTTCAAAATCTCTGGTCCATCTTGACCATCGGGATTCATAAGAAATTATTTTCTGGATTTTGCTACACAGACGCAGCGAGTTTCTTATTAAGTTAATCTTTCTTGTTATAATTATTTCGTATTTCTCTGACCTTCCAAATTCCTTTTACTTTTAATGTAATTTAGAAACAGGAATCGAATGTGCCAAATTGTTGATATTTTGAAAGAATAAATGGATATTTCTTATATGAATCGAGAATTTAATTTCGTTTATCTATGTTTAAGAATATGAATAAAATTTTAGTGCAATGTGAACACCAATGGAAATGAAAAATATAATATAGTTAAGACCAGTGATGTCTGCTAGTCTAAGTGTGGAAAGTTCATAATGGTTATTGTAACGTCTAATTCAAACTAAAGTGAAATTAATTTAAAAATTGATTAAAAAACCTTTTTTTATTCTCTGCTATTGTAGTAAGACATTACATTTATATTTTAAGGTATTCATTATATTTTACCACCAATGGGTTTTATAATATGAAGTCAGTTTACTATTTAGTGCTTTCATGTAAGATTTTAGCCTCAGCAATAAAATTTGTGAACTTTTCTAAAGTAATCTATTCGCTAGCGTAATCGTATATATTTTATATAGATGTCAAATTCTTAAATATTGTGTATCATAGCTTAAATAATCATGTAAAATGGATGTCAATTTTAGACGCTCGTTTAGATCGAGTGTTTGTATAAACGAAAATGTTTGCTAGCACAGTTTTTGCAACAATCTTAGTAAGAAGACGTGAGAGGGAATTTTTATCGGATGTTTAAATGTTAATGTTATCGATGGTTAGTTTTGTATTAGATTAAGTTTCTTTCATAGCTCGTTCCATCTCAGTAGTTTTATCTCTTGTTACGGAGGCAATTCACACTTGGGCATACACGAACTATTTTGGTGTGTCTACCTACACCTTACATGTAATACTAATATGTTTTTCATTACTTTTAGGAACAACTATTGCAATGGTTTCGTATGTGACCTTTCCGTACAGACATTCAGATGGTTAGTCTGGTTTGGTGATTAGACACCGTCGAAAGACTCAAGTGCGAATTGATCTCTGAGAAATAGCAATAAGTACATAAATGTTATTGTTGTAAAGAATTGTGATATCATGAAGAGGCGCGGGCGCGTCGCGGGCCGAATAAACTTAATTAAAAAGAATTTAATCATTAATTAGTTTAGTTAGGTAGTAGCGAAATGTATTTTTGTACCGTCTGAATTTGTCAATTGGATGTTTTATGGAATACAGAGTTCTGTTCGTACCTGGAAGCGTCTCGATCCGTCCATTGCGGAGTTCATAGATTAAGGAGCTGCGTAGTATCCTCTTCCTCCTGTCACTCTTCCTCTATCGCAATCCTCCGCGCGTTCTCGAACCCCAACACGTCGTCCGCGTATGCTACACAACTATATCACTCAGGCCCAAGTTCACACGCATCAGCGAATACATATTAAATGAACAGGCAAATTCATGACAGCCACAATTGAAAACAGCTGTTTTAAGATCTTTGTGTAGGTGAACTAAGCTAATGTTTTCGCGCAAGCAAATTAGATTAGGATCTTTTGGATCGTAAAGCGTCCTTTGTACTATTTCCCTTCTAGTCGTGTCCTAGCGCCGCGGCCCCCGCCCCCGCCCCCGCCCCTCTGCTCTTGTTTACGTAGATGATCTAGTTGCGTCCGTTCTGCCTTACAAACAAGTAATTACTATGTGTGAAGTTAGTTTCAGACATTAATATAAACCACATAAAAAGCAAAAAACTAAAATAAGGTGTCAAAAACTAGATTCATGAATCCGTTGGTTTTTCATTGTCCAAATGACATTAAATACTGTCACTAAACTTGGTGATGCTGCAACCAAATAGTGCACTGTCTGAAAGTGGTTTGATATTCGTGAAAGAGTGTACTCTCTAGTAGTGTGTACTCAGTCGCATATCGGAATAACTTCCGAACGTATTTCCGACGTCCATTGGCGAGCGGACGCAACTGACGTCATCATTTCACATGTACGTTTCTTAGCGTCCAAACTGCGACTACCATGTCATGTTAAGGTGCCAATAATTTAATAGAATATATATTTACATTTGTATACATAACGTTTACTTTGGAATTGTACAGAATCCATATTATTATCCATCGCAACGTGTTTATGGAACCTCGTGTACCGGAAAATAAACGATAAAAATAAATTAACGGCGTTTTATTTCCGTTTCCCGAAATAAAGTCGGTCTAATTTGGGCTGTGAATTTCAATTTGATTGTATAACAAGCTAAATTAGCTTCTGTGAATTGTGGTTTAAGATCTATTTTGGTTTGGAAATTGGGTGTTTTAATGGAACTGATTCCAGTAAGTGTGCGTAAAGAATCGCCGATGCGTGGGATCGGGCCGGCGCGGCCCTCGCTAACTTACACAGACTCGGAAGGTTCGAGTTGCTAAAATGCGGTTACTGTTATATGATACCCGCTATCTTTCCATTTCCATTCCAAATTAATAACTGAAAAGCCATTGTTGATAGAATACATCATAACATAATTAACATAATTAATGAATTATCATAATTAACTAATCATGCATGTATAGAAATTAAGTTTTTTGTTTTGTTTTAGAATTTATGATTTTTAGTTCCGATGGTCTGGGTGTTTTCTATGTATAATAAAAAATATCTATCTCTGTAAGTATATAATGTATTAAATATATCAGTTATCTAGTACCCATAACACAAGCTTTGAGTAGCTTACTTTGGGGCTAGATAGTGCTGTGTGGATTGTCCAGCATTATTTATTTATTTTATTTTATTTATTATTAATTAAACCAGTAAGTGTTCTGCCAATAGCGATAGGTCCCTTTAACATCCTCAAAGAGTCCTTATTTGGTACTTATTACTAAAGGTGCACACACGTGCTTATTTTCGAGCTAAAAGCATGCTTTTTTCAAGCCTTGCTTAATAAAAGCACGTGTGAACAGGTCGTGCTATCAAATAAGCATGCTAATAAGCATGCTCAAAAAATCAACCGACGTACGACCAATAGGTCGTACGTCGGTTGATTTTTTGAGCTTGCTCAAAATAAGCATGCTTATTTTTGCGAAATGTGTTCTTGTTGGATTCGATCCCCAACGAGAACAAATATTTGTGTTGATGAACTTAGATGTTTATCTCAGTCTGGGTATTATAATTTTATGTAGGAAATTACAAAATAAAAAAAAATGGTATCCATATTCAAGCTTTGCTTAGTATGAGTGGCTGTGAGAAAAGTCAACCAATTGCAATAATTTATTTGGAGTTTACGACTGTGATGAAAATTGCGACAGCTTCGTACAAACCTAGATGTTTGTACTTATCTAAAGTATGTACAACGTTGGCCTGATGTATCGAGGAAGTTTTATCGCGAGACATTAGAGTTCCGGAGCGCGCTGATAAATGGACCAAATTAAACGAACAATAAAGTTTAGAGCTGCTTGGCGGCAGGCATAGGCATAGTGGTTCCCACGAGCCACACAAGGAGCTCTACTATTGAAAGTGTGCGATTCATCTTTCAAGAAGTGACAATACGACTGCAAAGGCAATACCGCTCATAGCAGCCGAAATGACAAGGTGTCGGCTCTCTGTTAGCAATATCTAGAATTCTCGACGTCGCAATAAAGCCGCAGCGATATTTGTTTCAATTCGTGAGGGTAGTCGCTTCAGTAGACGCAATATCGCGGCGAGAGTGCAACAACATGCACGAATGTAGCAACCGCTTTGAATTTATCTTGTTGTCCTGTTCAAGCTAAAGATCTTACGGCTAATGTCTTCTTTTTTACCCGAGTGCCGCGAGGGTTATGTGTTTAGCGTGTGTGTGTATCTATCCATGTATGTATGCATATATTTATGTATCCTTCCTTCGATATTTCCTTTATTACCACGTAGTAACCAAACGGATTTTAATGATTCTGGTATCAAAAGATTTGTCGCAACTTTCCAAGTGTCCTTAGAAATAAAAAAAAACAAAAAGTCACGTGGGAAGGAAAGGAGGAGCGATATTCTCTCACATTAAAAAAAAATCTTTTCGCTATCATAGCAATATGGGTATCAAAATCAAGAGAGCGATGAAGTGTTTTCAAATAATGTATTAGTTTTTGATTTAAAGTATACCCTCAAAAACAAAAGCAGAACGCAAAATTCGTTAAGTCACTCGTTAAGGTCATAATGTTAAAAGCAGTAGATTAAAGAATAAACCAGCAACATTTGAAATACCTAAAAGCGGCTGAAGTTTAAAATATAAAACTATCAGTTAGTGTTTGGGATAAAACATTTAATTAAAATCTACAAACCGGGTGGTGCGTTGAAGATGACGTAATTTTCAGGGGTTGTCTGAATAAGCTTTTTTCTTTATCTTCCAAGAACTAAACCGATTTCCTTTAAACTGTTCCCGCAGCTCCCAAAACAAAGGAACTATCATTTATATCTGCGGATCCCCTCCGCTCCTCCCCCGGCACGGCCCCCCGCGGGGCCATTTCATTCGATTTGATTTATAAAACGTGCACGCACACATTGAAATCTCGCATGTGTTCATCTGCATTATAATACACAAAAAACATCTTGGATGTGTGTTTGAATTTGTAACGCTACATTCATGCACCAAAATGTGTGTTATCTGTCTGGATGATATTCAATATTATAATTAGCATGTAATTAAAACAATCACACAAAAAACATACATCATACAAAAGAGCGGTAGGAACCAAACCGAAAGTTGTTGACTGTTCTTCTCGTTGTATGTTGTGGCTGTACCTAGCGTTAAGACGTTTCAAAGTGATCCTTGTGATTATATTGATTATATACCTTTTGTAAGTATGGATGGATGTTTGTTACTCTTTCACGCCGGAACGGCTGAACGGATCTGGATGAAACTTGGTAGAGAGATAGATTATAGTCTGGAATAGCACATAGGCGTTTTATTCCGCGGGAATACCGGGATTTAAATCTGCGCGGATGAAACCGCAGGGCGCAACTAGTGATAACTAAAGATGTAATATTTTGACGACCTCTGTGGCGCAGCGGGCGAGAGCCTGCCTGCGACGCAAGAGGTTGCAGGTTCGATTCCCGCCTTGGAACAAATTTATGTACGATCTGCAGAAATTTGTTCCGATGGTCTGGGTGTTTTCTGTGTATAATAAAAAATATCTATCTATGTAAGTATACATATAATGTATTAAATATATCAGTTATCTAGCACCCATAGCACAAGCTTTGAATAGCTTACTTTGGGACTAGATAGTGCTGTGTGGATTGTCCAGCATTATTTATTATTTATTTATTATTTATTATTGTATGTAGTAGATTTCCAGAAACTAAGAAGTAATTTGAACGCGAGTAACGCCGCGTACAAAACACTAGTAACATTTAGGAAGGCCCGCACACATGCGCGTGTAGAATGTAATCGTGTGTAGAGATCCATCAGACGGACAGGGGTGGACATTATGTTAGGGTTGCTACTCATCACATGCATTTTAGATTTTTGTTTCTGTTTGCCAGTGAAAGCAAATACATACCTGAAAGCGTTCCTTTCATCGCAGTCAAAGTCAAAGTATATTTATTGCTAATGTATGAGAAGATGTCAAAAAAATCGAATAATGTCCAATGTAATCTACTTAAAACTAGGCGTGCAATATTTTTGGTTTTAATATAAAAAAAGACAAAGGAAAAAAAGAGACAGTCAACAATATTATGCAGTGCATAGAGCACCGGTAGTCTAGCGGGAGTAAACTTGATCGCAGGTTCGATTACAGTCGTGTACCAATGAATTTATCAACCGACTTAAAAAAAAGGAAGTTCTCAGTTCAACTGTATTTTTTTACATGTTTGTTACCTCATGACTTTTTGTGGATGGACCGATTTTTAAGATTATTATGTTATCAAAGCCGGCGCTTTCGTGCGCTCTGTTATATTTGAGTCAGATATGACGAGTAGTTTTTTGAGTGTATTTCTCAGTATAAATATTTGAAGTCGGCTTTTTCTTAAACTAGATAGATAGATAGAAAATACTTTATTGCACACCACATAATAATTACACATAACATAACAATAAAAAACATCTGAGTGATATACAATAGGCGGTCTTATCGCTAAAAGCGATCTCTTCCAGACAACCTTGGGATGGACTGGATTTGACAAGAACGACTAAGAAGAACTAGTTATCTGTTCAAAAATGTATGAGGATGCAATCTCTCTAAAACACGTGTCGAATGCACGAAACTTAAAATCCTTTCACCACAATGTTTCTAAAGAAACTAGTGACACGATAAGAAGAAAATGTTCCAAATTTACTATCCGAAAGATTTATGAGCAGAAAAAATAGTATTATGAATCTGTGGAGATGGCAGCCCTGGCTAAGAAGCAGAAGGGCGACTCAAGTTTTTGCGTCGGACGCAAATAAATCATTCGCCAGATGATAACGCTAAAAACTCGCGACTCAGCAGAACGCATCCTTTAGCTGCTCAGTGGAGTTCTTCCTTTAGCTATTCAGTGAAATACTTCCTTTGAATCCTCTTTAGAACTAAAATGAAAATGAAGATTTCAAACAAAATGAAAGTTGCACCTTTCCAGGCACGGTATTAGCACACTAAGGTATGTAAATTATATTATTCGAAATAAATATAAGTATTCTCTTTTATCTTTAAACGATTAAAGATGACTAGATGAGGTAGTCAGAGATATAGTCGCGTCACGCAAAAATAACGCCGGAAGGAGGGGGAGGGGGTGTGATGGCGCGAGTATTTTGTATGCGCAACACATCCCCTTCACTGTTTTCCAGCGTTCTTTTTGGTTGACACGACCTGTACGTCTGTTCATTTGGACCATTTATGGACAAACTGTCTTGGATTTAGTTATGTCTGCTGAATCCTACTAATAATATAAACGCGAAAGTTTGTAAGTATGGATGAATGGATGGATGTTTGTTACTCTTTCACGCCGGAACGGCTAAACGGATCTGGATGAAATTTGGCAAAGAGTTAGATTATAGTCTAGAATAGCACATAGGCTACTTTTTATGCCGTGGGAATACCGGGATTTAAATCTACGCGGGTGAAACCGCGGGGCGGAACTAGTAATATTATATTGCAGTTAAATTCACCCCAATACACAAAGGTATTATTTATTTCCAAAATCGCGAGCAAACCATGAAAAACCTCATTAGTGGTACATCTGGGCCCTAAGCCCCGATTAGGCGCAATAAAAACGTCTGGACCACTAATTGTCAAAGTTTATGATAATGTGATTGGGTTCCGTTTTGAATTACACTTAAGAGGGTTACGTAGGGGGTTCTCCGGCTTTTTGACCTTCTGCTAGACTTTTAGAGCCGGATTTCCATTCCACTGTATGTTTGTTTTGATTATTTATTTTGTTTCTTTGTGGTCCCATGAATTCAACAGAAATGTGAGCGGGTGAAACCGCGGGGCGCAACTATTAATATTACAAAAGTAACACATGATTAAATCACTCACTTTTTCATCAAGCGACTTTGTAATAACTAATGCGTTATTAAACTCTTACAATATTCTACAAGTGTTAGAACACATTTTCAGGCGTATGTTTTGAAACTTGAGTCATAATAAAGGTGTAATAAGTTCTATTAGTGCGGTGATCTTTTACACCATAGTAAAGCGAAAATAATTAAATGAAGCTATAATACAGCTAAAAGCTGTAACCGCACCCTGTGTGCAGCTTTTAAACCGCATTAAGAATAATTATCAGCTTATAGTGTTATGTAGTGTTTGAATATGAAGTTGTAATTCCAATAGTATACATCTATTCTTGTAAACAGCTGTAAAAAACCTCTCCTGATACTTTTGTACAGCCGTATAAGAACCAGTAGCTTTAAATTGGTCGTATTAATGCTGCTAAGGATTCTTGAGTGCTGCTTGGGTGGCGCCAATTTCAAACTGCCTCTAATAAAAGTCAAAGTCACAAAGTCCCGAAGTCAAATGTATTTATGCAATAAAATCACAAGGTTCACTTTGAAACGGCTCATAGGTGACTCAAGGTGCCAATTCCGCGCAACCAAAGTCTAGAGAACAGGCAACAAACTCGGCTTGGTGTCTACCGCTCTTTGAATGATCCTCGTCCCAGCATCTCAGTTATAAGTATAACAAACTCTAGATGAAATGAAATAAATTGAAATATTAGTTTTTTGACACAATAGGTACCAACGTCCAAATATCACATTTGGAATATCGCCCAATTTCGCATTAGTTTGTATTCCATACGTGACAGGTTGCAAGCCCATCGCCGCTGTTATAATGAAAGTGGTTTCCTCAAGATGTTTTCCTTCACAATTAGAGAATACTGGCATTGTCAATAGAGGTTATTTTAGGATTCCAGTACTTATCGGACTTCCTTAGACTGATGATAATGATGCAGGTATTCAAATCGTCGCACGATCCACAGATAAGATGGCGGGTAGTCTACACGGCATCGTTATCCAATATTTATTCCTAAAGGTTTTGCAAAACAACGAAATATCCCGAAAATTCCCTGGAATTTCCCGAGCCGAGCGCTATTGTCATCCGAATAATAACCTTAATGAAAGGAAAAACAATTGGAATGACTCCATCGGAAGGGTTGCTTGTAAAATCAGCGGAGGCCCGGGGGAGGGGGAGGGCGTGGATCGGATAAAAATTAACCCTTTCTTCCTCACCGGGTGCTTTCATGACTCAGATTGTGGACATTTTTTTATGAAAATGTTGAAATTTTTCATTTTCTTAACTTATTCATTGTTACGTTTTTTAAGAGTACTTTGTTGATAAGAGTTCTTTAGATTTTAGATATTTTTTTATTATACATAGAAAATAATAATAATAAATAATAAATAAATAATGCTGGACAATCCACACAGCACTATCTAGCCCCAAAGTAAGCTATTCAAAGCTTGTGTTATGGGTACTAGATAACTGATATATTTAATACATTATATACTTACATAGATAGATATTTTTTATTATACATAGAGAACACCCAGACCATCGACCACTTAACATCAGGTGGACCATCTGGTTGTTCCATCAGTGTACCTACCTATAAAAAACCCTAAGTTCTGCTAATGAAGTGTCGTGACGAATGCGGCATATCGTAGAACTTAAAATGTCTAAAACATGTTTGTGTCAAGAGCTCGAAAGTAGCCTTTATTAGTCGGACTTAAAATCCTTTCACCACACTGTTCTACACTGTGCACTGGGGCAGGACAGGAAGATTCCTGCTTAACCATAAAATTCAGTCATATTTCCTTCCCACAACAGGAATTTCTTTTGAAATCGTTTCTCGGTCAAAGTTGGTATCTCCCTGAGTTATGGCTGAGCCGACTGCGACTGCAAGGGATGGCTATGAGTTAGTGCTGTCGGATTACGGAAAATATTAATTGCAGTAGCTTCCTTTAACGAGCACTTTTCACTTACTTTATTAAATTGGAGCGAACTTTTTGAGCGATTATAATTAGGTATTTTTAATGAAGCTCAGATGAATTTTAATCCAAAATGCAGATTAAATTATGAAATTCTTTATTGCGTAAAAATAAACTGGAGCGAGTGCCAAAGGCCACTGGGTTATGTGTTGTGTTTCGCGTGTATTAATGTGTGTATTTATCCCTCCATATTGTCAGCGCCCAAACGGCGGTGGATTTTGATGATTGATATTAGCCTCAACCTTCTAGGTGACCTCGCATACAAATCTTATATATTTCTACGACTTGGACACCTTTATCTTAAACTTTACCTTCATATTTATTTATTTAAAGAATACTTCTTCTTCTTCTTATTCTGTCTCAAGTTGACGACCTCAGTGGCGCAGTGGTCGAGAGTCCTTGCCAGCGACGCAAGAGGTTGCGGGTTTGATTCCCGCCTCGAAACAAATTTGGGTACGATCTGCAGAAATTTGTTCCGTTGGTCTGGGTGTTTATGTATGATAAAAAATATCTATCTATGTAAGTATATAATGTATTAAATATATCAGTCATCTAGTACCCATATAACACAAGCTTTGAGTAGCTTACTTTGGGGCTAGATGATGCTGTGTGGATTGTCCAACATTATTTATTTATTAATTTCTTTCTAAAGCAGTAACAGAAAGGAAGACTAACAACAACAGAATGTTTATCAAGAGAACCTATATCCGAAACTATAGTTTTAGCAAAAATCTCCAAAAGCTAATATCTAATAGCAAACGTAGTCTCGTCTGTTTGAGCTGAGGCGTGGAACTTTCTTCATTAGAGTGCCCCGGAGATACAGCGATGTACTGGGAGTCTGTGAGACACCTAAATTGCTTTACTGAGATAAGCTTCGCCTAGAACGTGTTTAGACTGGCATTAGCGAGCGGCTGATGAGAAAATGCTATGGTTAAAGAGAGATGCGAAAATATCTGTTTTGTTTTCTGTCAGTAGTTCTTTCAACAGTGTGGCGAAAGGGTGAGTGAAAACGATTCACAAGTTAAACATTGATTTTGTGATTGAAGTCTTATTTAAGTAGTGGTCCCTACATTATAATAGAAATAAAAATAGCGCGTTTATAACTCTTTCAAGAAAATACCCAGTTCAAATACAATCATACTCATTTGGTTCATGCGTTTCAGTGTATTTGAAGTAGGTTCACTTTTGTAAAAATTTCAATAATATACTGATTTGAAGTGAGACATTGAGCTAAGTATTTTTCTAAGCGTACCCAGTCCGCTCAACCCTGGTTACAGGAACTAAAGCTGAACGCTAAAGGTAGGTATCTGAAGAATGTGTAATAAGCCGGATATCTCGCTAGCGTTAGCGTTAACGCGTCGAGACAAAAGAACGCTAACAGCGTTAGATGCTTAGTGCTGCTAGTGCTATTCCGTAGAACTAAATCACCTAGTGAATCTACTCGCCCAAGTGAACGCAGATTTTGCGATTAATTTTCAATTTGTCACTCTGTAATACAAGTACATTCACTCATTACTAGCGTCACCTGAGTGAGTATTTTTCGGTGAAAATGACAATGTGGGTGAGACGAAGCTTGTGAACGAAGTGAGCGCGGATCTATAGGTGATACTCTCGTGATTTTATTGTTTACAGAATAGTACTACTGCTGAGCTGAAATGAAAACCCTTTTTACTTCTATTATGTCGGGTTTTACAGAACGATTTTTGCCAAACACAATTTAGAAATGTATTTTTGCTAGCAAAAGCTAGCAAAAATACATTAAATACATACATAAAATTATACATTAAATTATTATGTCGTAGTAAGTTATCTATTAAAAAATAGATAACTTACTACGACATAATAAGTAGGTTACACAGTTTCACACGTCAAAATAAAAGCGATATTTATTAACCAAATGTATTTTTTTTTATACCACCAAGGTAGCAAACAAGCATACGACCCACCTGATGGGAAGCGGTTACCGCAGCCTATATGGACGTTTGTAACACTCGCGTTGCTGACCCTTTAAATATTTTAACACGCCTTTTTTTGAAGAATCCCATACTGTATTCTCCAGGAAAAACATCCGCAGGGAGTGCATTCCACAACCTTAGAGTGCGCGAGGGGTAGTTCCTCTGGAAGCTTACAGTGCGCGACCATCCTGGCTCCAAGGTGTGAGGATGAACTCCTGCCTGTGGCGAGCAGTGCGATAGAAAAATGAAGCTGTGTGCATGATGTGGAACAATTTTACAATTTTTTTACAAGCGATGTCCCACTTGATGCTTAGT
This sequence comes from Plemyria rubiginata, assembly GCA_963576535.1. NCBI lineage: Eukaryota > Metazoa > Arthropoda > Insecta > Lepidoptera > Geometridae > Plemyria > Plemyria rubiginata. The sequence continues at coordinate 139,560 of OY754931.1, forward strand.
GGTAACCATTACCTATCACAAAGCATTGCCTCGTTGCAGGCGGACTCTCGCCCGCTGCGCCATTGAGGTCGCATTCACATACATCGTAGGCAACCAGCTAGTATTCTATAGCAGCGCTGTGCTTGCGACATTGAACACCAGCTACTGCAGGACGTGGGTAAGTACGTGATTTTTTTCCACATTAATATAAGCACTAATGACACAGTGTCGGAGCACTAGGTACCTACTGCCGCTGAATATGGCGCACTAACTGCCGCCTGATTGTCGGACAAAAACTCCGCAAAATAAATAAAAAATGAAAAGGCACAGCGTACTGAAACACTCACGTATGCAGTGGGTTCACTTTTAGTTTTATTTTGCTGATATAACAAGCATATTGCCCAAATTATGATGTGGCAACAACATTTTTAAGAGTAGTAGAGCTCTTTGTGAAGGGCATGCCGGGGAAGTACTACCAGCACGCCTTGTTCTGCCGCCAAGCAGTAACGCTGTGTTTCCGTTTGAAGAGTGTGGTCGCCGCGCGCCGGTGTAATTACAGGCACGTGAGGCTTTACATCTGTATGCCTCAAGTTGATGGACGCATAGTAGTGCACACACATATCATGCGTGACTTACGAGGCAATGCATTGTAATAGGTGATGGTTACCACTTCAAATTCTTTATATTTATTCAATAAAATCACAAGGATCATCTTGAAACGTCTTAAAAACTAGGTAACTCTAGTGCCAGTTTTTAACATCAGGTGGGCCATCTGCTTGTTCCATCAGCTAGTTGTATAAAAAAACCATCATCTATAACAAAGCATGTCCTCGCAAATCACACACGAAGAACGTGCCCTGCGTCCATTGACTTGAGGCATCAGATAAGTCTCATGTGCCTGCCTCACCGGTAACCACACTCTTCCAAAAAACGTTGCTTGGCGAAATGGCAAGATGCCAGTTTTTTTCCAGACGTGCTCTTCACAAAGATCACTCATCTGCAGTACAATTTCATAATTAAGTTCAGTGATTTCTAAATGTTTCAATGTGCGAGCGAGAGGTATTTTGACGGATCTCAGTCCCTGCATTTCTTGCATCGAAAACACAGTGTCAATCACTACATAGTATAAAACAAAGTCGCTTTCTCTGTCCCTATATCCCCATGTTCCTATGTATGCTTAAATCTTTAAAACTACGCTACGGATATTAATGCGTTTTTTTTAATAGATAGAGTGATAGAATAGTGAGTGAAAGTTTATATGTATATACATGCATGATATGTGCACCCGTGCGAAGCAGGGGCGTGCGGGCGGATCGCTAGTTGAAAATAAAGTATGAAAGTTGAATGAATGTATACAGATTAGCTACTGTTATCGCTGTACCGCGTAACGTTGCAGTTTTGATTGGTCAAAGCGACGAGACAGGTGGCTCCAATCATGAATTCCATCATATTTTTAAGGGAAAAAATTGTCAAACAAAGTTTTAGGTTTCGCTTTGATGCCGAGTGGTCAGACGTGACCGACGGCGCTTTGTGTGCTTTTCGCGGGAAAACCGTTTCACACGAAAATATGCAATAGTTTTTTTGGAAGGAATTCGTTGTTTTAAAGTTTCTAAAAAATGTATGAATGACATCAGTATTACTTAGAAGTTTATCTACTTTATATTTTAAATAATTATTTAACAACTCATACGAACGTAGTGGTTCTTATTACCTACCTATAGAAATTTCATAATCTGAAATGACGTAAACGTTAATGATGTAACTACAATAATTGATAAACAATTTGAAAACCTTTATAAACGAAATAACATTTAGGGGATGATAGTAATTTTATTTAATTACTCACTGTCTTTTCTTGACAATTGGCGCCCAACGTGGGGCTTTATGTCTTGATTTACCATCACAGTCGGTTTTGTATAAACCAATCATGATTCACTATGATGACTCTTCTGACTCTCACCTCCTGATTACTCGATAGCACAGTAGCTGGTGCGCACACATGAGAATAGGCAGCCGTGATCCGTCAGCGCGGCTGCGATTTGATGGATAGGACAGTTAATCATGCTCAGCTGGTGTGCAGGGTACATACCTAGGAATCATGAAAGTGCGCATGCTGACAGTGAAATAACTGATTTATTGAGTAATCTGAAGGATAATGATATTGGCTACTGCAATCACGTCGTGTCGTCTTAGAATCTGTTAGAATTGAGGGTCTGCTTATTCTGAAAATTAACTTTTTTTTTATTTCAAAATTCTCAGCATACTATTCGCGTCTACGTACAAAATTCGCTGGAAAAACAGAACCCGAAAACCGAATTACGAAAAAAAATCAAGAATTACATTATACAGAATTACAGGATACGTAATCCGAAGAAACAAAAAAAACAATGTTCCAAAAGTTGGAAAAGGCATTCTGGGGTCAACAGTTTAACGTAGGTACCTACGATAACATTACGACATTTTGAAGTATGAGAGGTAGGTACTTTGACACTGATAATAGATAAAAACTATATTGAACTTGAGGAGTATACCTATGGCAGTATATCATGTAGCTGTTACCTATCTATACCTAACTGGGATGATCCTATCACCCGCCGAGTAAGAAGTAATAAATAGTCCGACGCGCGATAGAGGCAGTGCCGTGAAATATGAAGTGTCACTCGTCCCATCGGCGCGTAATATACCAGTGCGTAAATCAGGGCGTGGGTGTATAGGTATAGTGTACGCACTGGGACGTGAAACGCACGGTACTTTTGGCCGACTACCGAAGTACACTGCTAGCACATTGACGTCCGAACGCGGCGTGCGTCAGACAGTCGAGCGATATGTGAGAGTCAGCTTTAGTATAATAATTTTTATGCTCATCACCTCCTATTTATATGAAATTTGCTTTACAATTACATTTACTTACAAATAAATAATAAAAATAAATTTTACTATGAGTATATGGTTCCCATATTACAATCTTTGCTAGTTTGAGGCTAGATGTTCTGTGTGGCAAGTCCACTAAAATTGATTTTTTTAGACATACACTGCGTTATGAGTTACTATGAAAATGCGCGTGAAATGCCACGATAAACTTGTTCAAATTCAAAATTTGTTTATTCAATAAAAGGATCATCTTGAAACGCCTTAAAAACTAGGTGACTCTAGTGCCAGTTTCACGCGACCAACGCCGAGAAGAACAGGCAACAAACTTGCGTCGATCCTCCCAGTGCGTGAACAGCCAATGAAAATAATAAAACGATTCGACAATATCGGACACTCGCTGACACGGAGCCTGACACGACCAGCTGACCACGACCCCTCCAAACTTCATCTTGCCTCAAAAATCCCCTGATTCTGAAAGGGTGAGGGGTCTGGAGCCGCTGGTGATGGGATATGAGTTTGGAGTTATTGACAAGTGACACGACTAGCTTGAAGAGAGCTCTGAGTCCTGAGGCTATTTGGAGACGTTTTTTGGAGAATACTATGACTACCTATTTAGGTGGTTAATACACTTTTTACGATTACTTGTGTCTAGTCATGATAGAGAAAGAAAGAAAGAAAAATTATTTATTAACCCAAAAACAAAAAAACAAGTACAGGTAGGTGGATAACAAAAAACATAATAATATAAAATAAAAAATAATAAAAAACAGTCCTGCGTGGTCTATGGGTTAACAGGTCTTTGGCTCAGTATTTAGTATTTATTTAAAGAGCAAAAAAAGTAAATAAATTAACTTCAGATTTGACTTATCTCAAGACACGGCCGACATCCTATCAACTATCTTGGTACATTTATCTTTACTTAGAGATCCGGGTGGTAGTAGGAGTACGTACTGTATTTTGCATCTAGTCCATCACCGTTAGTAGAATTTTTACCGTTTGAGTAGGTACCTACTGACAAATTAAGAAAGAATGAAGTTAACTAAGTCGTGTGCGATCAAATTGCACACAGTTTTGCTTGCAAATTTGGTTTACTGGTTTCGTACTTATGCAAACTTTTTATATACATAGTAGGAAAACGTTTGATCCAAAATTGTATTTTTGAATATTTTTTTAAATGTTCAAGAAGTGCAAGCAATGCAATTTGGTTGATGGCGATTTTTATATAAGTCAGTATTTTATATCTTTCATATGTGCGAGCGAGAGGTACATGAACAGTTGTCATCGCATAGCTCATCGTCATAGCTACCACTTCAGTTTGAGATGTATACTTTCTTCTTAGATGCTGCTTTCAAGGGTTTTGGAGATACCTATAGACAAAATGGCGGTACACCATAACTCAGACTGATCATGAAAATACCAGTAAAACGAACAAATTGTGGTACAATTGTCAGTTTCTATGCGAATTCCCCCAGGCTTCCTAAAGGGTGAAGGTCAGGATATACTGGTGATTGGATATGAGTTCGGGAGTTATTGACAAGGGTAGCTACCTTGAGAACCATTCAATCTTGGCACAGCACACATAACTGTACCATGAAGCAGTAAACCATGGTGTTATTATCGGAAAGAATAAAACCTGATTAACTGAAATAGCTGCACGACTTTGACAACTCGCACGGCTGCCACATTGGTACATATTATATACATTGGGTATGTGATTTATTTATGGGATGGAAGATCCTATTACTGTGGGAAACTGCAAAAGAAATTCCGTTTGAAGCTAATTTGCACTTTCTAGAGATAGTTGGAAGAATTTCGGAGAAGAACCTTCTCCAGCAATATGATTGAAAGGTTACTATGGGATGTACAGTATCTACCCACTGTTTGGCATATTCTAATAATGTGGTGTCGATATCATTTCGCGTCGCTGGGTCGACTTTGGGTCCATTTGATGATTGGAAAACGTATGATTTGTGACGTCATGGAGAAAATACAAGACTTAAGAAGCTTAATGTAAATTGTTTGGACAAGAATTTGAATCATCAAAATATTCTTGAGGTGGTATAAAATACAATAAAAAAAATCGCAGAAAATAAACTGTTGAATAATTTGTGATGAAATGAACTGTTGACGACATCTTGTCCCAAAATTATTGGCTTGTTTTATTTAGTTAGCTCATACTGCTGATGGAAGACGCAGATGATTCACCTGATGGCGTGGTAACCATTACTTTTAGAAAAGCATCACCTCATCAGTCACACACAACATGAACGTGCCCTACGATGCACTACCCAGCGTTCATCAACTTAAGAAATAGTTATCATGGTAGTTCTTCCCCAGACAAACCCTTCACAGAGATCTTTATTACCCTTTACAAAATAGCGCAATAAAAAATGCGATATCTAAGTCTCCCAATAAGATGGTTTAATCAGATTAGCTGTCCAATTTAGTTTATAACAAATCACCACATCTCTAGATGTGTATAGAAATAATTCATAGAACTCTTGACCTAACCTCAACCCTCACACTTGGCATATTCAAATTGATTGTAAGAAAGGGCCGGTGACCTAATCGGGCCACGGACAATTGGCTCGACCCGGCTTTCGTTTTATACATTTTCTAATACTCCAGAGACGTTCTAGTTAGTTCAGCTATTGTTACACGTAATTTCAGCAGAACAGGGTTTTGGGGTAGAACTGTATGCCACTCACAGAATCTGTTTACTAAACTTGTGAGATAGTTAGTCAAAGTCAAAGTCTGGAAGAACAGGCAACAAACTTACGGCTAGGTTCCTGCCGTTCTTTTAAATAAATCGATCTAGCTAGGATTCAGCAGCCGAACATGGCTCGGTCATCCAGATTATAATGAATATCAGCTATTATCTGGTTCCCATATACAAGCATCCCACACAGCATTATCTGTGTGTACATGCTGTGTGGAAAGTCCACCAATATTTAAAAAATAATGTGCAATCACTACTTATATGTGAGTAAAACCTCAGGCAGTAGCTAGTATTTAATAGCCCGGTGACAGCAGCTCGCAATTTTAAAATGTGATTGGCTATTATTTCATTTCAGGGAAACTATTTGAAAAATATGCTTGAATCAGAAAACGATTTCTGATTCAAGCATATTTCCCTTATATTATTTGTATTCGAAAAGTATTTATGTGTGTCACTGGATAGTTATTTTTTCAAATAATTTCCCTGAAATGAAATAATAGCCAATCGCATTTTGAAATTGCGAGCTGCTGGCACCGGGCTCTTAATATCCATATTTAATTCTTTATCTTTATCAATTTATATATTTGAAGCACGGCTGACTAGGCTTAGATAATTTTATAATATACTGCGGAATCCCTTGAAATCATGTATCAGAACCTCAGGGAAACTTGACGCTGGAAGCTAAGACTCCCCGGTTTCTGAAAGCTCGATCAACACTAATCGGCTGTCAAGCCACTTGCTATTCCAGCTTTTACTACAAATTAGAAAAAGTTAGCAAGTGGCTTGACAGCCGATTAGTTTTGATCGAGCTTTCAGAAACCGTGGGTAAATCTACAGTGGAAGATGGCCTGTTAACTCTTATTTCCTCCCATCACCCTCGCTATTCCTTGACTGCTTCCAACCTTTAAGACCTCAGGTGTGTGTTACTAATGAGATCGTAATGACTGTTTTCCTTCTTCAGATACGGCGAAAACGACACTTACGTGTAATCGGATTCCAGCAATTCAGGTTGAACTTTATGTAGCGAGAATTTGTTAAATACGGCAGTGAGTACTTACGGCGTGTTTAAGAAACTTTTCATTCTTCGTCTTCGCTGTGTTATGCTTATGTTTACTCATTTTGTGTTTTTCAATTCATTTGTATGGAGAAAATGTTTCTGTCAGACTTGAAGAATGAAAAAAGAAACAGCTCAACGACTTTGATTCTCTCCCTCCTCCGGCACGGTAGATATCCACTCAGATCTCTTAGGAAGTGAACTTGAAGAAGTGAGAAGGCTAAAGTTAGCTGAGAAGAATGCCATTAGATGAAAGTTTTTAACCGACTTCAAAAAAGGGGGTTCTCAATTCGACTGTTTTTTTATGTTTGTTAACTTAGAACATTAGGCTGGGTTTGGCTGAGTTTGATGTTTTTTTTAAACGATTAGGTAATTACTAAATTGATTTAAGCTTATTTTTTCTCTGTGAGTGCCTAATTCTTCAGAGAAATAAATACATTCAAATTATTCAAAATGGCGTTGTGTGGCAGTTAAAACAATGCTGATAAATTTGCTCAGCAAACAAGAATCAAGTTTTGAAGCTATATAATTTAGCTACTATTAATTAAGACCCCTGTATACGTACATACCTACAGAGTCAACACACATACATACATTTGTTGGTACTCAATGTGGCAGGAAAATCAAAATGTATCATTATTTATTTATTTATTCACAATAATCCTTACTCTATCTTTACAGGTGTACCCTTATACGATATTGTAATTTTCCGTTTTTCGTTCCTATACAATTTTTCTAATTATTTTCTCATTATATTTTGTGTCTGTTTTTCTTTTCGCCTTCTTGCTTAAGAATGAATCCCAATCGTCCAAAGTCACAATAGCAATATTTTGCGGGACGCCGCCACGCAGAAGCAACCCACAAAAAGAGTATGTTGACTTGCGTTTCTATTCTTTCCCCAAAGCAGTATATTAAACCCGGGCTATCCGCCGGCTACTAATCCCGTGATAAGCGGGAGAGGACAATGCGCTATTGTTCTGTTTCCACTCTGTGTGCAGGAGCCAAAATACAGAAGGTTTTTATTTTTGGCGCCCCAACGTGGAGCACAAGTTGGATCAGAATATCCCCTATCATGTCATGTCAAAATATCTATTGTGTCCGGTAATTTAACATAATAAAATCTTAATCCTTTTTTTTTTCATGAAATCTGTATTAATAAACTTTGACCAAATCTTTGGCGCCCAACGTGGGGTGAACTGTAGCACGACGAAGGTAATATTCGAAGGCCATAAGGATTTCGATAGGATATCGAATCGTAGCCTAAGAACCAGGTGAAATTTTTATTGTGTTACTAACAAAGGAACAAAAATGAAAAGACTTCAAAGAATATGAAATAAAAACGAATCACAATACGAGGGTACAACATACAAACGGTTAATATTGATGGCATACAAGCCCAAACTTGTGATGTTGTGACCTTTGTTTTTTCATTGAAAATAATAGAAGTTTATCTGGTGTCGTCACACTGTGTCAGCCTCCTCAAACTCAGATGAACCGACATCTCACTTAAAAACGTGATACTGTTTCTCTTTTTTGCTGGCGCTTTTACTTTCGCCTATTCATTGCGTTGACATTTTTATAGCAGGGGTTATACGAATCGAGTATAGGTGTCGCCTTATTACCAACACAATAAAGTTCAGAATCGAATGGCTTTCACCCCCTGAGTGGGGTAACAATGTGAAAATGAAAATATATCAGGTGTTTTGTTTTGATGCAAATTGTAACGTGTGGTGTTATTGTGTTATGTTCTACTTTGCGGGTACCTCTGAATACAGTTACAGCGCTCCTGCTACTTTGGGGATAGAAAATGTATTTGTCGTATGTTATTTCTTATTGTCTGGTATTCTGTCAAGGACCGTGTCTTTATTGAAAGAAAGGAGTAAAATACTGCTGCCATTACAAGTTATTATACGTTTCCAGGAAGGTTTGGGTTTGATAATTGAAAAGGAGTATGTAGTCCTATTAGAAGCTTTTGATGAAGATGTAGTACAGTTAGTCCAGGTGAAAGCACCACATCTCAAACTGATCAATAGCTGGGAGTAGTGCTGCTTCCAATAGAGTGGATCTATTGGGAAGTTATGGATGACCGTGGAATTACAGGCACATGAGATATATATAAATATATAACTCAAAGGTGACTGACTGACTGACTGACTGACTGACTGACTGACATAGTGATCTATCAACGCACAGCCCAAACCACTAGACGGATCGGGCTGAAATTTTGCATGCAGGTAGATGATATGACGTAGGCATCCGCTAAGAAAGGATTTTGATCGATTCCACCCCCAAGGGGATGAAATAGGGGATGAAAGTTTGTATGAAATTTTGTCAATTTTAAACCGATCGGGCTGACTTTGCATGCATAAAGCTACTATGACGTAGGCTTAAAGATTTTGATAAATTCCACCCCTAAGGGGATAAAATAGGGGATGAAAGTTTGTATAAATCTTCTATCTATCTTCTATCTAAATCTAAATATAAATCTAATCTAAATCTAAGTTTTCTAATTTTTCTATCTAAATATATATAACTCAAAGGTGACTGACTGACATAGTGATCTATCAACGCACAGCCCAAACCACTAGACGGATCGGGCTGAAATTTTGCATGCAGGTAGATGATATGACGTAGGCATCCGCTAAGAAAGGATTTTGATCGATTCCACCCCCAAGGGGATGAAATAGGGGATAAAAGTTTGTATGAAATTTTGTCAATTTTAAACCGATCGGGCTGACTTTGCATGCATAAAGCTACTATGACGTAGGCTTAAAGATTTTGATAAATTCCACCCCTAAGGGGATAAAATAGGGGATGAAAGTTTGTATAAATCTTCTATCTATCTTCTATCTAAATCTAAATATAAATCTAATCTAAATCTAAGTTTTCTAATTTTTCTAATCTAAATATATATAACTCAAAGGTGACTGACTGACATAGTGATCTATCAACGCACAGCCCAAACCACTGGACGGATCGGGCTGAAATTTTGCATGCAGGTAGATGATATGACGTAGGCATCCGCTAAGAAAGGATTTTGATCGATTCCACCCCCAAGGGGATGAAATAGGGGATGAAAGTTTGTATGAAATTTTGTCAATTTTAAACCGATCGGGCTGACTTTGCATGCATAAAGCTACTATGACGTAGGCTTAAAGATTTTGATAAATTCCACCCCTAAGGGGATAAAATAGGGGATGAAAGTTTGTATAAATCTTCTATCTATCTTCTACCTAAATCTAAATATAAATCTAATCTAAATCTAAGTTTTCTAATTTTTCTAATCTAAATATATACAACTCAAAGGTGACTGACTGACTGACTGACTGACATAGTGATCTATCAACGCACAGCCCAAACCACTGGACGGATCGGGCTGAAATTTTGCATGCAGGTAGATGATATGACGTAGGCATCCGCTAAGAAAGGATTTTGATCGATTCCACCCCCAAGGGGATGAAATAGGGGATGAAAGTTTGTATGAAATTTTGTCAATTTTAAACCGATCGGGCTGACTTTGCATGCATAAAGCTACTATGACGTAGGCTTAAAGATTTTGATAAATTCCACCCCTAAGGGGATAAAATAGGGGATGAAAGTTTGTATAAATCTTCTATCTATCTTCTATCTAAATCTAAATATAAATCTAATCTAAATCTAAGTTTTCTAATTTTTCTATCTAAATATATATAACTCAAAGGTGACTGACTGACATAGTGATCTATCAACGCACAGCCCAAACCACTAGACGGATCGGGCTGAAATTTTGCATGCAGGTAGATGATATGACGTAGGCATCCGCTAAGAAAGGATTTTGATCGATTCCACCCCCAAGGGGATGAAATAGGGGATAAAAGTTTGTATGAAATTTTGTCAATTTTAAACCGATCGGGCTGACTTTGCATGCATAAAGCTACTATGACGTAGGCTTAAAGATTTTGATAAATTCCACCCCTAAGGGGATAAAATAGGGGATGAAAGTTTGTATAAATCTTCTATCTATCTTCTATCTAAATCTAAATATAAATCTAATCTAAATCTAAGTTTTCTAATTTTTCTAATCTAAATATATATAACTCAAAGGTGACTGACTGACATAGTGATCTATCAACGCACAGCCCAAACCACTGGACGGATCGGGCTGAAATTTTGCATGCAGGTAGATGATATGACGTAGGCATCCGCTAAGAAAGGATTTTGATCGATTCCACCCCCAAGGGGATGAAATAGGGGATGAAAGTTTGTATGAAATTTTGTCAATTTTAAACCGATCGGGCTGACTTTGCATGCATAAAGCTACTATGACGTAGGCTTAAAGATTTTGATAAATTCCACCCCTAAGGGGATAAAATAGGGGATGAAAGTTTGTATAAATCTTCTATCTATCTTCTACCTAAATCTAAATATAAATCTAATCTAAATCTAAGTTTTCTAATTTTTCTAATCTAAATATATACAACTCAAAGGTGACTGACTGACTGACTGACTGACATAGTGATCTATCAACGCACAGCCCAAACCACTGGACGGATCGGGCTGAAATTTTGCATGCAGGTAGATGATATGACGTAGGCATCCGCTAAGAAAGGATTTTGATCGATTCCACCCCCAAGGGGATGAAATAGGGGATGAAAGTTTGTATGAAATTTTGTCAATTTTAAACCGATCGGGCTGACTTTGCATGCATAAAGCTACTATGACGTAGGCTTAAAGATTTTGATAAATTCCACCCCTAAGGGGATAAAATAGGGGATGAAAGTTTGTATAAATCTTCTATCTATCTTCTATCTAAATCTAAATATAAATCTAATCTAAATCTAAGTTTTCTAATTTTTCTAATTAATATATATATAACTCAAAGGTGACTGACTGACATAGTGATCTATCAACGCACAGCCCAAACCACTGGACGGATCAGGCTGAAATTTGGCATGCAGGTAAATTTTATGTCGTAGGCATCCGCTAAGAAAGGATTTTGATCAATTCTTCCCCCAAGTGGATGAAATAGGGGATGAAAGTTTGTATGAAATTTTGTCAATTTTTAACCGATCGGGCTGACTTTGCATGCATAAAACTACTATGACTTAGGCATCCCCTAAGAAAGGATTTTGATAAATTCCACCCCTAAGGGGATAAAATAGGGATGAAAGTTTGTATAAATCTTCTTAGATTTTCGACTGATTGAACTGAAATTAAAGATTGGAGCTACTATGATGAAGACGTCCGCTTCAATAGGATTTTGATAAATTCAACCCTCCAATTTTTTACACACGCTTAACAAAAGTAAAGCCGCAAAAACTATGCCTAATTAATAATAATACTTCTAAACGTGAGCGAAGCCGCGGGCAAAAGCTAGTGAGATATAAACTTTATTCCTCAAGAGTAATAGTCGCAATTCGCAGTGCAGTTGATGGCAAAAAAACACTAGTTCGTATTAAAATAATAAAATCCTGCTGTTATGCTTGAATTGAAACCAAATCCACCTCATCCATACCAACGTAACAATAAAAAATTAAATTGCCTTCGAAAATTGCGAGAAATATCCGGAATCCCCGAACAGTATTATTGAACGATACGATAAAACTATCGCTTTGCATCCTATGTGGGGAGAGATACCAAACATAGTACAACTAAACCAAGTACCGCATCTCACTTCATCTGTAGAGAACCATCGCGATTCCATTCATATACAACTTGCTGATGGTGTAAGGAGACGATAAGTGGTAACCGTCATTTTTTTTTATACAACTAGCTGATGGAACAAGCAGATGGCCCACCTGATGTTAAGTGGTAACCATCACCTATAAACAAACATTGCCCCGTAGGTCACGCACAATAGGAACGTGCCCTACGATGCACTGCCCTGCGTCCATCAACTTGAGGCATACAGATGTTAAGCCTCATGTGCCTGTAATTATACCGGCGACCACACTCTTCAAACCGAAACACAGCGTTGCTGCCTGGCGGCAGAAAAAGGCGTCATACAGCTACATCGCAAGTCACGCCTGATGGGAACATAATAATGCAGCTTAACTCTTATGAGATTGCCAAGCTGCAGCGCGTCGATCATGTTTTCCGAGGTGGGGTGCCTGATTTCTTTGCCTTAGCACGAACTCTGAGATAAAAACACTGAAATAAAGAACCGGTCCACAGTGGCCCTAAATAGAAGCGACTGGAGAGAAGGAAGGGAGGCCTTTGCCTGCAGTGGCAACTACAGACTCCAAGTAATAATAATACGAACTCGCATAGCGGCATTCTGCGATCGGTTAGGTCGCTCCAACAACACTACCCTGAGGGCTGTGTCTGACTATCTGGCCAACTCCATTTTCAGGCACTGGATATCTATTCATGAAAGAGCATACATGGTTAGATAGTCATGAAGGGTAGTCTCACTTAATCAAAACACGTCATCGAATTCCACATTTGTATAATAATCCAAACCCATAACCAATAACATCAATACGTCAAACAATCTGCGTAAGTACATAACCAATTATAAAACTTTCCATAGATAAGTATAAAACGACTAATTATATAACAACAAAGGAAAACTAGTAGTTAGCCTCAGTACTCCGCTCGGTCTGAGCGCAGGCGAGCGAATCACCACCGCTGTGCGCGCCATCTGCTTATAAAGGCGGCGCGCCGGGCAGGTAGCTCTGAGTCATGCTACAGGTGGCGTGGCTAGTGACGTAACTTGTTTACGAAGCTGCATCGTTTCTTTGTTAAAAACCGAGCTTTGGCGCCGTGGCGATAACATTCACAGGGACAGAAATAAAAAAGTTACGGATACTGGTTATTGTGATGTATGCTTAAATCTTTAAAACTACGTAACGGATTTTGATGCGGTTTTTTTTTATAGATCCTTTAATAGATTCAAGAGGAAGGTTTATATGTATAACTAGCTGAACTCACGGCTTTGCTCGCGCCAAGGAATTCAAAGTTTCATACAAACTTTCATCCCCTATTTTATCCCCTTGGGGGTAGAATTGATCAAAATCCTTTCTTAGCGGATGCCTACGTCATAACATCTACCTGCATGCCAAATTTCAGCCGATCTGTCCAGTGGTTTTGGCTGTGCGTTGATAGATCACTATGTCAGTCAGTCACCTTTGAGTTATATATATTTAGATACAAGATACATGCATGATATAGTAGAAAACTATGTGCACCCGTGCGGAGCAGGGGCGCGCGCGCGGGTCGCGAGTAGTTTATACCTACTCGTATTTTATTCTCACATTTCATGTGATGGGTCTATTTCGTACATCGTGCCTAAAAATAAATACTGTCCATGTCTATGAAAAGCATGTAAATCACTTCTAACTAAAGCATTACATTTTCCGAGGAGAGCACATAGTGCACTGTCCCCCAGTGTACTGTGTACTGTGTGTAGAGCACAGAACGCCGTGAGTTGGCGCGAGGCTACTGCCGGCTGTGTGTAATGGCCGACGCTCCATAAATATTGACGCTCGATATTTTTGAAGGTAGTTACCCACACGCGCCGGCGAGAACTGATTCGCACTGCGTATTGTGTGTGCGACTCACTAATTGTTCACTAACTGGTTTGTCTCACTGAGTAAGGCTGTCTGCTAAGCCGGCCAAGGCGAACTCCAGTATCTCTATCTAATTTGAAGTAAAAGCTGAAATAGCAAGTGACTTGACAGCCGATTAGTGTTGATCGAGCTGTCAGAAACCGGGGGTTAGGCGGTCTGCTAAGCGATAAATGTTAACTCTAGTTTTTCCTTCGTGGAAGGCTTGAAGAGAAGTGAGCTCTGTGTGAGGCTCGTCCAGAGAAGTACTACCGCCATTTACATTTCTGCTCACGAACATCGATGCTGTGTTTGAAATTAACAAGTGTGGTGGTCGGTGTGATTACAAGCACATGAGGCTTAACGTCTGTATGCCTCAAGCTGCTGGTTGTGGGACACTGCATCATATGGCACGTTCCTGTCGTGCTTCACTTGCGAGGCACTGCTTTTGTAAGCTTCCACTTAACATCAGCTGGAACATGTGCTTGTTCTTTCAGCTGTAGTAAAGAATCTATGCCCTTCAAACCGTAACACAACAGCGCTATTCCACGGCAGAAATAGGCAGAACGCACCCTCTGGCATACTCTGGAACGCGAATCGAACCTGCATCACTTTAATCCCAGGTATTAAAGGTAGGTAAGGTATTGTAATAAATAAATAAACAAATATGAGTGGACATTCCACACAGCACTATCTAGCCCCAAACTAAGCCAATGCTTGTCATAAGGGAACCAGATAGCTGATATGCTACTTTAAAACTTTTTTTTTGTAAATACATATTTATAATATTATATAACACCCAGACAGAGAACAAAACATCTATGTTCATCACACAAAATTGTTTGTTCACGGTAGGAATTGAACCCACGACGAGACCCTACACGAGGTATATCGTCCTCTGCACACAGTAATATCACAACATCCACTTTATAGCCAAAAACTATAACAATTTTCCAAAATTGTTTCCAGCCCAATAAAGCTAAAATATGGGCAGTATCAATACAGCCGGCAAAGTAAGTGATAACATAACCATAGCACGCCGGGAACTCGTTAACGAATTAACCGCTCTACAATAACGGGTAACGACCGTGCCGATCGATACCCTCGTAATGCTTTGAACGTTGCGAAGAGTGCCCACGGAAAATGGATACTGCTGTAGACTAAACTGTAAAAATTTCAAAAAAATGTCTACTGTGCGTAGGGCGCATCCCGATAGCTTTTTTTTCTAATCAAGGTGATGGAAGAAGAGAAGACCCACCTAAAGTTAAGTGATAACCACCACCTATAGCAAAGTATTGCCTCGTAAGTCACGTGAGCGTGCCCTGCGTATATCAACTGAGACATAAAGATGTTAAACCTCATGTCCTTTTTTTTCAAACCGAAACACAGCGTCGCGGCTGCTGGCGGCAGAAATAGGCGCGGTGGTAGTGCTTCCCTAGTGAGAAACACATTATGCTAACTATTTGGCCGTGCCTCTAACTACTCCTAGTATCTGGTTAAAGACCACATTCGACATTCCGATCAAGGTTTTGTTTGCTAAGTAAGCATTGTAGGTTTCACGTCTATTCAGTTAATAAAAAAAAGGAAACAAGCATATGGCCCATCTGATGAAAAGCAGATACTATCGCTTATATACTCTTAAGTTACTACACAAACTTAAGGTGATCTTTTTTTTAATCACTATTCACTATCACTACATAGTAGAAAACAATGTCGCTTTCTCTGTCCCTAAATCCCTATGTCCCTATGTATGCTTAAATCTTTAAAGCTATACGCAACGGATTTTGATGCAGTTTTTTTGATAGATAGAGTTATTCAAGAGGAAGGTTTATATGTATAATACATGCATGATATGTGCACCCGTGCGAAGCAGGGGCGCGCGGGCGGATCGCTAGTATAAAATAAATGCATACTTACTTGATTATTGAACTAACTCATGTACGGCATTCTAAATAACGTATCGTGTCCTACCTGAAGCCACGCAAGCATTCTCATAATGTATTAAAATAGATAAAACTAAGTGTAGAAATGAAACTATAAAGTTAAAGTTAAGAAACTACGTAGTCACAGCCTACTTTACTTGTATACCTAATTCGGTCTGATTTCAATAATTTTTTTTTAATAAAATCGAAATTGTATTAATTCTTTATTCAGACGAACCCTTCACAAAAATCATATTATATACACATTATTACTTCATTTATATTACATAATATATTACACTCCAAATGGAGTCGAATAGAATTAATGAATGGAGTTTCACTTCTAAGTACCACACGTAGTTTATTCATCCTAGAGTACACCTTGGTTTAATCTAATACGTGTCTCACATTAAATCTTAAAAATCATCTAAACTGAACCGTATGCGGTAGACTTACAGTTCATTTCAACCTGCCACTTTGACAAAGTGTTCTTTGGATTTATTTCATCCCGAATTTTAAAAACGATTTTTACACTCTAGAATTTTCAGTTCATTTTCGCGTGTAAAATCAGGGAACCTTCAGTGCAAGATAAAATGACCTTAATAACGTGGCGTTTGAGTGTATTTTTTAACGATGTGGTTTAAAATAAGGAAGATTTTTAAGATACACGCTTCTAGTGAGAATAAAACACGTCCCGTTAAAAGTGTCATTTAGATGGTACGCTTAGAATTTATTATTGTACTAACGCTTGCACGCGGCTTTACTCGCATCGGGAAAAGTCAAAAACCAAAAAAGGAAGATAAACTAAATTAAACTTGCCACCACACAAATAGTATTACGAGGTCGATAATATATTAACGGTGTGCTCACGTGCACATTATGCGCTAAAACTTTTAAAGCCAAAATTGGTTACTGCAGTCATCTTAGACCACACGATAAAGAATCCCACCAAATGAATAAATGAGCAGACACTTCACCGCAGCCGGGACCGGCACTAAGGCACCATCATTACGAGGGCTGATCCAAAAGTAAGGAATAAGGAAGAAGTTGGTACCTACATCCTACTACTATTATAAACGC
Source organism: Plemyria rubiginata (assembly GCA_963576535.1). NCBI lineage: Eukaryota > Metazoa > Arthropoda > Insecta > Lepidoptera > Geometridae > Plemyria > Plemyria rubiginata. The sequence continues at coordinate 156,711 of OY754931.1, forward strand.
GAAAGTTTGTAAGTCATGGATATATGTTTGTTACTGTTTCACGCCGGAACGGCTGAATGGATCTGGATGAAACTTGGCAGAGAGATGGATTATAGTCTGGAATAGTACATAGGCTACTTCACGAGGGCTACAAGAAAGCAGAGACTGTATATTATCAAAGCGCACGTATGTTATACGACATTTTATAACATATTAGCGAGGAAATACATAAATTATGATTGATTTCAAACTACTATACAAATAGGAACGTATGTAATTCTACTGCAATGTGATTCCACAGTTTTCAATGAATTCCAAATAAAAGCAAAAACAGGATTTAACAACAGAGTCGGGTTGTGGAACGTTATATCTACATGCAATTACGTCTGTCTGTCTGTCGCACAAAGGGATCGCTGTGGGAGGGGGCCGGACTCAGGGATGTAAGAGGGGCACAATGTTTTTAATGCTTGTTAGTGGGGCAAGCTGATGTTAAGTGGTAACCATCAGCTGTAACAAGCATTGCCTGTATTTTCGACTCGGTTTCGTGGAATCGGTACCTAGATTTACCGATCTATAAGACGTTTTTCAATTCAATTCAATACTTTTATTTCAGACCACCATAGTAGGTAGGTACATACATAAGTCCATAAAACACATACAATCAAGTAAAATATAAAATATATATCTACAATAAATAATGACACCACACAACACAATACATTTACTCATGAGAACGCTTAAGCGCTCTCGTCCAGTACTCCATAAAGAGGCATGCAGTTATAAAGTGATTCATTGTGCTTGGTTCAATTGAATGAATAGGTACCTACTAATAGGTAACTAATAGGTACCTTGTTCGCAGCAGGTTTGTAGCGAGGCGAGTAGCACCTCTCATCGCGGTGTTTTGTGGTTATCAGCCAATCAGTGAATAATAGGCGCAATTAAGTTTCATTATTGGTTCAAAAAAAGTTGCCCCATTTAAAAATCCTTAGTCCATTCCCTCATAGGGGTGAGTTTGAGGGGTGCGGACGGCAGAGACAACTTTCATTGACGAAAAATCAGACGGAAAATTGGAATTGAGAGTGATTGAAATGTATGGAGGTGACAGCTCCGCAGTACCTATACTATCTGAAGTCTTTACGAATTATTTGAGAACTCGTGTCTCAAGGTGTTCTCAAGCAGAGTCGCCATAATAATAAAACGATGATCCAGTTATCGGTTGAAGTTTTTGTTTTTATTGTTATATATGTTTTAAATAGCCGCGCCCCGCGGTTTTACCCGCGTAGTTTTGAATCCCAGTATTCAACGGGATAAAAAGTAGCTAAAATATCTATCTCCGTGCCAAATTACATCGAGATCCGTTCAGCCGTTCTGGCGCTATTGAGTAACAAACATCCATACAAACATACATTCAAACTTTCACATTTATAAATTGGTTTCTTCTTTACAAAGTACACACAAAGGATTTTGTAAACACAAAAGCCTTTGAAGTGTGCAAAGACACAGAAAGCCACTAGTTATCAAATGAATGTAGAATGTCACATCCGTTCATCGTAGTTCTGTCGCCGCTAATTTATCCTTTGTCAGTACGGAACCAATATAAAGTCTATTATTTGACAATACGGGGATTGAAAGCGTCCCCAATTTCACCAGCGTTTGTGATTATATAGATGACTTTGTTCAGTTTATTCATTGTGGGTATGATAGCACTATTTTCATGTCGTAAAATTAATCTAGGTAACTCGATAATTTTTAATTCTTGAGTTCTGGATGTAGCCATGTTTGCTAGAGGGTCCCACGCTTCGTGTTCCAAAATTGCTTATTTAGGCTTTATACAACTTGTTTTTAATTTTTCCGATTTCTCATTCCATAATTTGGATTCCGGATTGTCCAGAAGATTTTATGTAGACGCAATAAGCCCGCCTATCGGGCGTGAAACCCGAATTCTCAGCTGAAAACCAAGAAAAACAAGTTGACAAAAGTAGAAATAGACACTCCATTCTTAGCCGCCATCTATTAAATAGTTCTTGGCAACATATCTGCAGTTTGTGAATGCTAGTTCACTCCTGGTCCTCACCATAAACTGGTGTTCCCATAAAGTGGCACTATCGCGACAACCGGCTGAGTTACGAAGTCGTGCGCCTCGTTACTTTGTCGGGTAGTTTAGATTGTAGTTAACTAAAATAAAATGAGAGTCTGATAAAATTGAAAGAACTAAAAAATGACACGGGGACACAAAATGAACGGGGCGTGCACGGGGCAAATCATAAAAATCACTTTGAATGGGTGAATGAGTTTTAAAAAATAAGATAAGATAAGATAAGAAAATTCTTTATTGCACAAAAATGATGTACACAGGCGAACTTAATGCTAATTAGCATTTTCTTCCAGCTAAACTTTGTGTTATGTGGAGTAGACGGTAGTGCAAAATAAAAAATAAATGTGAACAGTACCAGGATCTACTCTTAAACGGTGAAGGAAAACATCTTGCAGCTACCGGCATATCGTCGAACCTAAAAAGTTCTAAAACGCAATTGCAATCGCTTCACTACACTGTTTTGTGAAAGGATGTGGGTGACATACCTAACAGGCGTATAGGGCACGTTCTAATCGTGCGTGACTTGCGAGGTAATGCTCCATCAGCAACTAGTATAAAAAGCTAGATAACTCTAGGATAATGCTGAAAGTAAACAAAATGAGGTGAACAACACAGGTAAATGTGTTGACAACAAACATTTGGCCGAACCCCGATCAGATAAATGGCGCCGTAACTTCTTGCTCAATGCTTCCAACGTAGGTAGTAAATACGAGCAAATGGGACGCGAAGCTATGAATAAAATAATGAGATAAATACAGATAGAACATAATTTGTAGGTTTGATCTTTACATAATCATCACTTTCCTGCCCTTGTCTTCATGTGGGGTCGGGACAACGGGTTTCATCTCTCCACTTCCCTCTATCATCCGTCATCTCAGTCACTCCTTTCTTACCCATGTCATCTTTCACACAATCCATCATATCCATCACATTCATACCCAAACACTTTCGTTACTTGACCTTCCTCCCTCCGCATTACATGCCTATACCACGCTAACCTATTACTCCTCATTTTCTCAAACGCTGGTGCGACTTTCAAACTATCTCCTTAGATCTTCTATCCTAGGTTAGATCCTAACATACATTTTATATCACGCCTATTTCTGCCGCCAAGCAGCAACGCTTCGGTTTGAATGTGGGTCGCTGGTGTAATTACAGGCACATGAGGCTTAACATCTATGCCTCAAGTTGATGGACGCAGTGCATCGTAGGGCACGTTCCTATCGTGTGTGACTTTGGAAGCTATGCTTTGTTGTGATAGTTGCCACTTAACATCAGGTGAACCGTCTGCTGATTCTAGAAATATTATCGAACCTCCACCGCCACATTGTTTTCATCACCATTGGTCTAGTGGGAGGGCCTTCCGATAAGGTCATAGGTTCGAAGCCAGTGCTATAGCAAATGTACTTGAATTTATGACTTTTCAGTAGGTTGACCAGTATTCGTTAATCTCAAATGAATGTTGTTAATTACGACACTATACTTGTTAGTTAAATATTGGAGCTAACATTTCGTATTCATCGAATACACATGTTTCAAAATGGCTACACTACAGATCCTAAATTATGTCAACTGTCTGAGAATTACGCAGCGCTACGCTACCTCAAACTAGGTCAACGTACCGACAACAGCAGCAAATAGGGTTACAATTTTTGTACTCAGGCATAAGACATCCAAAAGGAAGTGCCTAGTCAACAATGAGTTGCCTAAAATAAGTTTAATATCCTGACATAAAGAGAGAGAGAGTTTAAAGTTCTATATTCAGGCACGGTAGACATCTCATCAAGTATCTAGGATGAATATGAATCAAGTACCTAGTTACCCATTACTACTTTAATACCTCGTTTAAGACAGTAAAAGGCTTACGATTGGCATCGATCATATGATCAGGCATGGTAGACACTGAGTCTGTAATTTTATATATGCATCAGCAGATAAAACGTACTAAAGTAAAACTTTTATACTTTTTTTGTTAATAATCGATCGAGTCCACGGCACAGAAGGCAGAGCTCCTACCAACTTTGAGAACTGATAGCTAAACAGTTAACTCCTCCATCTATCCGTCAACACAATACAATTGAAAATAGTCGAGTAAATTCGGATTATAGCTTTGCTGGTAATTACCGATGTGTGCTGATTTAATTTAAAGCGGACAGATGGACAGACAACGCACCCCCTTCCTCTCTCGGGGGATGGGGGGTGGGGGTAGAAACATGAGCAGAATATGGATTATGAATTTCGGGTTAGTTTTGGTCAGTCCGAAACTAGATTTGAGTGCTATACTCACAGTATTCATAATGCGAAAGCCATTTTCATATTAAGTCTTAATCAACGCCCATACCAATAATTAAATTATTTTTAAAATACTTACCCCCGGCTTCTGAAAGCGCGATCAACACTAATCGGCTGTCAAGTCACTTGCTATTTCAGCTTTTACTTCAAATTAGATAGAGATAGCAAGTGACTTGACAGCCGATTAGTGTTGATCGCGCTTTCAGAAACCGGGGGATACTGATGGAATAATTTAATTGAAAGTAGTTATTACACGCAGATCCAGCTCAGCTGCGGGATTCTTCAAGATGCTTCCTTCCGTTTCATTGAATAGTATAATATACAAACAACTCCAATTTTTCCCTAAACAAAGTTTTCCATCTAGCGCGCGGTGTAGGGTCACTTGACCTCTACAGGTCACTTGACCTCGCCGCAATATTCCCGCCAATTGGAGGGATCAAGGGTCAACAAAGACCCTTGATGCTGAGCCGTCGCCATTTGCACGTGATTTGTGGATATAAGTGCTTTTAGCGACATTTGGACTAATACTAGTGGTGTAGTGGTAGCATGGGCTGGTCGTGGGTTTAGAATTCTCGTGCACCAAGTTCTTGAAAGTGTAAGTGGCTGAGACTTTTTTTTTTCAAAATGATTCTTGTCGTTTTACTGAACGTTTACTTTGCGTTGATTTGACAGACCTACAGGGAGCCTGAATATCCTAGCAGACTATTTGTGGCCGCTTTTTCGTCCAGTGAGTCATTTTAGAAATACATTGATTATCTCATCTTTCGCCTTTTCTGCCGACAAAGTTCAAAAAGTTTTAAATACTAATAACGTAAAGAGGTTTTTAAAATAATTATCCGCAAAGTGATTTTTTTATATAAAAGTGAGATTTAAACCAACAATACCGTCCCTTTTTTTTCTGTTTCACATTAACACGGGGTTGCATTAAAAATAAATTGTACTATCTTCAGGTTGATGATGATAATGTATAGTATAGTTGCGAGCATCGGAGCCATTCACACGTCTCGACGTCTTAGTGGTGTGCCCATAAATAACTTTATCCGTCTTATTATAAAAATGTGAGTTAGACTAGGCTTAAGCCAGGACTAACTGGTCCGTGGTCTAACTTTGATACCGAAGTTGGTCCCTGCTCTATAGAAAAATCAAAGACTTAGACCAGACGTTATTATAAAACGGAGTTTATCCCCTAAACCACGGTTTAAAGATAAACCCGAACGACCCCTAGTTTAAGTATGGTCTAACTAATAAAAATCTCATTTTGCCAAATTTTATTTAGTCTCCCACATAAGTTTATTCAATAAAACAACTTGTAGCACTGCATTATCCAACATACATTTCAAACTCTAGACTCCGATCTAAATTTGAAATGTCAAAACGCATGGGTTGCCACGAATTTGTCAATATCAAGTTGATAACGAGATTTAAAACAAAAAGGCGGAGATCTGAGTCAAGAAGAGAAACTAAAAATTGATTCGTTAAAACGAAAGACGAGGTAGTATGCGCATATGACTTTAGCCTGCGGCAAGAGAGTACAGTTATACCAACTTATCTAAGCCGGTCTGAAGTTAGCTGTTTAGAGAATTCTCGATTCACTATTGGCCATTTATGCACAAGCGGCTAACTTCAGACCGGCTCAGATAAGTTGGTGATTCCAAAATGAATGAACGATTGATTGCCATAATTTGTTATAGTCTGTGGATATTTGTTGAATGATTATGTTCTGTGATGATGAATCATGGACTATCTCAGGTACTATGTAGTCTTCGACTAAAGTGTCTTTTGTAATACGAAAATGATAAACCTGAGATGATCCTAAATTTATGAGATAAACCAGGTTTAAGTTGTTTATAATAAGAAAACGTGACTTGAGCTAGGTTTAAACCCAGGTTTGATTTGTTTATAATAAGGCTGTATAAGTTTAACCTTTTACTAAAAAGCTGAGTTTAAGAAAAAAACTGAAGTCTAAATACCTTTTTGACTTACCGCCGGTTTCTGAAAGCTTGATCAAAGCTAATCGGTAGTCAATTGCTATTTCAGATTTTACTTCAAATTAGATAGAGATAGCAAGAGACTTGACAGCCGATTAGTATTGATCGCGCTTTCAGAAACTGGGGGTTAGTGTTACCACGTTTGAAACTAGTAGGACTGTGAAGGTGACAAAACGGAAAAAGTACAAAAAGGATCGGTTCGTTTGTTTGTCCCGAAGTGCACGGTGGCTGCGTGAATGGGTCATGCATCGAGCTCGCCCTGTCGCCTCCATCGTACTATCACCAGGAGGGGTTTGGATTTATCGGAGTACTAGCTGCCTCCCGAAGCTTTAGTAACTTATTGTCGTGTCACTAGAAATGGAAATGGTTTTAATTTGCTCATCAAAAAGGCTTCTTTTGAGTTCTTGATGCACTGGTGGCCTAGTGGTAGCCCGTCTACTCATAAGCTGAGTCTTGGCTTTTCAACTAGGCAGACAAAATCCAGACCACAATTTCCTTAATCACAGTTTTATTTTACTTGTATTTGTAATGTTTAATTGTAGTTTCTTGTTCACTGTATATTATTATGTAATGACGTGTCTGTGTAGTTGAATAAATGTATTTTCTTTCTTTCTTTCATAAGGTCGTGGATTCAAAACCTGTCGTGCATCAATGACTTTTCCTGTTCAAAATTGCATGTGAACAATACAAATATTCTTAAACGGTGAAGGAAAACATCATGAGGAAACCGGGATGTTGTAGGTAGAACCATAAACCCAAAAAGATCTAAAACATGAGTGTCAAGTGCTGGAAAGGAGCCTCTTTGAGGCGCTATTAAAATCCTTTCACCACACTGTTTCGAAAGAAACTAGTGACATGATAAGAAGATTTGCCTGATGCCAGTCTAACCTACTTCCGACGCAATTTGGGATTATCATTTGCCCAAACCTCTGCTTCTAATAAGATCTCTCTTATTTCTAACTAGTTGCGCCCCGCGGTTTCACCCGCCCAGATTTAAATCCCGGTACTGCCATGGGATTAAAAGTAGCCTATGTGCTATTCCAGATTATAATCTATCTCTCTGCCAAGTTTCAACCAGATCCGTTCAGACGTTCCGGCGTGAAAGAGTACCAAACATCCATCCATCCATACTCACTAAGTTTCGCGTTTATAATAGTAGTAGGATAAGTTTGGTTGTGCAGCCGAATCACGTGACGGGTAATCAGGGTACCTACTGTAGGTAACGTATCGGGTGTCACTAACACTAACATTGTGAAAATAAACATGAAATTCCTGAAAACTGCGACAAAATAACAAAGGATTTCGACAACTCGCCGCTCGTTACTGAACGTGTCTGAAAAGACGGGGAAACTTATTATGAACGTAATTTGACAATAACACCGAGGTGAGTTTTGTGGTGAACAGACGGTGATTGTGAAGCATTTAGGCCGCCTAAAGGTCTCTGTCATGCACCTACATAGGCCTCCTATCGATACTTTGCAGAACCACTTTATCTTGAATTTGGAAATGCTAGTTTCACAATGAATCCTATAATTTATCTTCACTTATGCTACAGAGAAACGCAACGTTAACTTTTTTTTCTCATTTTTCTTCAGAACACAAATTATTATTTGGGAATTGAGAATATGAAAATCTTATTTTGGCTCTCAGGAGAAGTATTTTACGAACTTTCGAATCTTCCAGTAGGTACTTAGAAATTACAAAATAAGTGACGTCTGTTAGACAGCGGTGGCCGACTCAAAGGCGACTTCGACGTTACCTATAGCAGGACAGCGACAAACAAACAAACATTTCTACAAGTTCCGATTGCAGATGACAAGCGGCGAGACGTTTCAGACATTTTCAGCCATTGTCGACTTATTGTGAACTGAAACTGTAGTTTTGGAAGAACTTGGTGTCTCCAGCCAGCGTTACAATAAAATATTACGATCTGTAGATGTATCGAAAGGGTTTTATGAATGACGACTAGCATTTTATTATAACTAATTGCGCCCAGCGGTTTCACCCGCGCCCAGCGGTTTCAAAGTATCGCATTAGTAGAGCGGATAGCCCACTTGACGTTGAGCGGTAACATTAACCTATACCAAAGCATTGCCTCGCAAGTCCTGCACGATAGGAACGTGCCCTACGATGCACTGCCCTGCGTCCATCAACTTGAGGCATACAGATGTTAAGCCTCATGCGCTTGTAATTTCATATAATTTGTCAGCAGGAAAAGACTGGGTAGTAGTTCCCCGGACGAACCAAACACAAAGATATCCATCTACTATTAACATTAATGATTTTACCCATATCACCCAAGAACACACATTACAATGTTTTTTTATTACTTTTATAGTGTTTACTACAGTTTAGGAAATAACAAAGAAAGAAGCCACGATCGTATAAGTCGCTTAGTAGCATGTCCAAACGTCGAGTGTGATTGGACTCCGATGGCGCAGTTGGTAGCGTAGCAAGGGATAGGTCGCGGGTTCAAATCCCGCTCGGAGACTTTTGGGACATTATAAAATCTTTATGATTACAATGGTTCCCACAATAGATAAATCTGAGATATGCAAATTGTATTAGTTTTTAACGAGTATTAGTTGTCAGTTATTGAAATAAATCAAAAGCTCCCGAAGCTGTGCCATTCCCGACGCAATAACGACGAGTGCGGGTCAGTTTATTTCGGATAAAATCGCCGAGTTTTGTATCAAACGTCTATTTACGAACCGCCAGGTACCTTGACGCTAGTGCCGGAGACAGTGGCGAATCTCTCACGTCAAATTCTCTCTTTAAGATTTCTCCACGTGGCAGCAAATACCAAAGTTCTCTTGGAAGGTGGAACCGAAGCCGTGGTTATCAAGCAAAGATGCTTTTGCATCTAAGAAGAATGTTATTTACGTCATACTTTTTGACGCATAAATGATAATGATTATTTTACAAGTATTTTTTTTATAAGATTAACATAGAATATCTCTTTCAAGAAAAACAGACTTCAATGCACTTGAAAATACACTCATACTACTTAACTTAAGATCTACTAGTCTGATCTGACTCATATTTAAATGAGACGACATGACAAGCACCAGCTAAATTAGCTACATTAAAAAAATATCAAAATAGACTCAGTAAAAAGATATGACATAAAAAAACATAAAAAAATACAGTCAAATTGAAAACATCCCCTTTTTTTTAATTCAGTTAAAAAAATCAAAAAGACATTACGTAAAAAGGTTACCCTGGTCTCGTGCACCACAAATAGAGCGTAAAGTCTGCGATTTATGTTCAATGGGTATGCCCTTATTTATCGAGCCAATTTGAATTTCTAGTGGGTTTTTGTTTATGTATATTGGAGACCATTGCTATGGGCTCCGGGGAAGGGTTTAGTTTATTTATGGAATTCCTACGGTATATTATAATTTCAAATTACCTATATTTCTTGAAAAAAAAGTGTAGAGAATTTTACATTTATTTTTTATTTTTTATGTAAATAATTTATTGAATTTTCACCTGTTGTTATATGGTGGACTAAGCTTCGTTTATAAATTCTTTTATTAATTTTTTGAGTTTTGAATTTTTTTATGTTAATGTATAACGACAGGTGGCAAGGCCATCGCCGCTACTAGAACTGGCGGCTAATTAGCATCCTAAAGAGTTTTTACGAAGAGAAACATCTTAAAATACATTCTGAATAATAAAGTACAGCGAAAATAGGCCAAATTGTCCAATTTCTCTGAATAATTCCTCCATTCTCCAGCCTTTGAGAGTTTAATGATATTAGTGATGTTTTTATTTGAAGATGATCAAAGGCGTTACAAGGCGTTGCCGTAATGCAGGATGTGCGGGCAAAGTCACAAGCGGTGGCGTTTATAATCGAACGAGCAATAAAAAAACAATGTTTTCGAAGATAATTTTAATTAATAGGTACGACTATTTAGAAAAAGTACAAAATATACAAAATACATTACATATGAAACAGTTAAGCTATCTGCAGACCGTCCCAAACGATCTATAGATAGCTCAGCTGATCCAAATCATCTTTTCTGAGTTTATTGACGCTAGTTACGACTCGCTGCTATACTCATTTAGAAGTGGTGATCGCTGACATTAATATTCATGGCATTTCACCTTGTAGAGTTCATGTTTTCTACCCCGTTTTTTGGTATTTTTGGGATAAAATGTAGCCTATAAAAGAACCCAGTTTACGAGCTACCTATATTCGTTTTAAATTTAATCTCGATCAATTCAGTAAATAAGACGCGATTGAGCCTTACATCGTAACTTTCGAATAGTATTAGGATAGAAAAGAAAGGATTTTTTTAAATTTATTTATTTATTAACACTATATATTACAGGATAATGAGATATTGCACCAATAAACCTTAGAAGGTTTTCCTCACATTCGTCTATTTTAGGTATATTTAAATCAGGGTACATACTAACCCTTGTAAGTAGATACAAGGTATAGATAAAAGTTGTATGTATGTTGTATTGTATGAGTTATATCAGCCAAGGGTGAGGGAGGTGGCTAACTAATTATTCTCGCTACCCGCGCTCACTTGCACCACGGCCTACTTTACAAAGTCTTCAGGTACACAATTTACAGCCCCCTCCTTAACAAGGCACTTAGCTCCCCCTTAAATAATTGCGATCTTGCAGATTAGCTACCGATATAGGACGCTCAATTGTTGATGAAAATGTTTCGTGAACTTTTATTTGAGAGCTACTGTGGTCTAGTGGTATGAATTCTTTCAAGGAACTGTCGTCGTGGGTTTGAATTTTCATATTCTTAAGTGCTATAAATGGTTTTACAAAGAATTTTATGGATCGAACAAACATTGGCCCACCTGATGTTAAGTGGTAACCATCATCTATAAAATTTTTGCCTCGAAAGTCACGCACGATAGGAACGTGCCCTACGTGCATCAACTTGTAGCTTACAGATGTTAAGCCTCATGTGCCTGTAATTATTAAAAGTGCAATAAAGAATGAAATAAATGAAATAAATAAATAATTTCACCGATAACCACACTCTTCAGTCCGAAAAATTAAAAGTAAAAGTAGTAAGCACCTAACTGGTAAAATAAATAGTAACTATCGACAAAGGCAAGTCCCATAGCCATAAAGTGGTATATACTCGAGGCGATGGGCTCCGCGCCTCTGGCTAATGGACCATCGGGCGGAGTGTCGACCCGGACTGCCCACTCGGCCGTTACACGCGAGACCAGGGACGGAAACACACGGGTCTACACTCGGTCACGTCGAATGAATGAATGGAATGAAAATATTATCATTCAGCCGTTATGGTCCCATTGGAGGGGAAAGGCCTCCCTTCATTGTTTCCACTCTTCGCGATGTAACGCAGCTACAGGCCACGAGCTTAAATAAATAGATAATGCTGGACAATCCACACAGCACCAACTAGCCCCAAAGTAAGCCACTCAAAGCTTCTGTTATGGGTAATAGATAACTTATATATATTTAATACATTACATACTTACATAGATAGATATTTTTATTATACATAGAAAACACCCAGACCAACGGAACAAATTTCTGCAGATCGTACACAGATTTGTTCCGAGGCGGGAATCGAACCCGCAACCTTTTGCGTCGCAGGCGGACTCTCGCCCGCTGCGCCACTGAGGTCGTCGAGCTTAGTGGCAATCAAGCTCGTCTCTCCATCTCATTCTGGGCCTTCCACGTCGCCGTCTTGCATTCTGTAGGATCCAACCGGTGCTCCTCTTTGCACCAGCAGATGGAACAAGCAGCTGGCCCATCTGTTAAGTGGTAACCATCACCTATAAGAAAGCATTGCCTCGTAAGTCATGCACGATAAGAACGTGCCCTAAAATACACTGCCCTGCGTCCATCAGCCTGTAATTACACCGGCGACCACACTCTTCAAACCGAAACACAGCGTTGCTGCTTGGCGGTAGAACAAGGCGTGGTGGTAGTACTTCCCCGGACGAGTCACACACAAAGAGCTCTACTACTCTTAAACTACATTATACTTAGTTGCACATCAAAAAGGTTTTTTCGAAAGTGTGTAGTGAAATAATTTTAAGTGTTGTGTTGTTTTAAGCTGGCACCTATATTCTCCTAGATTACGTTTAAGCTGGCACCTATATTCTCCTAGATTAAGTTTAAGCTGGCACCTATATTCTCCTAGATAACGTTTAAGCTGGCACCTATATTCTCCTAGATTAAGTTTAAGCTGGCACCTATATTCTCCTAGATTACGTTTAAGCTGGCACCTATATTCTCCTAGATTAAGTTTAAGCTGGCACCTATATTCTCCTAGATTACGTTTAAGCTGGCACCTATATTCTCCTAGATTAAGTTTAAGCTGGCACCTATATTCTCCTAGATTACGTTTAAGCTGGCACCTATATTCTCCTAGATTACGTTTAAGCTGGCACCTATATTCTCCTAGATTACGTTTAACGTTTCAAAGTAATCTTTGTGATATAATTGGATAAATACAATTGACTTAATATAAGAAACGTCCAGCAAAAACTATTTGTAGTCAGAGATATCTCCCGTATGTCTCTCTGTCCCCCATGATGGATGACACGTCTCCCACACGCGGTGATCTCTATAATCCAAGACTCTTCGTATTAACAATTATATCATGACAACTGGCAGACGCTTCATCATCATCATCAGTAAGACCACTGGTGGACACATTTTCATTAAATGGGCGGTCTTATCATTCCTTCTCACTTATACAATTACTATTGTGTGTACATTTTCATCGATACAAGTTTTTCTGCTCAAAAGTTAGCATAAGTACGAAAACTAGAGAAACAAATTTTTGAGTAAGAAAACTTTCTGACTCTCACAGAATAAGGCAGATAAAGCCTATGCTGGATATCAAGCGTGCCAAGAACAGCTACGCTTTGCTACGAGTGCTACGAGATACAGCTACGCTTAGCTACGAGTGCTACGGGATACAACTACGCTTTGCTACGAGTGCTACGAGTGCTACGGGATACGGCTACGCTTTGCTACGAGTGCTACGTGATACATTTCGAGTAATAGTATGAATATGAATGAGTGAAAATTCTTTATTGTACACCTTATAAACTACAACAATAGAAAACAAATTTTAACAACTAAATATTTTATATGGGCAGTCTTGTTGCTAAAAAGCTCTTCCAGAAAACCTTTGGAAGGAGAGTATCTAGCCATGAATCATGTTCCTAAGCGTATAAGAAGTAGATTTTACCGAAAATATGTATTTATTCGATACTTTTAAAGCAGAGGCCTGATGCTGACGTGATTGTGTGGACAGAGTGGTGGCGGTTTCAAAAAAAATATTATATTTACTAACTGATACATAGGCGCGGTATGCATAATGCATAATTTCTTTGCTATCTAAGCACCCGATAGGTTGAGTCATTGAGAGTCTTTGAGGTTGTTTAAGAGCTAAGTCAGAAGCAAATACAAACATAATATAATATTTGTGGACATTCCACAGCCCCGAACTAAGCCAAAGCTTGTGATATAGCTGATATACTACTTATTGACGTATTCTTGTTATTACATGCTTATAATATAATATAACACCCAGACAGAGAACAAAAATCTATGTTCGTCACACAAATGTGTTTTTTTTCTCGGTGGGAATCGAACTCACGTCCTGATGCACGACGTAGAGCGACGCAGACAAAGCAGAGCTACTCCCGACTTAGCTGTGAAGGCCTGTCACATCATTCGAAAATGCTCATTTTTCAGTAATTGGTATTTTGCACGTGACAGATGGCAAACCCATCGCCGCCAGAATACTAACTTGGTTCTTTACTATCTATCTACCGAGCCTGGAAAACATCCATCGTACCTGGAGAAGAAATTCTTGTAGCCGTTCTATTTTTTATTCATAACCAATTTCAAATCGCTCTATCGCTCCATCGCAAGTTTGTTGGCTGTTCTTCTAGGCTTTGATCGTGTGGAACTTGCACCTAGAGTCTAGTTTTAAGACGTTTCAAAGTGATCCTTGTGATTTTATTGAATAAATACCTTTTGACTTTGAAGCTGTTACTATTTTTATATTTATAAGTCAAGTAGTAGAGCCCCGCGGTTTCACCCGCGCAGATTTAAATCCCAGTATTCCCACGGGATAAAAAGTAGCCTATGTGTTATTCAAAACTATAATATATCTCTATGCCAACTTTTACCAAGATCCGTTCAGCCGTTCTGGAGTTATAGAGTAGCAAACATCCATCCATCCATACTTACAAACTTTCGCATTTATAATATTAGTAGGATTTCAATTTTACCTGCCAAGCGTTGTATACTTTGGGGGAGCTATGTCCTACTGTGGGCTTTTCGGCCTCTGATGATGATGATGATAAAGTCAATTTCAAATCGCTTCCGCTATCACTCTGACCACTCGCCGTGTAAGGTGCACTCTCGATTCTGCCGCGAACACAGTTTTTGCTGCGTTTCCTATGTACTCCATCGCGTGAATATTTAAACTTTCGACACCACTTTTAGCAATCTTATGCATTCAGAGCTAAAGTAAACAAGATAACTTAAAGACAGCCCAGCTCAGTTGGTAGTCGCTCTGCCTTTTTTGCGATAGGCTGTGGGTTCGATCCCCACAGAACCCCAGAGAACAAACATTTGGTTGTTCTCTGTCTGTTGTTCTGTTTGGTTGTTCTCTTAACTTATTCTAACACCACGAGTGTTAAAATAAGTTAAGTATAATGTTATGTATTATAAATATCTGGTTTCCCATAAGTTTATCTTGCTTTGGAGCTACACAAGGATATGTAAAATTGTCAAATGGTCCAATGGTCCTCCATTTAGTACTTCAATAATCACAAAAAAAATGTCTCAGATTTTATAATAAATTCATATAATTAAATAAAACTAGACAAGTACCAGGTAAGGATCAGGACAAAAATAACGGACAAAAAAATCAAACCAACAACCCCTCCAAACCTTCATACCAAGCCAATAAAGTTCCACGTATGTAAGTTATAATCCCAGAACTACCCCCCCCCCCCCCCTGCCCTGAGTCAGCAAAGTGTTTACGACTCATAAAACAAGACATCGACATCCCTGCTCTAGAGTCGATGCTACGGCCGCACATGCCCGCACGAAATCGCTTTTCGTGTCGCTATAACATTGTGACACATGATTTTATCTGTCAACGTCAAAGTCACGAATAAATTAAATTACTAGAATAGAAGAAAAAGCCAATAAAAAACTGCTGACAAAATTACGGCCTTTTTTATGCTATCTTGATTTGTTATTTCATTGTGATAATAATTATTATTTTTATTACAATTTTGATTATATTGTAATAAAACTGTAACCGTATACCGTATGTCGTCACTACTGTAAATATGACAAAAGATGAATAAAAACTGAAACAGCTTCACGACTTTGATCCCCAGGCACGGTAGATATCCCTTCAGATCTCCCACAGTACCAAGTAGGTACTAATTCAAGATTCTTTGAGGATGTCTAAGGGGGGTAGTCAGAGGTACGTCCAAACATTACATTTGGCACATACCCACATTTTGCAGTAGTTAGTATTCCATACGTGACAGGTTGCAAGCCCATCGCCGCTGTTAGATTAGAATACTAACTGGTTTCCTCGCGATGTTTTCCTTCACCGTTTAAGAGCACTGGCATTGCGCACATAAATTTTTCGATAGAAAAATCCATTGGTGCACAACCGGATTCGAACCTGCGACCTTACGATCGGAAGGCGGGGTCACTCCCACTAGACCACCGGTGCACAAAAGATGAATAAATGAAATGAAATAAAGAAACTAATAGTGCTAGGTCTACTGGATAAAATCCTTTCACCACACTGCTTAGAAATACTTGTGACACGAAGAACAAAAACAATATTATAATAAATATTACCTATATCCCCTATTAATTATTTTTATGAGTCAATCCATTCTTATTCATATCGAGATTTTATCATTTTCAGCATCCCCAATCCACTGGCTTTTCGACATTCTGTCTTTTACAATGTCATCGGTCCATCGTCAGGGGTGGGGGTGGCTATTTGCACCCTGTACATAGTTTGAGCTTATTACTTAGGTACTAGTACCGATTTATATCGAGTGAAAAACTTTGCACGAAGATTATAAGATGTATATTTTCTAATGCGCCATACAGTCTGGGATATTTCGATTACTTTCTGGTAATTATGTTTATTTATATCAAAAATTGCCGGTTTCAATTTAACCAAAACGAGTTTATTTTAGTTTTCATCAATGTCTATTTACATAGGTACTGTATGTACACTAGAATTTATATAATATATTCTTTTAAATCTTCAAACAAAACTTGGAACAAAATAAAGTTACATAAGCATTTATAGGTTTCTTTTTTCTACTAATATGCGAGTGAAGCCACAGGCGTAATATATAATTCAATTTGATATATTGTGAATACTCATATTCATTGTAACTTTATTTGATATTTGATTGCTTTGTTTCAAAGCTCACAAATAACAATGTAAATTGATTCGAGTTGGCAACACTCGTTTTATCGCTTTCAGAACTTTAATGAAAAAAACATTTCCCTGTAAAACACCCCTTTATGGCTCCACCCTCATTGTTGCTGGTCTGGGGGTTGAAATAGCATTTTAACGTTATTTTAATTTGGCCTAATGCCTGTTTTATTGGACAGTGATACAAACCTCTTTTACGCTATACTCGGATGACCATCAAAGTCAAAAAAATCCAAGGATCGCACCGGTGACTCTAGGTGCCAGTTCCACGGGACCAAGCCAAGAAGAACAGCCAACAAACTTAGGACTTGGTTTCAACAGTCCACCAGACTCCGGAGCGAAGTTGGCCGCTGTAGAGACAACCTGTGCAGGCAAGCATTATTTAAGTATTGTCTAGTGTTCTATTTTATTTATTTAAACGCACAAAATACATTACAACCAAGAAAAAACTAAAACTAAAATAATACAACTGATCTGGATTGTATCGTAAATATATGTGCATACAGCCGATAATAATATACAGCAGATATACAGCAGATACAAGGAGCACATGGCGGCTTACAGAGGCAATTGTCCCGAAAGATCTCATTTTGCAAAACATCTAATCGAATCCTCTCATTCACTAAATAACAATCACACTTATAAAATATTACATACCTGCGATAAAGGCTTTAGGATGTCTGTTTTAGAATGTTTAGAAATTACAAAACACAATACACAAAACTACACACTGTTGAATGAGCAAAACACATTCACAAGATCACCGTTGTTACGTATTTTTTCGAACGGTGCTGTAAACAACGATCGACCGTCCGATGACTCACCAACAACGAGTCACTATCACTAATCGTCGGCTACCTGGCGGCGCAGGTATAAATAGTGGGGCGGGCGAGTATTGACTCACTTTCAGCTCAGCGCTCGACGAGGTAACACGTTCGGTGCACAGCGGGTCAATTTCCTGAAGATGCTTCGTAGAGAAGTGAAACACGTGTCGAAGTCTAATTAAGTTTATTCCAGCTTAAGGAGATTAGTTCAGCGGATAAGTACTACATATTGCTTTGTTCGAGTTAATTTATATTTAACAATGGACTTCCGCAAAGTCACGCCTGAGTCAATTAACTATCTTAAATCAGCAGGTACAGCTGAACAGGCGAAACTCTACATCAAACTCACTAAGTCACATCGTATTGCAGCTCAGAATGTTTGGTTCAATCAACAGTGTAAACGAAACAGGTTAGTTCCATCTTATATTAATATTCGTTCTAATACTCATAGTCGGGCAGCTAATATTGCATTAAATAGGGCGAGAGAGATTTGGCTAGATGAGGAAGTTAGGTACTGGTTCTCAGTGAGAGACAATTTAAAAAATCATCTTAAAGTTTTATACACAGAACTAGTTTTTTCATTACATAATATAGAGTTTGACATTTTGGATAGTAAAGCGAGGGAGTTTGCCTCAATTGCTGCTCACAAAAAGTATTTGGTGCAGTCAAGAAAATTAGATATATTACTTAGAGACATTAATAGACAGGGTACTTCAAACCATATCGATCACAATAGCTTACAAATAGAACAGAATACGTGTCCGCATTCATTTCATGAAAGAGTAAAAAATTTAAGTGGTGTCCAACTTTCGGTATCAGAGTGTTCTCTTTTAGAAAAAGGTCTCAAATATAACATACAGCCAGTGGTGTCCAAAAAACCATTAGAATCATTAGCGGTCGACTCAGAAATGGCGATTGTAAGGTCTAAAAAAGATGACGCAATTAAACACCTTGTAGCTTCTAATATTAAACAGGCATTCACCTCATCCTCTACTTCGCTAATTTCAGACGATATACGTATTTACAGGTCTTTACAAAATAAAATACAGCAAAACGATCTAGTTGTTTCTAAAGCTGATAAGGGGAATACAGTTGTTATTTTGGAAAGAAATAGTTACATACAAAAGGTTAATGACGTAATACAGGGTAGTGATTTTGAAAAATTACGTTCAGATCCAACTAGGATGTTCACAGAACAGTTAAAAAATGTCACTAAACACGTATCCTACATTTCACCCAACTCACTAAAATATATTGTTCCCATGAATCCGAGGTCCCCTATGTTGTATGGTTTACCTAAAATTCATAAGGTTAACATACCTATTCGCCCAGTAGTTTCTTATATTGGAGCCCCAGCATACAAATTATCAGGACACTTGAATTATCTTTTAAAATTAAAATCAAATTATACCCCCAAATTTAGTTTAAAAAATAGTTTAGAGTTAATAGATAAAATTAAAGATGTCACTTTACCGCAGGGAGCCAAGCTGTTGTCATTAGATGTTGAAAGCTTGTTTACAAATGTACCTTATCAGGAATGTTTGCAGATACTTGAAGGACATTTTGAAAGACAACGTATGCACCCGGGGGAGGTTGATGAATTGATATCATTAACTAAAAACTGTATGGACCAAAATTATTTCAGATTCGAAAATCAATATTACAAACAAAAGGAGGGGTTAGCTATGGGTTCGCCTCTCAGTCCACTGATGGCTGACATTTTTATGGATCACTTTGAAAATACTCATATTGTAGATCAACCAAATATTTTATATTACTATAGATATGTAGACGACATAATTATATGTTGGACTGGTACCCTTCGTCAAATTGATGTTTTTGTCAATAAAATCAACAGTAAACACTCAAAAATAAAATTTAAATTAGAATTAGAGGACGAAAATAGTAAATCACTAAACTTCTTAGATTTAACAATTTCGAGAATAGGTAATAGGCACGATTTCAGAATTTATAGGAAACCCACATACACAGATGTTACAATTCCAGTATCTTCTTGTCATCCCATTCAACATAAATTGGCAGCTTATCGTAGTTTTATCCATAGATTAATGTCGGTTCCACTTTCTCAAGACAATTATAATAGGGAGCTCAACATAATATATTACATGGCTAAAAGAAACGGTTACAATAGAAGTATGGTTGACGGATTAATTAAGGGAAAACGTCGTAGTATTGTTCGATCACTTCTATATCCCGTGCAACAAGATGGACCACAGAAATATTTGGGCAGTCTAACTTATTTAGGAGCAATTAGCGACAAAGTTTCAAAAATATTGTTTAAAAATAAAATTAGGGTAGCATACAGAACGAACAACTCATTGAGACAAATTTGTAACGGTAAAGATAAATTGGAAAACAATAAAAAAGCGGGTATTTATAAATTGATTTGTGATGAATGTAATGGTGTTTACATAGGTCAAACCGGTCGTAATTTCCAAACCAGATACAAGGAGCACATGGCGGCTTACAGAGGCAATTGTCCCGAAAGATCTCATTTTGCAAAACATCTAATCGAATCCTCTCATTCACTAAATAACAATCACACTTATAAAATATTACATACCTGCGATAAAGGCTTTAGGATGTCTGTTTTAGAATGTTTAGAAATTACAAAACACAATACACAAAACTACACACTGTTGAATGAGCAAAACACATTCACAAGATCACCGTTGTTACGTATTTTTTCGAACGGTGCTGTAAACAACGATCGACCGTCCGATGACTCACCAACAACGAGTCACTATCACTAATCGTCGGCTACCTGGCGGCGCAGGTATAAATAGTGGGGCGGGCGAGTATTGACTCACTTTCAGCTCAGCGCTCGACGAGGTAACACGTTCGGTGCACAGCGGGTCAATTTCCTGAAGATGCTTCGTAGAGAAGTGAAACACGTGTCGAAGTCTAATTAAGTTTATTCCAGCTTAAGGAGATTAGTTCAGCGGATAAGTACTACATATTGCTTTGTTCGAGTTAATTTATATTTAACAATGGACTTCCGCAAAGTCACGCCTGAGTCAATTAACTATCTTAAATCAGCAGGTACAGCTGAACAGGCGAAACTCTACATCAAACTCACTAAGTCACATCGTATTGCAGCTCAGAATGTTTGGTTCAATCAACAGTGTAAACGAAACAGGTTAGTTCCATCTTATATTAATATTCGTTCTAATACTCATAGTCGGGCAGCTAATATTGCATTAAATAGGGCGAGAGAGATTTGGCTAGATGAGGAAGTTAGGTACTGGTTCTCAGTGAGAGACAATTTAAAAAATCATCTTAAAGTTTTATACACAGAACTAGTTTTTTCATTACATAATATAGAGTTTGACATTTTGGATAGTAAAGCGAGGGAGTTTGCCTCAATTGCTGCTCACAAAAAGTATTTGGTGCAGTCAAGAAAATTAGATATATTACTTAGAGACATTAATAGACAGGGTACTTCAAACCATATCGATCACAATAGCTTACAAATAGAACAGAATACGTGTCCGCATTCATTTCATGAAAGAGTAAAAAATTTAAGTGGTGTCCAACTTTCGGTATCAGAGTGTTCTCTTTTAGAAAAAGGTCTCAAATATAACATACAGCCAGTGGTGTCCAAAAAACCATTAGAATCATTAGCGGTCGACTCAGAAATGGCGATTGTAAGGTCTAAAAAAGATGACGCAATTAAACACCTTGTAGCTTCTAATATTAAACAGGCATTCACCTCATCCTCTACTTCGCTAATTTCAGACGATATACGTATTTACAGGTCTTTACAAAATAAAATACAGCAAAACGATCTAGTTGTTTCTAAAGCTGATAAGGGGAATACAGTTGTTATTTTGGAAAGAAATAGTTACATACAAAAGGTTAATGACGTAATACAGGGTAGTGATTTTGAAAAATTACGTTCAGATCCAACTAGGATGTTCACAGAACAGTTAAAAAATGTCACTAAACACGTATCCTACATTTCACCCAACTCACTAAAATATATTGTTCCCATGAATCCGAGGTCCCCTATGTTGTATGGTTTACCTAAAATTCATAAGGTTAACATACCTATTCGCCCAGTAGTTTCTTATATTGGAGCCCCAGCATACAAATTATCAGGACACTTGAATTATCTTTTAAAATTAAAATCAAATTATACCCCCAAATTTAGTTTAAAAAATAGTTTAGAGTTAATAGATAAAATTAAAGATGTCACTTTACCGCAGGGAGCCAAGCTGTTGTCATTAGATGTTGAAAGCTTGTTTACAAATGTACCTTATCAGGAATGTTTGCAGATACTTGAAGGACATTTTGAAAGACAACGTATGCACCCGGGGGAGGTTGATGAATTGATATCATTAACTAAAAACTGTATGGACCAAAATTATTTCAGATTCGAAAATCAATATTACAAACAAAAGGAGGGGTTAGCTATGGGTTCGCCTCTCAGTCCACTGATGGCTGACATTTTTATGGATCACTTTGAAAATACTCATATTGTAGATCAACCAAATATTTTATATTACTATAGATATGTAGACGACATAATTATATGTTGGACTGGTACCCTTCGTCAAATTGATGTTTTTGTCAATAAAATCAACAGTAAACACTCAAAAATAAAATTTAAATTAGAATTAGAGGACGAAAATAGTAAATCACTAAACTTCTTAGATTTAACAATTTCGAGAATAGGTAATAGGCACGATTTCAGAATTTATAGGAAACCCACATACACAGATGTTACAATTCCAGTATCTTCTTGTCATCCCATTCAACATAAATTGGCAGCTTATCGTAGTTTTATCCATAGATTAATGTCGGTTCCACTTTCTCAAGACAATTATAATAGGGAGCTCAACATAATATATTACATGGCTAAAAGAAACGGTTACAATAGAAGTATGGTTGACGGATTAATTAAGGGAAAACGTCGTAGTATTGTTCGATCACTTCTATATCCCGTGCAACAAGATGGACCACAGAAATATTTGGGCAGTCTAACTTATTTAGGAGCAATTAGCGACAAAGTTTCAAAAATATTGTTTAAAAATAAAATTAGGGTAGCATACAGAACGAACAACTCATTGAGACAAATTTGTAACGGTAAAGATAAATTGGAAAACAATAAAAAAGCGGGTATTTATAAATTGATTTGTGATGAATGTAATGGTGTTTACATAGGTCAAACCGGTCGTAATTTCCAAACCAGATACAAGGAGCACATGGCGGCTTACAGAGGCAATTGTCCCGAAAGATCTCATTTTGCAAAACATCTAATCGAATCCTCTCATTCACTAAATAACAATCACACTTATAAAATATTACATACCTGCGATAAAGGCTTTAGGATGTCTGTTTTAGAATGTTTAGAAATTACAAAACACAATACACAAAACTACACACTGTTGAATGAGCAAAACACATTCACAAGATCACCGTTGTTACGTATTTTTTCGAACGGTGCTGTAAACAACGATCGACCGTCCGATGACTCACCAACAACGAGTCACTATCACTAATCGTCGGCTACCTGGCGGCGCAGGTATAAATAGTGGGGCGGGCGAGTATTGACTCACTTTCAGCTCAGCGCTCGACGAGGTAACACGTTCGGTGCACAGCGGGTCAATTTCCTGAAGATGCTTCGTAGAGAAGTGAAACACGTGTCGAAGTCTAATTAAGTTTATTCCAGCTTAAGGAGATTAGTTCAGCGGATAAGTACTACATATTGCTTTGTTCGAGTTAATTTATATTTAACAATGGACTTCCGCAAAGTCACGCCTGAGTCAATTAACTATCTTAAATCAGCAGGTACAGCTGAACAGGCGAAACTCTACATCAAACTCACTAAGTCACATCGTATTGCAGCTCAGAATGTTTGGTTCAATCAACAGTGTAAACGAAACAGGTTAGTTCCATCTTATATTAATATTCGTTCTAATACTCATAGTCGGGCAGCTAATATTGCATTAAATAGGGCGAGAGAGATTTGGCTAGATGAGGAAGTTAGGTACTGGTTCTCAGTGAGAGACAATTTAAAAAATCATCTTAAAGTTTTATACACAGAACTAGTTTTTTCATTACATAATATAGAGTTTGACATTTTGGATAGTAAAGCGAGGGAGTTTGCCTCAATTGCTGCTCACAAAAAGTATTTGGTGCAGTCAAGAAAATTAGATATATTACTTAGAGACATTAATAGACAGGGTACTTCAAACCATATCGATCACAATAGCTTACAAATAGAACAGAATACGTGTCCGCATTCATTTCATGAAAGAGTAAAAAATTTAAGTGGTGTCCAACTTTCGGTATCAGAGTGTTCTCTTTTAGAAAAAGGTCTCAAATATAACATACAGCCAGTGGTGTCCAAAAAACCATTAGAATCATTAGCGGTCGACTCAGAAATGGCGATTGTAAGGTCTAAAAAAGATGACGCAATTAAACACCTTGTAGCTTCTAATATTAAACAGGCATTCACCTCATCCTCTACTTCGCTAATTTCAGACGATATACGTATTTACAGGTCTTTACAAAATAAAATACAGCAAAACGATCTAGTTGTTTCTAAAGCTGATAAGGGGAATACAGTTGTTATTTTGGAAAGAAATAGTTACATACAAAAGGTTAATGACGTAATACAGGGTAGTGATTTTGAAAAATTACGTTCAGATCCAACTAGGATGTTCACAGAACAGTTAAAAAATGTCACTAAACACGTATCCTACATTTCACCCAACTCACTAAAATATATTGTTCCCATGAATCCGAGGTCCCCTATGTTGTATGGTTTACCTAAAATTCATAAGGTTAACATACCTATTCGCCCAGTAGTTTCTTATATTGGAGCCCCAGCATACAAATTATCAGGACACTTGAATTATCTTTTAAAATTAAAATCAAATTATACCCCCAAATTTAGTTTAAAAAATAGTTTAGAGTTAATAGATAAAATTAAAGATGTCACTTTACCGCAGGGAGCCAAGCTGTTGTCATTAGATGTTGAAAGCTTGTTTACAAATGTACCTTATCAGGAATGTTTGCAGATACTTGAAGGACATTTTGAAAGACAACGTATGCACCCGGGGGAGGTTGATGAATTGATATCATTAACTAAAAACTGTATGGACCAAAATTATTTCAGATTCGAAAATCAATATTACAAACAAAAGGAGGGGTTAGCTATGGGTTCGCCTCTCAGTCCACTGATGGCTGACATTTTTATGGATCACTTTGAAAATACTCATATTGTAGATCAACCAAATATTTTATATTACTATAGATATGTAGACGACATAATTATATGTTGGACTGGTACCCTTCGTCAAATTGATGTTTTTGTCAATAAAATCAACAGTAAACACTCAAAAATAAAATTTAAATTAGAATTAGAGGACGAAAATAGTAAATCACTAAACTTCTTAGATTTAACAATTTCGAGAATAGGTAATAGGCACGATTTCAGAATTTATAGGAAACCCACATACACAGATGTTACAATTCCAGTATCTTC
Source organism: Plemyria rubiginata (assembly GCA_963576535.1). NCBI lineage: Eukaryota > Metazoa > Arthropoda > Insecta > Lepidoptera > Geometridae > Plemyria > Plemyria rubiginata. The sequence continues at coordinate 181,870 of OY754931.1, forward strand.
TTGTCATCCCATTCAACATAAATTGGCAGCTTATCGTAGTTTTATCCATAGATTAATGTCGGTTCCACTTTCTCAAGACAATTATAATAGGGAGCTCAACATAATATATTACATGGCTAAAAGAAACGGTTACAATAGAAGTATGGTTGACGGATTAATTAAGGGAAAACGTCGTAGTATTGTTCGATCACTTCTATATCCCGTGCAACAAGATGGACCACAGAAATATTTGGGCAGTCTAACTTATTTAGGAGCAATTAGCGACAAAGTTTCAAAAATATTGTTTAAAAATAAAATTAGGGTAGCATACAGAACGAACAACTCATTGAGACAAATTTGTAACGGTAAAGATAAATTGGAAAACAATAAAAAAGCGGGTATTTATAAATTGATTTGTGATGAATGTAATGGTGTTTACATAGGTCAAACCGGTCGTAATTTCCAAACCAGATACAAGGAGCACATGGCGGCTTACAGAGGCAATTGTCCCGAAAGATCTCATTTTGCAAAACATCTAATCGAATCCTCTCATTCACTAAATAACAATCACACTTATAAAATATTACATACCTGCGATAAAGGCTTTAGGATGTCTGTTTTAGAATGTTTAGAAATTACAAAACACAATACACAAAACTACACACTGTTGAATGAGCAAAACACATTCACAAGATCACCGTTGTTACGTATTTTTTCGAACGGTGCTGTAAACAACGATCGACCGTCCGATGACTCACCAACAACGAGTCACTATCACTAATCGTCGGCTACCTGGCGGCGCAGGTATAAATAGTGGGGCGGGCGAGTATTGACTCACTTTCAGCTCAGCGCTCGACGAGGTAACACGTTCGGTGCACAGCGGGTCAATTTCCTGAAGATGCTTCGTAGAGAAGTGAAACACGTGTCGAAGTCTAATTAAGTTTATTCCAGCTTAAGGAGATTAGTTCAGCGGATAAGTACTACATATTGCTTTGTTCGAGTTAATTTATATTTAACAATGGACTTCCGCAAAGTCACGCCTGAGTCAATTAACTATCTTAAATCAGCAGGTACAGCTGAACAGGCGAAACTCTACATCAAACTCACTAAGTCACATCGTATTGCAGCTCAGAATGTTTGGTTCAATCAACAGTGTAAACGAAACAGGTTAGTTCCATCTTATATTAATATTCGTTCTAATACTCATAGTCGGGCAGCTAATATTGCATTAAATAGGGCGAGAGAGATTTGGCTAGATGAGGAAGTTAGGTACTGGTTCTCAGTGAGAGACAATTTAAAAAATCATCTTAAAGTTTTATACACAGAACTAGTTTTTTCATTACATAATATAGAGTTTGACATTTTGGATAGTAAAGCGAGGGAGTTTGCCTCAATTGCTGCTCACAAAAAGTATTTGGTGCAGTCAAGAAAATTAGATATATTACTTAGAGACATTAATAGACAGGGTACTTCAAACCATATCGATCACAATAGCTTACAAATAGAACAGAATACGTGTCCGCATTCATTTCATGAAAGAGTAAAAAATTTAAGTGGTGTCCAACTTTCGGTATCAGAGTGTTCTCTTTTAGAAAAAGGTCTCAAATATAACATACAGCCAGTGGTGTCCAAAAAACCATTAGAATCATTAGCGGTCGACTCAGAAATGGCGATTGTAAGGTCTAAAAAAGATGACGCAATTAAACACCTTGTAGCTTCTAATATTAAACAGGCATTCACCTCATCCTCTACTTCGCTAATTTCAGACGATATACGTATTTACAGGTCTTTACAAAATAAAATACAGCAAAACGATCTAGTTGTTTCTAAAGCTGATAAGGGGAATACAGTTGTTATTTTGGAAAGAAATAGTTACATACAAAAGGTTAATGACGTAATACAGGGTAGTGATTTTGAAAAATTACGTTCAGATCCAACTAGGATGTTCACAGAACAGTTAAAAAATGTCACTAAACACGTATCCTACATTTCACCCAACTCACTAAAATATATTGTTCCCATGAATCCGAGGTCCCCTATGTTGTATGGTTTACCTAAAATTCATAAGGTTAACATACCTATTCGCCCAGTAGTTTCTTATATTGGAGCCCCAGCATACAAATTATCAGGACACTTGAATTATCTTTTAAAATTAAAATCAAATTATACCCCCAAATTTAGTTTAAAAAATAGTTTAGAGTTAATAGATAAAATTAAAGATGTCACTTTACCGCAGGGAGCCAAGCTGTTGTCATTAGATGTTGAAAGCTTGTTTACAAATGTACCTTATCAGGAATGTTTGCAGATACTTGAAGGACATTTTGAAAGACAACGTATGCACCCGGGGGAGGTTGATGAATTGATATCATTAACTAAAAACTGTATGGACCAAAATTATTTCAGATTCGAAAATCAATATTACAAACAAAAGGAGGGGTTAGCTATGGGTTCGCCTCTCAGTCCACTGATGGCTGACATTTTTATGGATCACTTTGAAAATACTCATATTGTAGATCAACCAAATATTTTATATTACTATAGATATGTAGACGACATAATTATATGTTGGACTGGTACCCTTCGTCAAATTGATGTTTTTGTCAATAAAATCAACAGTAAACACTCAAAAATAAAATTTAAATTAGAATTAGAGGACGAAAATAGTAAATCACTAAACTTCTTAGATTTAACAATTTCGAGAATAGGTAATAGGCACGATTTCAGAATTTATAGGAAACCCACATACACAGATGTTACAATTCCAGTATCTTCTTGTCATCCCATTCAACATAAATTGGCAGCTTATCGTAGTTTTATCCATAGATTAATGTCGGTTCCACTTTCTCAAGACAATTATAATAGGGAGCTCAACATAATATATTACATGGCTAAAAGAAACGGTTACAATAGAAGTATGGTTGACGGATTAATTAAGGGAAAACGTCGTAGTATTGTTCGATCACTTCTATATCCCGTGCAACAAGATGGACCACAGAAATATTTGGGCAGTCTAACTTATTTAGGAGCAATTAGCGACAAAGTTTCAAAAATATTGTTTAAAAATAAAATTAGGGTAGCATACAGAACGAACAACTCATTGAGACAAATTTGTAACGGTAAAGATAAATTGGAAAACAATAAAAAAGCGGGTATTTATAAATTGATTTGTGATGAATGTAATGGTGTTTACATAGGTCAAACCGGTCGTAATTTCCAAACCAGATACAAGGAGCACATGGCGGCTTACAGAGGCAATTGTCCCGAAAGATCTCATTTTGCAAAACATCTAATCGAATCCTCTCATTCACTAAATAACAATCACACTTATAAAATATTACATACCTGCGATAAAGGCTTTAGGATGTCTGTTTTAGAATGTTTAGAAATTACAAAACACAATACACAAAACTACACACTGTTGAATGAGCAAAACACATTCACAAGATCACCGTTGTTACGTATTTTTTCGAACGGTGCTGTAAACAACGATCGACCGTCCGATGACTCACCAACAACGAGTCACTATCACTAATCGTCGGCTACCTGGCGGCGCAGGTATAAATAGTGGGGCGGGCGAGTATTGACTCACTTTCAGCTCAGCGCTCGACGAGGTAACACGTTCGGTGCACAGCGGGTCAATTTCCTGAAGATGCTTCGTAGAGAAGTGAAACACGTGTCGAAGTCTAATTAAGTTTATTCCAGCTTAAGGAGATTAGTTCAGCGGATAAGTACTACATATTGCTTTGTTCGAGTTAATTTATATTTAGCCGATAATAAATAAATAAATAAATAATGCTGGACAATCCACACAGCACTATCTAGCCCCAAAGTAAGCTATTCAAAGCTTGTGTTATGGGTACTAGATAACTGATATATTTAATACATTATATACTTACATAGATAGATATATTTTACTATACATAGAAAACACCCAGACCATCGGAACAAATTTCTGCAGATCGTACACAAATTTGTTCCAAGGCGGGAATCGAACCCGCAACCTCTTGCGTCGCAGGCAGGCTCTCGCCCGCTGCGCCACAGAGGTCGTCATAATAACATTTGTATGTCACGAGTTAGGTGAACATAATAGTTAATCTTAGAGTTCCATTGACACGATAAAAGAAGAAGAACCGTTTGCTTACAGAAAACGCTGATCGCCGCCGTGGACGCCACTGAGAACGCAGATTGAACGCTTTGCTGTCACCTCTCGCTCAAAACGGAGTTTTTACAAAGTAAAGAAACGTTTATCATTTTTAATTGACATTTTTAAATGGGATTCCGTTTGTCTTGTTCCAAGTCCTCAAAACTCACGATTTAAATGAACGCAGTCGTGGTACGTGCGGACTGGTTTAGGGTTCCGTAGGCTAATCGGCGAACGGAGACAGTTTTAAATAAGAAAATAAGTGAATACCTACTCATGAAAGAATGCTACCTAGCCCCAAACTGAGCTCATCTTGTGCTTTGGCAAGTTGGTAATAAAACACTGAAAACTTTTTTTTTACTAAAATACTATGTTGATTAGTTATAGTCACTGAGCGCTCTGTAAGCTAAATGAACCGATAATTCTGTTGCTTTTTTATTGATACAAAAATTATAATATTTTATAATAGAGCCGCAATAAAATGGTGGATAATATTAACACGGTCTTAATTCGTTATAACAATCCAAAGGTCGCGTGGAACTGGCACTAGAGTCACCTAGTTAGTTTTAAGACGTTTCAAGGCGATCCTTGTGATTATTGAATAAACATATTTTAACGTTGACTTTGAAAAACACAGAAGCAATATTTTCGGCTCACCTCAGATCGTCGATCTCAGGTCCACTCACGACCAACAGCGCAGAAGCCAAAGCTAACAACTATGTTGTTATCCTTATCAAATACACATCTACATAACCCTATAGCATTCATAGCCCGACTCGCGCTTGCCCGATTTTATAGTCGTTTTTGAAACACGGCGAGCTGACAGGTTGCCACTTGGACTCGTCTACAATTAGCGAGGAAGCCTCGCGTTTGTGGGATTTTTGGGAAAAGCTGTCGAATTTAAATTTGTAAATCACGTTTAGTTGTAATCACATTTATATATAATTTAGCTATTAGCTATATATACCGACTCTCAAGGGATCCTTTATTTTATTATTGAAAAGAAAATTTAAGGAACGAGCTGATCGGCCACCTGATGTTGAGTGGCTAGCTGTATAACAATCCATTGTTGCACGGCCGGATTCGAACCCAGGTCATTCTCATTGCACTAGAGTGTTTTTATAGGTTGATTTTAAAATCAGTAGATTTCGCAATTAAAAATACAATTTCACGCTCCGTGGCGCCGGTACAACGGCGGGTAGTTTCACAATACTGTTTTTCAGACTTTTTCCAATGGATTACCCCCAACGAAAACACACTTATTACTTTAACCTAATTACCCGTGAAACTTGCTAAAATATGCAAAGATCTCAGGATATTACCGATTCAGAACGTTTCAGGATATTATTAGCTGTTTTTCTGAAATATTTTTCAATTTCTACGCTTGAGTTACGTCAAAATAGGTTTTTGTGCGACACTGTAAATAGGATAGTGTTATATCAGCGATCTGGTTCCCATATTATAAGCTTGGCTTAGTTTAGAGCGAGATAGTGATGTATGAAAATTCTACCAATATTTATTTATATCTTCCCGCCGTGTTATCAGCGTGTGGTTTGTTTGTGCGAACCACAACCACATTTAACTGTGGTTATGTTATTAATCTATTCACCTCTGCCTTGTACTCGAAAAACCCCAAAGGGTTTCAACCGCAGAGATAAGGCTCGTTGACACAGTGACAGTTACTTGATGTGTAGTTACTAGAAGTAACTGGAAAGGGATTTTCAATTACTACATTTTTTTGCATCAGAAAGCTTAAAGCCAGAAATCTGAGTTATTATATCTTTAGATCTTGGGTTTATTATGTTCTGTCTGGGTAAACTAAGTATTGATTTGATCGTTAAAACTGTCACCTACTGTCACACACTGCAGGTATTTTGTTACAGTCCAATTTATTTTAATTATTAAATATTTTAAAGAAAATTCGTAATAAAACTGTTGATGTAAAGATCTCTATAATATATATCAAACACTTAAACTTACTAGCTTCTGAGCTCTCCTTAGAATATACTTTATCAAATGCTGTGCTCACTAAAAATCTAAATCACACTACTATTAGAATGTGGAAGTTTGGATGCTTGTTACTCAATCACGCCAGAACGGCTAAACAGATCTGGATGAAATTTGACACAGAGTTAGACTGGAATAGAACATAGGCTGCTTTTTAACTCGTGGGAATACCGGGATTTAAATGAAATGAAAATTATTTATTCGATCGAAGTATGGTCAGATTAGGTACAGTTGTTAATATAGAGTCAGAGTGAGTAGAGAAAAACTACGCGAGCGAAACCGCGAGGCACAACTAGTATAAATATGATCAAGTCTATAATCAGCTCGATCACAAGGTTCACTTTGAAACGTCCTATGAACTGGATGAATCTACCGCCAGCCAAACTAAAGCCCTTAAGGGTCCGGTGACAGCGGCTCGCAATTTCGAGGTGCGATTGGCTATTATTTCATTTTATTTCATTTCGGGGAGGTTTTTTGAAAGAATAACTCTAAAGAAACACGCATAAATACTGTTCGAACACAAATAATACAATAATATAAGGGAAATGTGCTTGAGTCAGAAATCATTTTGGTATTAGGTAAACGTAAGACCAAACATACTAATACCAAAATGATTTCTGATTCGGGCATGTTTCCCTTATATTATTGTATTATTTGTGTTCAAACAGTATTTATGCGTGTTTCTTTAGAGTTATTTTTTCAAACAACCTCCCCGAAATAAAATAAAATGAAATAATAGCCAATCGCACCACGAAATTGCGAGCCGCTGTCACCGGAGCCTTAAGAACAGGCTGGAAAAGAACTAGCCTTAGCGACTCGCGCCAGTGACTATCCCCGTGTAATCGCAGCTGCAAGCTCAGCACACGTACACTACAAACCAACTTCTTGCTAATAAAGTTGCTTTATCAAACGCTCTACGTGCTGGGTTCACAAAATGGCGGAAAGACAGAATGGCGGGAAACTCTATAGGAAAGGAACCGACAGAGAGTTTTTTCTGTAGGAATGTTTCTCGTTTATTGTGAATAGTTTTTGATTACACACTGCGTGTTTGCCAATCTTTCAACACTACTTCATTTCAAATAGCACAATTAAAAAAAAGCTAATTTGTCATTAAGTTGCACCACAGAATAAAGAATCTAGGTTGTACTTCTGATGGCTACACGTCAAGCTATACCTGTTTAGCTTGATCTGTATTCTGTGTGTACAATTGTTATAGTTCATTTGTTAAGTCTAACTTCAATGCTTTTTCTCTGTCCTTTACCTAAAAAGTCAACTTTTACGCTACTTTTAACAGAATAATTCCGCCATATTTTTGACATTTTGTCAGGTCGATGACCTAATAAAATTTTAATGAAAAAGTTTATGGATACAGGGCAGTGCGGTGTAGGGCACGTTCTTATCGTCCGTTACTAACGTGGCAATGCTGTTCTATAGGCGATAGTGACCATTTAGCATCAGGTGGGCCATCTGCTCAGCAAGTATACTAGAAAAATACCTTGTCAGACCAACTACATGACCGTGTGTCTCGTAAGATGACACACAAGACGGCCACAGTGCAATAAATCAAACGTATCTTAGATTTATAGCCACACTGGACCTACTGGTGCTATGTCACACTGTGGCAGCCACTTCTAGACTTCGAACTATTTTATAAGAAGTACTTTTTGAAAGTGACTAAAAATCAGATAGTCTCTTGATGTTGAGCGGTTATTTATATTTAGCAATATGACCCTAACATTGGGTTTTCTGCTTACAAAATAGACATTATGTTTGATACCTCTGTGGCGCAGCGGGCGAGAGTCCGCCTGCGACGCAAAATGTTACGGGTTCAATTCCCGCCTCGGAACAAATTTGCGTACGAACAGCAGAAATTTGTTCCGATCTAGGTGTTTTCTATGTATAAAAAAATACCTATCTATCTATTTAGTATACAATGTATTAAATATACCAGTTGTCTAGTAACCATAACACAAGCTTTGAGTAGCTTACTTTGGGGCTAGATGGTGCTGTGTGGATTGTCCAGCATTGCTTATCTTTATTATTTTGTTCCTTTCGTTTGAATAATACTAGAAATAGCTTCACATTTTAAAAACGCCAGAGCTTCCCAAACTTTCGCACTAAAAAGTATTTATCTCGTAAACTTGGGGAACAGGTAGAAAATGCTCGTTTCCCGCATTATGTTTACGAGACAAAAACCAGGACGTGTGTAGAGCAGGCGCGAACAAGTTTATACAGCCTGCAATAGTTTTTACACCAAAGTAGAGAGACAATGGGTTTGGGAAATGTCGGGACAAAACACAAAACATACAACTTATTTATTTTTTACTAGCATCTATAGCTATGTTATGGCTTCTCTCGTGTGGTACTTACCCAGGTAAATAGTTGTTTTCCATTTATTGGTTTCGTTCCTGTTTTGTACCCCGTTACTGGTATTTATTTAGGATAATTAACTAATGTATGCTATGAACTATATTCGTTCTAACCTAACTAAATTGTCCATAATTTTTACGAAATCATACTCACCCTACTCTAACAAAAGACACCTGAATTTTTCCCTTTAAAAGCGACCATTTAATGTCACCCTGTTTTAAGTGCTAAACCTAACTTTGTGTCTAATGTGTGTACCTAGTTCTTAAAGCGCATATTGCTACACCAATCTCAACCTTATCATAGAGATCTAAGGCTTAAATAAGGATTCTAAAAAAAGGCTTCGCATAATTTCGTTGTTTAAAAATAACAAGATGGTTATTGATACTTATCTTCCAAAGAATAGAGTTCATTTTAGAGCACCAAGTAATTTCAAGTTGGAACTTTCTCATGAGCAGCATATTTGGTACCTTAACACAGAGAACTCAAAGTTGAATTTTGTATTTTATCACTAAAGCAACCTAATTCCTTTTGAAAAGCGTGAAAATTATATTTAAGTATTATTTATCTTATTACTGTAATCGCAGCTCTATGTCTTGGTATTAAAGGTGATATTTCTCTATGTAACGAAGAAAGATCAGGATCTATCCTTTTGTTATGCTAACGCTGAAATGTTTGAACGTAAGAATTTGAGAATGAATTTTGAAAACAATAGTTGTCTGAGCTGACTAATAAAATAAAATAAACATTACCTAGATGATCTTGAAATGAAATAATGAAATGATTATTTGCGATAAATATGGTTAAAAGTTAGTTCTTAGTAGGTAGGTAAGTTGTTTCACATATTTCACCAAGTCATCGGCATGCAAATATTTACAATTAACAATAAAATTTAAATTATCATGGCATTAAATTAAATTGCTAAGATTAGTTAGATAGAAGTCCATAATAAATTGTCAAGAATAGACCTATACTAAATTGTTAAGTCGATTACATAGCAATTAAATTATAAAAAAATCACTAACATTATAAAAACTATTTTCAATAAGCCATAATTTTAATTTTTTTACAAATTGTGTTGTTGGTAAATCTTGTATTTCACTGGGTACTTTATTCAAGATTTGTCCGCACCATGAAGTCGTAGATAAAAATGGAGGCCACACTTGGAACAACTTGAGTCAAATACCTACGTATCTCTATCTCGCTCTCTGTGGGCAGACCTCTCTTTTTAGTGTGGACTATAGTACTAGTATAGTAGGTATTCTCTTATCTGTGACTATAGTATTGCTATCTATCTATTTAGAAAGAGAGGGTCTGCCCACATAGAGCGAGAGGTTATGCTTCAAGTAGGTATTCGAAGTGTGGTCTCCATTTTTATCTACAACTTCATGGTCCGCACATAGCCAGAGTTTTTTTTATATAGGGTAGTCCTAGATGAAGTCCCAGTCCTAGAGAAGGAAGTGACCTTTGTGATATAATTTGACATTTTGTCTTTAGATTAGTCTTTGTAAAACGATACTTATCAAAAACCATTACTTAAAAAGTTCCAAAACTAGTAAAATCCTTCAAAAGTAAGTTATTTCTTATCTGAGATAGCCATAACGTGACCGCGCTCGCTCTCGCCATAAATAAATCCCAGACTTTGACACGGGGCTCTGATTTAGGGGTTTTGAGGGAGATAACCGTTTACCAGATTATTGGAGGATGTAGAAGTGAAACATGAAATAGGTGGTGACGGAAAACATCGTGAGAGAGCCAGTTAGTAATCTAACAGCGGCAACCTGTCACGTATGGAATATCAACTGCATGAATAAATAAATAAATAAATAATGCTGGACAATCCACACAGCACCATCTAGCCCCAAAGCAGCCCAGACCAACGGAACAAATTTCTGCAGATCGTACACAAATTTGTTCCGAGGCGGGAATCGAACCAACCTCTTGCGTCGCAGGCGGACTCTCGCCCGCTGAGCCACTGAGGTCGACATAATGTCTGCATATTAATGTACTAGGGAAGCATACTTGTGTGCAGTCACATTGCAACGAAACAAAACTTGATTAGGTCGTTGCTATTTTCAACCGACTTCCAAAAAAAGGAGGTTTCTCAATTTGACTGTATTTTTATGTTTGTTACCATAACTTTTTTATTGGGAGGACCGATTTTGATGATACTTCGTTGAATTGAAAGCTGGCACAGTCATGTGGTACAATTTGAGTCAGATCTGACAAGTAGTTTTTGAGTTAGGTATAGTTAGTACTAGCGACCCGCCCGCGCGCCCCTGCTTCGCACGGGTGCACATTGGTTCTCTACTATATTAAGCATGTATTATACATATAAACCTTCCTCTTCAATCACTCTATCTATTAAAAAAAACCGCATCAGAATCCGTTGCGTAGTTTAAAAATTTAAGCATATATAGGGACATAGGGATATAGGGACATAGGGACAGAGAAAGCAACTTTGTTTTATACTATGCAGTGATAGTGATGAGTGTATTTGAAGTCTGTTTTTTCTTGATATTGATATTGTTATTAATAGATTTTATATCTTTCAAAATGTTGAAATGAGCGAAAGAGAATAATTCTAGAGATTTTTCAAGTACCGGGTTTAGGAAATTTGGAGTTTCACTTCTATAGCATAATATATATTTTCTGCCTCCACCGCGGATTTCTTATAACACAGGTCGAGCTTATCTCGACCATATAACTAGTCGGTGGATAACTATGCAGATGGCGGGATGCGGGCTACAAGTAGCTCTGGGAATACTTTCCTTCATCGGATACGAACAAAAAAGAAGACGCAGGATCAAGGAGGCTCGCAAAATTAAAGGACACATTTGCCCTTATGTACTGGAACGAATGTTATCAGTAGAGCGCTTTGTGTGTGGCTCCTCCGGGGAAATATAAAGCGCGTCACGCAAAAAGAACGCCGGAAGGAGTAGGGGGTGTGATGGCGCTAGAATTTTGTATGCGCAAACACATCCCCTCCACTGTTTTTTTAGGTTGACGCGACCATACTACCACCACGCATATTTCAGCCGACAAGCAGCAACGCTGTGTTTCCGTGAAGCATATTAGGTATATCATACTAGTTGCGCCCCGCGGATTCACCCGCATAGTTTTTAATCGGGAAATCTCTGTGCCAATTTTCAGCAAGATCCGTTCAGCCGCTCTGGAGTTAGAGTAACAAACATCCATCCATCCATCCATCATGTAACATTTATAGATTCAGCCTCGTATCAGATCCTCAAGATCAAGCCTAGACACCTTTTACAAAGTAACAGTTATTGAGAGCAATGCTTTTTAAGATTGCTATGATAAAATGTATCAGGCGCTAGGTTTCATGTCAGATGGAACTTGTCGTTTGGTTTCATGTCAGATGGAACTTGTCGTTTTCTCGTTTTGTCTTGAAGCAGAAGGATCACTTTGAAACGTCCATAAACAAGAATAAGTGAAAATTAAATGTCAAATACTAGGTCTTCTTCTTATCGTGTCACTAATTTCTTTCGAAACAGTGTGGTGAAAGGATTTTAAGTGCGCCTCAAGAGGCTCCTTTCGAGCACTTGTCGCATGTTATAGAACTTGTTAGGTTTTACAACATGCCGGTTTCCTCACGATGTTTTCCTTCACCGTTTGAGAGTACTGGCATTGCGCACATAAATTTTTGACAAGAAAAACTCATTGGTGCACGACCGGTTTTGAACCCACGACCTTAGGATTGGAAGGCGGGGCTGCTACCACTAGACCACCAGTGCTCTCAAAAAATACTAGGTAAAACTACTTCTTACTTAACACTTGGATTAATAATTAATAAAATTGTGAAATTTACAAAATCTTTATAGTAAGCTAGGAGAAAATTTTTATCTCCTGCTTCGCACGGGTGCACATTGTTTTTCTACTATATCATGCATGTATTATACATATAAACCTTCCTCTTGAATCACTCTATCTATAAAAAAACCGCATCAAAATCCGTAGCGTAGTTTTAAAGATTTAAGCATACATAGTGACATAGGGATATAGGGACAGAGAAAGCGACTTTGTTTTATACTATGTAGTGCTCCACCTCCACCTCCACCTCCAAACTCTTAAGAACCACGCTACCAATCGACACTGAGTTGTCAAGAGAATTCTCGCAAGACGAAATTAATTGTGCCTTAAAACAAATGCAACTCGGAAAAGCTGCAGGTCTCGATGGAGTCTACAACGAATTCATGAAAAACTTCGGTCCTAAGTGCAGAGAGTGGCTTACACGTTTTTGCTCAGACATCCTGCAACGCGGCAAATTGCCGCCTAGATTCAACCTCTCGAACGTCATAGCAATACTTAAACCTGAAAAACCATCCGATGATCCAAAAAGCTACCGACCTATTGCGCTCCTGAGCTGTGTCTATAAGCTCTTGGAAAGGCTAATCTACAATCGAATCAACCCCCTTGTCAATAATGCTATTCCAATTGAGCAGGCAGGCTTTCGTCCTGGGCGGAACTGCACAGATCAGGTTTTATCACTCGCAACCCATATAGAAGCGGGGTTCCAAAGAAACCTTAAAACCATCGCTGTCCTGATAGATCTATCAGCCGCATACGATACGGTATGGAGGCAAGGCCTGATTTACAAACTGTTGGGTGCGGTGCCTTATAAATAAATAAATAAACTATGTAGTGATAGTGATAATGTTTAATTTTGCAGATAATGGTTTATATTCCTCGAGCACCTCCATCGCCGTCATATACATGCAGTGTGACCGCCCATTGTACTTCGCTGTAGTTTAAATCATTTCTTACCATGTTATGTTATTTTCTTGTGGTGTACAATAAAGAGTTTTCTATCTATCTAGAACGGTAGGTACCTATATAGGAACCAAACCATACATTTGGTTTGGCTGTTCTTCTGTGTTTGTCGCGTCACAGATAAAAGAATACTATACTAGTAGTCGCGTGGAACTGGTGCATTCGCTTTTTCTTGGTGACTGCATCTCATTTAACATCAGGTGGGATAGCAGTCAAACGTTTTCCCTGTTGTAAAAAAATCTATTGTGATTTTCAAGTAAAACCCTATGAAATCGTTGTTCAGGAAACATAGGTCCTTGAAACCAGTGGACATCATCATGCTGATGATGATAGGTAGCAAAGTTTAGTGATCCTTGTGATTTTATTGATTAAATACCTTTTGATTTTGACTTAGCAATTTACCGTTAGCCCTATGGCGGTGTTGCCCGCACAATAGTACATACATTCGAGTAACTGTTTTTCTGATGACTATGACTCATACATTGACTCACAATAAGTACATAAAGACAAGAAAACTGTTCTTAGTCATACAATACATGTTTGACATTTTAATTTGAGCAATTTGCAATGTTATGTTAGGTTATGTTGGGACCTGTACCATCGTTTTTTTAATGCGATTTAGCGATCGATTGCGATTTATTTAAATGCTTTTAGTTCAATCGGAAAATCCGGTAGAGGGCGCGGCAAAGTAAACAATGTTTTGAGTGAGCTCCGTAAACAAATTAAGTTTTTTCTCAAATTACAAGTGTTTGGAACTAGAAACAGTGTGAAGAGAATACATAACATACAGGACATATGCAAAAGTGTTGACACAGTGCAAAAACAGTCTGGTGAAGTGAAAATCACAACAAAACATACGGACCGGCGAACGCCGTAAATCACTGTAAATTGACTATCAGAATGCAAGTGTTAAAGTCATACGCTCCCAGTGCATAACGCTGAACAATACGCCATAGTGAACTAATACAAATACAGTGCCTTGGGAACTTTTCGAAAATAATTGCATCATAACATAACCTATAAAGATAACGGACTTTTTTAGTTTCCAAGTCAATAGGGATCCAAGACTTATTGTACTACTAACGACATCTAACGGTGACTAGCCTAAAGTTGACTTTTGTATTAAAGTGAAATCAATAGATGGCGTATAATTAATAAGCGCCATCTAGTGTCAAATAGGAAACAAAAATTAGCACGAAACATAGAGGACTCTCATCTGTAAAATATTTTTTTCTTGAAAATAATAATTTCAAGCGCACGGCGAAATGTCTCTTGAAAATATGGAAAAACTCTTGCATGACCTACGTGTCAAAATTAACAGTGACATGAACATCACTTTAATCGAGCAAGAAGAACGAATAACAAATAAAATAAACGAAAACATCAACAAAAAATTCGACCATATTCAAAATGAGATACAAAAAATCCAAGAAACAAATGAGGACCATGAAAAGAGGCTCACTTTGCTGGAAAAACAAATACGTGCAAGAAATCTTATTTTCTTTGGAGTTGAGGAAGGCGAGAGGTCTTATGAGCAGTTAGAGAAAAAAATATTAGATATCATAAGCGAACTGGGCAGTGAATGCAAAAATAGCGAATTAGAAATGGTTAGAAGAATGGGTCAATGGAAGAAAAATAAAATTAGACCTATTAACATCACACTCACAACATACGGTAAGAAAATATCGATCCTCAAAAACAAAAATAACCTCGCGCATAAAAAAATGTACATAAAAGAAGACTTCTCACCTCAAGTACTTGAAGTGCGAAAAACGCTACAAGAGCAATTGCAAAAGGAAAAAAACGAAGGTAAAATTGCCTATATAAAATACGATAAGTTAGTGGTGAGAAATCCAACCCAATTGAAGCAATCGGAAATTCAACCCTCGAATTATAAAAAACGAGAGCTAGTAATAACGCCACCACACTTATCATCATCATTAACCGATGAAGGTCAACCTAAGTACCAAACGGCAAAAAAAAACAGAGTGAACCGAACGAACCAGAGCTCTATATCAAACTTTATTCAAAAACATAATAGGTCACAAAACTCTGAAGCTTCTTCAAGCAGCGCCCAATAGCAATTAAAGAAGCACTCACAAAATGCCACCGACTCTACAATATTACAGAATTTAAAAAACCACACGCAAAGCATCCCAACACGACTGGTCATCGCGGGAGAGCTAGACCGAAACCCTCCAGCTACACAAAATAAATACCTCCACATATGCACATACAATGCAAAAACTCTATCAAGTGATGAACGATTGATTTACCTAAAATATGCCTTAGAGAATATAAAATACGATATAATAGGGCTTGCGGAAGTTCGCCGAGAAGGATACGACATTATAGAAGACAATGAGCACATATTCTGTAGCTACGGCCAAACAAAGGGTCACTTTGGGGTCGGATTCCTTATAAAGAAAAAATATAAATGCAACTTCATGAGCTTCAGGGGTTTTTCAGATAGAGTAGCGTTGCTCAACCTTAAATTTGACCAAAGCACGATATCTCTCATACAAGTACATGCACCAACTTCAGTTTCAAGTGAAGAAGAAATAGAGTTATTTTATGAAACACTCGATGAAGCTTTAAACACCTCAGAGAAGCGGCAAATTATTTTAGGAGATTTTAACGCTAAAATAGGAATCCCAAAAAAGCAGGAAATAAGCAATGGCTTCTTAGGACCCTTTGGAACGGGAATACGAAATGACAGAGGACAAAGGCTAGTAGAATTTTCTATGGAAAACAAAATGCACATAGTCAACACACTCTTTAAAATGAAAACCCAAAATAGATGGACATGGTTGTCACCTGATAGAACAATTAAAAACGAAATAGATTTCATTTTAACTCCTGAAAAAAAACTATTTATTAACATAGAAATACTAAATTTAGTATATCCTTCGGATCATCGCCTTGTACGGGGGACGTGTCAAATAAAACCTCAAAAGAAAAAAAGAACAATATTCAAACCGGCTCTACCAAAAATACTGGAAACAGAAGAAGAGAAAAAGCTCTACCTAACAAACTTAAAACACAATGAAAACGCATTATACACACTAAATGAAGACGAAAACGTACAAAATTTCTACAATAAACTAGAAAGGCACATTCTCAATAGCATCCCTCAAAATGAACAAAAGCAAAAACAAAAAAAATGCATATTAACGGAACAAACAAAAGAAATGATCAGAAAAAGACACGAACTTCAAAATAAGAAACCGCTTTTAAAGGAAGATAAACAGGAATTGTCAAAGCTGTATAAAGCTACAAACAAACAAATAAAAATGGACTACAAAAACCACAAAGCTGAAACAATAGAAAAACACTTAGAGCTTTCAGGAAGTCTAAAAAGAGCCCAAAAAGAAATCAACACGAAAAAGAAATGGATACCAAAACTAAAACGTGACTTAGTGTGTACAGACAGCAGACAAGAAATCCTATCCATCGCTACAGAATTTTATGAGAATCTATACAAGAAAAGATCAATCGAACCAACACTCTTAGACAGCAACACCGATGTAAATATCTCAGAAGAACCTGAAAATTTTGATGAACGGGAGATCGATCTATTAATTAAGAAACTGAAAACCCGAAAAAGTCCAGGACCAGATGGCATTACGAACGATCTACTGAAGTCATCAGGAGCAGCACTCTTGCATCCGCTGACACTGCTTTTTAATAAAATATTACAGTACAAAGAAGTTCCACATCAATGGGTAGAGTCCGATATTGTTATCCTATATAAGAAAGGTGACCCCACTGACATTAAAAATTACCGTCCAATAAGTCTCATGTCAAGCCTCTACAAAATATTATCACAAGGTCTCCAAGTGAGAATTACACCTAAGATCGAAGCTTACCTTAACGTTGAACAGGCAGGATTTCGAAGAAGTTTTTGTACGATTGACCACATTCACACAGTAGAACAAGTTATCGAAAAACACCAAGAATTCAGAAAACCGCTCTACCTCGCTTTCATCGACTACCAAAAAGCTTTTGACTCTATAGAACACAACACGATCTGGAGAGCCCTAAAAGATGCACAAGTCAACAATACTTATATTGAAATAATCAAAAACATCTATCACAACTGCAAGAGTAGAGTCAAACTTGAAACAACAGGTCAATACATAGCAATTGAAAGAGGTGTAAGACAGGGAGACCCCCTCTCTCCAACTCTATTTATAGCAGTTCTGCACTTAATAATGAGAAAGCTCTGCTGGGATGGCAAAGGAATAAATATAAATGGAAAAAATCTTACTCACTTAGCATTTGCAGACGACATAATTTTACTAGCAAACAACGCACAAGATCTTCAGCACATGTTAACGACTCTACACGATGCCAGCATAACAACGGGATTAGAAATGAACCTTCAAAAAACACAAGTTATGACAAACAACGCATTAAAAGAGGTGTTCATAAACGGCATACAACTAGAATACGTGCAAGAATACATCTACCTTGGAAAACAAATTTCATTCAAACCCACGAACAACATAGAAGAGGTAGAAAGGAGAATAACGAAAACTTGGAACAAATATTGGAGCCTCAAAGATGTTCTAAAAGGACCGCTACCACTAACACTGAAGAAAAAAGTTGTAGATTATTGCCTTCTGCCAACACTTACTTATGGAAGCCAAACATGGACGTACACAAAAGAGATAAAAAATAAAATTATAAAATGCCAGAGAGCAATAGAACGAAGTATATTAAGAGTAAGACTAATACAAAAAATAAAACATACAGAAATACGGAACAAAACAAGATTTATTGATGCCTTAGAACACGCCCTGAAATTGAAATGGCAGTGGGCGGGACACACAGCACGGATGAAAGAAGAAAGGTGGGCAAATATAATCACAAACTGGAGAGGACCCACAGGAACTAGAAGAGTAGGAAGACCGTTTGCTCGTTGGTCGGACGAGATAAAGAAAACATCTAACACCACAAACTGGACAGAACTAGCAGAAGATCGCGACCAATGGAAAAAGCTGGAGGAGGCCTTTACCCGAGAGGGGTCCTAATAAGTAGTATCTACCCTATCTATAAATAGAAAAGTGAAAAATTTAAAAAACAAATATGTACCTACAATTTATTAAGGAATAAACAGGCTTTTTTATTTTTTATTTTATTTTATTTTTATTTTTATTTTTATTTTTATTTTTATTTTTATTTTTATTTTTATTTTTATTTTATTTTATTTATTTATTTATTTTTAGTTCAATGGTAGCGGAGAGATTATTATGGATGTGCCATTAGAACTCTGTCGTCCATAAAATCTGGTCAGCTCGACCCAAAAACACATGAACATTCAAATTTCGTATCTCCGCACTCAAGAAATACTTCTTCAGCGAAAAAACTATCCACATTTCAGATTCGCCAATGCACTCTTGGACTTACCACCTACCATATTCGAACGACTGCTTTTTGTACGTGCAAATACACTGCTTGTTTTGCAGGAGTATGGTTAAAAACTGAACGTACAAAAACAGCAATGATTGCTAAACTTATAAAGAAGTGGCAAACTCCTTTGAAATTTCTATCAAGACTAGTTGACAGTAAGGAGGGTGAAAGCTCGGTCTATCCATAGACAAAGTTTTGGATCGGCAAGTTTTTCAAATTTCGAACGTTTCATTCGAATTTGGAATCAGTGATTGGCGTCACGTGTATGGAAGTTTCTAGACGAATGAAAAAAGTTTGTTGACGAAATGCGGTTTGAATGTAAATGATTTGAAAATGAAAACTTGTTGGATTTCCCGAAGATTTGAATAAATGATTGTGGAATTCTGCTCAGCACTATAGGACATTCAGGGTTTTCTTGCCAAATAGTTTGTACAACTTACAAACCGCAGAGGAATAAAGATTTTCGAATATCGTGGTGACCTATACAGACCTTCGGAAAATCAAACGTAGGACGGCAACCATAACCCGATGTACCGAATATTGTACCGATGGCATTGTTCGCGGGAAGCCTACCAAAGAAAGGCATTATTTGTGTTTGTATTAAGAGGTTTTTTTTATTGATGATGTTAACAAGTAAATTAGGCTAATATAAACTACGTAAAAGGCTGACAACCGTATAAAACTTCTTAATCATTGAAGAGTTTTGACGATATAAAAGAAATAGTAGTAGTAGTAGTATGATAAATCAAAATAACCGTGTTTGAAAAAATAACATTAGGTACCTACAAAGGTTTCAGTTTTTACATTTCAAAGTCAAAAGGTATAGGTACATAATCAATAGAATCTCAAGAATCACTTTGAACTGGGTGACTCTAGGTGCCAGTTCCATGCGACCAAAGCCTAGAAGAACAACCAAAAATTACAAGTTGGTTTAACTAGTGTTTTTAGTAAGAGTATACATGTTGGGATCAATAGGACATTTTTTATAAACTGAGATACACGTAATTTGGTGGATTGTGATTTTTCATAACCAAATTCAGTAATGCTATTCAAAATTTTGAAATATACTTAGTTATTTGACGGTTATCAACCTCTAAAGAGCCGAGTGATTCGTAGGAATCAAACCAGCACGTCACGATGCGCAATAATCTCTCCAAAATATAATTATCAAAATAATCAGCATAAATATCTTATGTCCACAATACACAAAGGTTATCTGGAAGATAATGCTTTATAGCATTAAGTTCGCCTTTGTACTGTTATTATTATGTGCAATAAAGTATTTTCAATCAATCAATCAATCAATCAAATATCCCGCTAATATTGAACAGCTTTCCGCCACCGTCCCGCGGGGTTTCTATCAACAGAGGCAATAAGCCCGATTATTACCGGTTATATCGGGATTTAACCGGTAATTTAACCGGCTTTAATGGCTTATTGTGCCAAAATTAGATTATCCTATTATCAATAATGTTATAGTGCTACCGTGGACGTTGAAAATATTGACAGATGCATTTAGAAACAGCATGTTAAGGTCGAAAACTAACTAAATTTCGTTTTGTAAGAGCCGCTACTACTTTTTTAAAGAAAATAGAGATCTGAAGGAACATCTACCGTGCCTGGATTGTGGTGGTTGGCGAAGCTGTGCTCTACGGTACACTGCTACATCCATCAACTTGAGGCATACAGAAGTTAAGCCTCAATGTGCCTAAACTTTTCCGGGAACCACACCCTTCAAACAGAAACACAGCGTTGCTGCTTGGCGACAGTAATAGGCGTGGTGGTAGTACGAGTACCTACTTCCCCGGACGAGCCACACAAAAAGAGCTCTACTACTTTTAAAAGCCAACCAACTTAAGTGTGTGTGTCTCCAGCTTCCTCATATTGAAAATGTAATTTCTATAAATGCCAATATTTAAAGCATAATTAGTGCACTCATAGATTTGAATCATAATTTAGCTGCCAAATAAACAACGATGCTATAAGCCTATAATAGTGTGTAAGCTGGAGTAACATGTCTCCAGCTGCCTCAGTCAGTGTGGGCAAACGGCTAATGATAGAGATATATAGTAAACGCAAGGATTTAGTACCTATTTAGTGCACCTGGTACCAAAAATTTCAGGTCTGTAGCTAGGAAACTCTTCGAGTTATAAGACTTGATCAACGTGTAAGCTGGAGTAACGATACGTGAAAAAGCATATGCTCGTTCTCTGGAATGGCTGGAGCTAGCAGGTTGCTTTAAGTCTTCAGATTTAGTACCAAACGAATTAGCGAGGTACCAAATATTTGAAGTGTTTCTGTTCAAAACTCTATGAGTTACAAGCTTTTCCAGCTTTTTTTGTTTGTCCAACTTGCACATGTTGGATCTCAGCAACCACAATAGGTACAGACTCGGTTGATGTCTCTGAACCGAGCTATGAATTAGTGCACTCGGTACCAAAAATTTGGAATCTCTAGGACAAGCAGTTCTGTTGTAATCAGCAAAATAACTAATATTATGATGAGTTACAGAATACCAGATAGTTCCATTTCGACCAGCCTTCAGTTGATAGTAGCTCTATCTCTGTCACTACAGCGAATGCGTCACACTCGTACCTACTGATGCAATCAAGGAATTTGAATATATCTGTCTGTATTCAAATTCCTTGGATGTTATTTTGCTGATTACAACAGAACTGCTTGTCCTAGAGATTCCAAATTTTTGGTACCGAGTGCACTAATTCATAGCTCGGTTCAGAGACATCAACCGAGTCTGTACCTATTGTGGTTGCTGAGATCCAACATGTGCAAGTTGGACAAACAAAAAAAGCTGGAAAAGCTTGTAACTCATAGAGTTTTGAACAGAAACACTTCAAATATTTGGTACCTCGCTAATTCGTTTGGTACTAAATCTGGAGACTTAAAGCAACCTGCTAGCTCCAGCCATTCCAGAGAACGAGCATATGCTTTTTCACGTATCGTTACTCCAGCTTACACGTTGATCAAGTCTTATAACTCGAAGAGTTTCCGAGCTACAGACCTGAAATTTTTGGTACCTCGCTAATTCGTTTGGTACTAAATCCTTGCGTTTACTATATATCTCTATCATTAGCCGTTTGCCCACACTGACTGAGGCAGCTGGAGACATGTTACTCCAGCTTACACACTATTATAAGCTTATAGCATCGTTGTTTATTTGGCAGCTAAATTATGATTCAAATCTATGAGTGCACTAATTATGCTTTAAATATTGGCATTTATAGAAATTACATTTTCAATATGAGGAAGCTGGAGACACACACACCCAACTTAATGCTAAATCAGAGTCAGTTTTGCGACGCACAACGTTTTATTTATATTTAATGTTTCAAAAAAATATAGGTGCACTTTCACACAGCACTATCTAGCCCCAAACTAAGCCTAAGCTTGTGTTATGGGAACCAATTGCTGATATACAAAAAACATTTTTGCAAAAAAATGTTTTCCCATTACCCAAAGGTTAGCTGGTAGATAATGCTATCCAGCATTAAGCTCGCCTTTGTACACTGTATTTTTGTGCAATAAAGAATTTTCTATCTATATACTACTTATTTAAATATTTTTTTTGTAAATACATACTTATAATATTATATAATTCAAACTCATGGCGGGTCCGATTCCCGCCTCGGAACAAATTTGTGTACAATCTGCAGAAATTTTTTCCGTTGGTCTGGGTGTTTATGCATAATAAAAAATATCTATCTATGTAAGTATATAATGTATTAAATATATCAGTCATCTAGTACCCATAACACAAGCTTTGAGTAGCTTACTTTGGGGCTAGATGGTGCTGTGTGGATTGTCCAGCATTATTTATTTATTTATTTATAACACCCAGACAGAGAACAAAGTAAACATCTAAGTTCATCAGACAAATGTTTGTTCACGGTGGGAATCGAACCCACGACCTACGGCGCAGAAGGCAGAGCTACTACCAACTCAGCTATGTAGGATGTCATTTTGTTCTGTGGTTTTTTTTCTCTCTTTTCTAATAATGTAGAATTAAGCTATGAAATAATCCAGAGCAACGGTTCGTATGTAAATGGGCTCGTTAACACCACAATATCCGATAAAGATAAAAGATAAAGATATTTATTTTTCATGAGACTAGGTACATAATTTTGGTGTTGAGGTTGGTAAGGTCACACTAGTTCAGCCTAAAGCAAATGAACATTTACATAAAATACAAACAAATTAAACTCATGCAGAATAGGATTAAATGTAAATAACAACCGAAAGGGTCTAAAACTCTTAACTTCATACAAATTTTCTCCCAATTAATACAAAGTTGCGTCACAGTCTCCTGTCTCTGATTACGTAAGTAGGCGACATCGACAAGTCGGCGATAAGATTGTATAAGAAAACGCAGTTATCGAACATTTCTTGTCCTTCTGCACTCTTTAGAGGTGGCGTTTGCTAAGCTCTGCATTTTGCGTTACTAGTAATAATAAAATAAATTCCCAAAAAATATGAGTTTGATGACTCAGATAAGTAAATAAATACAGTACCTACATTTTAAGAATTCTGGGTTTACATTATTAAAATTATTTAGTTCAGTACGAGATGGCTGTGTAAAATCTGCACCAATATTGATTTATTAGCGTTAATTCCACTGTCGCAAGTTACGTAATGAGGGACAGTTCGTCCCGCAATCCCCGTAAGTCTCGTATGTCCGTATGTCCCGATTCAGGTGATCACTCCATTGCGGGCATTGTGCTGATAAAGTGTCCCCGCACGGAGCGTAATCGACCGACCGGCTGGGACACAGTGGGGCGTAATGCAGTAGGTTGAATACTCGTGGTATAGCAAAATCGAAATATATAATTCATGTGGAACCACCAAGCACCTAGACCCCTGGTTTCCGAAAGCGCGATCAACACTAATCGCGATTAGTGTTGATCGCGCCTTTCAGAGATCCAGCCGCGGCTGTCAAGTCACTTGCTATTTCAGCTTTTACTTACAAATTAAATAGAGATAGCAGGTGTCTTGACAGCCGATTAGTGTTGATCGTGCTTTCAGAAATCGGGGGAGAGTCACCTAGTTATAACGTTACATAGTGATCCTTGTGATTGTATTAAATAAAAAGTTTGACTTTGAAAATGGGTCTATTGGGGCTATATTGTATTCAAGAAAAACAAACTACCTTCAATGAACTGTAAATACACTCTTACTACTATAACTCATATGTAATCGTTAGATCTGACCCAAATACGGGACTACGTGACGAACACCAGCTTTCGTTTAAAATAGAATCATCAAAATCGGTTCACTCAGTAAAAAGTTATGAGGTAACAAACATAAAAAAACCGGCGAATTGAGAACCTGCTTTTTTTTGAAGTCGGTAAAAAATATTGCAAATGTTATAGGATATCTAGGTAATCATTGACTATCGCAAAGCCATTACAGATGTCCTAATGTACGATGGGTCCCGTATGTTCCGAATGTCCCGAATCAGGTGACCCCTATATTGCGGGCGCTGATAAAGTGTCCCTGGACGCGCGCTGTGTAATGGGGTCGGTGAGCCACAGTGGAGGTTAGACAGTAGATAAAGTTTTAATACAACTGGCTGATGGAACAAGCAGATGGCCCACCTGATGTTAAGTGGTAACCATCACCTATAACAGATCATTGCCTCGTGAGTCACGCACGAAGCGTGCCCTACGATGCACTGCCCTGCGTCCATCAACTCGAGGCATACAGATGTTAAGCCTCATGTGCCTGTAATTACACCGGCGACCAAACCGAAACACAGCGTTGCTGCTTGGCGGCAGAAAAAGGCGTGGGGGTGACAATACCTTTTTTTGATCGCTGAGCGGTCCATTAGCTTAACTGACCGATGAATGTTTGCCCCATGTTTATGGACAGGGTAAATTCCTATGGTGCGTGACTTATAAGGTATTGCTATATTAAAAGTGATGGTTACCACATTTCATCAGGCTACTTGCTTGTACCATCAGATAAATGTCCAAATATTACATTTCGGCACATGACGTGACAGGTAGCAACCCTTTCTCCGCTATTAGAATGTAACTGGTGTTCGAACCATTTTTTGCTTCACCGCTTCTACTTTATAGATCTGCTATAAAACTGCAGGAAATTTTGATTAATTGAAGATACTCAATGCACATAAACGAACCAATATAAAAAAGACACACTTGCTACCTACTGCATTAACGCCACTGTGGACCAAACTCCCCGACACGTGGGTAATTATACCTTGTAAACCCATTATATCATGACGTTTGACAATTAGTGGTTTATTGGAATCCAATCGACAACCTTTTGTGGTTTCGCTTTTATATTTAAAACTCTCAAGGGACACATATTTTATGGGACTTTACTTCGTTTGATGGGGTAAATATTCTCCTATTTAAGAAGCTTAGGGATGTCCACTGTTGGACATACGCCCTTACCGTGCGCGTCACGCAAAAAGAACGCCGGAAAAAACTATTCAGAGCCCTCTCCATCCACCGAGATCTCTCTCCATCACATGAGATGGAACTGACATGACCAAACGTTTTACGTTTGTCCAAATATTAGAACAATTGTCAAATTATAATTATTGTCCGAGAGACACTGGTCTAGTAGTAGCAGGTCGTGGGTTTAAAACCGGCCGTGCACCGATGAGAATGTTTCAAAATTTTTTTTTATTCATTCATTTTCCGATTAGAAAAAGCGGCACGTCCATCGTCAAGATAGTAGGAACGTATAAAAGTTAGCTGACTTAGCTGGTGATGGCCGCCATCGAGATAGCGCTCTGTCTCACTGCCTTCGATGGATGGCGCTGGTCTATTGGCCGGCTCAGCTACCACGGAACCGATAGACGAAGAAACGAATTCACATTTTGGGTTCTATAAATTTGATGGGCACCACACTGGCTGGAGCTACAATATTGTACACTAGTTGCGCCCCGCGGTTTCACCCGCGCACATTTAAATCCCGGTATTCCCAGGGGATAAAAAGTAGCCTACGTGTTATTCCAGACTATAATGTATCTCTCTGCCAAGTTTCATTCAGATCCATTCTGCCGTTCCGGCGTGAAAGAATAACAAACATCCATACTTACAAACTTTCGCGTTTAGAATATTATAGTAGGACTAGTTGCGCCCCGCGGTTTCACCCTCGCAGATTAAAATCCCGGTATTCCCACGGGATAAAAAGTGGCTGTGTGCTATTACACCGGCGACCACACTCTTCTAACTGAAACAGCGTTGCTGCTGGGCGGCAGAAAAAGGCGTGGTGGCGGCAGAAAAAGTGGTACTCTCCGGACGAGCCCTTCACAAAGAGCTCTACTACTCTTATAAACAACAAAAATTAAAACATTATCGAATATGCCGATATAGCTGATAAAAACCTGCTTATAGCTTTTGAAAAGCATTACCCATTACAGGATCCAATATGGGGGCGTACAATGTTCCCAAAAGAGGCGATTATTTGCCGCTCTGCGTATATTAAACTTTTAATCCGAATCGGCCGGATAAACTGCCTCAGAGACGGACTAAGGGATGTAAAAAACATGGTTAAATCAATTTATTATTTATAGGAAACATAATTTATTTACTAAGAAAAATAGAACTAATAGTTACAATTATTTACAAAATGTACAAAATATACAAAATACATGTGAAACAGTTGAGCTATCTGCAGACCGTTGCAAACGATCTATAGATAGCTCAACTGATCCAAATCAGTGCCAGTCGGAAGCGTACCCAAGACACTGGCTGCATTGCCACGCTGAATGGCAATACTAATGCGCTGAGCCAGGTGTTCACCAGCCCTCAGGTCACGCGTCGCCTCGATAAGTCATTAATTATTGGTGGAGTAATCTCGTACCAAAAAGACACGACCGGTCTCTAAAAGCTCGATCAAAACTAATCGGCTGTCAAGTCACTTGCTATACTCTACCTAATTCGAAGTAAAAGCTGAAATGGCGAGTGACTTGACATTCCATTAGTTTTTATCGAGCTTTCAGAAACTGGCCGTAAATCAGACCAGGGATCCATATTATTTTGTTAGTCCTTTTGCACACTTGTCACATGTTTTAGAACTTGTTAGGTTCTACGTTCTTCTACATGCCGGTTTCGTCGCGATGTTTTCCTTCACTGTTCTTCAGAGTACTGGCACCATGCACATAAATTTTTCAACAGAAATCCATTGAACCTATGACCTAAGATGCAATAGTGGGACCGACACCACTTGACCACCAATGATCTATGTCATTTATACCTGAACATGCCTAGCCGCCCCCGCCTTGAATCCCCCCCTGTGGAGGTTTAACCAGTACATACCGCCTCGGGGTGCGACAGTTTAATTGCATTCCATTGTCTGTTGAAAAGAAGGGAGGTTCATCCCTAAACCACAGATTTGACAGCAGTTTGTAAGAAAACTGCGGGAACAAAATTAGCCAATTATTCGATGAAGTTTTAATAGGGGTTAAAGGAGTAAGGTACCTGCTCTTGAATGGTGGAGGAAAACATCGTGGAGAATTCCTTGGTTCTGTTAGCTTGGACAGTTTTTTCCTTCCATCAAAGACAATGTTTGGCTTTAGATTGTATCTGACAGTGACATTCCATTTCAAATTATATTTCTTGTAAACATCCTACATTACGTATTAGATTTATATACAGCAGCTTATTAAAAAAACATACATAGGTACCTCTGTGCTTTCGATTCCTTTGTCGGTAGGATGGTTTCATGCTTGCTAATGTATTTTATACCAGTCTACCAATGAGTATAATATAAAAAAGATTTACGTGCGCCAAATAGAAATTATTTTTACTAATAGTATAACCTTAAATATAGATACACTTTGCATTAAGGTGAAGACAAGAGCTAATGTGGCTCTCGCTCGCACACACAAAATAGTTATTTGCGATTTTTCAAAATTGTGTTTAGTGATTTTATATCTTTTAAAATGTCAAATCGTGCGAGCGAGACGTAAATTAGGTGTTGTCAACGCCTTAAGTTAAATTGGCAATCTGTGGATATGTCTACCGTGCGACCGTGCGCACAAGTACTCCATTTTCGAATCTCTAAATGGAAATGAAGTTAAACTCTATGGCAACTGGCAACATTGTGACAAAGCTAACTTAGCCGATGTTAGCTAAAGTTAGTTAAACACATTTCCGGTCAAAGTTAGATAAACACGCTTCCGGTCCGGCGTGCAGTGTGGCAAGTGGAGACTGCATGTGGCGTGAGGGGCGCCGATGCGTCCTCCCGAATGCTGCCAAACCCACGCAGCCGCTAAAATGACGCTACAATAATATAATTTAAGAATAGTAGAGCTCTTTGTGTGTGATTCCTCCGGGGGAGTACTACCACCACGCCTTGTTCTGCCGCCAAGCAACAACGCTGTGTTCCGGTTTGAAGAGTGTGGTCGCCGGTGTAATTACAGGCACATGAGGCTAAACATCTGTATGCCTCAAGTTGATGGACGCTGGGCAGTGCATCGTAAGGCACGTTCCGTGCGTGACTTACGAGGCAATGCTTTGTTATAGGTGATGGTTACCACATAACATCAGGTGGACCATCTGCTTGTTCCATCAACTAGTTTCATAAAAAAATATATAATTACATAGATAATAATTGTGGTGTTTGATCATTACATAGGGGATGCCATAGAGACACTATAATGCATAGATATAATAGACACCTTATTGTGGGTAGATATGTCCAAAGAGAGTAAAACCTCTTCAAGAATATAGCTCTGCCTGTTCCCAAGCCACGATATTTCAATTATATTTCCTTTTATACACAATGTTGTATAAGGTACCATGAATTTTTATGTTTTGTGCCGCTGCCATGACACATGATTATGTCGAAACAGTTTGGTGAAGAGATGATTAAAGTGCGCCGACGCGACAAGGTACAATTACTCAGTATCACATAAGTACTCTGACAAAATAATATGACCGAGCGACATTCTAGCCCCCGCACAGATATGGCGCTCACTAAGTTGGAATTGCTCTGAATTTATGTTTAATACGTCGTTTTTAAGGTGCTGACGGCCGCCGGTCCAGCCGACTGCGAAGAATGCATTATAGTCATTACTTTTCAGTTTTCAGCTGATCTCGTTTGGATAGAAAACAGAAAAGGCTTCACGATCGTTATCCCCATGCACGGTAGATATCTTCTCAAATCTCTTATTCAAGTAACAACCCACATTCTGTAGGTAAAGATGTCTAAGGGTCAGAGGTAGTCAGAGGTACGTCCAAATATTACGTTTGGTAATTTATCGCGATCTGACTTAAAGCACAGAATAAATAAATCCTACTAAACGCGAAAGTTTGTAAGTATGAGTGGATGGATGGATGTTTGTTACTCTTTCACGCCGGAACGGCTGAACGGATCTGGATGAAACTTGGCAGAGAGATATATTATAGTCTGGAATAGCACATAGGCTACTTTTTATCCCGTGGGAATACCGAAATTCAAATCTGCGCGTTCAGTCGCTCCAAACCAAGCAAACTTTAGGAATACGAGCCTACTATCCAACAATATTTTTTACTCTTTAATTCTACCAAATCAAGCTATTCCACTTAATTTTTCCTTAAAGCAAGTAAAGAGCGTGATAATAAAGTCCATTTTGGCCTGGATTTTCATACTTTGAAGGTAAATAAGGTTGGTTTTCCCGTGTACAAAGCAACTGCCAACCAATCAAGGGCATTGCCATCCGATGGTTGCCAATGTTTTTGTTTTTCGCGAATGTCACTTGTGCCTCGTAGATTAATGGCCACAACACGATTTTTCAAACTTTTTCGAACGAATAAGCAATTAAAAAGTTATGTATTGAATTTTTATCTGAAAAACTTTAAATCAATTCGATTTTTGGTATTTATGACTTGGTTTTTCGGCAGTTGATGTCACTAGCTTTCGCTTCCGACTTTATTTAAAGGTACTATTATTTATTAGACAGCCTTCATAGCGTAGTTGGTAGTAGCTCTGCACTCTGTGCCATAGGCCGTGGGTTCACCAATATTTATTTATTTACTAGTAAATCTAATCTAATCTGCGCGGGTGAACCGGTTTCACCCGCGCAGATTAAAATCGCGGTATCCCACGAGATAAAAGAGGGCTGTATGGCTTACTTCATCCCCTTCAGTCTCATTGTCATGCATTGTTTTAGAATACGGGCTTCTCGATTTTTGTTCTGCAGATTTCCGCGCTGTCCAGCAGAGATTACATTTTGTGGATATATTCACGTTTGTATTTTTGAACTTCGAATGCAGTTCTAAACTGGCTTGTGAATGGTTGAAATGGATGATGTTCACATTTTGTTCTTTTAGTAAAATATAAAAATGAAACGCCTTCTGGGAGAGTTGTAAATGTGACCTACCTAGTTAGAGAAGTAGGCCCTACCTACCGTACTTTGTGATATTCATTCAGTAAGTACCTACCTACTTACTTGTATAAAAATACAAAACGATTTATTTACATAAAAATGTGTGTAGGTACACTATAATAGCAGACTTACCCCCGGTTTCTGAAAACTCAATCAACACGAATCGGCTGTCAAGTCACTTGCTATCTCTATCTAATTTGAAGTAGGTAGGTAAAAGCTGAAATAGCAAGTGACCTTTACCGTGACCGATTAGTGTTGGTCGCGCTTTCAGAAACCGGGGGTCTGTCTTTTGTTTTAGGTTTACAGACTGTGTTACAGAAAATCCTACCCTACACTTTACTACAATACGAGCTACTTATGCTAATTATTGATATGAGCTATCTCCACGTAGTTTAAAAAGAGGCTTTAGCAATAATTTAATTTCAGGTTACGAAATGTGAAGGAATTTAAAAACGACGCTATTTAATCACTTTTTTATCTTATAATTAACAAAATAATCCGCTAGCAGCAGCTAACGTATG
This sequence comes from Plemyria rubiginata, assembly GCA_963576535.1. Classification (NCBI taxonomy): domain Eukaryota; kingdom Metazoa; phylum Arthropoda; class Insecta; order Lepidoptera; family Geometridae; genus Plemyria; species Plemyria rubiginata. Next base: position 212,450 of record OY754931.1, read on the forward strand.
TTTTTGTGTAATTTTAGCGTTAGCAAACCACTCAACCTCAGGTAGAGCATTTGCTTTTTCTTTCGCCTAAGTATTCGTTCAATTAATTATTATTATTAAATGAATTTATATAATCATGTTTTATAGATTCGTGGGTTAGTTTTCTGATATGTTTTCTCTTCTCTTTCTTTCTGGACAAGTAATAGATAGTAGTTAGGTACCTACGTCATGTCAGTTAACCAAACGTTATCTCAAATGACTTTCCCGCCATCACAAAGACTCGCTTATTAAATAAAGTGTCTCCATTTTGTTAGCGATCCGCCATTTTATTTTACGGCCGCCATCTTGTGACGAGTGAATTTTGGCGCGAATAGCACATAAATGTCGCACAATTTTCTCTTTTACGGTTTATGTTTCTAGCTATAGTTACTGGCGGTGTCTGTGCAATTTATAAGAGCATATATTGAAAATGCATGGCTATATTAATGGGTGCTTATATAAAACACGAACAGCCTACGTTTACGCCTATGGTTTACATCGTACCTAGTAAGTAAGCCGCAAGTACCTACTTACTCATAGTATTTACCTCAGTGACACTCCGTTTTTTTTTTCATAAAAAAAAGTACTGAATCCGGGAATTAAACGCGCACTCTCACGATTCAACTTCACTACATAGTATAAAGCTTTCTCTGTCCCTATATCCCCATGTCCCTATGCCCCTACGCAACGGATTTAGATGCGGTTTTTTTAATAGATAGAGTGATTCAAGAGGAAGGTTTATTATGTACAATACATGTATGATATGTGCACCCGTGCGAAGCCGGGGCGCGCGGGGGGGGCGCTAGATTCTAGTAAAATGCAATCGTAGCACATTAATCCAAATTACAACAAATAAATTAGCTATTAATTATTGTAAGTTAACTTACCCACGGAACAATATTTCATCATGATCTTACCTACTTAGATAGATAAGTAGTAGGTACATAACCTAAACTACTCATATAAAACTCTCTTAGCTAAAAAAAAAGAAAATTCTGCAAAGCATCTTGTGGGAACATGACGCATGCGCCGCCGACAACCACTGCGTGCACGCGCGCAGCCATTGGCGGGTGGCGGCGATCCGCGCCATATTTACGTTGGCGCTGTCTCGCTCTGGCGGAGCGCGCTCTGTCACCGGCTCGCCATACATTGTCCCTCAGACGCCTCCTCATTGGCTGACGTAAACACACTCGCTATGCAGATCAATGATTGTCCTAACATTAAATGGTAGCATATAAGAAGGTGACTTTTTCAATAAAGATGTTCAGTCAGTAATCGCGTCTTTAACTTCGAACCCCAATAGAAACCCTAGGAAGTAGTAGGAATCAGTTGTAGGTAGGAGGAGTAGGCTAGGCAGGCTAGGCATATGATCGCAACACAACATACGATCGCACACTACTCGCACTACAACGCTAGGTACTACACAGGCGTAGGTACCTCCACACATGGTGACCCTCGACGTTCGAAGATTTTTCAAAACACGCAATGGACGCAACGGAAGGAGTGAAGAATGCTGAAGCATCTGAGGCAAGCCTGGATTTACCCATCAATGTTGCTAGCCCCAGCCAACAAGTCACAGCTACTCAATTCGACGTGTTATCCAAACAACTGGAGAAGCTCACGTTAGAAGTCACCGAGCTACACAACCGAGGAAGATCGCAATATCGCCGTCCCTTTCACACACGTTCGCGTTCTCGCTCAAGCTCAGCGAAGATAAAGGAGGGAACATGGCTGTGCAGATATCACTTCCGGTTCGGTGACAGAGCAAGACGCTGCGAATCACCGTGCGCCAAGAGGAACTCCAAGTCGGACTCCAAACTAGAACACACGCCGACCGTAGCGGAGGTCGGCGTTGTCCCTGCTAGTAACCGCCTATGTGTCTACGATCGCAACACGAATCAGCGTTTCCTCGTGGATACAGGTGCCGATATTTCGGTCCTAGCCTGCACAACGGCAATTCGAAAGAAACAGGTGTCAAGCGCCTACAGCTTATATGCAGCAAACGGGACACAGATTAAAACTTATGGCGAGAACAGTTTACAGCTGGATTTCGGGCTAAGGAGAAATTTTCGCTGGACTTTCGTGGTGGCAGACGTGAAGACATCCATCTTGGGAGCTGACTTCCTGCGTCACTTCAAGCTGTTGGTTGATCTACATCGCAAGAAACTCATTGACAAGGTCACTGATTTATCCATCGACGCCATTCAAATCGCCACGAACCAAGAGACCGTCCATGTAATCAGCGAGAATCACACGTACTACGACATCTTGAAGAAGTATCCTGACGTACTACGCCCGATGTCATTGAAAACGCCATCAAAACACGATGTTGTGCACCACATAGAGACCTCCGGAGCACCGCTTTATGCACGAGCGCGTCCACTGCCTCCTGACAAATATAAAGCCGCAAAAGCTGAGTTCGAGCGCCTTATGGAAATGGGAATTTGCCAGCCGTCAAAGAGTCCGTGGGCAAGTCCGCTGCACGTCGTTACGAAAAAAGATGGAAGCTTACGTTGCTGTGGAGACTACCGAAGACTGAATGCTGTTACGCAACCAGACAGATACCCGATACCCAGGATTCAAGATTTCACGTACCATCTACACGGCAAGAAAATATTTTCAAAATTGGATTTGAAAATGGCGTACTACTGGATACCGATTGCTAAGGAGGACGCTCAGAAGAGTGCAATCATAACACCGTTTGGATTGATGGAATTTCGCTGCATGACCTTCGGCCTTCGGAATGCAAGCCAGACCTTCCAGCGCTTCATGCATGAAGTTCTCGGAGGCATCAAGGACTGTTTCGCATTCGTGGACGACATACTACTCAGCAGCGTCAATGAAGACGAACACAAGACGCTACTTCATGAAGTTTTGGGCCGCCTGGACAAGTATGGAGTCACGCTCAACGTGGACAAGTGCGAATTTGCCAAGTCGAGGATCAATTTCTTGGGCTATGAAGTAACTGAAGAAGGAATCAAACCAACGACCGAGCGCACCGAAGTCATCTCAAGCTTTCCTCAACCAAAGACAATAGCAGAGCTACGCCGCTTCCTGGGAATGCTGAATTTCTACAGAGACTGTTTGCCGCGTCAAGCCGACCACCAGTGCGAGCTCAACAAGTACCTACATGACAGGAAGAAGAATGACAAGACACCAATTGATTGGACGCCGGAAGCCGAAGTAGCCTTTCAAAAATGCCGCCAAAGCATCGTTGAAGCTACAACTTTAACGCATCCAGTATTGAACGCACCACTCAACATCATGTCGGACGCATCGGATCACAGCATCGGGGCAGTGCTGCAACAGAAAATTGGAAGAACCTGGAAGCCACTTGCATATTTTTCAAAAACGATGAGCAGCACGCAGCAAAGATACAGCACGTACGATCGCGAGCTATTAGCAATGTACGCCGCTGTCAAGCATTTTCGCCGCCTAATCGAGGGATGTGAGGTCACAATACTCACGGATCACAAGCCACTATCTTTCGCTTTGTCGCGACCTCCAAGCAGCAGTGACACACCACGACGAGAAAGGCAGCTACACTACATCAGCCAGTTCTGCTCGAAGATCGTGTACGTGGAAGGAGAGAAGAACTCGGTCGCCGACGCATTATCACGGATTGAAGAGATTCGATGTCCTTCAAACATAGACTACGAAGCTCTATCAAGAGATCAAAGAAGCGATCAAGAATTGAAACAACTCAGGCTGCAACCAAATTTGAAGTTCGTTGACGTCACTCTACCCGGAATAAACCAGCCAATCACGTGCGAGCAGTCAACATCCACATTACGACCATACCTACCCGTGGCACATCGGCAAGCTGCATTCAAAGCGCAACACGAACTGTGTCATCCGGGAATACGGACAACAAGAAAGCAAGTCACATCAAAGTTCTTCTGGCCTTCGATGAACAAGGACGTGAACACCTGGACCAGAAACTGCATCGGCTGTCAGAGAGCGAAGATCAACCGCCACAACGTCACACCACTAGGAACGTTTCCGGCCTCCGAACGGTTCGAGCATGTTCACATCGACATCGTGGGACCACTCCGGCTATCTCAAGACTACAGATACTGCGTGACGATGATCGACCGATTCACCAAGTGGCCAGAAGCTGTACCAGTACGAGAGATAACAGCGGAAGTCGTCGCGAGAGCACTCTACGAAAATTGGATCGCAAGATTTGGCTGCCCTCACCGGATATCCACCGACCAAGGAAGACAGTTTGAGTCGTCGTTGTTCAGCGCATTGATGAAGAAGTTTGGCATCACAAGAATCCGGACAACACCATTCCATCCGCAGTCAAACGGCCAAATAGAGCGATTTCACCGAACGTTAAAAGCAGCGCTCATGGCAAGAGGAGTAACTACGCAATGGAGTGAGGAGCTGCCTACTGTTTTACTCGGACTACGGACAGCGCTACGTGAAGAAAACAACTACAGTCCGGCGCTACTTACCTATGGAACGACTCTACGCATTCCTTCAGACTTCATTGCTCCATCAAGCTCGAAGATTGAAGATGCAGAATTTGTGCGACGTCTAACCGAAGCAATGTCGGCGCTAGCGCCAGTTCAACGCCCTGCCACAACTACCGCAAGACCGTTCGTGCACAAGGATTTGGCTACCTGCACGCATGTGTTCATAAGGAACGACACAGTCCGAGCGCCTCTTACACCACCCTACGACGGACCATTTCCGGTACTACAGAAGCACAGCAAGTACTTCAAAATCCAGTTGCCAAGGCGAGTCACAGTTGTATCGTTGGATAGACTCAAACCAGCATACATCTGTAACGAAGACGCAAGTTCTACTCCAGTCAGCGAAGCTCCGGTTACAACAGCACCGGCCGCAGCAGCACCGTACGTGACCAGATACGGCCGCACCGTCAAGAGATCCGTACGCTTCGCTTGATGGGGGGTACTGTGGGAACATGACGCATGCGCCGCCGACAACCACTGCGTGCACGCGCGCAGCCATTGGCGGGTGGCGGCGATCCGCGCCATATTTACGTTGGCGCTGTCTCGCTCTGGCGGAGCGCGCTCTGTCACCGGCTCGCCATACATTGTCCCTCAGACGCCTCCTCATTGGCTGACGTAAACACACTCGCTATGCAGATCAATGATTGTCCTAACATTAAATGGTAGCATATAAGAAGGTGACTTTTTCAATAAAGATGTTCAGTCAGTAATCGCGTCTTTAACTTCGAACCCCAATAGAAACCCTAGGAAGTAGTAGGAATCAGTTGTAGGTAGGAGGAGTAGGCTAGGCAGGCTAGGCATATGATCGCAACACAACATACGATCGCACACTACTCGCACTACAACGCTAGGTACTACACAGGCGTAGGTACCTCCACAATCTATATAGGGTATTTTTGGCATAACGTTATTACGTTTAAGGCCTAAATAACAAATGGAAATATCTGGAGATCTCGAATCAACAAAAACTAATTTTGCAAATAAACAGGAGCTATGAAAGTGATGGAAAGTACCTACGCCGGCAAATAAATATCACAGCGCACACAATACAGTAGAATAACTATTTTGGACGATAATCCGAGGGCAAAAGTTTTGCTGAAGGGATATAAAATGGGGGTCCAATAATTACGTGAAGCGTTAAGGGAGGGGAGGGGATCAAGAAAGAATGGAAAATTGAGTGAAAGAGTGGGGCATATGTCCCATATTTTTTTCCCGCGAGTACAGTGATAGGTAATTTTTGAAAAAATTGGTAAATAATACAATAGAATAATAATTTGGATTCAAACAAGCTCTCCTACTGATAAAGAGTTTGCATAAGTGCAAACTTTTTAGTAGGAAGTTTTTTTTTTGAGGAAAACTCTACTGTTTCGCCCGCACTGTGTCAAGTTATCTTTTACACAACTGTGAACACGCGTAGGTATAATAACTCAGTGACGTCACGAGCTTTCAGCAACCCAGGCCTCGAGATATCACAGCTCCTGTATGTAATGAAGCGGTCGGGTGACCTTTCAGACATGACGACCTCTGTGGCGCAGCGGGCGAGAGATCGCCTGCGACGCTAGAGGTTGCGGGTTATTTTCCCCCCTCGGAACAAATTTGTGTACGATCTGCAGAAATTTGTTCCGTTGGTCTGGGTGTTTTCTATGTATAATAAAAAAGTGTCTATCTATGTCAGTATATAATGTACTAAATATATCAGTTATCTAGTACCCATAACACAAGCTTTGAGTAGCCTACTTTGAGGCTAGATAATAGTGCTGTGTGGATTGTTCAGCATTATTTATTATTTATTTATTACAATATTTTTCAAGATGTAAGCCTCATTTTGATGGCAATGCATCATAGGGAACGCTCCTGTATGGTGTGTAACTAGGTTGTAATAGCAATGAGCATCTTTGAGGTGCAAAAGAGCTCCTCTTGGGTATTTGAAACATTTTTTTTTGATTTGGCACATTTTTTTGAACTCATGACTTTAGAATCGGAAGGCCGCCGGGCCGCTACCACGAGACTACCAGTGCTTTCAATATATAGCTCGAGCTACAACTAACGCCATCTAGTTGTATTAACCAGTAACCACGCAGTTACCGCGGCGGTGCCAAGAGATGGCGCTGTGATTTTCATCGTAACTATTGTCTCTATTATACTGCCAATTAGTCCGCCAATTAAAAAATAATTTACTCTTCTGATTCTTTTTCACCGGAACATAAGTGAAATGAGGTGTTAGGTAGTTGAGACATTTAAAGAAGATTAGGAAGTTTTGTAAGGAAAAATCATAGGAAAACTTGTACGGCGTTTATACGTTTCTGAAAGCTCGATCAAACGTAATCGGATAATTCACTTGCTTTTTTGAGCTTGATTATAAAAACGCTGGAAAACAGTGGCGGGGATGTGTTTGGCACATGCAAAACACTATCACACCCCTTTCCACTCCATACAGCGTTCTTTTTACATGACGCGGCTACTAACTAATTGACTGTCAAGTCACGTGCTATCTCTACACAATTTGAATTAAAAGCTGAAATAGCAAGTGCTTGACAGCCAATTAGTTTTGACCGAGCTTACTGAAACCGCCTGTTAGACTTGCATAAGAAATTCAAAGGTTAGCTTGTATAGGATGCGTTCCTATGTGTAGTACTTCTACTTACCTACCTATAGGTAAATAATTTTCTATCAAACTATCTTATAATCTAACTAACAAAAATTACTGAGAAATTGTATGAGTCACCGCGAAAGCGGTCAATATATTGAGTTCACAAGCTATGCGATTTATACTGACTACCACGTTTTCTATGGTAGAGCAACCTACAAGTGTTACATAGTAAGCAAGAAGTGAAACTATTCTGACTCATTCACTATCATCGTAAATCGTGGGTTACAATCCGATCCGATCGTGAACCAATGGGAATCTTCGGGAAACTTCTGAAACGGTGAAGAAAAACAACTCAACAGTCACCATCAGGTCTTGTGCTTGTTCCATCAAGTACCTACCTATTAATACCACAAAACCACCCGAATATACCAACAGAAGTGGAAATGGACAGGACCGAGATCCCGGAAAAATGGTCTAAGAGTGTCACTGATTGGTACCCCAGAGATGGTGAGCGCAAGAGAGGGCATCGACAGTCGAGATGGGAAGACGACCTAACACTCACAGCGGGCCATCACTGGAGAGGGGTGGCACACGACGGAAGAGAATAGACGGAGAGAAGGAGGCCTATGTCAAGAGGCACACCAAACCGCGGGACATATACCAAAAACATGTCAACCCAAGTTTGAAATAAATGGATATTATTATTACTATTAGTACCACCAGGCATAGAACCTATTATATGCTTGGTGGTAGCACTTGAGGTCCGGACCTCGGATTGACGTTTCTAAGTGATTCTTGAGATTTTATTGAATTACTACTACCAAACTTTTGACACTGACTCTGACCGCGGACCATGCCACACACGTCTGACACTGACTCTGACCGCGGACCATGCCACACACGTCTGACACTGACTTTGACCGCGGACCATGCCACACACGTCTGACACTGACTCTGACCGCGGACCATGCCACACACGTCTGACACTGACTCTGACCGCGGACCATGCCACACACGTCTGACACTGACTTTGACCGCGGACCATGCCACACACGTACCTCTGACTACCCCCTATAGACATCCTCAAAGAATCTTGAGTAAGTACTTGGTACTGAGAGATCTGAAGGGATATCTACCGTGCCAGGGGATCAAAGCTGTTTTTTTGTTATTGGTTCTACAAGCTGGATTTTCCATTTCCATAAGCCGCTACCTGTTAATGTTATGCCTCACTTAATTCGATGGCAACACACTGGAGCTTGAAATCATCAATACTTTACAAGGATCATACAAAAGAGCGGTAGGCGTAAGTTGGTTGCCTGTTCTTCTATAGGCTTTGGTCGCGTGGAACTGGCACCTAGAGTCACCTAGCTGTAAGACGTTTCAAAGTGATGCAATGAGCATTGAACTGAATGATTGACTTTGACTTTGAAGTTGGTCTTGTAAGAAAAACCTACCTACCTATGTGAGTCTAGACTAACTTAAGGCTCCGGTGACAGCGGCTCGCAATTTCGAAGTGCGATTGGCTATTATTTCATTTTATTTCATTTCGGGGAGGTTGTTTGAAAAAATAACTCTAAAGAAACACGCATAAATACTGTTCGAACACAAATAATACAATAATATAAGGGAAACATGCCCGAATCAGAAATCATTTTGGTATTAGTATGTTTGGTCTTACGTTTACCTAATACCAAAATGATTTCTGACTCAAGCACATTTCCCTTATATTATTGTATTATTTGTGTTCGAACAGTATTTATGCGTGTTTCTTTAGAGTTATTATTTCAAATAACCTCCCCGAAATGAAATAAAATGAAATAATAGCCAATCGCACCTCGAAATTGCGAGCCGCTGTCACCGGACCCTTAAGGTTAGTAGTTATTTTAGCCATTATTTTGTAAACATAAACTTCTTTTCTTGCCGTGTCACTAGTTTCTTTCGAAACAGTGTGGTGAAAGGAGTTTAAGTGAGGCTTCTTTCGAGCACTTGTGTAGAACTTATTTGGTTCCACAACGTGCTGGTTTCCTCATGATGTTTTTAAACATTAACTATTACAAATTGTGGAGCTATTTCATAACATCCGGAGCGACATTTTTAAATCTCTAGCACTTAGCATCATCTTGGATTGTGTACCTACTGTATGACTAACAGGTGAACATTTGTCTTTCCTATCAAAAGTTTATTCACATCAAGATTTTCAGAATTATATATTTAGGTATTTGATGATTTTTTTTCTTCTTTGCCTGTTTTGGAAGCTAAATTAAAGCTTTTTCATTTACATGTTTTCATAATTCATTTATTTGTTTATAACCACAGGTTATTTTTACCTATAAGTAGATAGTAAACGTACGAAAGTAATTGATCTCTGTGCTTTGCCTGGCGGCGCCGGCGTTCAAACATACATTTTGTATAATTTGTCACATTTAATCTTCAATACTATAATAGGCTTTTTATAGTGTTGTTTTACATTTCTGAGGTATTTTAAGCATAAAATGTGAGCAAGTTGGAACGAAGAAGAAAAACGAATCTATATAAGTACGAGTTTCCCACTCAAAAGTTATTTTAAGTACGAAAACTAGTAAAATAAACTTAACTAAGTAGGAAAACTTTTATCGATCAAAATCAAATTTTTACTAAACTGTGCGCGATTGCACACAGCTTAGTTGATTGCAATTTCAGACATATTTCCCAAATAAGTTAGTGATTTCTTATATTTTTATTCAAATGTGCGAGCGAGAGGTACATCAACAGTTATTGTCATCGCCTGTAGACATAGACAGTAATTTACTGTCACTGTGTGTGTTGCCTGTACTTACCTCTAGTACTGTATGACTATGCTACTGCATTTTGCAACCAGGTAATTGCCGTATATTGGGAGCGGACGGGGTGTGGTCGGCAGCTCAGAGCAATGTACCATAACTGCTCTGAATGTATGACGTCACATCTACCAGTAGGTAGGTACCTGCCTATTGTAATCACATTCATGATTCTTTCAATCGCTGTATGCTAATGCGCACTGGAATCTAACGGTTCAATCCGATTTGATATCTCGGGATGTATTTCGATAGATCGGTTAGCGTCAAATTCAAAAGGGTAAATCACAAGGATCATTTTGAAACGTCTTAAGGTGAAGACAAGAGCTAATGTGACTCTCGCTCGCACATTTTGACTTGTTGAAGGATATAAAATAACTACTAACATTTTCGAAAAATTGCTAACAACCATTTTGTGTGCAATCACATTGCGAAGAGTTTAGTAAAAATTTCATTTTGATCGATACCTGTTTTCCTACTTAGAAGTTTAGTTTGCTTTTTTAGTTTTCGTAGCCAATTTAATTAATTTTAGTTTTTTTTGTTATTCTAGACTATGGTATAATATATCTATCCGCCAAGTTTCATCCAGATCCGTTCAGCCGTTCCGGCGTGAAAGAGTAACAAACATCCATCCATCCATCCATACATCCATACTTACAAACTTTCGCATTTATAATATTAGTAGGATTACAAACAAATGGGAGCTCACGATATAAATCTCAAAATGGATACCTATCCCAGAAAAATAATTTGCGATGGTTTCGATTCATCTTTATCAGATGGTAGGTATGGCAGATGGAAGGTACCGTGAAAGTTACCGTACCGATGTACTATCTACAAATAACTTGGTTCCTACTTATATTACATAGCTTGTTTTGTTTAGAATTAATTACATTTCTTACAATATTTCAGCTTTAGTTTGAGATTGTGGTGGTTTATTTTAGAAATAAAAATCAATCGCAAAACTTGCCAAAAATTCTGGTTTAAAAACCTAACTTGATGTATTATCTGTGCAACAGCCGTACAAGTACCGTTCTTATCGATCGCTTATTTGACATTTAGAATCGTCAAAAGTTCGCTAAAAATGGTTTCATCAATAGATAAAACCAGTTTTAACGAATTTTGACGATTCTAAGTGTCAAATTAAGCGATCGATAAGAACGGTACTTGCACTGCTGAGAAGTGTGACACAAAAGAGTAAAATAAATCATAGTTTGGCAGAATGCCCGCGCCGTGTTAGATACGCGTGCCGCACGCGGCATGCCGAAACTAGCAAACAAACCAACTTGGCACTCCATAGTCGTAGGGGTAGGCAAGAGGAGGATTTCGTTATTTTCGAGGGTAGGTAATTGTGTATTTATTATTTTTAAATCAGATATTTTATGTGTATAAGTATTAGTTATTAGTTAAGAATGGATCTTGGACATCTGAATAAAACAAATTTAAATTTAATTTAAAAGTTACAGGAGATAGTTACCGCTTAACATCAGGTGAGTATAGTGAGCTTGTTAAATCATTAAATTGTATAGAAAACTGAATTTAGATTCAAGAAATATTTTTATTTTCTAAAATGGTAGAATAATTTTCATCAACGAAAATAGAGAAGAGTTAAAAGAACATTAGAAAAAGTTCTTTAAGTGTATGTATCGTGTGTGTCCAAAATAAATGTATTTTCTTTCTTTCTTTCTTTCTTTTAGTGAATCTTTATTCCATGAAAGTTATTTTATTTTCACAAACGGCTTTATAAGCCGTCTTCAATCGGTAGTAAATGAAAGGTTAATTTAATTTCCGAAGCCTTTTGGGTTGAATTTGTATTTAATTTAGATGGAAATTATTCTAAGTATTTTCTCAGCCAACAGAAACGTCGAGTTTACTAATTATGAACATAATAAAAACTGTACCTAGTGCTTTAACTATTTACCTGATTTACATTTTATCATCAGCAAAGAAAATTACACTACAAAACGTACAAAATAGATGAGAAACAGTTGAGCTAACTGCAAACCGTCGCGAACAATCTAAAGATAGCTCAACTGATCCAAATCATTGATAATCGGAAACATCCCCAAAATTTTGTTTTAAGGGGCCATCTGCTTCTTCCATTAAACAAGAGTACCTTATGAAGAGGTGCCTTATGAAAAAACATGGTGACTATGGAAAATCATTTCAAATACGGGGAAGCCTATGCCAAGCAGTGATAATGATTTTGTTAATAAGAAAATGTAATAAACAAATAACCAAATGCAAAAGCAAATGAAAAAATATATATCCTATTTGTGTAAAATCGAAAACTACTCATTCATTTCAATACATTTTTCCGCGGTACGTGTTTGCGCGCAAGTTTCCGCACGCAATGACATTGACAACTGTGACAGTTGTTAGGCACGTAGGCAGAGGGTCGATGTTTGGCACGTAGTAGGTAATAGGTACCTATATGTAGAGTCACTAGTTGAAAAACTTGATATTTTGAAAAATATTTCATACTAGTTGCGTCCCGCGGTTTCACCCGCGCAGATTTAAATCCCGGTATTCCCATGGGATAAAAAGTAGCCTATGTGCTATTCCAGACTATAATGTATCTCTCTGCCAAGTTTCATTCAGATCCGTTCAGCCATTTTGGCGTGAAAAAGTAACAAACATCCATCCATCCATCTATCCATCCATCCATCTAAACTTACAAACATTTACGTTTATAATATTAGTAGGATTATTAGGATTATGGCTTAGGGCTAGGGTCTTCCGCGGCCCTCGGGCCTCATGTGGCCCGCCAGCTAATTTCTTGCGGCCCGCGGCCACCAATAAAGATTATTGAAATTTGAAATTATGTATGTCTTTTATTTTATTGATAAGGTGGTAAAGTGTCGTGAAAAGTTGTGGCCCTTCGGACGATGTGAAATCGATGTTTGGCCCTTGCACTAAAAAAGGTTGAAGATGCCAGGCTTAGGGGAATGTTTCGTGCTGAGAGTATAAACCCACACAGAGAGGACCATCACCCTTTTTTGAGTATATCACTTTACTATTATACGGTTGTTATCAACATCCTTTAAAAGGATAACAAATGAAATAAGACTAAACTACGTTTTTAATCTAGTTTTTTGACAATTTTTAAATTTTTAAACTATAAAAAATCTGGACTGAACTTTGATTAATACATTAAAAAGTTTGATTCTTACATTTATCTCCTTTTGAAGCCTCTTGAAATCATCTTCAAATAATAAATTAAATCTGAAGCCTCAGAAGACACTGTGACGAATTTTCAACTAACTCGCAGTTTTAAAAAGCAGAAAACACAAAAAAAAATACATTTTATCTTTCACGTTCTGCACGCCACCCTGTATTTGACAGCCCAATTTGCAATTGACAGCTGTCAAACGGGTGTCATGGCGGCTAACGAGCGGGAAAACAATTTGCGTCGGCAATTTGTTTATTTAGCAAAAAACTGTCTGTTGCTATTAGTATCGGGATTCGTAGTAGGTATATAGGTCAAAAAAGTACCGAAATAGTGACTGGGCAAATGTTAGAGAAAAACCTCTGGTACGGTACAGTCATCATCTTCCTTTTACATCATTATAATATTTTTAGGTTAGAGTTTGTATCTTCTGATGACAGTTTGTAAAAATAGATTAAAAAAATAGTTATCAGGTCTAATCATAACCCAAACTAGAAAAAAAACCCAAGAAGATTCAAAATTTTTCAAGATGATAATCAGTTCATAAGTCATTGTGTTTTTATGGAGTTGTAAATGCCTTTGTTGGACTGCACGCCGTACTAATGCATCGGTACTGGAAGAACTCCAACTGGAAAACCAACAGCGTCTGTCTTCTGTCTGCCTGTTTCGAGTACTACAATACTTTGGCCACATTGCACGCAGGGATGCAAATAATCTGGAAAGGCTCATCGTAACAGGAAAGATAGAGGGCAGATGACCTAGAGGACGAAGCCCAAAGCAATGGTCGGACCAGGTGTCAGATAACTTGGAAATGCCGGTCAACGTTGCACTCCACCAAGCCGAAGAAAGGGGCAAGTGGAGGCAAACTATAAGGAGGGTCCTTGCACGACGTCACGATCCTCAGCAGTGAGGGACCGACGGAGGAGGAGGAGAAAATGCCTTTTGACTTTGACTAAATAACAGTAAAATAGAACGATCACAGCTGAATTAGTCACGAAACAATAAAAGTAAATTTTCTCACGAAAACATTGCCTTCTAAGAAGGAAATACCTGCTTATTACATCGTTCAAAAACCTCACAATGTATGACAGTTTAACGTCCTATGTTCCTAGTTCTCATACTATACCTACTCAAGAGTTTTCATTTGGTTTTAACAGTATTAAATGCTGACTACCCTCTTCGATCCCCAGAGTCCCGAGTTGGACGTGCCTGGGAAGGTAATCTTAAAGTTTTTTTGTTATATAATTACATAGTGGGGTTATACGTTGAAATGAATCTTTGATTTGCTTTTTTTACTTTCCAATAACGACTGTGACATACCTTACAATTACGAAGTAGACGCCATGCCGGTTTTCCAGCTCCATCTATCGAGTATTTTGAAACTATTGTTAACAGTTACGGTAGATATCCCTTCAGATCTCCCAGTACCAAGTAGGTACTAATTCAAGATTCTTTGAGGATGTCTAAGGGGGGCAGTCAGAGGTACGTCCAAACATTACATTTGGCACATACCCACATTTTGCAGTAGTTAGTATTCCATACGTGACAGGTTGCAAGCCCATCGCCGTTGTTAGAATACTAACTGGTTTCCTCACGATGTTTTCCTTCACCGTTTAAGAGCACTGGCATTGCGCACATAAATTTTTCTATAGAAAAATCCATTGGTGCACGACCGGATTCGAACCTACGACCTTACGATCGGAAGGCGGGGTCACTCCCACTAGACCACCGGTGCTCTCAACCGTTCTATACAAATACATTTATTGAACAAAAAGCAATTTCTTACAGTGGTTGCTGATGGTCCCCGCTCTAGGACAAGCCTGTATCGCGGGGGCGAACCTGGCGAAGTCTAGCCTAACAAAATGAACAGTTAAGATAATTGTAGTCGCTGAATATGGACGCAACATTACAAGTGTGACTATTTTTTGTTTTTAGTAAGATTTAGCGTAATGACAGTACATCGCCCTTGAGTTCTGACTAATTTGGTACAACATTATGACTATTGTTGAATAATTGTAGTTTTAGAGATACTTCAAATACTATGAGACGCTTGACGCTAATGCTATGCACCACCGGTGGTCTAGTGGGAGTGACCCCACCTATCGGAAGGTCTTGGGTTCGAATCCTGTCGTTCAACAATGGAATTTTCTTTTCGAAAATGTAAGTGCTATGTAATGTGCGCAGTTCCAAAAATAAATAAATAAATAAATAATGCTGGACAATCCACACAGCATCATCTAGCCCCAAAGTAAGCTTCAAAGCAAAATTAAGGATAACATTGCTAGTAAAGTACAACAATGGTCTTGATACTTATCAAAGTCAAAGTCAAAAAGGGTATACAGGATTTATAGGATACACTGTAAAAACAATGAAAATATTTTAGATTTTTTGATTATTCAGTTGAATCACAAGGACCCTTGAAACGTCTGGGAGCTAAGTGGCTCTAGGTGCCAGCTCCACGCGACCAAAGCCTGGAGGAACAGCCAACACACTTAGGGCTTGGTTCCTACTGCTCTTTTGTGAGTGGATATCTACCGTGCCTTAGTATCAAGGTCGTGAAACAGCCCTTCATGAAAGAATCTTCTGAAGAAAAGATGCCGTTTGAAACGCCCCTTATTTGCCGTGTAAGATGCGCCTTACGTCTCATCTGTATTCGTCCCTCGTCCATCGTACCTAAACGTAAGGTTAGCTAAACGATAGTTTGACTGTCGCGACAGGTGCAGGTTCAAACCTGGCTTTATGCTCAATACGCTTTACATTTGCTCGTATTCTGAGTTAGGTATTTTAAAGTATTATGTAAATTTTAAAAGGTGCATTACAGGCACTACTTATGCCTTAAGTTGTTGGTTACAGTGCTCTGTAACCAACAACTTAAGGCATAAGTAGTACCTGTAATGCACCTTTTAAAATGCACTGCTGCATCGTAGGGCACGTTTTTTTCTATAAATTACAGTTGAGCTATCTGCAGACCGCTTCGAACGATCCAGAGATAGCTCAGCTGATCCTAATCAGTGTCCATCGGTCCAAAAATATTACCCTAGTTCTAAAAAAGTCATCAACTTCATATTGCTGACTGTACCTTATTTCATGGCCTTTCAGTTATTATTGGTAAAGCATTCATAAAGCACTTTTAGTTATAAAACCGAGCAAAAATGAATAAGGCAACATTTTGCAAAGCAGAATCTCCAACTCACTTTTAACAGAATCAATAAAATGCACCTACTTTTCAATTTCAAAACCACCAATAAATCACTTTACACTAAATCAATGCAAACTGTCCTTTATACCCAACGGTTAGAGATCAAAACGCCACACCGTTCGATCCATGACGTAATACATAACTGAGCACGCCACAGATTAAATAAGAACCACAAACTAACTAAAGTACGATGTCCACTAAGTTTGTATCGGTTAGAAGCCGCTATGGTAGTGTTTACAATATTGTTGTGAATAGGCTTTAGTCACGTGGAAAACTGACCTAGATTCATCTAGTTTCAAGACATTTCAAAGTGAATAACACTGAAACTGAAGCAACTTCACGACTGATCCCCAGGCACGGTAGATATTCCCTATCTTCTCTTAGTACCATTCGAGATTATTTAAGATCGTCTAAAGAGGTAGGTAGTCAATGGTACGTCCAACCATTTGGCACATTTTGTTGTCATTTACCGTTTAAGAAAATTGCAGTGCGCACCCAATTTTTCAATAGAAAAAATATTTTTTTTGGTTTAAAACTACTCTTTTTGTTTTTTGGACGGATTCGAACCTGCGACCTTTAGTCGGAAGGCGCGGTCACTCCCACTAGGCCACCGATGCTCTTGGTGCTTCAGTAGACTTCCATTGGTACCTACGTAACTATACACAGAACATAAAACAGTTAGTACGCTAATATAAAAGTAGTAGGACCGGTTGTTCAAGGTCTAAAATACGCATTTAAAGCTACTATGAATGTGGGCGTCCAGATAACGGCTAGTTATCTGGCACATTATGGCGCACTGGAGCTTGACATTGTAACTAAGATCTTACAATAGAACGGTAGAAACCAAGCCGTAAGATTGTAGCCTGTTTTTCTAGGCTTGGTCGCGTGCAAACGTCTTCTTCCTGGCTTCGCTTGGTTTTTTAAGATATACTAGTAGTTCAGTGAGATTCGGGCATCCCAGAAAAAAGTGTAGATGGGTTTGGAATGTCTAAACAAAGCCCTTTCATGAATTTTAATTTCATATGTTTGTGTAGACTATTTGTGTGTAAATTATGTATTACTAGTTGCGCCTCGAAGTTTCACACGCGCAGATTTAAATCCCGGTATACCCACGGGAAAAGAAGTAGCCTATGTGCTATTCCAGACTATAATCTATCTACCTGCCAAGTTTCATCCAGATCCGTTCAGCCGTTCCGGCGTGAAAGAGTAATAAACATCTATCTATACTTACAAACTTTCGCGTTTATAATATTAGTAGGATTGCCCACTTTGAAAATCCCTCTAATTTAATAGTTCTCGTTATCCGATGTAACTCTTAAACTTAGTTTATATACTTAGCTTTATACATATTTTATAAAATCGACCACAAAGCAAGCCTCATTTTCATTTAATTCCGTTCAATCTGAAACCGCAAGCTGACATTTTGCTGCCTAGATATACATTCACTTTCTGAGCTACAGCAATGTGCCAGGGTGACAGTCACGGACTGTACATAAGTAGTTATTGACATTTAAGTAAATATGCGCCTCCACGCCACGCAGGCACACTGGTTTCGTCATCAGCACCCATTGGACTAGAGGCAACATTATCGTGCCCATTGTTAGTCTCTGCAAATGCAGGCATATGAGCCGAGTTCCTCTTACACCTATACATCCTCAGAGAGCCTTGAGTTGTTAAGACATCTGAGGGGATATCTGCCGTGCCTAGGGATAAAAGTTGCATGTATGAATTGGTTTAATTTTTCAGTGTATTTGAAAACGATTTTCTACTTTTTTTATACAACTCGCTGATGGAGCAAGCAGATGGCCCACCTGATGTTAAGTGGTAACCATCACCTATAAACAAAACATTGCCCCGTAGGTCACGCACAACAGGAACGTGCCCTACGATGCACTGCCCTGCGTCCATCAACTTGAGGCATACAGATGTTAAGCCTCATGTGCCTGTAACTACACCGGCGACCACACTCTTCAAACCGGAACACAGCGTTGCTGCTTGGCGGCAAAAAAGGCGTGGTGGTAGTACTTCCCCGGACGAGCCCTTCACAAAGAGCTCTACTACTCTTACTTAAACTAAGACCAACCTTTTTTAAGTACAGAATAAAAAAAAATTGCATTAGCGCTTTTACAGTGTACCAATTTTCTTTAAATTATTCTTGATGGAACGAGCACATTACCCAAATGCATAAGATGAAGCAAAAACTACGATTTTCTTTCTAATAAAACATTTTTTTCCTTATTTTATTGGTCACCTTAGTAATCCCTTACATAGTTAGTCACAAAAATGTGTTTATATTAAAGTTGTCTACAAACTGTAATTTCCCCGATTTTAGGTCACTACCTAAGCGTGCCGAGTCTCAGGGAACCAGCAGGAAAATGTTCAGGTAAAAATACTGACCACATAATATACAATTGTGGTCACCATTCTACAATGTGTTGCGTGAAAAAACCTCTGACTACCCCTTAGACATGCCTACTAAGAGATCAACAGACAGACGGCAAACATTGTGGGGAAATATTATTTTAACAGCGGCGAAGGGCTTGCAACCTGTCACGTATGGAACCAGCTACTGCAATATTTGGACGTACCTACCTCTGACATCCTTTCCTTTGTCTCTTTAGACATCCTCAAGGAATCCTAAGTTGGTACTTCTTAAAGTTAAAGCTTTCTTAAACGTCTTAACGCTAGGTTTTTTTTTCAACTAACTGATGGAACAAACAGATGGCCGACCTGATGTTATGTGGTAGCCACACGACAGGGACGTGCCCTACGATGCACTGCCCTGCGTTCAACAAATTGAGGCATACAGATGCTGTAATTACACCGGCGACCACACACTTCAAACCGAAACACAGCGTTGCTGCTTGGCGGCAGAACAAGGCGTGGTGGTAGTACTTCCCCAGATGAGCTCTACTATTGTTAAAACTACTCTTAGGTGACTCTAGGTGCCAGTTCAATGCGATCAAGGCCAAAAACAGGCATCAAACTTACGCTTAGGCTTAGTTCCTACCACTCTTTTGTTATGATCTTTGTTACAATGTAAAATACTACAATAACCTGGCAATAAAAAAAAAAAAAAAAAAAATTTTTGGTGGACTTTTCACACAGCACTATCTAGCCCCAAACTAAGCTTATGCTTGTGATATGGGAACCAGATAGCTGATATACTACTTATATACTTTTTTTTTTGTAAATACATACTTATAATATTATATAACACCCAGACAGAGAACAAACATCTATGTTCATCACACAAATGTTTGTTCACGGTGGGAATCGAACCCACGACCTACGGCGTAGAAGGCAGAACTTCTACCAACTGAGCTATGTAGGCTGTCCAATGGCTGGCAATGGCGATAAAGAATAAACCAGTGGCCACAGTTTGGCTCGCCCACCTTAAATACCATTTCAATGTCTGCACATAATATCCTGGGACTGGAATATAGCCCTTAACATGACGTCATAAAGTTCAATATAAGGTTATGACACTATTAAGTATGTGATGTGGTGAATACCTGAGCGATTTAAGTTTTTTACGAAATTATTATGTAAATTGTTCTTTGCACTTCTTTTTGACGGAAGATGCATGGCCCACCTGATGTTAAGTGGTAACCATAACCTATAATATAGAATTGTCTCGTAAGTGACGCACTATAGGAACGTGTCCTACGATACACTGCGCTGCGTGTATCAACAGCTTTGTCCAGTAGACATTTTCTCAGGTTTGTTTCTGCCTAAGATCAATTATTGGGCGGTCTTCTCACTACGCCCTTTGGCTTTCACCAAGCGTTGTGAGAAACCCGCTTACTTAGAGGAAGATGGGGGAATGCCGATCACCTGAGAGAAAACTGCTCTATTTGTTTTTTCATTTGTCTTATGATGTTAGTTTGAGGTTTAGATACTCTGCCTGCTCAAGCGTCACAACTTCTGCGCTGCAGCGAGCTCGCTGTGTTTCAATGCACCTTATTTAATAAGTTATTGTAGTGAGCGGTATTACCCGACACAATCGCCATTACCCCTGCTTCCCCTATTCCTTTTTTTAAACATACCCACATTGTTGCATTAGGTACTTCTAGTCTAGTTCTATTTCCTAAACCCAATTTGTGTGATATGTGGAATTTCCACCAACAATAAAGCAGACACGATGTTCTAAAATAAAATCGCTTCCGCCTATCACTACGCGCTACCTAGCACCGATCCAATTAAAGCGGACCGACTGTACCTAAATGAGTTAACTCGCGCAATTGAGCCGACTGTACATTACCCTGAGTTAACCTCCAGATCATAATCACTGTCAGTCCTCATTTGTGACAAAGACCTTTCTAAGTAGGCCTTAAATCTACTTAGGACTTTATTTAGGCTTAGAGTGGCATTACTAAATTATTGAAAAGTTGTAATAAATTAGAAAAAATGTTTCCAGTTTTGTATACAATGGTTCTATGCAAAACTCATGTTTTTATATAAGCTATAAACTACTAGGGTCCTATAAGGTGGTAGGGGATTGATACTTGAGTGGGACTCCTGTGTCCGCATTTAGACTCCTAAGGTGGTCCTTTATGCGTGAGGGGGTGGTAGGGGATATTAAAACGATTTTTTTATAATTATGAATGTCTCAGTTTCCTTAAATAAGGGCATGCGAGAAAGATGCTCAGGATTTTTTTTTATACAACTAGCTGATGGAACAAGCTGATGGTCCACCTGATGTTAAGTGGTAACCATCACCTATAAACAAAACATTGCCCCGTAGGTCACGCACAATAGGAACGTGCCCTACGATGCACTGCCCTGCGTCCATCAACTTGAGGCATACAGATGTTAAGCCTCATGTGCCTGTAATTACACCGGCGACCACACTCTTCAAACCGAAACACAGCGTTGCTGCTTGGCGGCAGAAAAAGGCGTGGTGGATGCTGTAAAAATAGTCAAAATTGTAATCCAGTTGTCAAAATAATTATTAAAATGTTAAGGCGGCACGGGACGGTTTTTGAACAGCTGTAAATTTACTAAAATGTAAAAAAAAATACATAAAAAAATCTGAAACTTTAAAATTGAACATGTACTCGAGCGCTGTGTAAAAATAGCAACGTAAATAATGATAATTTTCTCGATAAAAAAAATCATATAGATGACACTAAATCGATATTTCAAACATCCATTACTAAGAGAGTTTTTCTTGAAATCATGTCAAAGTTATATCAAAAGATAGGGATTAATATTTACTAGCGCTGTGAGAAAAAAAAATCGTTATTATTAATCTCTGAGAAGAAAATCTAACGAAATCTAGCTGTTCAAGTGCTAGCGCCGAGCAACCAGTACCCCGAGGCGTCTTGGCGGTCGGAGGTTCTGGGATATCCCCGCCTTAACTTACAACACACAGTTTAACGGCAACATTAAAAAAATACTCATATGATATAAATAACGTTTCTGGGGCTAGGTGCTGTGTGGATTGTCCAGCATTAAAAAAATTGCATGCGATACATATCCAGGACTTATAAATAAACGCTTCCTTCAACACGACACTAACATTGGTTCACAACGAGAATGAACCCGCGCCTCTTACATCAGCTAATGTATTCTAGCGCCACCACGGATGAAGGAGTCTACGAGCGCCACAAAGCTCGCCAATTACAATGTATGAGTCGTGATTGGTTGCAGCGAGTGGCGCAGGCGCATACCTAGGTATTTACTGCTGTAGCATCATCTGGGAAAAATCTAGCCAAGAATTTTACTCAGAGTGTTTACTATTTTTTTCCTCACATATTTTTTTTTATTCATATAGTTTTATTTTATGTTATTCGAAAAACAAACAGTGTTATACGTATAACATTCGTGTGTGTGTCTCCAGCTTCCTCATATTGAAAATGTAATTTCTATAAATGCCAATATTTAAAGCATAATTAGTGCACTCATAGATTTGAATCATAATTTAGCTGCCAAATAAACAACGATGCTATAAGCTTATAATAGTGTGTAAGCTGGAGTAACATGTCTCCAGCTGCCTCAGTCAGTGTGGGCAAACGGCTAGTGATAGAGATATATAGTAAACGCAAGGATTTAGTACCTATTTAGTGCACCTGGTACCAAAAATTTCAGGTCTGTAGCTAGGAAACTCTTCGAGTTATAAGACTTGATCAACGTGTAAGCTGGAGTAACGATACGTGAAAAAGCATATGCTCGTTCTCTGGAATGGCTGGAGCTAGCAGGTTGCTTTAAGTCTCCAGATTTAGTACCAAACGAATTAGCGAGGTACCAAATATTTGAAGTGTTTCTGTTCAAAACTCTATGAGTTACAAGCTTTTCCAGCTTTTTTTGTTTGTCCAACTTGCACATGTTGGATCTCAGCAACCACAATAGGTACAGACTCGGTTGATGTCTCTGAACCGAGCTATGAATTAGTGCACTCGGTACCAAAAATTTGGAATCTCTAGGACAAGCAGTTCTGTTGTAATCAGCAAAATAACATCCAAGGAATTTGAATACAGACAGATATATTCAAATTCCTTGATTGCATCAGTAGGTACGAGTGTGACGCATTCGCTGTAGTGACAGAGATAGAGCTACTATCAACTGAAGGCTGGTCGAAATGGAACTATCTGGTATTCTGTAACTCATCATAATATTAGTTATTTTGCTGATTACAACAGAACTGCTTGTCCTAGAGATTCCAAATTTTTGGTACCGAGTGCACTAATTCATAGCTCGGTTCAGAGACATCAACCGAGTCTGTACCTATTGTGGTTGCTGAGATCCAACATGTGCAAGTTGGACAAACAAAAAAAGCTGGAAAAGCTTGTAACTCATAGAGTTTTGAACAGAAACACTTCAAATATTTGGTACCTCGCTAATTCGTTTGGTACTAAATCTGAAGACTTAAAGCAACCTGCTAGCTCCAGCCATTCCAGAGAACGAGCATATGCTTTTTCACGTATCGTTACTCCAGCTTACACGTTGATCAAGTCTTATAACTCGAAGAGTTTCCTAGCTACAGACCTGAAATTTTTGGTACCAGGTGCACTAAATAGGTACTAAATCCTTGCGTTTACTATATATCTCTATCATTAGCCGTTTGCCCACACTGACTGAGGCAGCTGGAGACATGTTACTCCAGCTTACACACTATTATAGGCTTATAGCATCGTTGTTTATTTGGCAGCTAAATTATGATTCAAATCTATGAGTGCACTAATTATGCTTTAAATATTGGCATTTATAGAAATTACATTTTCAATATGAGGAAGCTGGAGACACACACACTAACATTCTATTATTAAAAATTACTTAAAATACTTCATGTTTTCACATATATACGAAACTAATGAAAGCTTGTTTGAGTTAAAGGAGAAAAAGTCAATTATTAACATGAAATAAAAATCTGAAATTGAAAGAAATTAGCTAATAACCAGTTCAAACCTCAGTTCAATACTTAGACCTCTAAATATTATTAAAACACATTAAAAGCAACTAGCGACCCGCCCGCGCGCCCCTGCTTCGCACGGGTGCACATATTATGCATGTATTATACATATAAACCTTCCTCTTGAATCACTCTATCTATTAAAAGCAACTGCATCAAAATCCGTTGCGTAGTTTTAAAGATTTAAGCATACATAGGGACATAGGGATATAGGGACAGAGAAAGCGACTATATAGTGATTTAACACTGACCTATTTTTAGGAGTAATATACAAGCAGATAGTTGGGTGGATTTGACCAACTCAGTGCTAAAAGATAGAGATAGATCTATCCCTCTACCTCTTTCTATTTTTATTTGTCGAATAAAAATATTGCCGTCTTAATTTTTTTATACTACATGCTGATGGAGCAAGCCGATGGCCCAATACATATAACAAAGCGGTAATTCACGCACGATAGAACGTGCCCTGCGACTACATTAACTTGAGGCATACAGAAGTCAAATTCAAATTCAAAATACGTTTATTATTCAATAAAATCGCAAGGATCATCTTGAAACGTTTTAAAAACTAGGTGACTCTAGTGCCAGTTCCAGAAGGTGCCTGTAATTACACCGGCGACCACACTCTTCAAACCGGAACACAGCGTTGCTGCTTGGCGGTAGAACAAGGCATTGGTGGTAGTACTTCCCCGCACAAGTCACACACGAAGAGCTCTGTGCTTAAATATCTCAACTCATTCAAGTGTCTGTATATTTTATTAAGCTAACCCGTCGTTGCAATCTTTACCATGAGTATCCTTAAGCTAGATAGGAATAATAGTGATTACATTATAATAATCACTATTATGTATGACTCAGTGCTGAACATACTATGAATAGTACCTAACTACTTATGTAGTGCATTCCATTCTACAACATTAGGTTATAAGGTAAGGATTTCTGAAAAACTGTAGAGTTTTAGAGTTTATACTTTCTTTGGCCAGGCACGGTAGATATTCCCTACTTACCTGCGTACATGTAACAAGGATCATACAAAAGCAAGTTTGTAACCTGTTCTTCCAGGCTTTGGTCGCGTCGAGCTGGCACTTAGAGTCACCTAGTTTTAAGATGTTTCAAAGTGATCTTTGTGATTTTATTGAATAAATACCTTTTAACTTTTGACTTACCCTATTATACCTTTAGAAGATATTTTGGTATCAGATATTTTGAAGACCTTGTAGGCATGGTACAATGAAAAAAAAGAAACCCACTATTCATAAATAAAAAGTTGAATAAAGTACTACTACGCCTACAAAGTCCTTAATTAGACAAATTGCAATGAGATTGCAGCTGTTTTTGTTCTTGTACATTATGATTCTAGAAACAAGTTTTGCTAACCGGAATATTGCATCGCAATTAACATTGGTAGGTATTATAAATACCTTATTCTTATTACTAAGATAACATTGACTGGAAACCGGCATGTCGTAGAATTATTTCAAACCTTGTGATTTTATTGAATGAATATATTTTGACTTTGAGTTTAAAAAGTTCTGTTTTTGAGCACTTGACACATGTCGTCAAGTGCTCGAATGCCTTTAGGATCATCTTAAATCCTTTGATCACACACTGAAGAACTAATACCACGACAAGACGAAGAAGTTGTCGTCCCTTATTGGCGTGTCACTAGTTTTTTGAGAAACAGTGTGGGGAAAGGATTTTAGTCCGACTCGAAGGGGCTCCTTTAGAGCCTTCTTAGGGTTCCTTTAGAGCTCCTTTAGATACAAAATATGGGCTGGGTGGGGCATGGCATTTTGCGATCGCCTCGATCGGTTTGTGTGTTACCTACGGGTAGTAAGTCTTAAAACTTAGAATTTTACGCCGGTTTCTGAAAGCGCAATCAAGACCATTCGGCTGTCAAGTCACTTGCTATCCTATCTAATTTGAAGAAAAAGCTGAAATAGCAAGTGCCTTGTCGGCCGATAAGCCTAGTCGGTTTTTGTATGACACAATGAGTTCTCAATATGCCAGATAGAGGCGCTCACACATAAGGAACCGGGTAATCTACTAATGCAAGCGTGTGCAGAGAAACCTTGAAGGTTGAATTGATGATGGTGACGTTACACATCATTACCATCGCCGCTCGTATTGATTTTAATGTGTTTGTGGTCGGAGCGGAGCGTAAACAAGATGGACGAAACGAGATATTTTTGCTTTTCAACATTCCTGGCGTAGGTATTTAATCGAATTTCAAAGACTAGCCCCCGGTTTCTGAAAGCCCGATCAAAGCTAATCGGCTGTCAAGTCACTTGCTATCTCTATCTAATTTGGAGTAAAAGCTGAAGTAGCAAGTGACTTGACAGCCGATTAGTGTTGATCGGCCTTTCAGAAACCGGGGGTTAAATTTATTTTTGAATAATCGCGAACTACCAATTGCGGATATATATTATGTTGCAGTAAGATTGCACACAACTTAGTTGATTGCGATTTTTTCAAAAATAAATTTAGTGGTTTTAATCTTTCAAAATGTTGAAGAGATCGGATTTTATGCGTAGAATGGGCGGTAAGCACACTGAGGTCAAGACTATTCTAAGAATACCTCATTTGAACAAATTGGTGTATCCGCTACAGTCAGCACGCCCACTTGCGCAGACTGTCCTTGTCGTGCTTCGGAGGACATGGTATGTAAATAAGTGGCTGATTGTACCTTTTACATAACCCCCCTCAAAGATCAAAATCAAAACAGTTGTTAATCAGAACAATCACAAGGATCATTTTCGCGCCGCCGCCCCGCCATGCTGGAGGTGCCCACTTGTAGGACCAACCTTCTTAAGTTTGCCCCCATGTCACTCGCTATTTACTTATTAAATATTCTGTCCCAAAACAGCGTTGATATATTTTATCAAAACCTGCCGAAAGTCTTGGAAATGGCACAGATTGTTATAGAAACGAGATGTTTAAAGTAAGCAGTGTTGTGTAGTAAGTTAATATTAACTAAGTACCTAGATTTAACATCGCCTTAGGGCTTAATAAAAAAACCTGTTATGATGTTAATATCTCAATAAATAAATAAATGAATAAATAAATAAATAAATTTTGAGACGTCTCAACTTATAACAACTTATAACATATGTGATGGTTCACTTCATCTTAAATAATAACGAAGTGATTACCAAATCACAGATGGTGATCACAAGGCGTTCTTTAGGGATCAATATTGGGGCCTATATTTTTCTTTGTATTTATCCATCTGATTTGATATTATTTACCTATTGATTTCACTGGATTATGTGATAATAGAATTGATTATTTTTATTTTATTGCATGTTAGGATTCAGTCACGATTTGTATGAGAATTGTTATTGAATAAACGCAGTTATTAGGGTATCTCCCTGTTCCTTCCAGATAAAAGTATAAAAAAATATAAATCGTCTAATTATAAAGTTATGAAACAGGTTTAGTAGTTATTTATAATGAGCCTTCAAAATGAATTGCCAAAAGTATTCTCATAGTGCAAACTGAAAGACACCGAAGTGAAAGGGCCCGAATCACGGCACAGTTCATTGCAACTCTTGCGCAACAAATGGTAGGATAAGTAAATGTATAATCAATCAATATTTGGCAATAGAACGTCGGACCTAGCCTATTATTTTTTTATTTTTTTGATGCGTTTTATAACATTAATGTTAATAAATTTAATGCCACTGCAGTTACTAGCGAAGACAACATGCTAACATGAAAATATTTTGCAAAAAACATGAGCAATAGAAATAACTAAAAACATGAGTGAACTTGCATACAGATTTTCAGTTTTTTGTATTTCGGTTGTATATTCTTAAACTCGTTAGTAATTTTATATTATAGATACAGACTTTGACTCAGATAAAATATTTTGAGATCGCCACAAGCGCCAAACTCGCAATCTTATTTCGATGATAAGTCTTCTTTCTGTTATTCCTCATACGAAACAGTGTGGTGGAAGGATTTCAAATGCGAAAAAAACACTTCTTTCGAGCACTCGTCACTGCTCTAGCATGCCGGTTTCCTCACGATGTTTTCCTTCACTGTTTAAGAGTGCTAGCATTGTGTATGTGCCTTTGAACCTGAAGACCGATAAATACGATGACTAGGCCGATAAATACGACATATCCTGTCACAGTTGAACAGTTGCAATAAACCATCCTAAAAACCACGGCCACACAACAATGGTGTCGTCAAATCTTTTTTATTTGAATAAAAACATGCAAATGGCATTGTAAGTACATGCACTTGGAGGCCACGACACGATGCAAGGAGTTTGACCTACTTTGTGTGCTTAGCTTGGATCCAAAGCCATGGACGCACTGACGCCGATAGAACTATTTATTAGAAGCTCTGGCAGTATAGTGGATTTGGGAGAATTAACATTTTTTTTATACAACTGGTTAGTGGAACAAGCAGATGGCCCACCTTTGATTAAGAGCCATCACCGATAACAGAGCATTGCCTCGTAAGTCACGCACTATAGGAACGTGCCCTACGATGCACTACCCTGCTTCCATCAACTTGAGGCATACGCAGATGTTAAGCTTCATGTGCCTGTAATTACACCGGTGACCACACTCTTCAAACCGGAACACAGCGTTGCTGCTTGGCGGCAGAAAAAGGCGTGGTGGTAGTACTTCCCCGGACGAGCCACACTCAAAGAGCTCTACTACTCTTTAAACATCTGGTAGGTATCAAGTTGATGGACGAGCAGAGCATCGTAGGGCATGTTCCTATCATGCATGAGATACGAGGTAATGTTATAGGTTATGGTTACTTGTTACCATCAGGAGGGACATCTGCTTGTGCCGTCAACAAGTAGTCTCCCTTTTCCTCAAAGGTGTATCTACCGTGCCTGGGTATCAAAGTCGTGAAGCTGTTTCAGTTTCATTAAAATAAAAGGCTCTACAGTAACAAGAAAAAAAATTGGCTCCAAAAATACTATAAAAAGAGCATAATAAACAACAGATATTGAGCTAGTTGAAAAGTAACACAAAACCTGCGCCCGCGTCGTCTTCAAACCAGCACAATAACCACGATTGGTCGGTTACTTAGTTTCTCTTCGAAACGAATTCGGATGACGTAAGTGATGTCACGTAGGTACACCATCCACCTACCGCTGGTTTTGAGGTCACTGGCCGAGTACCTACTACGTCTTAATGGAATAATAATGATAGGTCTGACAAAGTAAGCAAAGCTCTTCTTCTTCTTCTATTCGTATGGCATCTGTCTGTCATTCAACGGACAATATTGCCAGTGTTAAGTGAAATAGATTAAACACTATGTTTTGAAGAAAATTGTGGCGCTTTCTTTCAAACCTTACAAAACATTTTCGTTCTAATAAGGTTTGGGCATAGGATAATACAATAATATAAGGTTGGGAATACAAACTACTGCAAAATATAGGTATGTGCTTATAATAGGTATGTATGTAATATTTTGGGCGTACCTCTGACTACCCCTTTTAGACATCTTCAAAGAATCTTAAAGTCAGACCAGATCATAAAACATCATCAAACAATTTTAAAATCATACTGAGAGGCATTTAAACAACTTGCTAATGGAACAAGCAGATGGCCCACCTGATGCTAAGAGGTTCATCATCACCTATAACATCAATGAGAGAGTATATGTACCGTGCCTGCTATTTATCAAAGGTGTGGAGCTGTTTCTGTTACTGGAACAGTCAGGGCGCCATGGTCTCGCTCGCACTTGTCTGTTTCATTGGATAAACGTTGGTTGGTGTCGATTCTGTTGTTGCATTATCCTAAACTAACCTAATCTGACAGCTCTAAAATTACAGCCGTCCTTGTTGTTTCGGTCTTTTAGAAAGGGATGGTAATACTTTAAGATGGTAATACTACCCGCTCCACAAATACTTCTGCTATGCTCAACACAAAAATAATTGTGGAATGTTTAGTGTTCTAGTAGGTACCTAGCATGATTTTATTGTTCTACAAAGAGTATTATTGTTCTGTTATAAGTTAATATGTGTGCTCACTGCTAACAAAATGTAAATATTGAAAAATAATGTTTCTCAGTAAGTAATTTTATGTAAATTTTATGAGAAATAAATGTCTTAAACCTTAAACCTTTAAGAGCTGTCAAATTAGGTTAAGTTAGAAAAATTCAGCAACAGAATTGGCACCAAGCTAATAGCTAATCAAAATATAAAGATGCTTGTAAACGGGCTAGTTCTTGTAGCATTATCTAGCTACCAATTATAAAGCTTTCCCTTTTATCCCTTAGGATTATGAGAGAGACGACCTATAAAACTAAAGAGCGATAGAAACCAAGCCTTAAGTTTGTAGGCTGTTCTTCTCGGCTTTGGTCTCGTGGAGCTGGCGCCTGAGTCACCTAGCTTTAAAACGGCTCAATGTGATCCGTAAGATTTTATTGAATACATGCATTTTGACTTTGACTTTGACGGCTATATAATTGCAGCTAGAAAATGCTACAAAAACTAACCCGTTGACAAGCACCTCAGATAACTCTGAGATATCTACGTGATTATATCTGTTTTACTATAGGTACGTTAGTTTTATCACGTACTCACGTAACTGTCATTTGCTTGGAAATGACAGTTGACACATTTTTAGAAAACTATTTATTAATTTCATGTTTTATCTTATTTGCCCGTGAAAGTTCTTCCCACTCGCGCTATTATACATTTAGTAAGACATAAAAGGAATGAAATAATTTATGAAATACCGCAATCAACAAATTTATGTGCGCACTGCACACAGTTCAGCAAAACTATAATTATAACTCAAATAAGTTTTTTCACTAAAAAGTTTGCACACGTATCTACGAACACTAAAAAGGTTAACTCATTGGATCAAGGTTTAGTTATCCTGTGACTACTTTTTTTACTTAATTTACCATTTAAAATTTGTCATTTCTAACCTACATTAACTTATCAAAAATGTCAGGGTTCAAACTGTGTATTAACGACAATTTCTTTTAAATATCAGGCAGTTAGCAACTCAACAGCTAAAACACGTTTTTTATTACGTAATAGGCATTAAGGGTCCGGTGACAGCGGCTCGCAATTTCGAGGTGCGATTGGCTATTATTTCATTTTATTTCATTTCGGGGAGGTTGTTTGAAAGAATAACTCTAAAGTGACACGCATAAATACTGTTCGAACACAAATAATACAATAATATAAGGAAAATGTGCTTGAGTCAGCAATCATTTTGGTATTAGGTAAACGTAAGACCAAACATACTAATACCAAAATGATTTCTGATTCGGGCATGTTTCCCTTATATTATTGTATTATTTGTGTTCGAACAGTATTTATGCGTGTCACTTTAGAGTTATTCTTTCAAACAACCTCCCCGAAATAAAATAAAATGAAATAATAGCCAATCGCACCTCGAAATTGCGAGCCGCTGTCACCGGAGCCTTAAGACATACCATAATGATACGTTAGGAAAATTCATAAAATTCATCACTTTACATAATTATTTATTAAACGAAACGACTTAAGACTAGTCTCGAGAAGTATAAATTTTA
This sequence comes from Plemyria rubiginata, assembly GCA_963576535.1. Taxonomy (NCBI): domain Eukaryota; kingdom Metazoa; phylum Arthropoda; class Insecta; order Lepidoptera; family Geometridae; genus Plemyria; species Plemyria rubiginata. Next base: position 243,658 of record OY754931.1, read on the forward strand.
TATAAAAATAACTTAAAATATATCAGTATCTCTTACATACTTTCACTATAACGAAGTGAATATAACGTTTGCATGCAAAAATGATATATATGTTTCGTATTATCTGTTTTTTTGTACCCATACATTTCTTTGGCATATGGAAGCACTTTTAAAGTAGGTATATAAATTATTTTGCACACATTTTATACAGTTATGGCTTTTATAAGATCGGACGGAAATTCATACCACCTATTTATAACTATTATGTCAAATTATTCTACTCATTTCATAACATTTTACCAACAAAATATTACACTATTGGTACATTTTCATGTGATAACATAACATTATTATAAATAACTCAAGTTTTCTCATTTATCGAAACACATGTGATGTAAAATGGAGGCGGTACCCTCCTTATTGGCACCATTTCTACTACAAAGTTATGAAACTCATGTCGTAACACCGCCAAGCTTCGCATACCTTATCGACTTAAGGCGACGTTGCGTAAAAATACATGTTTTTTAAGACATAGGCGACAGAGAGGGGCATTTGTTTTTCCACTTTCGATTTTAGTGGGTTATGTCATTTTGCTAACAAAAGCTACTCTGTTCCACTTGTGTGAGTGTGAGTGCACAGGTGTGCACTTGTGTGAGTGCACAGGTGTGAATATTTATGTACTTTAGTTTGTTTAAAAAGTAAAATTATGAGATTCTTTGTTTACTGTTCCTGTATGTACCTAGGTTGGTAGGTACTTAAAAGAGATTCAATATTGTTATTAACCCAATTCTAAATCAAAATAATACTTATAATTCAATAGGCGTTTCATTTTGATGATCTCGATAAAACCCCTTTGATGAAATGTTCTCGCACTCCGTCCCTCTCTGTCAACTTACTATAGTGAACACAATAACCATCTCTTTTGTTAGAGTCGGTTTAAAGGGACATGTTTATCTAACTAACTCTTACATGGCTTTACACAATCGGCCTCCCAAATCTGGCACATACAAGTAGCAAACAAGAATGCATTGAGGTCAAACTTTTCTCATAAGCGACCTTCGGCGCGTCGACATGACCATCGCTGCTTATTCACACGATACAACTTACGAAATAGAGTCTACAAAGCAATGGTTACTAAACTAAGGCGTCGGGACGACACTTGGTGGGGGGCGAGGTCAGATGACAGAATACCTTAGGCACAACTGACTCCATTGTGAGTCACATTAATCATGATTCAAGAGTTAAGTAGGAAAGAATTAAAGCCCACTGAATGCGACCTAAGGCTGACCGGAATGTACAGAATAAACTTCTAACCTTTCCTTCGGCAAGGAAATGAGCTTTATTCGTATCGTTCGTTCGTTAGCACTCTGTCTCACCCTCTTTCCTCTCGTGGATGTAGTGCTCCACCTCCTCCAGCGACCGGAACAGCTTCCACGCGAGGATGCAGCCCGTGATCTCTATCAATGCGATGAGGAGAGACGCGCCGGCGACCGATGAACTGATAATTTTGACGTACACTGAAGCCACTTTAGCACACCCTAACCTCTCGTTCGCCTCCTTGTCCGTGAAGTCGCAGGTGGCGCGGTAGTAGCTGTCCGCACAGCAGGTCAGCGGCAGGTCGTTCCGCCAGCTCCGGTAGTCGCGGGCGTCGTTGGCGCCGCAGCATCGCAACTTCCTCTCGATCCGTCCGAAGGCTTTGAACACGTCCGGGTTGGACTGCGTGTTGTAGTAGCCGTCGTACACGGTGTCCTTGATGAACCGGTCGGTGTCCTCTCCGTCGACGTAAACGAAGATGAGGGTGGCGGTGATCGCCTGGCCGAGGATGATGAGGACGAGGAAGAAGCCATAGATGCCGATGAGGCCACGGCTCTCCTTGCTGGTGCCGCACCAGCCGCAAAACGACACCATCATCACGAACAGTCCCAGCAGTATAAAGAACCATGGCGCGATCTGCGGCCAGTACACCCTGTAGTCCAGCAGATAGTGGTTGCTGTTCCTTAGCGCGACGAACTCCGTCAGCTGGACGAAGAACCAGATGCCGGTGGCCGCGCTCGCCAGACCAAACACCGCGTATATCACGTTAACCACATACAGCACCGCTTTTATGAAATCCTCTTTGGCCATTTTCACTGTCGTGTTCACAGAGCGATCGTTGTCAATAAAATGAGAGGCACGGTGGTGACGCAAGTAGTTTTATAAACTTTGGCGCGCCTTACCGTGTGTTGCAAGCGGCCGGTACACGGTCAGACGTGACTGACGGCGGTTGATCACTTTGGATTATACTGCAGTTTGATAGTGAAGGCTTGACCGTGTGCATGTTTCGTGTTAGATTGTTTTGGTTTATGGACATTGACTCTACGGAATTTGCATAAAATTGTGGGAATGTTTCGATAATTAGGTTAAGCTATCTGAGTCATTATTTAATTATCTAATCATCTAACGTTGTTAAATTAGTTGTACTATTTATGAGTCATTTCATAATAACGCAATGTAGGAAGACAGGTATTACTAATTGAAAACGTAATAAAATTAGGTACCTACACAATCACACAACACCTAGGTAAACTTCTGATCTACTTAATTTATATTTTATATTGTTCTTTGTCTTGTCACCTGATGACGACAATGAGTTTAAATTGCCGAGAGATAATTTAAACCTGCACCTTGAGACACCAACATTGACACCTGTATTAGCAATGATCAAACTCGCACCTTTTCAGTATCATCTGGTCCACTACACCACATAGGTCACCCTTCGCAACCTGTTACAAAACCTTTTTTGTAAAAATTAACATCAATAAATAAGCAATTAACATGCCCTTGTCAATCACGATTGAATCATCAAACTACATTGTTTTGAGGCGTGTCTATGTACCTGTCTATCTTTTAGCAGATTTAGGCATACCTAGACATTTATCGGACCCTAACAAATATGGAATACAAGGTGGCCATATCGATAAAAGAGATTTATTCTTCCGGTAACCTTAATAGTAACCGCGTAATATTTTTAGTTATGTAATGACCTACCTCACATAAAATTATACCTTGTTCGAACTTACCTTTCATGGCCCTTTTCATTAGATACCGAAGTAAACAAAATTACTCTAATTCACAACTTTTGATTAACTGATAATTTCCAATCAACACAGACGTGTCAATCATTCACAAGAGTTTGACGCAAAAGCTTGACCGTCTATCGGGCGCCTTATTTATCATCAGATTAACTACTCAGCAGATCTATCTCGATTAATAGTTATTTGCTTAGCCATTTTTTGAGTATGTGTCATGATTATAAATAAGAAAGGTTTCATTGGAATTTGAAGCTTGACTCTTAATTAATTGGATTCATATTTGTTGGTATCTGACTCACACAGGTAATAGGTATTGTAACTTGTATGAGTCATACAATCTGACAAATGCGAAGGAAAACGATTTTAATCTTAACCTATGGGTTTTCCAGTAAGTTATGTACTGAATGAGAAACACAGTATTTTTTTCATTTGTGATGTACTTTCGGAACACATTTTTAAACACATATTAAACTAACATTATTGACACTAAATTTTAAATTATTTACTAAGTACCTAACCAGAAATTTGTATTTAATGCTAAAATCAACTAAATCGAATGTCTCACAATTTATTTGTTACTACAACGTAACATTATTTTTAACCAATTGATTTTTGAAAATTATTAATTGATAAAATATAACTTATGAAGATATTCAAATATTTGGTTAACTCGTCGCACATAATAAACTATTATAAAATATTACAAATATAATACCTAAAACCGGTTTAAAATTTATTATTAACATAAGTAATTTAAATACAGTCCCTCTGCAGTGACAATTTTTTATGCGACTATTATAATATTATAATAATAATGCTGGACAATCCACACAGCACCATCTAGCCCCAAAGTAAGCTACTCAAAGCTTGTGTTATGGGTACTAGATGACTGATATATTTAATACACTATATACTTACATAGATAGATATTTTTACTATACATAGAAAACACCCAGACTAACGGAACAAATTTCTGCAGATCGTACACAAATTTGTTCCGAGACGGGAATCGAACCCGCAACCTCTGCGTCGCGTCGGACTCTCGCCCGCTGCGCCACTGAGGTCGTCAATCGTATTATGGCTTTTAGAACTTTGTATAAAAATGTATTAAAGCTATTTATTGAATAACATCATCTAAAACTACTAAATACATAATTTGAGATAGCTTTTAAATAAATTACAGAGTACAAAGTCATTCAGTACTTTTATTCCGTGACCAACAAAATCACGGGAAGCCTCACCGAGTGGACCCACGCTCACTTCGATCACGCTTTACCTCACTTACGTGGGCATCTTCACCGCCTTATCTCACGCAGGTGGCGCTTAGCGGGTTGGGAAAGGACAGAATATCACTTCTGATCTCTAGGTAATAGGTACCTCTATGACATCATTACGTGCCGTCATCATACTACAAAAACTTATAATTAAATCAACTCTAACTATGTATTTTTGCGCAAAAATACTACATAAAATAGTTTATACTTATTCAAATTTCTATTCTACACATCTTAAATTATTTAAATCTTTTTAAGACAGTTTTACAAACATAATCTTGGACAAAAACATGAGAAGATACCTTAAATTTACATTAGAAGAAAGAAGAAGATTTATTTATTTATTTATTAACGATTTTAAACTTTAACCCACCGACTCACGTGTCGTATACAATTGCACATACTCATTATAATCACACAGATATAAAAACTACAAGAGTTGCAACAAAAGAGCAAATAGGTAACTATACAATTATTTCTTCAAACACAAATTCACAGGTAACACACTAAATAAATATTAACTTGACACGTGCGTACGTAATATCTTCATTTAACATACCTATTACTGGTAAACACGAAATTGCCAAGAAACCCCTATCTGCTTAACTATTCATTAAATTGTACTTTTAAAATTGTTGAGTACATTTTAATGACTGTTAAGTTAATCCGTCCCCTGTGTTTAGTCTCGTGTCTTGTGCCTTGTTTTTTGTGTGTTATCTGTATGTAAACTGTTGTATAAGTAAATCACGCTCTTTTTTTACCCTGGCCTCCCGCGATACAGGCTTGTCCTTGTGCGGGGACCATCAGTAACTATTTTAATGTAATTGTTTTTGGCAAATAAATGTATTTGTATTTGAAATAAATGTATTTGTATTTAATGTCGGACTTTGGTGGCTTTAAACAAGTTGCTCCATATTCTACAAATAGAAAGGGAAAACTTGAACTAATACGTGACTTACTGCACGGAAATGTATGCCTTATTACTAGCAAACATACATCTGAGATTCGATTACTGGCTACTACTGCGCAAGACCATGTTGACTAGGCCCTTTGGAAGTGGAAGCTACTTTTTGTGATGAAATTCCCACCATGCAACTGTTAACTACGTAATCTATAGATTTGGAAGGCGGCTTAAAGTTGTTTGTAAAAGATTACAAAACCTTACCAAACATCAGTCTCAGTCAAAACTCAACTTAAAAACAACTCACTAGAGTTCAGTTTTACAACAGAACCTTCTTGCTTTCAAACTCGTTCTGCGCAGCCACAGCACCGATCGTGGGTTTCCTTTCCTTCAAGCTCTTGGCCAGCATCAAGGATACCACGAGGTTCAGGAGTCCAATGAACGCCGTGAAGATGGCCGCCGCAGAGAACACTTTGATGGCTACCCTGGCGTAGTGCGAGGCTACTTCAGTGCATCCCAATCTCTCGTTGGGGAGTTTGTTTGTCATGTCGCAGTCGATGACGTATTGGCCGGTGCTCCAGCTGTGGTAGTAGGTGTCGCAGCAGGAGCTCGGGAAACTCCTCCTCCAGGATTTGTAGTCGCGGGGGCCGCCGGCGCCGCAGCACTGGTACCTCTTCTCGATGACTCCGAAGGCTGTCTCCACGCTGCGATCCTCCTTCATGTTATTAAAGGCATCCCAGATGGTGTCGGCTATGAACTTGTCGGTGCTGGATGAGTCAGCGAAGACCAGCGCGATGATAGTGGCAATGACGAGGACCACCAGCGCTATCACTTGGAAGGTAACGTACAGCAGCAAAATACCCCGGCTCTGCTTCTTCACGCCAACAAACCCGCAGCTGGACACGAATAGAACGAAGATGCCGGAGAAGAGGAAGATCCACGGCACGGCTTGCGGCCAGTACACGTTGTAGTCCAGCAGATAGTGGTTCTGGTTCCGGAGACTGGTGACGTCCTGCAGCTCGATGAAGAACCAGATAGAAGCCGCGGTGAGCGCGAGACCGAATACTACGTTTAGAATGTTTAGGATCACGAGAACGGCGGAGGACACGCCCGAGCTACCCATTGTCGGTTTCTGTGTTGTCGGTATAAACGCGAACTGATTGTCAGATGACAACTTGAATCGTTTTAAAGTGACACGAGTGGCCGCGACGGGGAGACACGATCGAATGGCGTCGCTGGGTACTACATGGTTTTATAACGTCGGCCAAGCAGCTGAAGGTTGTGGGACGATGATTCATGTTGTGGTTATGGTACCTACTCGCGGGGTTGTGCGTAAGACGAGTGGACATACTCGATATGATAGGACTTGAGCGTATTATTGTTTTAAAATTAAATGTTAGTTCTTCTCTTGTCATAATTTTCCACAAAGTTATACAAATCATTTTGGCTTTATTACTTGGCCTTTATTATCGGTTCTATAAAGTTTACTTGTCAATTTTATGTCAGAGGAGATAAGAACATACCTTATCGGTCATTTCAGCTAATAGAACCCTTAGCGACCATAATGAATACGAACATCAGGGTTTTATAACTTTATTCCTAGAACAAAACCTGTGTGTGCAAAATTTTGTAAATGCTATTCAGACTGTTTTCAATTGATTCAAGTAGTGTTATTAAGACACCCGTTGTCCCAAAATAAAAAAAAAATTAAACTGTTTCACGACTGAACCCCAGGCACGGTGGATATCCCTTCAGATTTAACTTCTTAGTTACTTAGTAATCAAGTTTACTTTAGGATGTCTAAGGAGGATAATCAGAGGACCGTCCAAATATTACATTTTGGCACAAACCCACAGAAAACAGCAGGTATTCCATACGTGACAGGTTGCAAGACCTTCGCCACTGTTAGAAAACTAACTGGTTCCCTCACGATGTTTTCCTTCACCGTTAAAGAGCACAGCATTGCGCAAAATTGTCGGAGTAAAATCCATAGCGAACGACCGTAGTCGAACCCACGACCGTAGACGAGACCACTTGCTTCATAGACCACCAGAGCTCACAAGTAAAAAATAAATAAGGCCTCAAATAAAGAGAACATGCGCAAGAGTTTAGGCTTTGTGTCAGTTCTGACATACCTAGCGTTTATTTTGGTTTGTGGTAAGTACTTCTTCTTCTTGGAACCGTTTCTTTGGTTAGATATTTCTTGCATTGCTTGAAAGCTTTGTTTTACTGTGGCTAACCAATGCAACCTTTGTTAAAATAGACATAAATACAAATTTTAGCCGCACAATTGGTTTTCTTTGTTCAACTTATTTATTTCATTATGACTTTATTTATTGAATTTTAAATACTGCTGACATTTTACTTAGTTGATGGAACAAGTAAATGTTTCACCTGATGTTAAATGGAAACCATCACCTATAACAAAGCATTGCCTGGAAGTCACGCACGTGTTGTATATGAAAAAAAATAGGAATACTTATTGAGATCTACCATTAGGTGTGGATAAACACCATAAAACCTATACCATCCAGACCGGTGGCCCGATTACTATGTATGGCTATCGAGATGGCTTTCAGTTTGACATTTGATTCCCACCCATCCAAGGAATTTAGCATCAATCCCAAGGAATTTAGATACTAGATCCATCCATATGTTGCTATTACACTATGGGAATCAAATGCTCTCTTCAGGGAGTATTATATTCCTTGACCAAATATCTAACTGAAAGCCATCTCGATTGCCAGACATTAGCGTAATCGGACTGCGGATGTGGGATGTGGATAGTTCAATTGTAGGTATATTTTTTGCAAAATCAGTTGCGTACGTAAATCCTCGTAGTTATACCTATCTACCTGAGTAAACGGAAAACCAAACATGTGTGAGTAATCAAAGTTTCATTCATAAACATTGTGGTAACTTATACCTGTTAGGTATAAATGTAGGAAAGAAATCTGGACTAGATTTTTGTGCTGTCTCAGTATGTAAACTTAGTTCTTAAAATCTAGCAGGAAGGTACGAATTTGTAACTTAAATTCTTTTCATGTAAAACAGCATAGGTGTATCTTATCACCATTATTTTGAACTTGGCTAAAATTTGCTTGTTCAAAAGTCAAAAAGTCAAAATATATTTATTCAATAAAATGAATCATTTATTTAAGAAAGAGAACATGTCAATGAACCCAAATTTTTCAAGAGACTCAAAAAACTAAATAACATTCAGTTTAATGGCGTTTTATGGTTTTTTTACACATTTAATGTTAAATTATGGTAATAAAAGTATTTTCAGACGTATTATCATTTTACGAAGTATTTTTATCCACACAGAATACGAACCCGTCAAAATCGATATTTTCAAAAAAAACTGACTTGTTCGCTTTCTAAAATAACCGATTCAAATCACAAGGATCAATTTGAGACGTCTTATAGCTAGGTGACTCTAGGCGCCAGCTCCACGCGACCAGAGCCTAGAAGAACAGCCAACAAACTCGGCTTGGTAGGGACCGCTCCATCAGCTAGTGGCATAAAAATAGCTCGCCTTTGTACATGTATTGTTATTTAAGTTTACTGTATATTTTCACTGTGTACAATAAAGAATAAAAAAAGAATTGCATTTATTTATCACACAATATTGTGGATCTAGTTTAAAAGCGATACTACTAATAGTTAAAAAAACTTGTGAGTAGTTACGTAGGTACACTACACATTTCAGAGTAGTGGAGCTCTTTGTGTGTGACTCGTCCGGGAAATACCTACTACCACGCCAACGCTGTGTTGCGGTTTGAAGAGTGTGGTCGCCGGTGTAATTACAGGCACATGAGGCTTAACATCGCAGTACGCATCGTATGGCACGTTCCTATCAAGCGTGACTTACGGACAATGCTTTGTTATAGGTGATGGTTACCACTTAACATCAGGTGAGCCATCTGCTTGTTCCATCAGATGGTTGTATAAAAAAAGCACACACACAGGTAGTGGAAGGTCTGAGGGTTGAAGGGCACTGAAGGTATGATGATGGTGTGTCATACAGCATCATAGTATAGATTTCCAAGAACAGGATTCCTTAGGTACGAATGACTCAGAATCTCGTTCATATTTATTGTCCATTTCCGCACTTCCTTCAATTGGAACTGTTTGTCACAGATTCCTCTCAAAACAGGTTCTTGACCAACGATGTTGTGTTATTTTACTAGTTGCGCCCCGCGGTTTCACCCGAGCAGATTTAAATCCCGATATTCCCACGGAATAAAAAGGCTTTGTGCTATTCCAGACTATAATCACTGTGCCAAGTTTCATCCAGATCCGTTCAACCGTTCCGGCGTGAAAGAGTTACAAACATCCATCCATCCATACTTAAACTTTCGCGTATATAATAGTAGGATTGTATTCAACGCGTATTATAATTTTCATTTCTCTGGAGAGATTCGTAGACCATCTACGCCGTAGACGGTTCGTAGCAAGGTATCAACCCTGCCGCTACGAGGAGGGGGGGAATAAAATGGGCACATACCAGTTTGCCTCTAGATTTTACATTTAGTCAGATGATCAACGAGGTTTATAAAACGTATTTAAACACGTTATGCTTTTGCAAATTGCAACTATTACACACCACGCAATCCGTAGTGTAGTAAAAGATTCCCAACCCCGGGTTTCCGGAATATGTTTTATTTCGCCATTTAGTTACAATTTCAAATATTCATATTCCATTTTGATAACTTGTAAACTAGGATAAGTCACATTTTCAAAACCAATTAGTTTACGGTATAACTGTACCAACCCACGCACTCCAAGCCTCAATGACGTATGTAACTTCCTACTTATAATATTATAAATGCGAATGTTTGTAAGTATGGATGGATGGATCTTGGTGAAACTTGGCAGAGATATATTTTAGTCTGGAATAACACATAGGCTACTTTTTATCCCGTGGGAATACCGGGATTTAAAACTACGCAGGGGAAACCGCAGGGCGCTGCTAGTTAAATATAATATAACAAAATACGGTATTATTTGCGAATCAGTGCAACCACAAATTACTTGTATATTTGTTTACCTACTGTATTGTAATTTTTAACTAATGATCACCCAAAATGATTGGCACTGACTGATTCACTGTGGCCATAGACGTCATTGAGATTTGTTTATGAGGTCTATTGACTATCACACACTACAACTTTACAAATTAATTACGAATACAACAGTAATATCATATTTTGTTGTAACACAAAACGGCACAAAATAAAGATATCTGGATAATAAGGACCTGCAAATAAGGATAAATATAAAATTAAAAAAAAAGGAAATTTCTAAATAAAAATGTGTTCTTCTAGGCTTGGTCACGTGGAAGTGGTACCGAGAGCCACCTAGTGAGAGGGTCTTCCATGTAGTTATTGTTTTCTATTCTGCTCCACTGCTAGACAAAGTTTTCTCTCATGTTCTTCCCCTGCCCTCGATCTTCGGTGCATTCTACCCATTCGCTGTTGAAGGGGTTTAGCTCGTCTCGTCTTCTACCCTCGTGGGTATCCATTCTGTGAACTTATTACATTTAATAGCAAGTCTCTGCCGGATGTTTCAAAATGTGACGGCTGAAGCGTCTGTTAAATATTTCATAGCAATACGTGATATGGTTACAGTGAATGTAGGTTTTAAACATTCGTGTATAGCGGCCGCTAAGAAAAATAGGATGTTTAATTGCATAATACAAAATATGTATTTCTTTAAGATTGAAAAAACAACGGTCAATTAATAATTTTTTTTTTTTTTTTTTTTTTATTTATAATTACATTTATTAACTTATACAATAATATTTTTTGGATTACTCTTTAGATCAAATTGGCTACATGCAGCAAATGTAAATAAAATTGTAAAGTTTCACTCTAAAAAACTATTTAGAAACTAAAACAAAAAAAAACAAAAAAACTATGCTAGTTTAATGTAGAAAATTATATTTATACTACACCTGCTTGGAAAGTACCTTGATACTTTATCAAATTTACGGTAGAAAGTACGTCATTGCATATCAAACAAATATGCGGGGAGAAAACGCATCTGAGCGGGAGAGATAAGTGTATGATAATTTCTTACGTGGTTTTTCTTTTTTAATTTTGGGTAAGACTATGCGCCGGTAACCTAAATATCAAAAGCCAAAAAGTTTTTACAGTGAGTTTTTATCTCCAAGTTCGCAAAATGACACTGGCCACTAGCTGTGTGTTGGATGGTGTCGGGCTGGCAGTGCGACCCTGCGGCGGCAGGATAAACAATTTGAAAAAAGAACATGTGAAAATTGCAGACGCCATTGGCGCCATTTTCAATTTGTGTGTTGTTTGAGGATTCAGTTTTAGTTTTTTATTTTCCTCGTAGGTGTAGTATAAAGCACTATGTATCACTCGAGAGAAAGTGCGATTCCCGATCTCGGGTGTTTTAAAGTTGCAGAACTGCAACACCAAAACGACACCCTCGAAGGTAATCGGTGACTTTCTCCTCTCGGTGAACAATGTACTATATTATGTCACAGAATTTTTAGTTCACTGAGATATTTAAATGAAAACTAAATAAATAAACACAAACATTATTTTGTTGAAAAAAAATTAGTCTCTAAAATACGTTCGTTTTATTACAGCTGCCACTTATTAAGTACCATGGCTTTATAAACAATGACAGCTACTGTAGTTTAAAACAATGCAATTCTAGCGAAACGCATAAAAACAATGCCCATATAACCTGTTGGTAGAATGCACAATTCATCAGTGGCCATAAAAAACAGGGCCATAATATTTTCCGTCTCATGTATTAAAAAAAGTTTTTATTGACAAGCAGATGGCCCATATCTGATATTATGTGGCTTTTAATATAACAAAGCATTGCCTCGTAAGTCACGCACGATCGAACGTGCCCTACGATGCACTGCCCTGCGTCCATCTAAGGCATGCAGATGTTAAGCCTCATATACCTGTTTTTACACCGGCAACCAAACTCCTCGAAATGATACAGCGTCGCTGCTTGGCGGCAGACATAAGCGTGGTGGTATTACTTCCCCGAACGAACCCTTCACAAAGAACTCTACCACTACGTTTAGCCTCTTTGTGGTTGTAGACTTGGTCACGAAGAACTGGCAGCGGCGATGAGCTTACAACCTGTCATGTATGGCATACCAGCAACTGCAAAATGTGGATTGTGCCAAATGTTATATTTAGATATGCCTCTGAGCATTTTCGATGGGATATCTACCGTGCCTGGAGATCAAAGTCGTGAATTAGTTTCAGGGAGTGTACTACTCTAATTAATGCACCTGTTTCTTCTGTACTATAAATGCAAAAAGCCTATTTCTTCACCAAATCGACTATATACGTTAACTTCATGTAATAAACTATTTTCGTACAAGATGTGACGTCATCATTCCAATGACATAAGCCGAACTTTTCCGAGCATGCCCTTAATGCTTGCGCATAATTTTGTTTAAATTAAACCCATGATGGGCCCCTCGAACTAACTATATTACATTTGTTTGTATTTTTTTAATAATTATTCTAATAATTATTGTGCGCGCAGTATAAACTAGGGTCTAATCTACGTACAAGACTGAAAAAAAACTGAAACAGCTTCACGACTTTGATCCCCAGGCACGGTAGATATCCCTTCAGATCTCTCAGTACCAAGTACTAACTTAAGATTCTTTGGGGATGTCTAAGGGGGTTAGTCAGAGGTACGTCCAAACATTACATTTGGCAGCACATACCCACATTTTGCAGTAGTTAGTATTCCGTGACAGGTTGCAGGCCCATCGCCGCTGTTAGAATACTAATTGGTTTCCTCACGATGTTTTCCTTCACTGTTTAAGAGCACTGGCATTGCGCACATAAATTTTTCGATAGAAAAACCCATTGGAACACAATCGGATTCGAACCTGCGACCTTACGATCGGAAGGCGGGGTCACTTCCACTAGACCACCGGTGCGCTTACGTACAAGACAGTGTTTACATTTTGCATGATTCATTTTAATATTCTACCTGCTCTATAGGATAGTATTAGTCATTCGTTCTCGGAATTTTATAGTGGTTAGCAAGAAACGAGAATTGGAGGAAGTTAGATGAATGAAATTTTATCATATGACAACATACTACGAAGGGAGTGAAACAATTCAAGGGATAACGTGCGTCACAGCTCAGTTGGTAGTAGCGTCTTCTGCGCCGTAGGTCGTGGGTTCGATCCCCACCGAGAACAAACAGTTGTGCGTAATAATAATTTAAAATATAAAAAAAAAACAAAATTCGTGTAACTTCCTAAATTTCTTATGTATAAGCAGTTGTTGTGCACTTAAATAAAGTATTTCCTATTTATTTATTTGTTTAAGGAAGACTAACAGCACTCCATACATATAATCAAAAATACTATACAAAACAAAAGGCTAATAAGTCTCCACATATAGACATAGAAATAAAACTTATTTGAGCGCAGAAGAAACGGGTGCATACATATGGAGGTATCTACCTAGTTACTATTAGATAGTAGATAGATACCTCCATATGTGTATGTGTGTGTATCCATGTGTGTAGGTAATCTAGTACGGTTGTCCATTCTTTTGTGCCGATTGACCTAGACCGTGCCATAGCTGATTGCACGGAAGAGCTCCAAGGTTGTATCCATTGGGCTGTTGTGTTCAACTCGGTGTGTGTCCACACTCCAATCCGACACGATACTGCTAAACTGAAACACCTTCACGACTGATATTTCTTTCTTTGCGTCAAAGATTTGCTGAAATAAAACTCTTTTTAGGCTAAAGTTCGCTTCTAAACACGACTTTTGCTATCACATTTTTTAAATGTTCTATTGAACAATAAATAATTTAAGAATATCCAGGCACAGTCGATGTCCCCTTAGAAAAAGCACCTCAATTTTCTTTGGGCATATTAAGGGGACAATGTTACATTTTTTCCAGACATTGCGCAAATAAATATAAAAAAAAAACTAATGTTAAATTGAGGAAAATCTCGTCTTTTATTAGAGCCAAACTCTAGTCATCTTGTCAGGATGTTGTATGCAGCTTTTTGAAAATAGTTAATAACTAATCTGATAAATTTTCACAGAATCTAGAAGTGACAACTTTGACGATGGTGCAATGGAAATGCACCTAGGGTTTACCGCTTCAGAAGTAGTTATTTCGGGAGGCGCGTCAGGATTAAAGTGATATTGGAAGATTGAGACGGGCGACACTTTACGATACCAATTAACTGAAAATACTCCGAGTAACAAAGAAATCGTCTGAAAAGGCTCGTAATTACAGTGTTTTTTGCGATCTTTGTTTTTATTTCGACCTCTGTGGCGCAGCGGGCTCTCGCCTGCCTGCGATGCAAGAGGTTGCGGGTTCGATTCCCGCCTTGGAACAAATTTGTGTACGATCTGCAGAAATTTGTTCCGATGGTCTGGGTGTTTTCTATGTATAATAAAAAATATCTATCTTTGTAAGTATATAATGTATTAAATATATCAGTTATCTAGTACCCATAGCACAAGCCTTGAGTAGCTTACTTTGGGGCTAGATAGTGCTGTGTGGATTGTCCATTATGTATTTATTTTTAATAAAAAATTTTAGTAGAAAAGCGGCAGTTCTATTGATAGAATGGTATGGTACCGTATGGTAGGTATAAGATAGAATGGTATGGTACCGTATGGTAGGTATAAGATAGAATGGTATGGTACCGTATGGTAGGTATAAGATAGAATGGTATGGTACCGTATGGTAGGTATAAGATAGAATGGTATGGTACCGTATGGTAGGTATAAGATAGAATGGTATGGTACCGTATGGTAGGTATAAGATAGAATGGTATGGTACCGTATGGTAGGTATAAGCCACACACAAAAAACTACAACTTGAATTGAATAGTATTACAACGCATGTTCTATGTCTTTTGAAACCGGCTCATCGCATATCTGAAAGTAGCTTAACCCTGTTAGAACCAGTCAATTTGTAAATACTAAAATACAGCTTCAAGGTTACATTGATTTCGGTCGATGTTTTCCTGTTTCACGTTCGTAAGGCGTTCCTGCGTACTTCTACACTACGTACCCACGTCCTGCTAACTACGCACGTAATCAGTACGAGTACTAGTGGGTACCTACCGCACTCAATAGATATTGTTTACAATGGTTTAGTTCAGGTACATAGAAAATACAAAAAGTCAAAGTCAATATATAGTAAATAAATAAATAATGCTGGACAATCCACACAACCATTTCTAGCCCCAAAGTAAACTACTCAAAGGTTGTGCTATGGGTACTAGATAACTGATATATTTATTACATTATATACCTACTTACACAGATATATTTTTTTTATTGTACATAGAAAACACCCAGACCAACGGAACAAATTTCTGCAGATCGTACACAAATTTGTTCCGAGGCGGAAATCGAACCCGCAACCTCGTGCGTCGTAGGCGGACTCTCGCCCGCAGCGCCACTGAGGTCGTTATAAATTTTATTGAAAAATAATATGTTTATTCAATAAAATCACAAGGATCACCTAGAAACGTCTTAAAAACTAGGTGATTCTAGTGCCAGTTCCACGCGACCAACGCCGAGAAGAACAGCCAACGAACTCGGCTCGGTATCTACCGCTCTTTACCCAGGAACCCCCAGCAGTGGGTAAAGTCGGGCTGTGGATGATGACGATGATGATAAATAAATAATAAATAAATAAATTAAATAATCATCTTGTGTAGAATGAGGTCCTTAGTGTTTCTCTCAAATTTGATTGAAAACCATCGATTGTTTGATGAGCTATCCTGTTCATCATGCTGAAGATCCTTATCAGATCTTCGCCAAACTTTTATGAGACCAAGTTATAGTTACTACCTTTCAAATAAAAAAAGAATAATCGAAATCGGATCTCATTTGGTGGAGATATCCAGTATATCAAATAGCCCCCTTTTTGCCCTTTTTTTGGGGAAGTACCCCTCCAATCAAAAATCCCCGACGACAAAAAATTCTAATAAGTCATATAACCTGTGTACCAAGTTTCGTCCAGATCGGTTGGAAAATGCGACCTGTAGAGGAGAACAGACAGACAGACAGACATCCGGACAAACGCATTTTTGGCCAATGTGGAAACTGAGACGCTTCGCTCGCTCGGTCAATAAAGAGGAAAGATTCGGTTGTTTGTTATAAGAATAGGATAGGATTTAATTAGAAGATTATACAACCCATCTTCCATGTGTGTGCACTGCCCTTTCGGTTTTTTCAAAACTACACAAAGGTTAACTGGAAGAGAATGCTCTCTAGCATTAAGTTCGCCTATGTGATACATATTGTTTATGTGCAATAAAGGATTTTCTATCTATTTTCTATCTATCTATACAAAACTTAGCAGAAAAGAAGTCATCCATCTGCAATCTGGCTGCAAACATGGCACAAATAAAATAAGTCATTGTTCAATGAATGAATCAGAGTCGTTAACCTTAATCGCAGTAACAAGTACCTTATTTCTTAATGGCTACCAGAATGCACCTACTTAGACTTATATATAGTTTCCTAATTAATTGCCCACCGTCTTATTCCGCCCGAGAGTACCGGTGCGCGGTGGTCTAGTGGGAGTGACCCCGCCTTCCGATCGTAAGGTCGCAGACTTACGACCTCTGCACGTGGTTTTCCTCTGACTACCCCCCTTAGACATCCACAAAGAATCTTGAATTAGTACCTACTTGGTACTGGGAGATCTGAAGGGATATCTACCGTGCCTGGGGATCAAAGTCGTGAAGCTGTTTCAGTTTTTTTTCTGTTTTATTCCGCCCGCAACAAACGACTACTGGATGGATGGATGAATGGATGGA
The DNA here is from genome assembly GCA_963576535.1 of Plemyria rubiginata. NCBI lineage: Eukaryota > Metazoa > Arthropoda > Insecta > Lepidoptera > Geometridae > Plemyria > Plemyria rubiginata. The sequence goes on from OY754931.1 coordinate 260,712, forward strand.
TAGATGGATGTTTGTTACTCGTTCAAATCAATGTTAAAAGGATTTTTTTTCAATAAGCCACAAGGATCACTTTGGGTGAATTTATGCCAGTTTTACAAGTCCCACCCTGTATCAAGGGAAGGTTGTGGGTTCAAATCCCATTCGGATTTGGGACATTTTAGATTTAGATTTATTTAGATTTATTTATTGCCAACATGTACATACATCAGTTATATTATAGCAAAGCTCTAATCTAAGCTCTTTAAAATTATAAACAACTAGCTGAACCCGCGGCTTTGCTCGCGCCAAGGAATTCAAAGTTTCATACAAAGTTTCATCCCCTATTTTATCCCCTTGGGGGTAGAATTGATCAAAATCCTTTCTTAGCGGATGCCTACGTCATAACATCTACCTGCATGCCAAATTTCAGCCCGATCCGTCCAGTGGTTTGGACTGTGCGTTGATAGATCACTATGTCAGTCAGTCAGTCAGTCACCTTTGAGTTATATATATTTAGAAGCTCTGTCTACCACCTTCAGTGCTATGTGTTTTCTTATTTATATATTCTCTGATTTAAAAAGAAAAGAAAGAAAAAAATAAAAAGAAAACTAGAGTAAAAAAAGTTGAAAACCAGGTTTCCAGTTATCACATAATTTGTTAGCTGAGAAGGTTCTACTATAAAAGTGACTTAAAAAATACTAGAAATAAATAATCCCAACTATCCCAACTAATATTATAAATGCGAAAGTAACTCTGTCTATCTGTCTGTCTGTTACGCTTTCCCGCTTAAACCTCTCAACCGATTTTGATGAAATTTGGCACAGACAATCTTTAGACCATGAGAAAGAACATAGGCTACCTTTTATTGCGAAAAAAAGAGATGAAGAGATTAAAAGTACGCAGACGAAGTCGCGGGTACCAGCTAGTTTTAACTAATTTTAAGACGTTTCAAACCTTGTGATTAAATTTCGAATCAATATACATATTTTGATTTTGACGTTGTTCGTGATCGTCATTCAACTCTACAGTTCCTCCAACATTAACGTCGTTCAAATAACGGTGGTGTATTCACAGAAACGTAATCCAAACCGATCAATATTTAGCTATTTATTTGCTTACTCACTTATCTACTAACCGTGAAGCAGTGAAAGAAAGAAAGAAGAAAGAAAACATATTTATTTGCAAAAACTTAACTAGGCACTTATAAATAACAAACATAATACAAAGAAAAAAAAAAAAAAATACTACTAAGATACCTATGAAGTTAAGAAAAAGCAAAACGGTCCCTGACTCAGCATTAAGTCAGTTGGCTAGCAACTAACGCTGGTCTTCCGTCAGGGCCGCGCAGTGATGTCACGGACATCCAACCCACATAATTACCAAGAAGTGTATGAACAGAAACAAATAAGAAGTATAGATACATAAACAAAGAGTAAATTAGAGTAGAGAAAAATACAAAAATTAAAATAAAATCGAACTTAAATAGACATATAAAATAGAACACAAGCCGAGAAATAAAACTAAGAGCGAGGTAAGTGAATATTATATTATATTATACTTGTATCGTGTTTAAGAGCTTCTTGCTTCTTTTGATTATCAAAGAGATGTATTTTAAGTTTAATTCTAAATCCATGTAAATTTTGCAGGTTCTTTATTGGCGGCGGGATGTTGTTCCAGCACTTCGACGCAGCATAGCGGAAACAGCCCCTAAAAGAGGCAGAGCTGTGCCGCTGTATGGAGAGCTGCATCGAGCACTGGCGGGAACCACAAGATCTGAAGCTTGACATCCACTTTAGTTTCTTGTATAGATATGAAGGTGCCTGGTTCTTCAATACGCCAAACAAAAGGCACGCAAGATGTAGTTTCTGCCTATGCTTCATTTTTAATATGTGGTTTTCGTTTAAAAAAGGTGTAACGTGATTCCTGAAGGGTATATCAAAGCAAAAACGGGCACAGGCGTTTTGGACTCGCTGAATAAGCTTCTTTGTTCTGGCTAAGAGACGAGGGCCAAAAACTACATCAGTGTAGTTCAATTTTGATAGAACGAGTGTCTCAACTAGCCGAATACGTAGGTCTACCTTTATGTGAGGCCTCATTCTGTACAGTACTTTAAGTCTGTAAAAGCAGTTCCTAACGGCTTCAGCAACGTGTTTTTCAAATCGAAGGTCGCTATCCATATGCAAGCCCAGATTACGCGCATCGTACACACGCTCTACATGCTCACCCATGATAGAGATACTCAGAGTAGGCCTAAGACCAGCTAATAGATGTTTAGAACCGAAAATTAAATATTTTGTTTTACTCGGGTTGAGTAATAGGCTATTTTTACTTGACCACAAAGCAATATTAGACAAATCCTCATTAAGCTTTTCTATAGTATTATCAATTTCTGACGGTTTGCAAGATATATATACTTGTATGTCATCTGCATATATATGAAACTGAGAGTAGTTGATACAAGTTTGAACATCAGCAGAGTACAGGATGAAGAGAAGCGGTCCTAAAATTGATCCTTGTGGAACACCCCTGTGGACAGGCACAATATCTGATAAAAGAGCTGAACCGTCATTGCGAGTCAGCTTGGTATACTGGTGACGACCGCTGAGATAACTGTTAAACCACAGTAGGGCATTATAATCAAAGCCGTAATAACTTAATTTAGACATCATAAGATTTATATTTATAGAGTCAAAAGCTCTAGAAAAATCCAGCAACACAAGTAGAGTACACATGCCTTTGTCTTGTGCACAAAGTATATTATCGGTAACATCTATTAAGGCAGTTGCAGTACTCCGCCCCTTTCTAAAACCTGACTGTGATTCAGGTAGAATGTGATGCCTTTCAAGATAGTCTATTAGCTGGTAACTTACAACCTTTTCTAGCACCTTGGAAAGACACGGCAATATACTTATTGGCCTAAGGTCCTTTAGTTCAGTTGGGTAAGGGGTCTTTGGCAAAGGAAGCACGATGGATAGCTTCCACACGCTAGGGTAAGTAGAGGTGCTAATTGATTTATTTACTAACGATGTTATAGTTTCCAAGGTGTCGGGAAGTGTCATCATAAGCATGTCTAGACTGATGAGATCACACCCTACTGCTTTAGATTTCAGACTGCGTATTATTTTAGCTATAGTGTCTAAGCCAACCGATTCCAAATGAAAGACTGCCTCACCAAATTTGTGAAATTCGAAATAGGTTAGATGAGAGATATCGATACCCGATTTGCCTGGGATATTTAAAAAATGGTTATTTATTGTATTTGCATCTTGAAAATGAGCGGGCATTTCTATGCTTTTTTTAGGTAGAATAGTGCTTTTCAAATTCTTCCAAAGTAGTTTAGGGTCATTTATTTTATCGTTAATATATTGATTACAGTAAGCAGTTTTTTCATGAAAAAGAGCTAAGTTTACAGTAGTTTTTAGACTCTTATAGTAATCTTTTTTACTTGCTAGTCTAGTTTTATGATATTCTGCTGCCGCTGCATCACGTAATCTCATCATAAATTTGACTGTATCGGTAATCCATGGATATGTACGGACTTTGATGACTACCGTTTTCGAAGGAGCGTGAAGGTCAAACAGATATAAGACACTTTGGTTAAATTCATTAACCATATCGTTGACGTTACCAATTTCCGATAAAAGGTCCCATCTTATTGATTTCAGGTCAGAATTAATTTGATCCAAACAAATATTTTTAATGGGCCTATAAGTATAAGAGAATGGTTTAGGCTTAGATCGTTTAATATAGAACTCACAGCTGATAAAGCCGTGGCCATATAGAGATCCTACTGGTTCAATAGTTATCTTTTTGGAATGTAAGTCAGAGCATATAACATCTATTAACGTTTGTGAGGTCTCAGTAAAATGTGTCGGTGATGTAACTAGCTGTGTTAGGTTCATGCATGATAGAAAGGTGACGAATTTTGTAGTCTTTGTGTCTGTAATATTTAAAAAGTTAACATTAAAATCACCTAGTAAAATCAAATTGTCACACCCAGGTATCGCATTAATAGAGTCTGTAATTGCGTCAAAGAATAGATCTGTATCCAGCCAAGGCGGCCTGTATGCCGTCCCGATAGCCAACTTCTTCCCGGTAAGAGTCATAGTGAGCCACATTTGTTCGACAGCCCTATGCCGAGGATCTACTGGGTGCTGCCATGTGCGCACGGTAATGCCACGCTTTACGTAGAAGCCAACCCCGCCGCCACGCGAGCGCAACTCGCGTGGCCGCGGGATGTGCCTCAAGCGATAGCCCGCTACGTGGGGGGCTCGCCCTTCTTCGTCTGCTCTGAGCCACGTCTCGTTCACTGCTAAGACATCTACGTCGTGCTTCAATATTGAAGCAATGAGATTGTCGTGGTTTGTACTAAGGGAACCTGCATTATACAAACCAATTTTTAACTGACTAAAAACGAATATAAATGAAGGTCTGAAACACGAGACAAGCATGATATGCAAGTGTGTTACAAGAAATGGTAAATTGCCAAATTAAGAAATTTCGGTAATGAAAATAAATATGTGTAATGTTTGGAGAATACAACCAATTTTTTACTAGTGTTGTAGCAGAGGACACGTACGGTATATAATTAATAAAATGGTGATAAACAGGATCAATACTCTTATTTAATTGATTTACTATGCTTATTTGCAGACACAGTGGACATAAATGTACATTAAACTTAACAATAAAAGAGCCCTTCCAGACTTTATTCAAATACCTACACATGAAAGAAATACACAAATAGCAAAAAACGCATACATAGTAACATTTTACTTGCTCAAACCGAGTCGACCCGAAAAACACGGGTTACATCGGCCTCCGTCCGGAAGGGGAACACTTGCTTTCCGTCACCCTGACGGGCGTAGATGCGGCCTTTCTTCGTCCAGGAGTACCGCCAGTTGTGCTTGCGGCACTCCTCACGGACCCGGTAGAAGAGCTGCCGGTTGAAATGGGTCAGCCGCTCATTGAGGTAGACGCGCTGCTGCGGCGCGCCCATGCCGAGCTCAGCAGTCGTGAGCGTCCTACGCACGCGCGCTGAAGTAAGCAGCTCGTCTCGTAAATGGCGGCGTGCAAACCGCACAATGACGCGGCGTCCGCGCCCCTCCACTCCGGCCGACCCCCCCGTGCGGTCGACAGCACCGACACGCTCAGCAAACACGATGTCCCGCTCCTCGAGAGTCACTCCAAGCTTCGCAGCTAAAACCGTAACGGAATGAAGCACATTCTCCCCTTTAGCTTCAGGGAGCTGTCCGATGTCAAGGTCAGAGGATAGAGCTTCTTGATCCCTGTCGTTCAGTTCGGCTTTCAGCTGAGCAACGACTTTCTCTAATTGAGCCACCTCGTTTTCACCTGATACTGCCTCTCTTTGCTCTATCGCTTCAAGCCGTCGCTCATAAGCGTCCATTCGCACATTGACTGCCGCTACTGCAGCGCGAAACTCTATCATCTCCTTGCGATAAACCCGCAGCTCAGCCATATATTCTGCAAGCTCGCGGCGCATGTCGCACAAAACAGTATCAGAGGCCGGCACAGAGGAGGCAACGCGCGAGATGGGGAGCGGCACCAACGGCGTTGCATCAACGGATCCGACGAGCAACGAAGCACTAGCACTAATCACGTCCTTGACTGGGGTGCTACTATTATCACCTCTTTTTCGATTTTTCGTACAAGATGGGCAGATCCAGTCATCATGCAGAGTCACCGATTCTGAAATCGCTAGACATCCCTTGTGATATATGCTCGGACAAATGCTACAAGTAGCGGCACCTACCGGCGAAAGGAACTTCCTGCAAGCGCCACAAGTTTTACCCATTTTGATCGATATCGAGATAATCTAAGACAACTAGTATTAAGCACGTAGTACTTCAGATAAGATCTAGGTGTCGCTAGCCTATGTAATTCAGCTACTAGATAATAGATGGCACTTTATATATGAAGTACTGTCTCTTGTCTATGGTGTGGTGCAGATGACAGTAGGGCCTGATTTGGTAGTGTAGCTACTCAACACGAGATGGCGCTGCGCTTAGAGTATAACTACCCGCACTCATAAATAAAAAACAGCTGTGATTGCACTAATTAATTCAGTTATTCAAACTCAATAGAGGCACTCGCGAGCTTGCAAACACTCACACAGCTGGGCACGGCGGAGTTCCACACTTTGAAGCCACTTTTAGATGAAAATACGTATGTTTACTATTTTTAATGTCGTTGTGTCGCACAGAGGTATAGTGGTGTAAGATCGTCCGTGACGTCACTCCACTGCACATTATGTATAGGTAGTTATGTATACTTTGATAGATAGATAGATAGATAACGCATTTATTTGCCCAACTGATACACACAAATAAGAGAAATAACAAAGAAAATAAGAATAAACTAACAAAGTAAATTATAAAATAAACAAACTTTTTGAACACAAACTTAATAACTTACTTACTTACTTTGTAGTACAAAAATGGTAATGTCAGCTGAATGAATCAATTTCATGGTCACATTCTATGCACAGTAAATTATTGGCCAAGCGTGAGTGGGACTACGAACCTTAAGACTTGCTTAAACTGAAACAGCTTCACGAATTTGATCCCCAGGCACGGTCAGATCTCCTCAGATCTCCTGGGATTTTTAACGACTCGGATTATTTTTGAGGACGTCTAAGGAGTAGTCAGAGGTTTGTCCAGACAGTACATTTGGCACATACACACTTTGACTTTTTCACCGACTTCAAAACTTCGTGGATTGATTTTGATTTTTGATTCTTTTTTTGTTGTTAGTTATACTTAAAATACCTGAACTTATTTTGCATTTAAGTTATTTACAAGCAAGACACACACACAAGAAAATGTACACGCGAATATTGCATAGCCATCTGAAATGCCCTCATTTAAATTACGCAAGAAATCGAACCTGCAAACCACTCCTAAATATGGGGTCGCAACTAAGTACACTGTCAGAAAAGCCACCACAGCGGTCACCTACAGGCATTTGTTATGATCACTATCATGGCACAGCATCCCCTAAATATAATTACGTAGAGATTATGACATGTCAGATACAGAATACATATTGCGCTTTGGATGCTATGTGGTGCAGCTTCAATTAAAACATTTTCTTATCAGCTGGTGTTTATTAACACTGGTGTTTGCTAGGTCCAGAATAAGTCTTTGACCAAAAGTACGCCTTTGTTATATTAATATTGTTGAATATGTCACACTATAACTAGCCCCATTACTAAGCGAAGCTAGTACTATGGAGACTCAGATAGCTGATTTAATACCTAAATTTTATTATAAATAAACTAGCGACCCGCCCCTGCTTCGCACGGGTGTACATTGTTTTTCTACTATATCATGCATGTATTATACATATAAACCTTCTTCTTGAATCACTTTATCTATTAAAAAAAACGCATCAAAATCCGTTGCGTAGTTTTAAAGATTTAAGGGTCCACCGACAGCGGCTCGCAGTTTCGAGGTGCTATTATTTCATTTTATTTCATTTCGGGGAGGTTGTTTGAAAGAATAACTATCCAGTGACACGCATAAATACTGTTCGAATACAAATAATACAATAATATAAGGGAAATGTACTTGAGTCAGAAATCATTTTGGTATTAGGTAAACGTAAGGCCAAACATACTAATACCAAAATGATTTCTGATTCGGGCATGTTTCCCTTATATTATTGTGTTATTTGTGTTCGAACAGTATTTATGCGTGTCACTGGATAGTTATTCTTTCAAACAACCTCCCCGAAATGAAATAAAATGAAATAATAGCCAATCGCACCTCGAAACTGCAAGCCGCTGTCGCCGGGCCCTTAAGCATACAAAGGGACATAGGGACAGAAAAAGCGACTTTATTTTATACTATGTAGTGAATACTCATAATATTAAATAACACCCAGACAGAGAACAAACATCTATGCTCATCACACAAATGTTTGTTCTCGGTGGGGGTCGAACCCACGGCCTACGGCGCAGAAGGCAGAGCTACTACCAACTGAGCTGTGAAGGCTGTCAAATCACTCAGACAGAGATCAAACTAATCAGGGAATGATAATTTTCTCTACAGCGGTGTTTTCCGTCACCGTTTGGGCGCATGTTGCGTTTCCCTCTGCACGTGGTTTTCCTCTGACTTTCCTCACATTGTGCAAAACCGTGGGAATTTTGTGTCAAAGTATCTTGAACGTACAGTTACCGGCCATTTCTATTGCACATTCGTTTTGTTTTGTAGTAGCAACTTATTTACTTAAAAGTTTTATTATAATAAGTGATGTGGCAACACTTTTAACATATTTCAATATTATAGAAGTTGTCTAGATTTTCAGATTAGGCACACTGTTTCAAAAGAAAGAGTTACTCGACAATAAGAAGAATAGGTTGTCTAGATTTTCTAGATATTCAAAATTGTTATTCTTCAAATGCAAGAAAGCTTGAAGGTGGCAGTGGACTCCTTTAATATTTTATCACCCAATAATACTAGGTACGTGCCATATCAATAGCCGAGAGCATTACTTAATTGTATTTCTCATGTTTCTGCTGACAAAGAGACAAAGATGTACCTACCTACCTACCTATCTACAGAACAGTACGTGCCAGTTCTACATAACTGGTTTGCGGAAAAACGTTTATGCAATTCTCTCACGATTTGTAAATATTCACTGACTTATTCATAATTTTTAAGATAAGGATAAAATAAATTTATTATTACAAACTGCAAACGAGCGAATCTTACTAGGATTTTTTATTAATTGTAAGAATTGGCGTTTGTTGAGCATAATAAAATATATTAAAGAATTTTTATAAAGAACTATATAGTTGCGCCCCGCGGTTCCACCCGCGCAGATTTAAATTCCGGTATTCTTACGACGAAGACAATACAAAAGATGGGAAGACGAAATAACAGCGATTGCAGGACTCACATGGACTAGAACAGCTAGAATAAGAGATAAGTGGAAGTTGTTGGAAGAGGCCTTTGCCATAAATGGGCAAACAGATACCTTAGATGTAGATAATATATAATGTTAAATTAATATTAAGTATAGGTAACTTAATATTAAGGCTTTTATTATTATTATTATTCCCACGGGATAAAAAGTAGCCTATGTGTTATTCCAGACTATAATTTTTCTGCCAAGTTTCATCCAGATCCGTTCAGCCGTTCCGGCGTTAAAGAGTAACAAACATCCATCCATCCATCCATACTTACAAACTTTCGCGTTTATAATATTAGTAGGATAGTTTGTATCTTACCCGATGGTAACCAACGATGCTGACGTTGGAGCAAAACAAAAGACACCTATTCAGTCTCAGAATCCGAACGTGCCCTACAACACAGTGCCCTGCGTCCATCAACTTGAGGCATACAGATGTTAAGCCTCATGTGCCTGTAATTACACCGGTGACCACACTCCTCAAACCGAAACACAGCGTCGCTGCTTGGCGGCAGAACAAGGCGTGGTGGTAGTACTTCCCCGGACGAGCCACACAAAGAGCTCTACTACTCTTTAATAACTATAAAGTCGTTTATATCCTAAATTAGGAAGCTGTGCAGCCAATTCTGTACTTTGGCTGAAGGAAATGATTCATTTGACGCAATTAAGCCCAAGAAGTACAATCGTGGTATTGTTAATAGTACAAACCTTACAAATTGGCTCAAGTACCTACCTACCGCGCTGGCCGTTGTTATTTCATATTTATCTTTTAGAAATCTGGGTAAATCAACGTTCAGTAGAAAACCAACTTATTACTATTATAATAAACATTTTAGCAAAAACACAAACTTTTAATACAGGGAATTTATTTATTTATTTATTTATTCATTCTTAGATTCACAGTTTTCTTATTGTAATATAAACGATATAATATACATTGTGCATAAACCAAATCGAATCTACATTTTATAAGCAAATTATGTAGGTAGGCAGATGATACTGAGAAGACAAACCAAAATAATAAGGTGAAAGTTAACGAATAAAACAGATATAAAATATAAAGTTGATCACAAAAACACAGCGGAACACAAAAACCCTGTGTATGTTCTGTTTTTTTAGCAAAAGCGTTGAATATATTTCGTTACAATGTTTAGGAGCACTTCTGGCATTAACGCATAGGTATTGGTCATTTTGAGAATTGAATAATTCATGTGTTTGGTCAAAGAATACAGAATTATTGGTCAGTGTCAGAAGCAGAACCTTCTGAAGTTACCAAACAAAAAGAGATCATCGAAATCAAATAATAATTGGCAGATAAAATGTGTAACAAACACATGAAATTAAAACATGCTGTCGAATAATATGGGACTTCATGTTTCGAAGTAGGTAACAATATAATAATAATGTTGATGGACGTAGCTAAAGCGGTTCCTGGAAAGAAGACTTCCTGCTAGTAGCTGTCATGCTGAGTGATAAACAAACAAGTCATCCTAGAGCAACTTACGCAGATTCAAGTACATTTGGTGCGAACAACTATTAATTAATTAAAACTATTGCACAATACCAAGAAAATATCTATTTTATACAACTAGCGGTTAAACTATAGCTACCCTGGTACCTGAGTTGAGGGTTGGGGATAGGGGGAAAGCATGTGGGGGTAGATGGCAAGTCTTTCCCTATAGTTCTTTTTTCTAGGAAATGAAAAAAAAAATCCAAAAAATTTCATTCAAATTTCTTCACTTTAAAAAAAATAAAAAATAATAACCCTAACCTAATGAGAATTCCTTCCCTTGAGTCTTTTGTCATAGATATGAAATATTACTACCAATTTTTTTCATATAAAAAAAAAAACCCTAACCTAACTAGTAACTTACCTGAAAAATTAAATTATTTTTTTTCATTTCCTAGAAAAAAGGACTCAAGGGGAAGACTTGCCATCTACCCCCACTTGCATCCCCCCTATCCCCAACCCTCAACTCAGGTACAAGGATTGCTATAGCCAACCCGAACTAGCTGATGGAACAAGCAGATGGTCCACCTGATGTTAAGTGGTAACCATCACCTATAAACAAAACATTGCCCCGTAGGTCACGCACAATAGGAACGTGCCCTACGATGCACTGCCCTGCGTCCATCAACTTGAGGCATACAGATGTTAAGCCTCATGTGCCTGTAATTATCTGCATTAAAGGTGAGCATTATTAATTTTTGTTATACAAATAGTTGATGGAACAAGCAGATGGCCCACCTGGTGTTAAGTGGTAACCATCACCACTTAATAAAGATGTAATGAAAGCAAGCAGTGCGTTGTGAACCAGCTTATTCATATCAAACTGTTACAAATAAATGGTTTTTTCTTTCTTTCAAACTGACAGGTCCCGTTTAGTGTCCCAGCAGATGCAGCGATGACATTTTATGGATTGGATGTCGGTGGATGGATAGAGTAGTCAGAAAATAATGTTTTTTGAATGTGTATGGGAGAGGCCTTGTCCAGCAGTGGACTTCTAAGCCGATGATGTATAAAATTCGAAAACAAATCCAATCGGTCATTATTCAGTAAAATTACAATTATATTTGTATAGGACAGACGTATGTCCGGCAGTAGAATTCTTAGACTAACGATGATGAAAGTTTCAAGTTTACGTAATAAGGAAGGAAGGTATGAAACCAGGTGCACCCATACATTCCTGCATGTCGCCGCATTTAAAACAACCAACCAAAACAAAAGCTATGATTCACATTACCCGACTGCGCTAAGGGCTAGTCTACACGACGCTAGTATTTTAGTTAATTATTGCGCTAGTATTTTAGTTATTGTAGTTGAACTAATCAATCTTCTTGGCTGTTTTTTCTGTGGACATGTCCGACTACAATACACTACGACTACGATGGTGGCACCTGGTTACATTGTAACGAGGATCATACAAAAGAGCGGGTAGATATGAAGAGTTTACTGTCTGTTCTTCTCTGCGTTGGTCGCGTGGAACTGGTTCCTAGAGTCACCTAGTTTTAAGACTTTTCAAGGTGATTCTTGTGATTTTATTGAATAAACATAATTGCGCTTACGTTAGATTCAACTAGTTTTAAGAAAATGATCCTTGTGATTATTTAGAATAAAAAATCCTTTTGACTTAATTATGTCCTAACGTACTAGCACGATCTGTAGCAGCCTTAATGTGAATCATGAGTTAGTCAGTGCTTCGAGCAAGGCTTCGAGATGTGTACAGCATACTACTGAGCTACAGAATTAAAGCTCATGGAAGTGACATGAGTGTGGTATAAAATACTATCCTTCGATTGCTTTTTCAAATTTGTTTATTAACTATTTAATATTTAGATACATGTACATTTGCAAATAAATAGCATTTAAAAACCACTATGGTTTGTGCTGGTGCTATCGCGAGTTAAAGTTTTGAAGTATGTAAAAGTCATTACTCGCTACGCTATAATAATAGCTATTGGCGTGCTCAGTGACAATTATAAAAGTGAGTAATGACTTATTGACCATTATGAAAGTGAGTAATGGCTTATTATAGCTATTGGCATGCTCAGCGACCATTATGAAAACGAGTAATGACTTTTACATACTTCTAAACTTTAACTCGCAATAGCACAAGCACAAACCATAGTGGTTTATCGATTTTAGATAAGCTTATCAGACCAAATAAGTCTGTTGCTATGTCTTTATGTCAGCTATATTGTTCTTATGAACTTATTTATTTATTTTTATTTCTTAGGAAAACAAACAGGACGTAAAGTCTAATTAATAAGTTATAAAAAACAACTATTGACCATTAACACGTTTTCTACCTACTAGTTACCTACTAGTTTGCTTATTTTGGGGCTAACTCGTGTGAAAATCCCCCTATATTTATTTATAAATCAGATCAGAAAAATTGGAGTTCACTTCCAGCGTCTCTAGATCCCCTGACATTGACACGCGCGACACTATAACTACTATTTAATGAGTCAAGTGAGTCAATCGAACACGTGAAAGAATAATAACTGTCAAACAATAACCAGCTGTCATTGCGGGATGAGGCTGGACATGGTGACTTTGAACTGCTGGAGGTTTGATCGGAAAATGCTTTATTGAAAGAAAGAAAATATATTCCATTTTAGCCGCCAAGCTGTAGTGGCATTGGGCTGGTCGTAATCTGCTGCATGCTAGGTGAGCTGTGGGCAAAGATAGCCTATAGCTATAAAAAAAAAAATGCTGGACAATCCACACAGCACTATCTAGCCCCAAAGTAAGCTGTTCAAAGCTTGTGTTATGGGTACTAGATAACTGATATATTTAATTCATTATATACTTACATAGATAGATATTTTTTTATTATACATAGAAAACACCCAGACCATCGGAACAAATTTCTGCAGATCGTACACAAATTTGTTCCACGGCGGGAATCGAACCCGCAACCTCTTGCGTCGCAGGCAGGCTCTCGCCCATAGATAGCATATATAGTAGTAGTTTTTGAGTTATAGTAGTATGAGTGTTTTTAATTCGGTTTTTTAAGAGTTGTCGCCGGTTTCTGAAAGCGCGATTAACACTAATCGGCTGTCAAGTCACTTGCTATCTCTATCTAATTTGATGTAAAAGCTGAAATAGCAAGTGACTTGACAGCCGATTAGTGTTGATCGAGCTTTCAGACACCGGGGGTTATTCTTTCTCCATCCTATGTATCGACGACATCATAAAGATTGGGGGGGTGGCCGGTGGATGGAAGGCTCAAAACCATTCTACATGGAAATGTATGGGGTACCTTTCAGTTATGGACTTCTACTCTTTTTGTCTCGCTCCGGGAACCAAACCCGTATTTAGCCGGTTAGTCACTGCACGTCGTAATGAGCGCACGTGATTTCAAACAATGCACTGAACACGGAACAATGGGTCAGGCCTGTCGACATTATGGACGACAGATGTAATTATGGCCACTGGGGCTTTGCATCTGGATTCTATGAATCATCATCAGCATCATTGACGGACCACACAGCTCGATTGGTAGTAGCTCTGCCTTCTGCGCCGTAGGACGTGGGTTCGATCTAAGTCAAAAAAGACAAAATGGTTTTCATTTTATTCAATAAAATCAGTAAGATGACTTTGAAAGGGTCTTAAGGCGTTGACAGCACCTAATATTCCTCTCGCTCGCACGATTCGGCATTTTGAAAGATATGAAATTCCTAAATACAATTTTGAAAAATCGCAAACAACTATTTTGTGTGCAATCACATTGCACACAGTTTAGTAAAAATTTGATTTTGATTGATGCAAGTTTTCCTACTCAAAAGTTTGCTTATGTACGAAAACTAGAAAAGCAAACTTTTAAGTAGGAAAACTTGTACCGATCAAAATGAATTTTTACTAAACTTTGCGCAATGTGATTGCACACAAAATGGTTGTTAGCGATTTTTCGAAAATAGGTTTAGTGATTTTATATCTTTCAAGAAGTCAAAACGTGCGAGCGAGTCACATTAGCTCTTGTCTTCGTCTTAAGGCGTTGACAGCACCTAATGTACTCGTAGCTCTCGCTCGCACGATTCAACATTTTGAAAGATATAAAATCACTAAGCCTAATTTTTAAAAATCGCAAACGTAGTTTTTTGTAACGTAGTCATTTTATATATTTTAACAAGTCAAAACGTGCGAGCGAGAGTCACATTAGCCTATGTGACTCTAGGCGCCAGTTCCACACGACCAAAGCCCACAAACAGAAAACAAGCTATTATTAGGGCTGTAAGGTACAATAGGTATAATGCTCGGTGGAAAGTCCACCAATATTTATTTATTTAACATCAGAAGTGTATTAAAGCTCATTGCGAGTGACACGACCCGGCAAGTACTACCACCACGCCTATTTCGGCCGCCAAGTATTTCATCCGAAACCACTCTCTTCAAACCGGAACACAGTGTTGCTGCTTGGCGGCAGAGAAAGGCGTGGTGGTAGTACTACCCTAGAAGAGAAACACACAAAGAGCTCAAGCAGGATACGTTCATTAAATTTGTGGCACGTTACTATATTGCGTGACTTACGAGGCAATAATAAATAATAATAAATAATAAATAATGCTGGACAATCCACACAGCACTATCTAGCCCCAAAGTAAGCTATTCAAAGCTTGTGTTATGGGTACTAGATAACTGATATATTTAATACATTATATACTTACATAGATAGATATTTTTTATTATACATAGAAAACACCCAGACCATCGGAACAAATTTCTGCAGATCGTACACAAATTTGTTCCACGGCGGGAATCGAACCCGCAACCTCTTGCGTCGCAGGCAGGCTCTCGCCCGCTGCGCCACACAGGTCGTCAACTATAACAGAGGCAATGCTTTGTTATAGTGACTTCCATCTGCTTGTTCCATTATCAAGTAGTTCATAGAACACATTTTGATTGTTGGGTACATGACTACCAAACATTTTAAGATTATAGTTAATAAGTAGATTAAATGCTAGATAATAAGGATTAACTAAGATTAACATTCCAGATATCAAAGATATGACTATCAATATTTGGTACATTGCTATTTTATTTAGTGCGTGGGTGTAGTAACATTCATTGTAGTGAAATTTTATATGAAATACGATGAAATATTTGTGTAAGTTAGTTTTATTTTATAACGAGCTTGTGGCGTAGTGTGATTTCTTTTTTTATTGTATACTAGCGACCCGCCCGCGCGGGTGCACATTGTTTTTCTACTATATCATGCATGTATTATACTTATAAACCTTCCTCTTCAATCACTCTATCTATTAAAAAAACTGCATCAAAATCCGTTGCGTAGTTTTAAAGATTTAAGCATACATAGGGACAGAGAAAGCGACTTTGTTTTATACTATGTAGTGATTCTTATAGTTATTATGTATTTTGCTAACGTGTACCTAGTAGTGTCTTTGCGTTTGGCTTATGCAGGGATGTACCTCTACTACATTGTATATTTAGACAGTCAAGCAGCGTTGCTGTGTTTCCGCTTGAAGGGTATAGTGCGCGTCACGCAAAAAGAACGCCGGAAGGAGGGGAAGGGCGCTGCTGGCGCGAGTATTTTGTATACGCAAACACATCCCGTCCACTATTTTCCAACGTTCTTTTTCGCTGACGCGACATATAGGTGCCTGAAGTTGATGAACGCTAGGCAGTGTAGAGTAGGTACTTTCGTATAGTACTTACGAAGAGGAATCAATGCTATGTTAATAGGTTGCTATCAGCAACACCAGGTGAAACCCTCTTTGGGTGCTTGATGGTAGTACTTCCCCGGAACCCTTCACAAAGAGCTCGACTTTTTTTAAAACCGTAACCTAAGGCTGAAATTGCAATTCCAGGGTTCCTAGCCCTGCCAGCGTGCCTGGCGCTGCACACGCGGGAACCGAGCCCGCCACCCGTCACGTCGCGCACCACTACGCAGCAGTGGCTCGATGTACGGCTGAACCACTTCGATGCTTCCAACACTGATACATTTCCAATGGTATGTTTTTTGTATTCATGGACATTACATTACACACCGCAATCTAGCCTCAAATGAAGTAAAGCATAAAGGTGACACACGTGCTTATTTCTAAGCTAAAAGCATTTCGAGCCTTGCTCAATAAAAGCACGTGTGAACAGGTCGTGCTAGTAAATAAGCATGCTTTTATCTTTACATGGGAACCAGATAGAAGATATTATAATACTTATAAACTTTTTTGTAAAAAACTTATAGTATTAGTATAATGAAGATAGAGAACAACCATCTGGAAGAACGGCTATGATCCATCCCGCCTTCATTAAACAAAACCTAAATTATTTGCATTGATTTTTCTCTTGTTTTCTTGCAGCGTTTTTACTACAACAACGAGTTCGGCGGCCCCCACGTGGTGATAGTCGTCGGCGGCGAGTGGTCCATCTCCCCGGGGTGGACGCAGGCGGGCGCGGGCCACGAGCTGGCGCGGAGCCTGGGCGCTGGCGTCTTCTACACCGAGCACCGGTACTACGGCCAGACCAGGCCTACAGAGTGAGTGTTGCGTCACAGATAAGAGAATACTATTTTTTATACAACCAGCTGATGGAACAAGCAAAGTCAAAGTCAAAATATGTTTATTCAATAAAACCACAAGGACCATCTTGAAAGGTCTTAAAACTAGGTGACTCTAGTGCCAGTTCCACGCGACCAACACCGAGAAGAACAGGCAGATGGCCCACCTAATGTTAAGTGGCCACCATCACGTATAACAAAGCATTGACTCGCAAGTCACGCAGGATAGGAACGTGCCCTACGATGCACTACCCTGCGTCCATCAACTTGAGGCATGCAGGTGTTAAGCCTCATGTGCCTGTAATTACACCGGCGACCACACTCTTCAAACCGTAACACAGCGTTGCTGCTTGGCGGCTGAAAAAGGCGTGGTGGTAGTACTTCCCCGGACGAGCCACACACAAATAACTCTAGTTTTGTGCTCTTTTGATTATTGTCGGTTTGACCTTCGTTTATTCATTTAAGGTTCCTCAATGTGCTTCTAAAAGCCAGGCTTCGAGGCTTCTAAAATGACAGCCTTCACACCTCAGTTAGTAGTTGCTGTGCCGTCGGCCGTGGGTTCAATCCCCACCGAGCACAAACATTTGTGATGAACTGCTCATAAACCCTTCACAATCCATCGATGGTGTGTGTTACGTGTGTACCGACAATAACAATTACACTACAGTGCACCATCGAACGTTACCCTAATGGTCGTCGTTTATTCCGTTGCCAAGTTGGCTGACTGTCACACAGAACTGTAATTGAAATACACGAGTTAATAAATTCAATTTCCAAACTATTGATCATTAACCTGTCAATTAAAAAAATATTTCTCAAATCTCCAGACATAAGACTCGCATTGAACACCTAACCTCTTCCTTTTTTTTAAACTTCACACGTACGTAAACGAGACTTCCCATAGACAGACAGTAATTTGTTGGCCACCAGAACACACAGCATACAATTATTATTAGGGTAATAATAAATAACCTAGTGCTCGAAAGGAACCCTTTAATCCTTTCATCACATTGTTTCGAAAGAATTTAGTGAGGTTCACAAGATTTTTTGTTGTATTTTTAAAACCATAGAAATAAAATGGATTGAAATTTAATTGCAAAAACCAAATTACATGACATTTAGGCTACAGGTCGCTTTGTTTACAAGAGCTGCTCCTAATGAATTTGAAATATTACACGGGTATTTATCACGTTTTACCTCGATACCTCGGGAAATTATTAAAGGTAAAACGCGCTAAATACCCGTGTAATATTTCAAATTAGGTAATTATGTGTTAAGATCGCGAAAAAAAGAAAATTGCTTCTTTAAAGGATAACAGAAAAAGCAATATCATCTAAGAAGTTGCATATTTTGGTGTTTAAGTTTTCAGAGTATTTTGTAGTTTTTTTTTTTTGCAGAATAGGTACCTAGTTATTTGATGACAAGTTACGCTCCGGTGTGAGCTCCTCGTTGGCTAATTAACCGCTTCGGATGCCGCTGCACACCCCAACTATTGTTTGACGTCCTACGGGATTAGATAAGGATTTAGGGTTAATATTACGGAATTTAAGTACCGCTTGAATAGGTAGGGCTTAGATAAGTGTGTCTATACGAAGGGCTCAGTTAAGATAAGCATACCCCCGGTTTCTGAAAGCCCGATCAAAGCTAATCGGCTGTCAAGTCACTTGCTATCCTACTAATATTATAAATGCGAAAGTTTGTAAGTATGGATGGATGGATGTATGGATGGATGTTTGTTCCTCTATAACTCCAGAACGGCTGAACGGATCTTGGTGAAAATTGGTACAGAGATGTATTATAGTCTGGAATAAAACATAGGCTTCTTTTTATCCCGCGGGAATACCGGGTATTAAAACTACACGGGTGAAACCGCGGGGCGCTCTATCTAATTTGAAGTAAAAGCTAAAATAGCAAGTGACTTTACAGCCGATTAGTGCTGTTCGAGCTTTCAGAAAGCGAGGGTTAGTGTCTCATTTGTACGAATTTCTGGTAAATTATGATTTTTGTCTGTTGTCACGTGGAACTAGCTTGGTTGAGTTGATTAGCGCTTACCTTAGTTTTATTCAAGTGGCTGATAGAACAAGCATGTCCCACCTGATGTTAAGTGATAACCATCACCAAAGCATTGCCTCGTAAGTCACACACGATGAAAACATGCCATACAATGCACTGCCTCCATCGATCAACTTGAGGCATGCAGATAGGTACCTCTTTTGTCTATAAATCCTGCAACTCTTCGAACCGAAACCCAGCAATCCAGTGATTAAGGGTCAAGTCTGAATGTAAATAATTCCACTTGACCGAAAACACGGTAACTTTGGTAGTTCACCATAAAACAGTCATCATGAAATTAGCATCGCTCTCAATACCGGCCCAGTAATCCTTACTAATTACCTAGTTAACTCTACAATCTTATTTAAAAACTACATCATTCAAAACCCACCCTTAAAACAACTGAATACGTCGCTTTTCACATAACAAGTCAAATTTGTTCAGCAAATTTCGCACCAGAATCTTTTATCACATCTATCATGGGATTATAGTTTTTATCGCAAAGGAATAAGGGATATGTTATGTGTAGGTATGAAAATTGTAATTTGAAGGTTAGTATGCATGAAGAAGTACGAATATTTTTCTACAATTTAAGTCGATTTTGCGTGAACTAAATGTTTTAACGTCTAGGGGAAGAAAGAGAGTTAGGGTTTTTTTATGATCA
Organism: Plemyria rubiginata; assembly: GCA_963576535.1. NCBI lineage: Eukaryota > Metazoa > Arthropoda > Insecta > Lepidoptera > Geometridae > Plemyria > Plemyria rubiginata. Next base: position 280,362 of record OY754931.1, read on the forward strand.
TTCATTTCGGTGTAGAATGTAATTACAAGTCCACCATTTTCAATTATTATGATAGCGTATGCCTACGGAAAGAAATATAAAGCCAAAGAATAATGACGCTTATTTTTAGGATATAAAAGCGAGCCTGATGCACGCCTCAAAATTCGATTGGTAAAGCTGAAATGTAGGAGTGACCCCGCCTTCCGATCGTAAGATTGCAGGTTCGAATCCGGTAGTGGACCAATGGATTTTTCTATTGAAAAATTTATGTGCGCGATGCTCAAACGGTGAAGGAAAACATCGCGAGGAAACCTTTTAGTATTCTAACAGCGGCGATGGGCTTGCAACCTGTCATGTACGAAATACTAACTACTGCAAAATATGCGTATGCGCCAAATGTAATGTTTGGACGTACCTCTGACCACCCCCTTTAGACTTCCTCAAAGAATCTCGAGTTAGTATTTGGTAAGAGATCTGAGGGGATATCAACCGTGCCTGGGGATCAAAGTCGTGATGCTTTTTTTTTTGTATAATTCAATTGAAATTGTAATTTAATATCAAATTAACTTACGGTAATTAAATAATTATTTTATAAAAATCCTGAAACGCTAACAGTTGATTAGATCAGGTTACTAGATTAACCTAGCTTCAGTGTTCCTTGAAATATAATTAAATAAACCTTTTGACTTTGACTTCACTTTCGCATTGTAAATTATTAAGATTTAATTTAAATAAATAACAGGATAGAGGCAATTATGAAGATTGGGTAATGCAATAAGTCGAGGCGCCGTTGAGTCACGTGACTCACGGGGCAATGGGTAATTGACCCCACATTGGACTCATAAGATAGGTGGCCATTATTATAAGTCCTGTAATATAATTCACTACTCTTAGCACTATTTTTATTGACGGAGATGTCAACTGCTATAGAACCTATGCTATTGACATGTTAGGTGCTTGTAGAGTCTACCAAATTGGATGCTACAGCCAAGAAATATTTTATTTTCCAGGGACACATCTGTAGAGAACCTTCGGTACCTGTCAGTGGACCAGGCTTTGGGAGACCTGGCGCAGTTCATCCAATACGTCAAGAGCCCTGACTTCGACTACGGGCAATACCAGTGAGTATCCACGCTCCTTATTTCCTCCTTGCGCCTTTGACTATATTAACTCCTAGTCTTGTCCTCGTTTTATGGAAGGGAGACAAACACTGGCGTTTCTGGTTAGGTAGGTGACCAAGCCAGCGAACAAGCATATGGTTCACTTACTGTTAAGTGTTATAGACGAAACAGAAAGCAACAGAAAACCAAAGAAAAATTACGACAACGAAGGTTCATAAGACCTGAATACTTAGATCTCTAAAAAACCTTTAATCTTTCCAGGAATGGTTCTGTTGTGCTAGTGGGCTGCTCTTACGCCGGCAGCATGGCTACTTGGATGCGGCTGGCGTACCCTCACCTGGTGGACGCCGCGTTTTCTGACAGCGGACCGTTGCATGCTCAGGAAGACTTTCCTGGTAAACAAGCTTATCTTTATAATGAATAACTGAATACAGAGAATAAAATCGTAGTAGAGCTCTTTGTGTGTGGCTCGTCCGGGGAAGTACTACCACCACGCCTTTTTCATCCTCCAAGCAGCAACGCTGTGTTTCGGTTTTAAGAGTGTGGTCGCCGGTGTAATTACAGGCACATGAGGCTTAACATGTTATGATGTTAATATCTCAATAAATAAAAAATAAAAAAAAAACTGTATGTCTCAAGTTGATGGACGCAGGGCAGTGCATCGTAGGGCACGTTCCTATCGTGCGTGACCTACAATGGCAATGTTTTGTTTACAGGTGATGGTTACTACTTAACATCAGGTGGGCCATCTGCTTGTTCCATCAGCTAGTTGTATAAAAAACATTTCCATATCGAAGGCAAAGCATTGCAAGACTTGCAAGGTGATGGTTCACCGAACATCACAAAGGCATCAGAACTTGTTCCATCAGCGGCTCGAAAGTGTGACATGTAATGTTCAGAATACCTGGAGGTGGTCACGGAGGCTCTGCGCGCGCAGGGCGGCGAGGGCTGCGTCACTGCGGTGGAGGACAGCATGGCAGCACTCGTGGCCTTGCTGGAGACTGACAGCGGACCTGCTAGCGTGTCGCAGATGTTCAAGTGAGTCATTAAACTCACCTGCACCCTAAAATAGGCAAACGTTAAACACTGCCTAAACTTTTTGACATCTCTTGCCATTGCGTAATGGCAAACAGAGACAGCGCTAATTTTAGACACTGTTTAAAGTTAGACACCGTTTTGTAGTAAGGCCTGGTCTAACTCTCCTGGTAATCGCAATGGGCACAGATGATGGGCCATATATGTAGTAGTAGTGTAGTATTGTAATGTCACAGGTGAATTTTATATGTTGCACAGAAAGTTTGACACTTGAAACCCAGAATATTGTCATGGTAATGGGCTTCAAATTAGACAATAGGTCCCTGTATTCAATTTGACCTCAAAGATGACTTTAATACGTCTTATTAATTATGCCGGTCCTTCGTTACTAATCCCTAGAAGAACAGGCTAGAAACTTACGGTTCCTAGCGTTTATTTCCTTCCCCGATTGAGAGCGCAGGCGTTGAACACATAATTTTACTGAGGACGAAATCCGGGAACAACCCCTTCTACTGATTGTAAGGTCTTACCCTAAGCTTGGTCGCGTGGATCTGGCACCTTAGGTTCCCCTAGCTTTAAGACCATGTAATTCAATTAAATTGATACTTTCTGACTTAGACCCGCGACCCGATTACGCTAATTTCTGGCTATCGAGATGGCTTTCAGTTTGAAATTTCATTCCCATCCATCCAGGGAATTTAGCATCCATCCCAAGGAATTTAAATACTAAATCCATCCATATGTTGCTATTACACTGGGAATCAAATGCTCTCGTCTGAGAGTATTATATTCCTTGACCAAATATCAAACTGAAAACCATTTCGATAGCCAGACCACCAATGCTCTCTAGAATTTCAGAATGTTGTGTAACGCCTGTTGTGTCCCACAGCACTTGCAGCACCATAGCCACCACTCCACTGGACCTGGCCACGTTCTTCTGGTTCGGAATCACGGAGTCCTTCGCCTACCTGGTGCAGTACGCCACGCCGGGGGATATACCAGCCGCCTGCACAGCTCTCACTAACAATACTGGTGGTTAGTGATAGGATCCTGAGGATCCTAATCCCATTGAATTTTACTGACAATCCTGAATATAGCTTCAAAAGTGTAGTTGTAATATTACATTGTAACGAGGATGATACAAAAGAGTGGTAGGTAGCAAGCCGAGTTTGTTGGCTGTTCGTCTAGGCTTTGGCCGTGTGGAACTGGCACCTAGAGTCACCTAGCTTTAAGATGTTTCAAAGTGATCTTTGTGATTTTTTTTATGTGCAATAAATAATTTTAAAGTTAATTTTATTAAAACTTAAAACCTTAAAAATAATAATAATAATACAATAAATAAACATAATAACTAAAACATATTATTAAGAGGAGTCTCTTCAGGCAAGGTACCGAAGATGCTGGCAGCATTTGTGATTTTATTGAATAAATATATTTTGACCTTGACTTTGATGATGACCCACGATGGGTTCTAAACGGGTACCAATGACTGATTGATTGATTGATTGAAAATACTTTATTGCACATAATAATAACAGTACAAAGGCGAACTTAATGCTATAAAGCATTATCTTCCAGATAACCTTTGTGTATTGTGGACATAAGATGTGTCAGTAGTGCACATGAGAGGAAAACGTAGAGATAGGTACATTAAACCGAATACATTTAAAAAGTTGTAAAAAATTACATACAAAATCTAAATATGTATAATAAAATAAATAAATAAAAAAAAGACTGTGTGCATGTCTCCAGCTTCCTCATATTGAAAATGTAATTTCTATAAATGCCAATATTTAAAGCATAATTAGTGCACTCATAGATTTGAATCATAATTTAGCTGCCAAATAAACAACGATGCTATAAGCTTATAATAGTGTGTAAGCTGGAGTAACATGTCTCCAGCTGCCTCAGTCAGTGTGGGCAAACGGCTAATGATAGAGATATATAGTAAACGCAAGGATTTAGTACCTATTTAGTGCACCTGGTACCAAAAATTTCAGGTCTGTAGCTATGAAAATCTTCGAGTTATAAGACTTTATCAACGTGTAAGCTGGAGTAACGATACGTGAAAAAGCATATGCTCGTTCTCTGGAATGGCTGGAGCTAGCAGGTTGCTTTAAGTCTCCAGATTTAGTACCAAACGAATTAGCGAGGTACCAAATATTTGAAGTGTCTCTGTTCAAAACTCTATGAGTTACAAGCTTTTCCAGCTTTTTTTGTTTGTCCAGCTTGCACATGTTGGAGCTCAGCAACCACAATAGGTACAGACTCGGTTGATGTCTCTGAACCGAGCTATGAATTAGTGCACTCGGTACCAAAAATTTGGAATCTCTAGGACAAGCAGTTCTGTTGTAATCAGCAAAATAACATTTTACCGCTAAAAATTCAAAGCATTTCGACGCGACCACAAAAATGATGCGTTGCCGCTCTGAAGGTGATACTACGCGCCAGTCACTGGTTGCGTCTATTTTATTTTTTGTTTTTGTCACATCCGCATGAACATCCGCATTATTGGTGCGATGCGGATGTCCAAATCGATGCGGAAGAAACATACATAGATACAAGAGGTGCGTTTTTACTGGTAGGTAGCCCCTCTTTTTACCTTTTTGGCAGTGTTAAAATAACGGAGTTGTATCTGTATCTACATAGGTACCTACTCAAAGCGCCAGTTCTTTAACACCTACCACAGTACCCATAGGAGAAGTTAAGTAGTAAAACTAATAAATGATTAGGTACCTACGTAAATCTAAATTTACCTAATTATTTATTTAACTGCTACCTACCATAATACTGGTTTATATAGGTAGGAAGGATTCGTTTTTGCAAATCGAAAACCTCTCAAATTTGAATGACTTGACTTAGGTCTGATGACGATTCACTTGACATGACACTAGCAAGATTAGATTGGCTGTCAAACTGTCAAAATACGGACGGACGGACATGCTGCTCGCTCCCTGCCTTGCCTGCAAATTCTGCAATATATATAATTGGTATATTTTAACCTCTCAAATTCGAATGACTTGACTTAGGTCTGATGACGATTCACTTGACATGACACTAGCAAGATTAGATTGGCTGTCAAACTGTCAAAATACGGACGGACGGACGTGCTGCTCGCTCCCTGCCTTGCCTGCAAATTCTGCAATATAATTGGTGTATTTTATCAAAAAAAAAATATAAAATGTCAAACCATACCAAACTATTTAATTAGATATGGCAACATACAACGCCCCGCTCTTCAACACACATCGGAAAGAGAAGGGTATAATAATTATGCCTTCAGAAATTTAAAGGACTGAGTGCATACAAAAAAGACTCTTATCGCGGGTAAAATACATTCAAATCCGCAGAGCGTAATATCACCTTCAGAGCGGCAACGCATCATTTTTATGGTCGCGTCGAAATGCTTTGAATTTTTGGCGGTTAAATGTTATTTTGCTGATTACAACAGAACTGCTTGTCCTAGAGATTCCAAATTTTTGGTACCGAGTGCACTAATTCATAGCTCGGTTCAGAGACATCAACCGAGTCTGTACCTATTGTTGTTGCTGAGATCTAACATGTGCAAGCTGGACAAACAAAAAAAGCTGGAAAAGCTTGTAACTCATAGAGTTTTGAACAGAAACACTTCAAATATTTGGTACCTCGCTAATTCGTTTGGTACTAAATCTGGAGACTTAAAGCAACCTGCTAGCTCCAGCCATTCCAGAGAACGAGCATATGCTTTTTCACGTACCGTTACTCCAGCTTACACGTTAATGAAGTCTTATAACTCGAAGAGTTTCCTAGCTACAGACCTGAAATTTTTGGTACCAGGTGCACTAAATAGGTACTAAATCCTTGCGTTTACTATATATCTCTATCATTAGCCGTTTGCCCACACTGACTGAGGCAGCTGGAGACATGTTACTCCAGCTTACACACTATTATAAGCTTATAGCATCGTTGTTTATTTGGCAGCTAAATTATGATTCAAATCTATGAGTGCACTAATTATGCTTTAAATATTGGCATTTATAGAAATTACATTTTCAATATGAGGAAGCTGGAGACATGCACACATGACTTTTTGATCAAAAATTTATGAAAACAGCGCCAGTATTTTCTAACGGTGAGGGTGAAGGAAGTATATTCATCGTGAGGAACCTGGCATGTCGCAGAGCCTAAATAGTTCTGAACGTGTGTCCCGCGCTATAGAATAACCTTTTTGAGGCGCACTTAAAATCCTATCACCCCACAGATTCGAAGGCAGTGCCACCACAAATCAGCATCTTTTATTTTCATTTCTAGTCCATAACAGAACAGCGGACAATTTAATCCCGTGTTACCAATTATAAATTTAAAAATATTTAGATATTCTGGTCGTAGCTTGATCACGCTTCAGCTTCGCACGCTAAGCAACCGACTTCAAAAAAGGAGGTTCTCAATTTGACTATTTTTACGTTACCTCATAACTTTTACCTGGGTGGACCGATTTTGATGTTTTTTTTTATCAATAGCTAGTGCTTGTCCCTTGGTCCCATTTAAAGTCATATCAGACGAGTAGTTTTTGAGTTAGTAATGTAGTAAGTGTGTATTTTCCAGTGCATTTGAAGTTGGTTATTTCTTTAAAGAGTTAGGTATATTATCTAAAACTGATCACAGCAATTGTTGGACCGCAGGACCAGTAGAGCGACTCGCCAACTGGATCCGCGAACAGCCGTTGACACAGCCCTGCATCGAGACTAGATACTCGGAAATGGTGTTGGAACACACCAACACCAGCTATGACGCGCCACAGTCTACCAGTAAGTGAACGCAAGTTGCACACCGTACAGAAATTGATCTAGGTGTTCGTGGGGCATCCCGGTCACATCACATTTAATTTTGATACATTATTTATTTATTACTAGCTGGTACCCGCGACTTCGTCTGCGTACTTTTAATCTCTTCGTCTCTTTTTTCGCAATAAAAGGTAGCCTATGTTCTTTCTCAGGGTCTAAAGATTGTCTGTGCCAAATTTCATCAAAATCGGTTGAGAGGTTTAAGCGGGAAAGCGTAACAGACAGACAGACAGACAGACAGACAGAGTTACTTTCGCATTTATAATATTATAGTTGGGATTGTTTATTTACATGACACGATTCTAATTATGACACAGTATGATACAATAAATGATACCTGACTGATGCCAGTGCCGATGTAGGCCAAGTATAAGTACTTACAATCAACACCAAAAGCAAATGATCGGATAGAGTTTCTAATTCTAATAAGTTTTTAACCGACTTAAACAAAAACGGAGGAGGTTCTCAATTCAACGCGTATATTTTTTTTCTCAGAAGTTATTTAAAATAAATAAAACTATGTTGAGCCATTTCATTTTGATTTAGGGATTACAAAACATACATTCATTAAAAATAAATTGTTAACTTTACCTAAACTCACCTTATTCGCTTAACTACCAAAAAAACAAGCTATTATCAAAATGATTGCAAACTTCGCAATCAAATTAGTTTTCCTGGCATTTTTCCCAATTCCGCCGGCGTCTGAGTAGGACAGCATGCGTCTGCGGTACAAGAGCGAGCGAGAGAGCTAATAGGTTATTATTTAGAGGCATCTGCAATGTAGATGTGATGCTAATTGTCTAACAAAACGTGAGACACACGGGGTTGTGGTTGGGAAAACCTGAACGAACAGAACCCCCTAACGAGTAGTAGAGCACTTTGTGTGTGGCTCGTCCGGGGAAGAACTACCACGCCTTTTTTTGCCAACGATTAGCAACGCCGTGATTCGGTATGAATATGAGGGGCGTAGTTGCTGTCGAAATAACAGCCACATGATGCTTAACATTATGTAGGGCAATGCTTTGTAGGGCACGTTTCTATCGTGCCTGACTTCCGAGGCAATGCTTTGTTACAGGTGATTTACCACGTAGCATCAGGTGGGCCATCTGCTTGTTCCACAGTTGTATAAAAAACTATATCACTTGACACTGGCAAGATTGTCCGTCGAAAATCAGACATGTGCCATAAACGGAGTGTAGAAGAAGAATTGAGGCTTTGCCCAGCAGTGGGAAGTTCCCTTAATACAAGATTCGCTTATTTCAGCGCTAGATGGCGCTCTGAAAGATTTGCCAATATTTACGTATCAAATTTGGTATCCGTGTGTAGTGTCGGTGTCTGACAGACTGACATTTGATTCACAGATGTAGCGCCAATTACGCGCAATTAATGGTAATCTCTACACTGCGGAGTGGGGTCCTGCCCCGCGCCTGCATTCTAACTCATGACCGGCTCGTAAAATACCTACTATCCCCCGGTTACTGAAAGCTCGATCAACACTAATCGGCTGTCAAGTCACTTGCTATCTCTATCTAATTTGAATTAAAAGCTGAAATAGCAAGTGACTTGACAGCCGATTAGTGTTGATCGAGCTTTCAGAAACCAGGGGGAAAGTTGTGTTTTTTTAGAATAAAAACTCATGTTTGTACCTTAAATAATTATACCTGCTATTGTTTTTACGTTGTTGTATGTTTTGTATGTATAATAACCATGATTTAATAGGCTATTTGTGTGATGTATTAATTAAAAAAAACATTCATTTTACTCAAGGATCATACAAAAAAACGGCAGAAAGTTATGACACTGTATTTGGAGGGCGTGACGCGCTTCGTTTTCCAGATCGTGGTTCAATACAATTCAAGGTTACTATTAATTTCCAGTGCGACTTTGGACATACCAAACCTGCGTGGAGTACGGCTGGTACCAAACCACCACCAGCCCTCGGCAGCCGTTCCTGTCTACCGTGCCTCTGGAGTACTTTCACCAGATGTGCAAAGACTTCTTCTCCACTTTGTAAGTATACCAACTTCTTTGGTCATATGGCAAATAGAATAAACTGAAGCAACTTGATGACTATTCTCAGGCACGTTAGATATCTGTTGCTCTAAGATACGTACCAAGTGCGACCTCACTTTCTTTGAAGACGTCTAAGGGGGATAGTCAGAGGTACGTCCAAATATGGTACATACCATGGTACATAGTAACATGGCAATATGGTACATGGTATGGTATTTTGAGACAGCGAAAGAGGCCTCGTCCGGGGAAGTACCCGTACCACGCCTTTTTCTGCCGCCAAGCAGTAAACCTGTGTTTCGGTTTGAAGAGTGTGGTCGCCGGTATAATTACAGGCACGTGAGGCTTAACATCAGTATGCCTCAAGTTGATAGACGCAGGGCAGTGCATCGTAGGGCACGTTCCTATCGTACGTGACTTACGAGGCAATGCTTTGTTAAAGGTGATGGTTACCACAACATCAGATGGGCCTCTGCTTGTTCCATCATCTAGATGTCTATAAAATGCTGTTGACCATTTATGGTGAGTTTTGTATGTAGGGGAAGCAGGGGTAATGGCGATCGTGTTTGGTAATACCGCTCACTCCATTAACTTTTTAAATAAGGTGCTTTTAAACACAGCGAATACGCTGCAGCGCAGAGGTTGTTACGTTTGAGCAGGCAGTCTCTGAACCTCAAAACGAACATAAGACAAATGAAAAAACAAATAAAGCATTTTTCTCTCAGGTGATCGGCATTCCCCCATCTTCCTCTACGTCTGATCTTGATCTTATCAATCATTTCCAAATATTGTTTTTCCAGTTTCGACGAGCAGTTCCTTCGCTCCGGCATCGAGCGCTCCAACCTGATGTTCGCTGGTCTGCGCCACATGCCGGACCACGTGGCCTCCGTGGCCGGGGGGCACGACCCCTGGAGCCCTATGGGGCCCGACGGCAGCCACGCGACCACCAAGTCTCCGGTGTATGTGGTGCCTAACGTGTCCCAATGTCGCGCTATGCAGTACGTATCTTTTGTAGAATACTAGCGATCCGCCCGCGCGCCCCTGCTTCGCACGGGTGCACATTGTTTTTCTACTATATTATGCATGTATTATACATATAAACCTTCCTCTTGAATCACTCTATCCATCAAAAAACCCGCATTAAAATCCGTTGCGTAGTTTTAAAGATTTAAGCATGCATAGGGATATAGGGACAGAGAAACCGACTTTGTTTTATACTATGTAGTGAAGTCCAAGTCAAATGGACAGGATTCCATAAATACATTGGTCGCGTGGAACTGGCACCTAGAGTCACCTAGTTTTAAGATGTTTCAAGGTGATCCTTGTGATTTGATTGAAGAAACACATTTTGACTTTGACAAAGATCACTTTGAAACATCCTAAGATAGGTGAATCTAGGTGTCAGATCCACTAAAGCCTTGAAGAACAGGCTTCAAACATCAGCTTTGTCTACTGTTCTTTTGTATGATCCTTGAACAAGCAGAACATCTGCTACCATCATCTAATAAAAAAGTCTCGTTAGGCACGCACGATAAGAATGTGCCCTGATGCACTGCCCTGCACCCATTAATTTAACCGGCAACCATAGACTTCAACCCGAAACCTAACAATGCTGTTTGGCGGCAGAAAAATGCATTCATCGGACGAGCCGCCATTCTACAGCAATCTAACAGCAAAAGCTATTAGGACGCCTCAAGTATGCCAAGTCGATGGACGCATGGCCATAGTTGCAAGCGGAGGCTAGCCTGCTATAACAGAAAGCGTAATAAATAAACTATTGTGACGTTGTGCAAACCCTCTTAGAACGGGTTTTAGAGTCACAGCTGGCCGACGGCACTGACAGCCGAAACGTATGAACCTCTAGGAAGTGTTTAATGGTACGCGTCCACCGCGTCCGCATCTTTGCGTACGGAGCGGACGGTATTTACAGAATGCCGATGGGGTGCGTCCACTGCATCCGGATTTTGCATCGGCAGTATCGGTATTTTCAAAGCAATTACGAATGGCGCGTTCGCTTCGGATGACGGCATCAGCAGAAATACCGGTCTCTGGCGCTGAAATGCCGATCCAGTGCACGCAGTACCATACTAAGCAATACTAAGCAACAAATTCCTCCGCTCCGTACGCAGCGATGCGGATTCGGTCGCGGACCTTTAGAATAACGCATAGCTTCTGTCGACATTCATGAAGGAAGATCTGTGGCCTAAGAGAATCTTATATCGACGTTTCCGGGGTCGGTTGCCAAGCCCTGTCGCGTCCACGTCGCAGTCTCTACGTGCTAATAGTTAATAAGTCATATAATTATATATATATTTTAGTTTGTAAGGTATTTATGATATGGGCCCTGTATTTTTAAGATCTTTTTTACTATGTTGCCCGAAATAAATGGTTATTATTATTATAGCTATCTCCGCGTGCTGTTCATACGTTTCGGCTGTCAACGCGCCGTCAGCGTGACTCTAAATCCAGCCTGAGCACTAGTGCTATCTAGTGGACATAGGTCCACGCTATATTGATGACTGGAAAAGGAAAAAAAAGGAGGACAAAGGACTGAAGCTCTTTTCCGACAGGCCATCAGACGCGAGCGAGACTGAAGAGCTGGCGGCCGCGAAGGCAGCAGTTCTAGCGTACCTGTACGAGGCGGTGACTGACCGCCCGCTGCACGTCTCCGGCGGGACACGGAGCGTCGCATCTCTTCTGCTGGTGGGAGTTCTGGCCATCGGGTTACATTGATTGGTGGACATTTGTATAAAGTTTTAGACATTTAAATAAAGCCTATGTTATGCAGGGATAGTGTAGTATTTCTAAGGTACCTACTGCATTTTTTGAAGTCGGACCAGTTTTTTTTTTTTTGAACATACAAAACTTTCCTAATTATAATCAGGGATCGGATAACCCATATAAAAGGTTAACCGTTTGAAACGGTTACCGAATGAAACGGTAACCCATTGAAACGGTAACCGTTTGGTTTGGGTATTAACTGAAATAAAAACCCATACCGAATGAAACGGTTAACAGAAATGAAAGGGTTGTTTTAATCGGTATTTTTGATTGACTGAAATAGCAAGAGAAAGAGAGTGATGCATTCTATGTGTAGGTGAGTTGTATTTGGCATATTATTTGCTTGCGTTCGTTCGATGGTTTGCGAACTTGATTCCGCCAGAAAGTGTAAATATACTTCTAGAAGATTACCTACCTAATAATGGTGAGTGGTTTTTTTTTTACTTTTGTAATTACATTTAAATATATACAAGTTTATAATTTAGTTAGATTATTCTAGATATTTCACGACTTGACTGGAGAATGCACTCCTAAACTGTAACTCAAAAATTAATAGATTTGTGGTGGCTTGAAAACGTGCTTTGTTATGCAAGATTGACGTCTTCGACTGAGAAGTAAGTAACAGGTGGATGGAGTGAAGTTGATGTTACAGGTTTATCCAACTTCTGGAATAAAAAGTAGTAGTGAGTACATAAAATACCTTCTTTATTATATATTTAACTATCATGGTGACCGGTACCGTTTCTATTTATTTCTTCTGTTAGGAACAAAGGAAAAAAACTACTAGGAACAGGAAAAATTTTCCAAAACTCCAAAACAAAATATATAATTTAATACCTATAAGTATGAATTAACATAATTAACAAAATGAATAATAAAATAAAATAAATAAATAATGCTGGACAATCCACACAGCACTATCTAGCCCCAAAGTAAGCTATTCAAAGCTTGTGTTATGGGTACTAGATAACTGATATATTTAATACATTATATACTTAGATAGATATTTTTTAGTATACATAGAAAACACCCAGACCATCGGAACAAATTTCTGCAGATCGTACACAAATTTTTTCCAAGGCGGGAATCGAACCCGCAACCTCTTGCGTCGCAGGCAGGCTCTCGCCCGCTGCGCCACAGAGGTCGTCTAATAATAATAATATAACTATTGTGGTAGCTGTGGCAGGCAGCAACAACAACATTACTTATTGTTTTCGTGTTCCCGAAGCAAGTCTGACGACCTCAGTGGCGCAGCGGGCGAGAGTCCGCCTGCGACGCAAGAGGTTGAGGGTTCTATTCCCGCCTCGGAACAAATTTGTGTACGATCTGCAGAAATTTGTTCCGTTGCAGCGTTGGTCTAGGTGTTTATGTATAATAAAAATATATCTATGTAAGTATATACCTAATGTATTAAATATATCAGTCATCTAGTACCCATAGCACAAGCTTCGAGTAGCTTTCTTTGGGGCTAGATGGTGCTGTGTGGATTGTCCAGCATTATTTATTATTATTTGTATTATTAAGTTCCTGGTGTGATGCCCTTTGTCCACCAAGAAGCTTTGTGAACCGCCAACTCCTAAGTTTCACTTTTCACTAAGAGTCACTACGAATTTCAACGAAAACGGGTATTAATCATAATCCACACCGGATTCCGAGATTGGATCAGGGCTAGAACAAAAAAAAACATAAATTCCTCTAGCTATGTTTTAAAGGTACGACACACGTGCTCAAAAATAAGCATGCTTATTTTGAGCAACTTCAACCGACCTACGACCAAATAAGCATGCTTATTTACTAGCACGACCTGTTCACGCGTGCTTTTATTGAGCAAGGCTCGAAAAAAGCATGCTTTTGGCTCGAAAATAAGCATATTTAAACGAATTCCGGGGATAACGTCGCTTTCTCCAATTTTGAAAATCTATTTCATTGGAAGAAGGTTATTATGTTACTAAACATTTTGAAAAAATAGACCCTGTGGAACTCTAACCGCAGGTTCTTGAAAGCTCGATCAAATCTAATCGGCTGTCTAGTCACTTGCTATCTCTATCTAAATTGTAGTAAAAGCAGAAATAGCAAGTGACTTGACAGCTGATTAATAGTGTTGATCGAGCTTTCAGAAAACAGGGGTTTTGGTTTCGTTTTCTGTCATTTGGTGAAGCAACATAGAATTGTTTTTCTAGTGTTATTTTTTATGACTTGAGATCTTAGTGCAAAGTTTAAGCATTTGGAATGAAAGTGTTTTATGTGATATCGTAATTTGACCGAATTTTTTTCTAATGTTTTGAAGAAAACCGACATCATTTTCTTCAAAACATATGACGTGACTTGACTATGGACTGACTTGATCATAAAGTTCAAACGATAAAAAACATATCACTTGACATTGGCAAGATTGTCTATACGGACAGGAGCCATAAACAAAAAGAAGAACCGGGGGCTAGTGAAGGGATAAGTAGGTAGAGATAAACCATTCTAAAAATGCATGCCCCTCCCCCTCTACCTGCCTTCACCCACACAAGCAAATGAGGTGTATAGGTGCAATACATGCCACCAAGCAATTTCATTCGTTATTCAGTTTCCCGCCAGACATGAAAGTGTCACTTTCACGTTTGGCGGGAAACTGAATGACGAATAAAATTATCAGGTGTCATGTATTGCGTCTATACACCTCATTTACTTGTGTGGGTGAAGGCAGGTAGAGGGGCGTGAATTTTTAGAATGGTTTATCTCTACTACCAGCCGATTTCTGCCGCCGGCAAGCAGAGTAAACAATAACTACGTGCATAAGAGCCAAGCAGCGTTGCTATGTTTCGATTTGAAAGGTGTTTCCGATGAAAAAAATATAATAGGTACTTACTTGCAATGCGAAAAACTGCCCATAAAAACAGAGGTATATCCACGTGGGCAGTTTTTACTAGCAGTAATGAAACTTTGCTTGAGATCTTTTTTGATATCATTATTCGAAACACTATCGATTTCCGCTAGAACTCCCCAGAAACACACAACAAGTATGAATAAGCAAAGCAACTTCATTTTAACTTGGTGGAGAACGATTCAGGTTTTTAGTTACTCAACTTGCTTAAGGAACAAGCTGCTGGTCTAATGGTTGTTATTTCGACACTGCTGATTTAAAAACACGACTAATTATTTATACAGGATATTATTGTATAGGAAAAATTTACAATTTACCTTCTAAGAAATCTTAATTAGACAGATATATAGAGTAGGTACTTACCTATGTGTTTTCCTTATTTCAAAATATTAATATGGTAACAGTGTTGGTTTAGAATCAGAATAGTAGGTACTCACCTTTTATATCAGAAACTAGTTGCGCCCCGCGGTTTCACCCGCGCAGATATAAATCCCGGTATTGGCGGCGGCGGCGGCGGCCCCGCGCTTCGCCAGCCACCGCTGCGCCTCTGACGCCGCTCGCGCATTCCAGCCGAGATAGAAACCTAAATTAGTATATTTTTTTGTTATTTATCTACTTTTACTTTTAGTTTCAAGCCAACCGCACTACGCGTACAAAAATTCTCGTGCAAACTTTGACATCCCTTCGCACCCTTATTAAGGGTAGTTTACAAAAACTAAATATGTTGTTTTTAATTATTTATTTAGAAGAATATTTACTTCAAGTTTCAAATCAATTGAACCACTCGTTAAAAACTCCCATACAAACTACAACACCCCTTTGTACCCTTATTGGGGGTAGTTCTCAAAAACTAAAAATGACAAACTTAATTATTGACTTTGGGGTATATGTCCTCTAAGTTTGTTTTAAGTTCCTAGGTTGAAGGAATACGATTTTTCATACAAGCGTTTTCAACCCTTTTTACACTTTAGGGGTTGAATTTTGAAAAAACCCTTCTTAGTACACGTCTACGCTGTAAGAACTATGTACTCCTCAAATTTCAAGTCTCCACGACCAGCGGTTTAGGCTGTGCGTTGTCTATATGTCAGTCAGTCAGTCAGTCAATCAATCAGGACTTTGATTCTTATCGTTATAGATATAGATATCTAAATATATATAACTCAAAGGTGACTGACTGACTGACTGACATAGTGATTTATCAACGCACAGCCCAAACCACTGGACGGATCGGGCTGAAATTTGGCATGCAGGTAGATGTTATGACGTAGGCATCCGCTAAGAAAGGATTTTGATCAATTCTACCCCCAAGGGGATAAAATAGGGGATGAAAGTTTGTATGAAACTTTGAATTCCTTGGCGCGAGCAAAGCCACGGGTTCAGTTAGTTTAGCACTATCTAGCCCCAAACTAAGCCAAAGCTTGTGATATGGGATCCAGATAGCTGATCTAATACCTAGATACTTTTTGTATATACCTACATAAATTATAATAGAACCCAGACAGAGAACAAACACTTATGTTCATCGCACAAATGTTTGTTCTCGGTGGGGGTCGAACCCACGGTCTACGGCACCGAAGGCAGAGCTACTACCAACTGAGCTGTGAAGGCTGTCAATGTATTTATTTTGCGATACCTGAAAAGGGTGATAAGCCTAAAGTGCAGTGCCTTCATAATACATAACCTATGTAACACTTTATTTTCTGTTTAACCTTTCGTTGAAATCATTACTTTTATTACTTATTTCTGAGAATAAATATTACCTATTATGTTGTATCTATCATATATCTATCATATGTACCTACCTATATGTGAGGGTCGCAATGTGGTCGCGGTTTGTGAAATAGCGTATAATCGTTCCCTGTGCGCAACAATATAAAACAATATTTCCTTTTGTAACATATTATTTTATTATGTTAAATACATTAGGTAAGTACATATTGTTGGTTTGCCAGTTGCGTAGACAATGGATTACATTTTAAACTCTTATCTTCGCCTGGATCGTGATACTTCCTAAATGCGTTTAGTGGGTACCTAAATACGATTGGTGATCGCTGTGCAAGCAGCATTTCGAGCCAGTAGCGTCGTTCGTTCCACTCTCACTGACAAGGGGTCCGATCCCCACTCGTAGGATACATTTTGGGATCTCTCTCTGTTACAAAATATTTGTGATATCCTTGTGATATCTAGTACTAGTACTTAATAAAACACTTAAAATATGGTATCGTTTCTACGGCAACACTGTTTTTTATACAGCACAAAAACAGAGTTTCACCAATTTTTTATTTGAAGAAATAATTTGAATTAGCTCTGCGGGCATTGGCGAATCTGTAGAATCTGAAACATAACAACGTCCAGCTTAATAGAATAGAATATAAGTTTATTTGACGACAACACACAGAAGAAGCATACAGACAAGAAAGAACAGAAAAAAAGGCAGTAGGTAGAGAATACACAGTAGGTAGATTAAAATAAAGATAGCCTACACACAAATAACAAGCCTCTCCCTGTGTGCAGGGAGAGGCTTGTTATTTGTGTGTCTATTTATTTATTTTATTATTATTTGTTTTGCTATTTATTTGTTTATTTTAATGTGTGTGTATTTGTGTGTCACTAAAGTCAGTCAGTTAGTCAGTCAAAAGCTTAATTATTTTTTAATAACTGTACGAAGTCAAAAGGTATTTATTCAATTAAATCAAGGATCACATTGAAAGCTAGGTGATTCTAGGTGCCACTTCCACGCGACCAAAGCCGGCAAGAAACTACGTCTGGTTCCTATCGCTCTTTTGTATGACGCTGCCAACTACGCTACGATAGGTAGCTAAAACCACCGACCATAAATGACAGGCTTATATAAACCTACATCGGTAGAGATAAAAAATAGACTGAAGATGCATTCCCAGAAGGAACACCAAAAGCAATGGGAGCGCAGATCAGACTGCAAACATACAAAGACAATACTTTCAGCCACGAAAAGGCACTTAACAACCGTCCTATAAAACTGAGACGCGAAGACCTAAAGCTGATGGTCGGAATCATCACGGGCCACTGCGACATCCATTACCATCCTTTTAAGGTCGGAGTGACAGCGACCTATGTCGTAGATGTCTTCAGGAAAAAAAACGGTGGAGCATGTGGTACTGCACTAACTAACGAAGCCAGATCCACAATGGACTGCAGAAGCTGATCGGGTCTTTCTCCTCTCCATCCGAATCGTCACCGGGGATGCTTGAACATTGCTGCCACCAACCCAAGGTCCTTCTCCGCTATTTTATGTTGTTGTGCTGGCTGGGGTGAGGTTAGCAGGGGGATAATGCACAATACATCCCATTGCGGGACGTCCGTGCAGATCTCATTCCCCCACCACGAATTAGAATTATCCTACTATCCTACTAATATTATAAAATTAAATGCGAAAGTTTGTAAGTATGGATGGATGGATGGACGAATGGATGGATGGATGGATGGATGGATGGATGGATGGATGGATGGATGTTTGTTACTCTATAACTCCAGAACGGCTGAACGGAGCTTGGTGAAAATTGACACAGAAATATAATAATTATAATCTGAAATAACACATAGGCTACTTTTTATCCCGTGGGAATACCGGGATTTAAAACTACGCGGATGAAACCGCAGTTAAAAATTACACTTACGGGATACATTTTCCGGAAATACGTCCGTACACACAAGGTTCCGAGAAAGTGGACCCCCACAAGGGATGAGACAGCGCGTGCATAACGCAAGACAACACTAACACCAGCAAATAGAACCACTTCATTGTTGATGCACTAAGGGTACGCTGAGCTGATCGGATACTGGTGCGGTTTTCAGCTGAAACCTTTATTTATATTACAGAGGATAATGAAAGGTCTAATGTATACCTAAACGGTTTTTCCTCAACACGCTTTAAATAAATTGACAAAATATATCGTCAAGGCAAAGTCATCCTAAAAGTTGTCAGATCACCAACAGTTTTGACGGCATTTTAAGGCAAAAGGATAAAACGTCGGACGTCATAAAACTAGGGGAATCTAGGAGTCAGTTCCACGCGACGAAACCAAAAAAACAGACAGCAAACTAACGACTCATGTCCTACTATGTACCACCTTTGATCTTTGTTACAATCCTACTAATATTAAACGCATAAGTTTCTAAGTATGGATGGATGTTTGTTACTCTTTCGCCGGAGCTGCTGAACGGATCTGGATGAAAGTTGCGCCCTGCGGTTTCACTCGCGCAGATTTAAATCGATTTAAATCCTGGTATTCCCACAGGATAAAAAGTAGCCTATGTGCTATTCTAGACTATAATATATCTCTGTGCCAATTTTCACCAAGATCCGTTCACCCGTTCTGGAGTTAGAGTAACAAACATCCATCCATTCATCCATCCATCCATCCATGCTTACAAACTTTCGCATTTATGATATTAGCATTAGGATTAGTAGGATTATGATGTTGTCTTCATGTACACCTACGTATTTAATGTACTTATTAAGGAAAACCATTGTCATTTACCACACGTATTAATCATAAATTTTAATAGGTACAATTTAAATTAAACACCATATTTGGTGTGTCGTACAACCAACCAACGTACGTACCTACGTAATTCATCAGAGATTTTATTTATTACTAGCTGGTACCCGCATTAAAGTTTCATGGTTTTATCTTTTAAAATTAGAAATCCCATACAAACTTTCACCCTCTATTTCAACCTCTTCATCCCTTTTTTTCGCAATAAAAGGTAGCCTTTTCTTATTTCATTGTTAACTTTTTCTAATTAGCCTTGTATGTAACGTGCCAATGTACTTGTATGTTTCATTTATGTTATACCTGCCTAGCTTAGTTAGATCCGCCCAAGTTTCTCCTCCTTTTAATGGTTCTGTCTGAAAACCAGCGCTACCTCTTTCATGGTTCATGCAAGGGGTAGCATTATGCTGAGATAGTACCAACTAAACCAGCAGTTAAATATATATCACCTAAATAAATACAAAATAAAAAAAGAACTAACTGAGTGGTTACTAAAACTGGACTACCAAAGCACCGAAGAACTTTTAAGCGTTGACATTTAAGGTTAATTTAAGAAATTTAAACAAATTAGATAAATTATTAGTTTAAAAAGAATACTATAATAATAATACAGATGCACACATGAAACAGTCTTCCAAGTACTCAAAAACAAACAGCACAAATACATTATCCACATACACAACACTAAATAGACCTTAAACACACACATTCATTCATTAACCTTGCAAAGTGATAGAGTAATTAAATTAGTTTCTATAAATTTATATAAAAAAATAAAAAAAAAAACAAAAAATTAAGCCAAAACACCTTTCGTTATCAATTTATCAAAGTACAAGCGGGGCTCTTCCGCCGGGTGGTGGATGGTGTGCGCTATGGACGGAGCTAACTCCTGAGATACAGTTTAATACTTTCAGGAGTTGCTCAACATCCGGATCGCTCATCACCCGCTGTCTGCGGCGGTGGTGCTCTGCTTGGACACCTATCTACTAAGTCTTAGTTTAAGTTAATCTTTATATGTAATTTAGGTTAAGAAAACGGTCGTCTGGAAGAAATCGCTGTGCGTGATAAGACCACCGATTGTAGGACTAAGTTTATGTATAGTCTATGCTAAGTGCATATTGTTATATACTGTTTTAGTCCACAATAAAGAAATTATTATTATTATTATTATTATTATTAACTTAACCTCACCAGGCACAGAGCAGGACCAATATGACTTATTTAGTTTATTTTTGTTACCTCATTCTTTTTCATTGTTTTTTTTTCATTTTCTTTTTTAACTTCCCTGTTCTGTGTTTCTATGTGTGTGTGTTAATAAACGTATTTCATTTCAATTTTCATTTCATTTCATTTCATTTCATTTTTATTTCATTTCCTATGTCCTTTCTCAGGGTCTAAAGATTGTCTGTCATGTCTGTGCCAAATTTCATCAAAATCGGTTGAGAGGTTTAAGCGGGAAAGCGTAACAGACAGACAGACAGAGTTACTTTCGCATTTATAATATTAGTAGGGATAGTAGGGAAGTAGGGATTAGCCTATTTCGTCGCATCTCCGGGCAAAGGCCTCCCCAAGGTCTTCCAGTTCTTGCTACCCCGAGTCTCCTCCCACCATCTACCCTCAGACTATATCGTCCTGCCAACACTTGTCGACCTCAGTGGCGCAGCGGGCGACAGTCCGCCTGCGACTCAAGAGGTTGCAGGTTAGATTCCCGCCTCCAAACAAATTTGTGTACGATCTGCAGGAATTTGTGTTCACGTTACTTTTTTTTTTTATACAACTAGCTGATGGAACAAGCAGATGGCCCACCTGATGTTAAGTGGTAACCATCACCTATAAACAAAACATTGCCCCGTAGGTCACGCACAATAGGAACGTGCCCTACGATGCACTGCCCTGCGTCCATCAACTTGAGGCATACAGATGTTAAGCCTCATGTGCCTGTAATTACACCGGCGACCACACTCTTCAAACCGAAACACAGCGTTACTGCTTGGCGGCAGAAGAAGGCGTGGTGGTAGTACTTCCCCGGACGAGCCACACACAAAGAGCTCTACTACTCTTGCGTTCTCTACTACTCTCTACGTTGCGTGTGTTACGTCATGTGAGCTATGTTACCTATATATTTGTAGGGACTAACACCAAATCAGCAATTATTATCATTGTCAGGAGGCTTCTTGCTTGCCGGAGTATGACAGCGGGCATGAGTTTTCGGGCGAAGAGAATAAAACCAAGGGATGTTTATCAGTAGGTACACTATAATCAGTAGGGATTACTATTCTCTCAAAATATTATCACAGGTATACGCAGGATATTCTAATTAACGATATTGAACTGACACTCCGCCGAACACATAATGCCCTTGCGCGATGCAAACCGATTCGATCCGTATCCCATAATGTTGTGTATCGATCGAACGTCGTACATCCGCACTGCACACTAGCGCTCGTAGTTGTGTCAGAGCGAGGTAACGTCACTCTGTTCAAATATCGAACCACCGTCACGGCCAGACTGACATTCACGCGACCTCGCGTATCTGCTAATCTCCAGGACTTCAGGTCTCTAGGTCCCCAGGTCTCAAGGTCTCAATGTATCCAGGTTTTCGGGTCTTTAGATATCCAGGTCTCCAGGTATTCATTTATCCAGGTCTCCAGGTATCCAGGTCTCAGGCTCCCCATTCAGTCAATCTGTAAAGACCAAATGCATCTGGCAGAAACATCTTAACACGCTCGTCCATCCCTGACATTAGACTGTCTGTAACCCATTAAACATCATCAAAACATCTGTCCATTAAACTCTTCAGTTACCACAAGCACTAGACTGGACACTGATCTCTGACGTCCCTTCGACCAGCCACCATCTTAAATGATGACATGGACGGACTGGATATCTATCAGCGTCCCTTTAGTACACACAAATATCTCACACCAGCCCAGTGCCTGGCCCGGAACGTCGACCAACGTAAGCCAGTTCCTTAAGCCATCACTTGCTGCACACGCCGCTGTAGTTGGCCCAAAAGTAGTCTAGCATAAGGACGTCGACCCGCATAAGCCAGTCCTGTTGCAAGATACAATTTACCATCAGGAACACCGTTGCTCTCAACATTAAAGTAACACAGTGACACGTAGATGTGAATGTTAGCGTTACATGGGATTTACACATAGAACTCATCAGACCGCCGCCGTCTCGGCCTCATCCCTTCTGCGCAAGCAGATACCTACATTGCCAAAAAGAAAGGAAACGGGCTCACCGGACGTTTTAGTCAAGGTGGTCCTGGTTGGTCTACGCTCGTTGACGTGGACACTCATTGATCGCCGCTCCTCCATTGCCTCCTTTTTAATCTGGATACGATGACGAGAAGTGTCACAGCTGTCCGCACTCCGCATACGAAACACGTGAATGGTCATGATTTATCTAGACCTTTCGGTAGTTGGTTGCCTCTTATCTTCTGCCTGCCTCTTTACCTTCCTGGTCAACCAGATAACTTTTGTCGTTGCATTGCCCGCATGTTGTTGATAGAAGGCTGCTCTCACTGGATAGCAATGACTCCATTATGATACAATAGGTTTGGCGTACATAGGCGGTGGCTGAGCATGTTGTTGCTTTGCGTAGGTATTCTCTTCTGATTCTTTCTTGCCCTTCGCATTCCTCTCTCTGTCAGAGCGCACGGCAGAGGGCGCTTGCGTTCCGTTTGGTGTTGCCATTACAAAACCGGATGCGACACGGCCATTCTGCGAAGACACACGTCCTCGTGTGTTCGTAGGCATCTGAAACAATAAAAACCACAGCACAGATTTTGCTCGGCCAATCCTGTCATCCTGTCTGAGGTTTGGTTTAAACCAATCATGTCATGGGCATGGATACCACATGGGGTACTTATATGCCTTCAAACTAATAAAACCTTGTTTTTTCGAGCTCGATTCATTTCAATAGGGATACTTTACCATTACCTAGTACTGATCAAGTACTACATCACCTAATTACCTACTGACCTACTAAGTACTGATACACTAACCAAGCTATTACTAGTAAACTTAAGATAACCGGGTTCAAATACCATTGACTGAAATCATTTAGAAACATTAAAAGAAAAACAAGTTCTGCAACAACAGCCCCAGGTGCAACGTTCATGACCATTGGCAACTCAATGCCACACGTTTGCTCTTTTCCTCGGGAAAGCAGAGTCCTCAATGGTCTTCGCTACAAGGCAAGACCCGACTGTACTACTTAGTGTTACTGTATTCCACTTACTCACGGACTAATCACAAGGAGTCGATACCAATTTCTACGAGCTACGGCTACAAATAACCACTGGTACAGTCTCCGATCCAAACCGATCACCTGTGCCTTAACTTTATCCTTAATTCTCATCATCATCTACGACGTCATTTGACCCTCGGGCATCTTACGGACACGGTCGTGAGCATACTTGTAGTTACGCTTACAGCTTTGGTCCTTCGTCGGCTACAGTGAGAGTTGGAGCTCCGAAGAGAGCAACGCTTTGGTTAACCGCACGAATACCTACTACTTCTACTGTCACTTTTGCTAGCTATAGCAAAACATACTTCGTGAATGCGTCTATTTGAACTATTACCCTTTGTTATCATTCTTACCGTTAAGTTTGCCCGTCACGTCTTTAAGAACAGTGTGCCATGAAATTATGACTTTACGCCTCTGTTTTATGCAAGGATATCGGTATATCGGTATATGACGGATGGGTCTAGTGTAATGGCCCTAAAGTTTACAAGAGCTCAAATTTATCACGATCTACGGGTTGGGACTTTGTCAGTTTAATCGCATTATGATCAGTTGCATTTTGTCATTCTTAAAGATTGAATTTACAGCTTTACTTAGAGAAAACAGTAACTTATCCTCTACTCGAGCTTTTTGGCCATAAAAATAATTAGGGTTACCTAATTCAAAAGTGAGATAAAAGCGATCGCATCAGTGAATCGCTTTAGTAAGGAGCATAAATTTCAACTAATAGTAATCCGCAGGTCGTAAAACAAAACTCAAAGCATCAAAACCTCAAACACCAGACACAGTTACTTAGTTCAGTTACTAACTCTCGGGCAGCCTATATCTGGCTTTTGTAATCTCACACAAATTCTTGGATGAACTCTATCTGGCTTCCAAAAATACACACACACACACACACAGTTTCCTCTAGTACCAACTGCAAACCAATTACTACGGATTCCCTCTAGTAGATCCAAATTTTAATAATTATGAAAATCAATTAATTACTCAGAGTTTTGTTTGGCAACCCCCAGCTCTTTAACAAACTACGTTACGTGACTTTGCAGACAAAGTCGCAGACAAAAGCTTGCTCCTATTTTTTTTCATTAAACTAAAATTTGAAACCAACATGTTTTGAATTCCAGTGCTGTGTGTTCCATGGCTGTACATAACATGGCCATACATTTCCTGGCTATACGATAATGTTTCTCTTTACATCTAAAACCGAGTCACAATTGAAACAACGCTCACCAGATTTTTACAGAAATCCCATCGGTGCATTCACGATGCATACGAGTAGGTCTTCTCGCTTCTCCTTGGTCAGTCCGAGTCCAGCATCGTTGTTGCTCCGGCGCGGCGCCTCTCCGCTCTGGGCAGTCAGTCGCGTAGTGGTCCTGTTGTCAGCAGTTGTCCCTCGTGATCTCGTTATGCATGTGAACAAACATATTAGGGTATCAAGAAATGCACAATTTTTGATTATTTTGATGGCATGAAATAACCTCTTTGATAAGACTGATGTTTCAGTAATCTGATTTGTCAAAATGATCATAATAAACTGAATAGGAACAATAATTAGAAAACTATTTTGCGGGTATCTATTCTGTGACAGATGAAGAAGAAGAAGAAGGATAGTCAGTGTCCAAATTGACAAAAACTTCACACGACTCTACCGATTGCTCTACTAATTACTCTACCGACGGCTCTACCAGTGACTCTACCAGTGACTCTACCTGGGGTCGCTTTTTGTGCTTTTACTTTCGATAGCTCAAGCGAGGTTACACAGAGGGAAAAATGGAAAAGAGATAGGAAAATCGGCACGCACTGACCTTTGTCTGGCTGGAGACCTTCAGGATACGTCCAAGCTTTCTTCTCGTCTTCCACTGCGCTGGCGCGGATCGCAAACATACGATTTACACGCACAGAATATGATTTCCCACGACACCCATTAATGTTTATTGTTATATTTGTAAAGTAAAATAGCGGAGAGCGGTAACGGCGGCTTAGAGTAGCCCGTAAAGATCACTTTCTTCCGGAGGCGCGGTAATTAGCGAGATGCGTATGCGATGACGCTTCTATTTTGACTGTTAATGGCGGTTATGCGATTGCGGCGATCTGCGATGCGATGTCCATCCATAGAGGGCGCTTGTGCGCGCCTTAGGGAGAGGATTAATGGATAGGTAGGTAAAATAATGTAACCTCACTATGATAAGAGATGGCGTTACCATTTCCGCCCGCTCTAGATGGGTCACCATTTAAAAGCAACCATAAATGAGACTAGAAAAATAAATATCTCATAGCGTAAGGGGAGACTAGGATGAAACCCAATATCTCATATAGGAGCTCATAAAAGAGCAATCTAAAACTAAAGACATGAGAGTAGTGCTCTGTAATAGAGTAGAACTCACAAGTGCGGGAAAATTATATTTAAATACGAAGCGGTGTTACTACATATATGAATTAATAGATTAGATGCTTACAAACTACTTAGATTTAATTTATAATACTAAACTACTGACGCGGTATTGGGCATAGGCGAACGGTCGGACGAAGTAGACTTGATCCATTAGCGGATTTGACAGTACAAGTACGGACTACTCCATCCCTTGAAGGATGTACTTTCTCTACGATCGCTAAAGGCCAGGCTAAACTCGGTACATTATCTTCTATCACGACTACTACCACTCCTGGAGCGATAGGCGTGGAATGCGTATTCCACTTCTGTCTAACCTGCAATCCATGAAGATATTCCATCCTCCATCGCTGCCAAAACGATTTAACTAACTTGTTATCAATTTCTTCTGCAAAATATTTGATCTGCAGGGCGACTAATAATTTATTTTCAGCGAGTTGAAGTTGATCAGCTGTTACTGCAATAGTAACACGGCGGGGCATTAATTTAGCGAACGTAAAAACGTATACAAGAATGCGCAGTAGTTTAGACCACGACGACAAGCGCAATGCAAGTTCGTAGACTGCACACTCCGTCACAGGCGTACATACAGCATGAGTCATAATTTTTTGCTCGGGTATGTTCTCGATTGGCTGGCCATCAAGGTATCGGAGAGGCCACTGGGAAGGGTCCAGTATGGCCCAAGAAGGCCCATGCAACCACAGAGGGTGCGAAACTAACTTCTGAGGCGTAACTCCACGCGACAAACAATCAGCTGGGTTCTCGGTACCCGAGACATGGTAGAAGTGGTCGGCCGGAATATTCTCCGTTGCCTGAACCACGCGGTTAGCCACAAAAGCCTGCCACCTGTGAGGCGAACTTCTTATCCAATAAAGGGCGACTTTAGAGTCGGTGAAAGCGTATGTTTTGATTGGGAAGCGATTAGAATAATTATTCAACACAGTGCGCAATAGTTTAGTAAGTAGAACTATACCACAAAGTTCTAATCGAGCGATTGTGAGCGGCTTAGTCGGTGCGACCTTTGACTTGGCGCAGACTAAGCGAATAGTGTTACCACCGTCTGACCTGACGTGTAGGTACACTACGCCACCATATGCATGTTCGCTAGCGTCAGAAAAACCCAAGAGAGTGACAACGCAGTTCGCATACACACCAAGATGACGCGGTATGCGCAGCTCATTGAGCGCTGGCAGTTCAATACAGAACTGTCTCCACAAATTAATAATGTGGGGCGGGGGGGTATCATCCCAATCCAAGTTTAAATGCCACAGCTGTTTTATTAACAACTTGGCGAAGAGAACTGTGGGAGCCACAAATCCCATAACATCCCACAGGCGGGCGATAGTAGATAAGATGGAGCGTTTAGTACACTCATCATCTGCGGGAGGCGTTATTTTATAGTAGAAGACGTCAGAATCAGTCGACCAATGCAATCCTAATATTTTATGTTGCACTGATTTGTCAAACTCAACCTCTGTTGAAACCTTGTGCGAAGCGGGAATGCTGTCTAAAACAGCGCGAGAATTACTATTCCATTTGACTAATTCCCACTGCGCGCCCTTAAACAATCCGATCAGCTGCTTAGAAGCGGTGACCCCCTCCTCCTCATTCCTCACAGAAAATACGACATCGTCCATATACAAAGATGAAGTAGCTATATCTCTAGCGAGCGGGTACTTGGAGCCGTCATCCTCGATCAGCTGTCTGACCGTGCGCATTGCATGGTACACAGACGAGGCTAGACCGAAACAAACTCGATTGAATTGATAAAGCGTCAGAGGATCTTGCGGTTTGAACCGATACAATATACACTGATAGCGACGATCACATTCACGGACGGCGATCTGTAAAAATTGTTGACGGCAATCTGCAGTCATAGCGACGGCAAAAAGGCGGAAATTCAAAATTATTTGAAAAAGATCACCTTGCAAATTAGGTCCATGATGCAGTATGTTATTCAGCGAAACTCCAGAACTAGTTTTACAGCTAGCGTCGAGAACTATGCGGAGACGCGTCGACGTCTTATCCTCACGGATAACACCGTGGTGCGGGATTACATAGATGGGCGATGAGTCATCGGACATATCTGGAGGTGCGGGTGAAATATACTTTTTCTCCAAATATTCTTCGATCACGCCATCATAAGCAGTTCTCAAACTACGTGAAGCTTCTAGCTTTTTCTCGAGACACAAGAAACGCCTGCGTGCGGTTTCGTAGGATCTACCTAACGAGTATATATCCTCACTAAATGGTAGGCCAACAGTGTATCTACCACTTGTGGGATCGCGGGTTGTAGTACATTTATAAAAGTTTTCACACTCGGCGTCAGCAGGACGCAGAGCGGGCGGCGCGGAGGGAGGCTCCTCGAGCTCCCAGAATCTTTTAATAAGATTATCTACACCATGCTCCTGTACTAGGCAGCATGTTAAAGCCTGGCGGGAAAATATTGTAGGTACGGGACCCATGACTACGTATCCCAATACCGTACGTAAGGCTTGCGGGGCCTGCGAGACGTCAGATGCTTGAGTCACGTTAGGCAATAGAAGGTGGACGAACAATGGCGCGCCTATCAAAATATCTATTTTGTTCGGCGTTCCGAAAGTTTCGTCTGCGAGCGGTAATTCGTGCAAGTGTGATAGGACAGTCGTATCTACCACGGCACTAGGCAGTGTGTCAGTAATTTGATCAACCACCAACGGCGAAATATTAAACTTAATATTTTTATCAAAGCGCGAATAGAATTCTAAGCTTATAGAACTTGAGTGTATCATCTTTTCAGCCCCACCGAACCCCTTGATAATAGTACGTCCAATGTTATGAACCTGAATATTTAACAGCTTACATGCCTCTCTTGTTATAAAATGACTTTGCGAGCCTGAATCTAACAAAGCACGCAATAAATGCCTATTGCCTGTACTATCGTATACTGCGATTTGAGCGGTTGCAAGTAACACGGTACATTGCTCGTTTTGAATCGGCTTAGACTGCGGGGACTGCGCTAAGGCAGCAATAGACGTCGCACATAACGCAACGTCCGCACGCTCAGAGCGCGCTGGGCCGGGGTCGCCCGATAAGCGGGCGGCAGCGGCGACTGCCGTGGACTGCGGTGCAGTTACAGCGGCTTGGGGTGCGGGTTCGACTCCCGACACAAAGTGCAACAAACTGTGATGGCGAGGTTGACAAGAGCGGCAGCTCGTATCTGATTTACAGTACGAAACTCGATGTTTTATGCTAAGACAATTTACACATGCGTTTCCCTCCTTAACGGCTTTAAAACGTTCTTCGGGGGTTAATTTATGAAACTCAGGACATTTAAATAAATGCTGATGCGTTATGTTTGTACATAAACATTTAGAAGCGGAATCAGCGGTGTTTACATAAGCGTGATATTTTGGAGGCGATGATTTAGCATTAGTGCTTTCTTTCGAGTTCTGATTGCGATTTGTATTAGTAACCTTTTTAGCGACGGCGGCGGCGGGAACAGCGACGGCGGCCGACGTCGTGCGTTCATAAACCCTTGTACGATTTTTTATAAATAACTCAAGGTCAGCAAATGTAGGTATTGAAGACTCAACACTTAACTCGAAAGCGCGGACAGTACTTGAATCTAATTTCTTTAAAGCGATGTAAACTAGAATCAAATCACCTAAATTTTCTATATTTAAATTTTTCAGAGCGCGGACAGAGCTAATAAACTGCTCGTTAAACAAATCAAAGTTAGCAGCTGACGCAGTACCTAACGGTTTGAAGTCGAACATCTGATTTAGATAAGCGGAGGCTACCATGCGCTTATCTTCATATTTATCAATTAGCGTTTGCAATATCAGTTCATAATTCTCTGCGCAAGGAGTAATACCTGAACACAAAGTCTCAGCCTTACCTGACAATTTACCTACTAAATAATATAGTTTTTCTGCATCGGTGAGCGTGGGATTGTCATGAATAGTTGACTTAAAACAGGCATAAAACACTGGCCATTTCCTAATGTCTCCTGCGAATCCAACCAACTCGATGGGCGGTAGTCTGGGCTTAGCTTTACTGAGAGAAACCGATACAACATTATCACTTGGTGACGACGGCGAATGTTGTACTTGCAATCGTTTAATACGACTGTATAATTGTTCGAACGCAACCAAACTTTTGTAGTCAGGTTTTGCAGTAGGAGTAACAACTAAAAGACGCGAGTTGTAATCATCCAACACCTTTATAAAATCACTGCGTAACGTATCTACACTAGCGCTTTGATCGAGGAACCGTTCTCTCGATCTAGGAGAAACGCTCGATGACGAATCATAAATACTCTGAATCAATTCAAAAATAGCTTCTCTTTTAGCTTGTAATAATAACAGCTTGGAGTCTACTGTGCTGTCAGTGACAGAAACATTATCGGCACTTTTCGATGTTGTAGACATTTTAATTACCTACGTAACTTACTACAATCAGATATTACGTGGCTGAATACAATATATCAGATGACTAGCAACAGAATACGAGAAGTGTGACCTAGTTAACTCGATCGGGTTATATCATAGCAATAAGATTAGCCGGGCCTCAGCTGATCATACAATGAACAAAGAACCGTACGACTACTTATTTCCGACCGGTAACTTGCGGGTAGATATGAAAAATGTATTTTACGATGAAGATTAGCGAAATAAATGCAATTAATTTATCAATTTATGCGAGTAAACACCATATAAAATAGGGAACACACCTTAAAATTATAGTATGTTGCGAGATTAAAATGATTTTGTCAGATATAACACGACGCAATGTCGCGGGCGGGACGTCACAATGACGAAAAGTATGACAAAATCATCCGAAATACGCAATGTACTTCTTGGGGACAGCGGTAAATACACTTATTAGATCAGTAAATTAGATATTCTAATAAGGGCGGAATTTAAAAGAGGATGTAACCATCCGATTCGAAGGACCAAAAAATGGGGTCGCTTATTGTGCTTTTACTTTCGATAGCTCAAGCGAGGTTACACAGAGGGAAAAATGGAAAAGAGATAGGAAAATCGGCACGCACTGACCTTTGTCTGGCTGGAGACCTTCAGGATACGTCCAAGCTTTCTTCTCGTCTTCCACTGCGCTGGCGCGGATCGCAAACATACGATTCACACGCACAGAATATGATTTCCCACGACACCCATTAATGTTTATTGTTATATTTGTAAAGTAAAATAGCGGAGAGCGGTAACGGCGGCTTAGAGTAGCCCGTAAAGATCACTTTCTTCCGGAGGCGCGGTAATTAGCGAGATGCGTATGCGATGACGCTTCTATTTTGACTGTTAATGGCGGTTATGCGATTGCGGCGATCTGCGATGCGATGTCCATCCATAGAGGGCGCTTGTGCGCGCCTTAGGGAGAGGATTAATGGATAGGTAGGTAAAATAATGTAACCTCACTATGATAAGAGATGGCGTTACCACTACCAATGACTCTACCAATGACTCTACCAATGACTCTACCAATGACTCTAACAATGACTCTACCAATGACTCTACCAATGACTCTAACAATGACTAACCAATGACTACCAATGACTAAGTGCACACGAGGTAACGGTCCATGTAAAGGACTGATCCGAATTTGTGAGATGAACAGAAAGCGCTCTGGCTGTGCACATGTCCACCTTAGTCCATATTATGGCATCGCAACGACATAAAATCGACTCACCGGGTTCTGTGCAGTTGCCCTTCAGGTTTGCTTGCAAAGCAGATGGCGGCTCGTGTACTCGCTGGCTGCCACTCCATTCTCGCTGCTGGAAGCACCATGGTTGTTGTTCGTCCCCGCGCTGTGTAGATATCTCGCTGTAGTGGCCCTTGATATCGAAGGTCACGTCAGATGAAAGAAGCCACATCTGGCATCTGGTCCGAATCAGGAGTCGCAGACACTGCTGAAGGCTGGAAGCTTGATGTTCGCTTAACATGTTGCTGATTGGCGATGGCTCTCTGTCTTTTTTTGCGGTAGTCATGTCATTGAAGTTAACATGTAGGTAATGTATGTCTTCGATCTCTGTTCTCAATTCGCACAGTTTCGATAGGTAGCAAACCAATGCTGTTCCTTTCAGGTTAACTATTATCAATTTAGTCCCGTGCCTTGTCTGGATCACATAACAAAGAAATGTGCAAACAGAAAATTTTCTTCCATCTTCATTTTGATTTTGCACGTTGCTCGTTTTGTTGTTTCTTTGTGGTACGTGAGAACACCATCCCACTTCTGATGTAGGGACTAACACCAAATCAGCAATTATTATCATTGTCAGGAGGCTTCTTGCTTGCCGGAGTATGACAGCGGGCATGAGTTTTCGGGCGAAGAGAATAAAACCAAGGGATGTTTATCAGTAGGTACACTATAATCAGTAGGGATTACTATTCTCTCAAAATATTATCACAGGTATACGCAGGATATTCTAATTAACGATATTGAACTGACACTCCGCCGAACACATAATGCCCTTGCGCGATGCAAACCGATTCGATCCGTATCCCATAATGTTGTGTATCGATCGAACGTCGTACATCCGCACTGCACACTAGCGCTCGTAGTTGTGTCAGAGCGAGGTAACGTCACTCTGTTCAAATATCGAACCACCGTCATATTTATATCGGTAATATAGCAGCCATGTTAAATTACCTATGTATTTATACAGGTACATAATTTGTATAGGTATATATTTTAATAAAAAAAATATAGTTAACTTAAATTTAGTTTTTTTGTTTTATATCTGGTTTTTCTACTTTGCTATGTACTTTTCCTAACTCTTTGCTTTGTTTTTTTGCTATCGTTGCCTTTATCAAATGTGCACTACCAACAATGTTTTCCAAAGGTTAACTGGTAGATAATGCTATCCAGTACTAAGGTCGCCTATGTCATTTTTATTATTAAATTAATAAAAATTTATAAATATATTATAAATATTAAAAATTTATTATTATCAGTTTCCAAGAACGATTTTGAGCACATTTCATGCACCGACTACTGCGGATGTTAGGATGTTAGATTATGAGCTGTCACGTATGGAAAACCAACCACAACAAAAAATGGGAGTGGTTTTATAGTGTTTAACCTGCTCAAGGAAATCACATTTTTTTATGAAAGCAATGCAACAAGTTAAGACTTGTAGCATTAAAAAGATGGGATTTGAACCCCATTTTCCCTAACAATGATTATGATTGCAGATTTGTCAAAACACTGTTTTTAATTCTTATTTATTTTAATTCATATTTAACACAGAATGTAGGTATGTGCATACGTCGTTTCATACACTTTGTATGGAAAAATTTATAAATATAAAATTGAAATACCAATAGTTATAGTTTCTACGAAAAATATATATATTGTCGATTTATAATACTTTCAAAGCGAATACATTTAACAACAAGATTTTAAAATATACAACTACAATTAAATTTATTTACATCAATTAACATACAAGTAATATTTTTGGGAAAATAACTAAGTTAACAACAAATCTTGGTCTACCGATTTACATCACAATTACTTTTTTACGTATGGAATAAAAGTTACATGCTACATATTAGTTTAAGAAATAAATTCTACTAAAAAAACAATTATTACAAAATATACAGTATTCGATTTGGGGATTAAAAGGAAAATACAAAATAAAGTTATCTGGAAAATACCATCCGTAGGAAAAAGCTCGACCGGTTTTGAGGAAACTCTGCGAGGCGGATGTGCGCTGGACCAGCCATGTCGCCAACGGCGTAGTGGTGAGACGGTGCCATCTGTTAGTAGGTTCGGTGTTCGTCGGTATATCAACCTCCGTTGCTGGGTTGATCCTAGAACAATTTAAACGGTTTCTGATAAGAAAATAAATTAATAAAAACACAAATATATTTTATATTTTACTGACTACCTGACTAAATGCCCTATATTCTAGTGTGTGGGGTAGTAAGTGATATTGAGTGTTGGAAGTGTCTAATTAAATTTACAAACGCATAGCAAGTTGCGTTTTCACAGTTTATATTTTCATCTGTACCTATTTACTGTTTTAAGGAATATTGTCTGAAATAAATAACTATTATATTTTTTTTATGTATGAAACAAACGGCCTCACGGCCCACCTGATGGTGAGGGTCCGGTCACATGTCGCATTTTAATTACCTGTATTGTCGGCTCCGCTTTGGCGAAAGAGATCTCCTCCGTCGTTTGGTGTTCTGTAAATAAATTTAAAATATTGTTTAACTAATTTAACAATAATAGTAATTACAATTTTTTTTTTATTTTTTTTTTTAGTAAATTTTTTTTATTCTTTATGCTGTAACGGGAAAAAAAGATAGATAAGGAGCCTTATTCACTATGACAATAGGAGATTCCAAGGAGATTATTGCCCCAAACCGTGAAACGTCAAAACTTGATTTTGGGCTTTATTTTTTATGACATAGGAGATACTTTGCCCTGACCGTATGACACCGGCTGCCTTGCCTTAGATGTGATCGCGGTGCAAATGGTCATAGTGAATAAGGCTCCAGATAAAGATATTTACTTTATAATAATATAGTAGTAAGCTTTATGTAGTAGTGAGTAGTAGAGCTCTTTGTGTGTGGCTCGTCCGGGGAAGTACTACCACCACGCCTTGTTCTGCCGCCAAGCAGCAACGCTGTGTTTCCGTTTGAAGAGTGTGGTCGCCGGTGTAATTACAGGCACATGAGGCTTAACATCTGTATGCCTCAAGTTGATGGACGCAGGGCAGTGCAT
This sequence comes from Plemyria rubiginata, assembly GCA_963576535.1. Lineage (NCBI taxonomy): Eukaryota > Metazoa > Arthropoda > Insecta > Lepidoptera > Geometridae > Plemyria > Plemyria rubiginata. Next base: position 314,894 of record OY754931.1, read on the forward strand.
CGTAGGGCACGTTCCTATTGTGCGTGACCTACGGGACAATGTTTTGTTTATAGGTGATGGTTACCACTTAACATCAGGTGGGCCATCTGCTTGTTCCATCAGCTAGTTGTATAAAAAAATATATGGAAAACTGTACATGATTATGGAAAAGGTAAATTGGTGTTAGGGGTTAGAATTTTTGTTTGTCTAGTCCAGCCGTCGGCATATTATTATCATCTTTACAATGTATGGTGGCTGGTGTATACTGACCGTAGTGCCGCAGCCGTGCGCGCAGCTTATCATTGGTATCCCTGAGCGCGGCGCACTCGGCGCGCGTGTCGACCGTGCCTGCCGTGGAGTGAGACAGCAGACGCGCGAGCGTGGCCTGCAGGCCGCAAGTGACGTCTACCACGCGTCGCGCGAGCCCCGCCGCGCCCGCCGCGCTGTCTGCTGCAACTAATTCTTATTGTTATTATACAGCCAGCTGAGGGAACAAGCATATGGCCCACCTGATGTTAAGTGATATATATAAACTAGTGGCTCTGGGAGCTGTAGACCTCGCGAGCATACTAAAAGTGAGCTATTTGAGGAATGTAATGTGCAAGTGCATTTTCCGTTTTGTGATTTTTTTGATTTTTTTTGCATCATCTTGTGTAGAATGAGGTCCTTTGTGTTTCTCTCAAATTTGATTGAAAACCATCGACTGTTTGATGAGCTATCCTGTTCATCATGCTGAAGATCCTTATCAGATCTTCGCCAAACTTTTATGAGACCAACTTATAGTTACTACCTTTCAAATAAAAAAAGAATAATCGAAATCGGATCTCATTTGGTGGAGATATCCAGTATACCAAATAGTCCCCTTTTTGCCCTTTTTTTGGGGGAAGTACCCCTCCAATCAAAAATCCCCGACGACAAAAAAATTCTAATAAGTCATATAACCTGTGTACCAAGTTTCGTCCAGATCGGTTGAAAAATGCGACCTGTAGAGGAGAACAGACAGACAGACAGACAAACGCATTTTTGGCCAATGTGGAAACTGAGACGCTTCGCTCGCTTCGCTCGCTCGGTCAATAAATAAATAATGCTGGACAATCCACACAGCATCATCTAGCCCCAAAGTAAGCTTCAAAGCTTGTGTTATGGGTACTAGATGACTGATATATTTAATACATTAATAAACTTACATAGATAGATTTTTTTATTATACATAGAAAACACCCAGACCTACGGAACAAATTTCTGCAGATCGTACACAAATTTGTTCCGAGGCAGGAATCGAACCCGCAACCTTTTGCGTCGCAGGCGGACTCTCGCCCTCTGCGCCATAGAGGTCGTCAATTCAAGTCAAGCATTGCCTCGCAAGTACTTACGATGCACTGCCCTGCGTCCATCAACTTGAGGCATACAGATGTTAAGCCTCATGTGCCTGTAATTACACCGGCGACCACACTCTTCAAACCGAAACAGCGTTGCTGCTTGGCGGCAGAAAAAGGCGTGGTGGTTACTTTAGCATGTTATCTACTTAATACTAGCTGAGCAAAAAGCTTGTTCCATCAGCAATTCAAAGTCAAAAGGGATTTTTTTTTTATACTACCAAGGTAGCAAACAAGCATACGGCCCGCCTGATGGGAAGCGGTTACCGCAGCCTATGGACGTTTGTTACACCAGAGGTGTCACACTCGCGTTGCTGACCCTTTAAATATGTAATCAATAAGAAGAAAGAAAAGAAATAAAGAATGTATTCAACAAGATCAAAAAGAATCACTTTAAGCGTCTCAAACGTGAACATAAAGTAGTGTTCACGCCGATTAGCGCCATCTAGCTACCCAAGGAACAACCCAATTGACAGCACCCAGTGACAGCATCTTGAAAACCAAGCTGCCACTGTCATTCGTTACTTCGTTATACAAAAGCAAGAAGAACAGCGGGTCGATTCGTTTCCTGCCATCTAACGAAGCAACATAGCATTTTCATTTTAATTGATTTTCTAGTGTTATTTTGAGTTGTGTTGCGTAATTTTGGTGGTATTTTAACCAACATTACTTGTGGTCTTAGCACAAAGTGTAAGCATTTGAAATGAAAGTGTATTATGTGATATCGTGATTTGACCGAAAATGTTTGAAATGTTTTGAAGAAACCGTCACCATTTTCTTCAAAACAATTGACTGACTCGACTTTGGACTGACGTGACTAGAAACATAACTACAAAGAGTATAATCTCTGAATCACTTGACATTGGCAAGATTGTCTATGTAGACAGGAGCCATAAAAAGAAGAAAGAAGAAGAAGAACAGCGGGTCAAGGAATTTGAATACAGGCTTCACTTCATACGTTGATAGGTTGACTTGACGTCAACTTCACGACATTACAAGCATTCGTTATCCACCGTTACACCTACTCGTTTAAAATTGTAATCTTAATCTTTATAAAATATACGTTAAATATTTGTAAAGAAAGAAAATTCATTGAAGACATCCCCGGCTGCATCCTCAACAGTTAGGAACCCGTACGTAGGCTCAAACAAGTAGTATAAGCATACCTAAAGCATCATCGTGGTCATCTCTCGCGTCCAGCTCGGAGAGGGTGTCGTACTCCTCGTCGATGGACGCGCGCAGATCCGCCGGCTTCACGTCGCACTCCGTATCCGGCTCATCTGGCGCAGCCGGGGTGGATGGAGGGGGCGGGGCTACAAGATATATTAGTTAAATAAATATAGGTGGGCTTTCTACACAGCACTATCTAGCCCCAAACTGGGCCAAAGCTTGTAATATGGAAATCAGATGCATTATACTTTTTTTGTAAATTAAACAAAAAACAAGGTCCAGTTGGCCAACCGGGATCTCTTGAAGCATTCTTATTTAAATATTACTTTTATGTCAATTAAATCAACTGCATAGAGTCAGCTTTATGATCAAAAAGTAAAGTAATATTGAAATAAGAAAGCTTTAAGAGATCGCTGTTGGCCCTCAGTGTAGTAAAGCAAAATGTAATACATACCATGAGCAATCAGTGTAGAATCCCGGCTGCGCCGACAGGAGTCGCACCGTCCTTGTCTCGCGCGCGCCGCGACTGCAGTTGTCTCGCTCACATTCAGCGCACCTCGCACTAACAATGTTAGTTGGTTGGCTGGAATAAAATTATAACGATAATTAGTTTGAATCCGGTCGTGTATCTCAATTATTCAAGGCAATACAGTCTCGAAAGTAGACATAAGTAGAAAGGCCCCTGTATAAATCCCGTCTCATCTACCAAGATGCCAAACATCCGTTTAATTTTGAAAATAAACTAAGTTTTTTACAGGTACAACTATGTACCTACGCAAAACAGAAAAAAATCATTTATTATCTCACAAAAGGTGCCAACAGATGGCGTTACTAGTAAAGGTCGCCTCAACCTAAAAGAACGCTGAAAAACAGTAGAGGTGTGTTTGAGCATACAAAACACTATCACACCCCTTCCCCCTCCTTCCAGCGTTTTTTTTGCGTGACGCGCACTATAGCAAAATGTGCTCGAAAGGAGCCTCAAAAGGCGCACTTAAAATTCTTTCACCACACAGTTTCGAAGGAACTTCTATCCGAAGAAAATTAGTTAAGAATGGTTTTAAGACGTTTCAAGATGATCCTTGTGATTTTATTGAATAAACATATTTTGAATTTGAAGATTATAACCAAATCTAAGAACAACGTACAACTTAGTGGTAGTTTTTACTATTCGCGACGTGTTCAAGCGGGCCGTTTGAACGTTATAGGTCGCGTCACGTAACGTTATAGGTCGCGTCACGTAACGTTATAGGTCGCGTCACGTAACAAGAACACTGGAAGGAGTGGGTGTGATGGCGCGAGTGTTTATTACGCATACACTGTTTTCCAGCGTTCTTTTTAAATGACGCAGCCCCCAAGGATCCGTCATCGTTCCTAATGTCCGTAGTGTATTCGTAGCAACGTTGAGGTAGGTACCTTGCGTGCAGGCCGCTAGAAGCAGTTGTTGTAGATCCGGGGCCGACTCCTCTATTGCGGCGCCGCGGGAGTGCATATCCAGCGATACATCTGTACAGAAATAGGAATTACTTTATCCACAAATCATACTACTATTACAAACGCGAAAGTGTGTAAGTATGGATGGATGTCTGTTTGTTTGTTACTCTTTCACGCCGGAACGGCTGAACGGATCTGGATGAAACTTAGCAGACATAGATTATAGTCTGGAATCATCTACAGGCTACTTTTTATCCCGTGGGAATACCGGGATTTAAATCTGCGCGGGTGAATCCGCGGAGCGCAACTAGTAAAATATAAATTTACATAAAAACTCATGTTGTAATGTAGGTGGCTCTAGCTAGGTAGGGAGTAGGTCGCAAACAGGTAACGAATAGGTAGTGAAAAGGTAGCATATAGGTCGCGATTGAGCATGTAGCATATAGGTAGTGATAGATAGCGCGTATAGGTAGCGAGTAGTTAAGTAAGTAGTTAGTCGATAGCGTAACAAATAGGTAGTGCGTGAACAGGTACAAAATAGGTAGTGAGTAGGTAATAGTTGTTAGCTCTGTAGGTACTTAGTAAGTAGGTAGCGTGTATAGGTAGTGTGTGTGTTTGACGACCTCAGTGGCGCAGCGGGCGAGAGTCCACCTGCGATGCAGAGGTTGCGGGTTCGATTCCCGCCTCGGAACTAATTTGTGTATGATCTGCAGAAATTTGTTCCGTTGGTCTGGGTGTTTTCTATGTATGACAATTTTTATAATGTATTAAATGGAGCAGTTATCTTGTGCCCATAAACACAAACTTTGAGTAGCTTACTTTGGGGCTAGATTGTGCTGTGTGGATTGTCCAGCATTATTTATTTTATTTATTTACTAGCGACCCGCCCGCGCGCCCCTGCTTCGCACGGGTGCACATATCATGCATGTATTATACACATAAACCTTCCTCTTGAATCACTCTATCTATTAAAAAAACCGCATCAAAATCCGTTGCGTAGCTGTAAAGATTAAAGCATACATAGGGACATAGGGATATAGAGACAGAGAAAGCGACTTTGTTTTATACAATGTAGTGATAGACAGCGCGTACATACCGACTTCCCCGAGCGCGTCCGCGACGGCGAGGTCAGCGACCTGCGCGTAGTCCCCGGCCGGCACGCCCAGCAGCGCGCCCACCACCAGCGCCTTGGCGCGCAGGCACCGCGCGATGCCCGCGTCCAGCCGACGCAGCCGCTCTACACACAACACACGCATCATAGCGTCGCGCAAACATCTGCACAACTGTCTGTATACCCAGCCAGCATGCAAGTTTAGCGGTAAACGAAACGTGGAGGGGAAACTGCGCGTACTATGAGCCAATGAGCGCGCGCGGATGCCGAAGACTTATTTTCGACTTCCGCGCATTATCGGTCAGCGCTAACGTGCCGCTTCCTATAAGAACACACACATTGTTTAAGGCGTTGACAACACCTAATATACCTCTCGCTCGCACAATTCGACATTTTGAAAGATATAAAATCACTGATCCCAATTTTGAAAAATCGCAAACAACCATTTTGCGTGCAATCACATTGCACACAGTTTGGTAAAAAAATCATTTTGATCGGTACAAGTTTTCCTACTTAAAAGTTTGCTTTTCTAGTTTTCGTACATAAGCAAACTTTTGAGTAGGGAAACTTGCATCAATCAGTCAAATTTTTACTAAACTGTGTGCAATGTGATTGCACACAAAATGGTTGTTTGCGATTTTTCAATATTGTATTTAGTGATTTTATATCTTTCAAAATGTCGAATCGTGCGAGCGAGAGAAATATTAGGTGTTGTCTACTCCTTAAGTAGCGGCACGTAAGTCTAGCGCTGACCGATAATGCGCGGAAGTCGAAAATAAGGTATCCCTCGGCATCCGCTCGCGCTCATTGGCCCGTAGCATGCGCAGTATCCCTTCCACGTATTGTTCACCGCTAGACTGTGTCGATGCCTACAAGTCCCACTGGCACAAGGATCAGTATTACTTAACTAAATTTAAATATTTTTGTATCGCAATTTGAATCGTTGCATTTTATCCGCATCTGCGTTCACCGCAAGATTTCGAGCAGCGTTTGAATTTTTGTTCCATATTTAAAAACTTCAAACTGTTCTATTTTTAAAAAATACGTCAATGAGACGGCATTGTTTAAATTTCAAATATCGATCAAAAATTGATGTTTTCGATTTGATTGATTGGCTTTCTGCATTGAGTGCTTTCTGCACCTCATTTCTCTCCACTTGTTTAATCAGTGCTTTCTGCCAATCACTTTAAATTTTGTTATGTGAATCTAGATGTCAGTTCCACGGGAGCGAGGTTAGAAGGACAGCCAACCAGCCAACAAAATTGCGACTTGGTTCCTACCGTTCTTTTGTATATAACTGATATTATGTCCTTCCGCCGTTATTCGAGGCCTTTTAAACATATTTTGAGATTTGTCCTTCCGTTTCCGGCCGTATTTATAATAATTCGTCGTTGTAGTTCCGTTTTAGTAGTATAGGGGGCGCTTCTTCCGTCCGTAAGTTCACCAGTTTGTGCGAGCGCATTTCTCATCATTGGCGTCCTGATTTTCGTGCCGTGAAGACGTGCGTGACGCAGTTCGCGTACGGTCACACAAAAAGCTTATTTTGTCGTCTTTATTCGTTAAAATAAACTAAAACGCTGTTAGCGTTCGATAAAAACTTTAAAGTTTTAAAAGTATAAGTAGTTCCAAATTATAATGTCAGATAGTACTAGTGATGAGCGTGATCGGGTTTGTAACTCATCTTCGTCGACAAGTGAGGATGGTGATAATGGCGGTAATGGGGTGGATAAACGCAAAAGGCGCAATCGTACGTGCGAAGCGGACACACACCACACAAAAAGATCACGCAAGGAAGGTAAGGTTTTAGAAAACCTTACCAAACAAGTAAGTGAAATTCAAAATTTTTTGTCGTGGAATGCCTACCCTCCGCCTCCTGGCTATTGGCACCCCACCGAATTTACAGTGCAAAACGAGACTCCCGTCGAGCCGAGCTTACCGGAAGAAAATTTAGAATCTACCCTCAAGTTTGACTTTGAGTTAGCTACAAATTTGAAAGTACCAACTGTTCCAAAAGCTTCTTCTGAACATTTGGAATTGCTGAGTTCGCTGCAACATTTTAAAACCGAAAATTGGACAAATGTCCGTTATGCCGAGATTCAAAAATCTTACAATGCACGGCCGGGGTTTGTTGATTTGGAGGTAAATGATGAACTAAAACAATTTGAAAAGCCGAGTAGTCTTGCTGCTACTGATAAATCTCTGGGTGCTATTACCCGCGCGGTTATTATGCAAAGTGATGCGTTGAAAAAAGGGGTGTCCGATTTACTTCAATGGACCCAAGAAGTAGATAGTTTAGACAATGAGTCTTTGGTCTCTAAAATCAAGGAAATATTTTCTGGGGATTTTCAAAAAGTATCCCTTGATTGCTTGCAGTTAATATGCGGTCGCAGGGCCGATATTGTTGAACAAAGACGCGACGCATTCATTAATTTGGTAAAAGACAAGTTTTTAAAGGTTAGTTTAAAAAAGATACCACCTTCGTGCGAGTTTTTATTTGAGAAAGAAACATTCGTAGAATTTCTAAAAAATAATGGGGGAGTTAATAAAATCTTTTCTATCCCGAAAACCTCCTTCTCTGCGCAAGAGAAGCGAGTTGCATCTGGGTCCCAGGCTGCGCAACCTGGACCTAGTGGTTACAATCAAGCCGGTCGCTCCATGGCACCGCTTCATACGAATAGGTATCCGCCACCGCAAGGAGTGCGGCCTTTCTACTCATACAGCTACAATTATGAATTCCCGGGTTATGGTAATAATGAGCGGTTCTTTCGGCCACAGTTTAGGCCCCAGACATATGCCCCACGTCAGCAGACTCCGGCAAACACTAGAAAATCATTCGGCCGACAGGGGCCATATACACAACAAAGTGCCACGCGTGGTAAAGGTAAAGGGGATAACAAGTATTGACTCTCTGCGGGCGTTTCGGGGGGGCAGGCTAGAGTATTTTCTCGATGCCTGGAAAAAGAGAGGAGCACCAAGCTCACTGATTCAAGTAATATCGGGTTACAAAATTCCTTTCCAAGCCAAACCACCGCTGGTTTTACCTCAGCTCTTAGGTTCTCGTTACCAAACTGCTCCATCTCCGCGAATGGACCAAATTATAAACAATATGGTAGAGGAAAGTATTTTGGAATGTGCCCCCAATACGCCCAGTTTTCTGTCAACCCTATTCTTAACCCCCAAGAGCGATGGCTCCATGCGTCCAATATTCAATCTAAAAAGATTAAATCATTTTGTAAAAATAACCAAATTCAGATTGATCTCTGTCCATCGTATCCCGGAATTCCTACAACCGAACGATTGGATGGTGAAAATAGATTTAACCCAAGCTTACTACCATGTACCAGTCTCTCAGAGTCACCGTTGCTTCCTAAGACTCTTGTATCGAAGCCAGCTACTACAGATGACCTGTTTGCCATTTGGTCTTGCAACAGCCCCCAAAATGTTTGCATCCCTTTCGAACTGGACCGCAGAAATCTTCCGAGAGCAAGGTATACGAATAGTAGTTTTTCTAGACGATTTTTTGATTGTTTGCCAGGACAGGTCGAAACTAGTAGATCAGACGAAAACGGTCCTCCTAACCATGCAAGAATTAGGTTGGAAGGTAAATACAGAAAAGTCAATTCTAGTCCCACAAAAAACGTTAGAGTATTTAGGTCTAGTGTGGGACACATGGCAGAACAAAAAATTTCTTCCAGAGAAGAAAATTCTTGGTCTGCAGGGGACCATATCAAAACTATTAAAACGAAAAAAGGCTACCCTCAGAGAAATGCAGAGTATAGTAGGGAGTTTAAACTTTGCCAGACTGGCCGTTCCGCAGGGTCGTCTAAATTTTCGTTACTTGCTAGCTCATTGCAACAGTCTCCTCCAGAAACAGCCGGAGATACTTTGGCCTCTTCCTCTTCCAGCTATTGCAGAGCTAACGTGGTGGATGACAAACTGTCGAACACCATCCAGAGTCCATCCTCCATCAAATACACATTTCCTGACGACGGATGCCGCAGACTCCGGCTGGGGAGCAGAGTTGAACGGGATGCAAATGGTGGGCGACTGGTTAGACGAAGAGGGGTCGTTTCATTCGAACCACAAAGAGATGTTGACTGTTCTAAAATGTTTGTCCCAGTTCGCTCGTTTTCTGAGCCATTCGTCACTGCTGTTACAGTGCGACAACAGATCGGTCGTTGCGTATCTGAGGAACGAGGGAGGAAGTCGATCGGTCATTCTGATGAATCTGACTTATCAAATTTTCGAAATATTAGACCGTTGGGACATTCATTTAGTAGCACATCACATTCCAGGAAGATACAACAGTGTAGCCGATCGCCTTTCTCGAAAATCTATAATCCCAGAGTGGCACTTAGTTCCGTCGTTGACAAAAGTAGTGTTCGCAAAATGGGGTACTCCAGAAATAGATCTGTTCGCGTCAGCTCGAGCCCATGTGGTTCAAAGGTATGTCTCCCTAGATCAGCGAGATCAAGCAGCATGGAGACACAATGCATTCGCTTGGGAATGGGAGTTCGAACTAGCTTGGGTGTTCCCACCTCCAAATCTAATGCCAAGAGTTCTCATGCATCTCAACCGAGCGAAAGGTACGTATCTTGTGGTAGCTCCAAAGTGGCCTCAGGCGTTTTGGAGAGCAGACCTCAAAGCACGAGCGACAGCATCACCGTTCACAGTACATCGGTTAGAAAAAGTTCTAGTAGATCTGTCAACGGGCCAGCCTCCACCGAAGGTTCAGAACCTGACGTTAGAGGTTTGGAGATGTGGGGGTGGTCTCGGGCTGTAGAATCTTGGTCAAATCAACAAAAAGCGTTATTACGAGCGGGGTGGCGAAAATCCACCATCAATACCTATAAACCGGCTTGGGAGCGATGGGTTAGATGGTGTAGATGTTTTTCAGTTCAGGTCAATAACCCTTCGGGCTCCGAATTAGCAAGGTTTTTAGCTGACCTTCATCTAAAAGAGGGTTTAGCCTATAGAACAATATTAGTTCATAAATCGGTTGTGTCAACATTGTGTGGAGCAGAGGATAGCTCACGTCTTAGTTCAAACGTGTTGGTTAAACAAATTTTACGATCAATTTCAACAAATAACTCTAGAAAACGTCCTAACCAGAGTGTATGGGACACCACGATTTTAATTTCCTGGTTGTCAAGTAATTGTGTGAATTCTGAAAGTTTATATGAAGTTTCGCGACGCTGCGCCATCCTCTTGCTGCTATGTTCGGGGCGTAGAGTTCACGATTTAACACTCTTAAGTATTTCAAAAGATTCGTTTGTAATCAATGACGCGGATAACACTGTGACGCTTTGGCCCATATATGGATCTAAAACGGATTCGGATTCATTTATTCAGTCTGGTTGGAAATTGTTCCCAAATTTAGATAATCCTAATCTGAATCCAGTTTTGTGGGTCAAAACGTTACTCTCTCTTGGTAAGACTAGAAGAGAAGAAGCTAACATAGAAAATTTGTTTGTGACTGCCCGTGGTATAGCAAGACCTGCTTCCCGAACTATTATTGCGGGATGGGTTAAATCTGTTTTGAGAGAGGCTGGTGTTGATGCAACCCCTGGAAGTGTCAGGTCCGCTGTAGCTTCAAGGAGTTGGATCGACAAAGAGCCACTAGATAAGATCTTAGCGAGAGCTAACTGGCGATCTGCAAATACTTTTATAAAATTTTATAAAAAGGAAATACAATCTAAGCCCAACACTTCCATCAACACCTCACTGGGGGTTCTCTTTGAACCAGTAAAATAGAAATTGTAATTAGTATCATGCATGATTGAAAATTTGTAAACTAATAAAATTGTAGTAAATTTAAGTTTGATAATGTAAAAAAAAAAAAAAAAATATATAATAATAATAATAGTAATAATATGTACCTAATAATAATTAGATATCACATTGGCGTCCGTTCACCAGGCGAGAACAAACACAGTCTCAAAATATGTTTAAAAGGCCTCGAATAACGGCGGAAGGACATAATAGCAGAGTTTTACCTACCATTAAAACTCTTATTATGTCCGGAGCCTTATTCGAGGCCTTACAGTCAGTTCTGCCTGGTGTTAGTAGTTCATAAAAATGTAGTCTAATAGTAGTACATAGAGTTAAGTTATTTTGAGACCCACAATGATGAGAAATGCGCTCGCACAAACTGGTGAACTTACGGACGGAAGAAGCGCCCCCTATACTACTAAAACGGAACTACAACGACGAATTATTATAAATACGGCCGGAAACGGAAGGACAAATCTCAAAATATGTTTAAAAGGCCTCGAATAAGGCTCCGGACATAATAAGAGTTTTAATGGTAGGTAAAACTCTGCTATTATGTAAAGGCAAATTCAGTATTTATAAACGTGTAACATAACCTGTGATCATAGACCAATAGCTTTGAATAGAGCAGACTAATAGTGTGCTTAGTTTAGTTCCATATCGGAAGAAAGTTTAAGAGTCATTTCAGGAATTAAAAAAAGTCAAACTTAAGTAGTTCGCCATGAACCGTAGAATACCCTGTTTTTCGGTAATAGGATTATTATGTTACACGTTGTATATTTACCGTCTTATTCATATTGGTCACTGAGCGCTTCATTAGCTAAACAGTCCGATAAGTCTGTTGCTGTCTCTTTTCGTCAGCATGAAAGTGACAGTGACAAGTATACCTACTCTACAGCGTGTAACGGAAGGGGGGTATCAACCCTGAAGGAGGTGAATAAAGTAAAAAGTAAAAATTTGGCCCTCCCATAGTAAATCAATCAGCTGGTAGTCAGTTTTGTAAGGGAGGGCCAAATTTATTTTTCATATTTCGACCTATGTTTTTTGTTGAAAGTTGTTGAGTTTCATGAGCACATTCACCTCCTTCAGGGTTGATATCCCCCTTCCGTTACAGGCTGTATAGCCGCTATAAAATGGGAGGGTGGAATGACCTTAGTGTTCAGTATACCTTGGTTGGAGAGCGCAGTATGGGCGGTATGTGCAGCGGGTTCTATGACCGTGAGCGCGGCACGCGGCTCCAGCGTGGGGGCCGGCTCTACATCATGTGTACTGATGCGGCCCACCGTCGGACGACGCACGCTGTCATATAACAAATATACAATACATACACATCGTTTTAGAAAACAATTAAAATGTTGGTATGTGAATGAGTGATAATTAATGAGTGAAAGAATGAAGTGAATGAATGAATGGATGAATGAGTGGTGGAATATCAAATTCTTATGTTGTTTCATTAGATAGCAACAGTTTAATATTAAGTTAGAGCATGAACAAAAAAAACATCCCCATCGTTCATCTACACTAATATTTTATGGAGGAAACCTTTGTATGTAGTTATAAATAATGATAAACTTCGCTTGCTAAAATGACCGACGAAGCCTATTGACATGATAATGACAAAAACAAATAACTTTATAATAGTATGGCAGGTTCCTAAATCTTAATTTAAAATATTTATATAATGTATTTAATATGTAAATGTAATACATTTGTACAAAATGTTTAATTATTTTGCCTATTTATATCGTGAGAACCAATATTATCAATAACTAGTTGCGCCCCGCGGTTTCACCTGCGCAGATTTAAATCCCGGTATTCCCACGGGATAAAAAGTAGCCTATGTGCTATTCCAGACTATAACCAATCTCTCTGCCAAGTTTTATCCAGATCCGTTCAGCCGTTCTGGCCTGAAAGAGTAACAAAACATCCATCCATCCATCCATCCTTACAAACTTTGGCGTTTATAATATTAGTAGGATTAAATAAATGGGCTTTAAATATAGGTTGAATGCTCTTAAACCGTTCTCCCATCCCATCTTGATATTAAACCAAATAGTGTATGTATTAATAGAAGTACTTGTATTAAAAACTTACGTATGTTTCTCTTCCTTCTCCATTCCCTCTTCCTTCTCAATTGACGCCCTCTCTTCTCTCTCCACGCTTCTCTCCTTCTCTTTCTCGCTATCAGCCGACGCTCTGTCCCGTTCGCTCTCGGCGGACGCTCTGTCCCGCTCGCTCTCAGCCCTCTCGGCGGACCGCCTTTCTCTTTCGCACTCGTCTTCAACGGTCGAGTTGGACTTTTCTGATGCATCTGATGGGTTTCGGGATACATTTATTCCTGAAACAAAAACATAAAACGTGTTTATAGTAACGCTCACTTTCTTTATTCCTCTTACGATCGCCGTGACCTAAAAATAATAGTAATATTGTTATTCTGTTGTAATACAAAACCATTCAACGCATTTCAAAAAACTTTTCTTAAAATGTCATGTGAGTTTTTTGTGAGTTTCATGTGAGTCATATAAAACGCAAATGGCGAAGAATACAAGCAGTTTATTTTCCTATACAAATGTATAGCCATATGATACTTTTCTATGCATTTTCAGAAGAAAAAAGAAGACATAATATATACTTCTTCCGGCTGATAAAAGATCTTTATTCTATTGTCACAAGGTTCTCTTTGAAACGTCGTTTTCTTGACTAAAACATCTGGGCTAGCTAGAAGAACAAGCAAGAACATATAATGGTGACATACCAGAGTCGTCAGTAGAACGGCTAGCTTGGTGCGATGGTGTGATGGTCGGCTTTAGATCCGTTATCTTGGCCAATGGCGCTTCTTGGATGTGTTTCACCCAACTGAAAAATTATAAGTTGATGGTCACATAGCTCCGAACTGAGCTAAGCGTGTACAGTCACGTGCAATAGTAAAGTTACATTTAAAAATTATGGTACTAGAAATAGCTATGACAAGTATTAATCTCTAGTAGATTAACTAGAATTTTGGGTCCACCATGAGTTATCCCAAAATATACACGCTGGCAACAGTATGAATGAATGAATGAAAATGCTTACAAACTAACAAAAAATTTAACAAGGTATAACAAATAGAGATATGTACGATGGGCGGTCTTATCGCTAAGAAGCAGTAGTTAAAAATAAAGAAAAAAAATGAAAATCCTTTTTTGCCTAAGTTTGAAAAATTTACTACGAGTTTTTAACTGGCGCTAGCGACTAACCCAAAAGGAACCAAGTTTCAACTCTATAGTGATAGCATTAAGGTACAAACTCACGTGGCATATTCCGAGGCGGAGTTAGCAGACAGCTCATGCATTTGTACTCCATTGATGTTCATCAGGAAGAATGTGTTGCGGACCGCCGCGTTCGGACGAAACAGAACCTTATCCCTGTAGACATAAAGACGAGTTTAGAATAATTTTTAAGTTCTATAAGGTAATATTTATCAGATGACGAATTCAACTCTGCGCAGATGCGGATGCACAGTTTTATAATTGACTTCGAGTCTTAAGAAGAACCTCCATAACCATGCGTGTGATGAGATATTTTTTATGTCACGACAAACGGTCCACCTGATGGTAAGTGGTCACCGTCGCCAATACTCACCAACTATTAACTATATGTTCACTAGACATCTACTTTTTTTGTTCAGCCGTTCCCACGTGAAAGAGCAATCAAACATCCATCCATACTTACAAACTTTCGCGTTTATAATAGTAGTAGGATAAAGCTGTCTTGTTACAAGATGGCCAATCATCGTTCCTCTTCTATTCTCAACTGTTTTTCTAATGGCTCTTGCTTCTAGTGTAATATTTATCTCAATAAGCCAACGATATTTAAAACAGGAAATCTTACCATTTGATGAGCGGCGATAGATTCTGTTGCTGCGAAGGCTGAGCGATCGGTTTCAGGAGGAACTTGTCTCCCTCGCGCTGGATCAGCACTAAGGAATCGTCCAACATCAGTGCCTGGAACCAACAGGTTACATTTTTAAACTGAGCTACATTTTTGTTTACTGCGTCTTCTACTTTCGACTTATTTTAGCGGTAGACATCCCAGTTGGTAGAAAAAACTCTAAGGTATCTTATGGCGTTAGGTTAAATTTAAAATATCGAGCATTTTTTGAGCTAGATGAGCTCAAAGTTGGCTAATTTTTATAACTTAAGAAACCCTACAGCCAGTGCCGACGCTTCCGATTTGTATCAGTCGAGCTATCCCTAGCTGTGTAGTAATCTGTGATATTATACCTGATAGCTCAATAATAATAATAAGCTACAATAATTATAATGAGCGCTAGTTACCAGCACATGTATCTTCTTGTTGGAATCGTTCCTTAGCGTGAGTTCCCCCTCCATGGTGAGCGCATGCGCCGTGAGGTCCAGCCGGCGCAGCCCCTCCCACTCCTCGCCGCCGCCGCGCACCTCCAGCTTGCTCTGGATGCTGCGCAATCTGAACACGCCAAAATATGCTTTAAGTCATGCGCATAAGGTATTCGTTCGATTGAGACAGAAGACAGGCTACAAGCCTCGCCCATGTCACTCTAGCTTGCTCTGGATACTGCGCAGTCTGAACACGCGAAATGATACTCTAAGTCATGCGCATAAGATATTTATTCGATTGAGATATAGGACAATAAGCCACGCCCATGGCACTCCAGCCTGCATTGCAGTCAGACACAAATACAACGTTAATGCGATGGTATAGGGTGTTAATTCAATTGAAACAATGATCACTCTTATTAAAGGCCAAATAAATCGGTGCCACGCTACCAAGGCGACACAAGAACAGACAAAAAACCCAACATTTTTACAAAATATAAACTGGCGCAAGCTTTTTAATAAAATCCATAATCTTTTCACCTGTGTTCGTTCTCCGCGGTGCGTATAGCGGTATCTACTCCATGCAGGACGTCCTTGGCTACCCCTAAAGCTTTCTGCAGGCGCTCCGCTTCGCTGCTGTCTTCGCTCTCCACCGTCTTCAGTACGCTTTCTAGCAGCAACTGGTACTTTGTTAACCTGAAGAGAGAAATACCACATTTATTACCACAGATATAGTATCCGTCAAACTTCTTGGACAAACGACCTTGAATGAAAAAGAAACAAAAAATAGGTCTCTTTGGTGGTGCGAAGAGTGCAAACCTTTCCCCTACCACCTCGCGCGATGGCCAAGAAGTTTGACGGGTACTATACCGCAAGTAGCTCTCTTTCCGTGCCATTATTTAGCCTTCAAGTCAAATATCAAAACGGTTTATTCAGTACAATCACAGGGATCACTTAGAAACGTCTTATACACTAGGTGAATCTACCGCCAGCTCGTCGCGACAAAAGCCTAGAAGAACTCTGGCAACAAACTAAGCTTGGTAAAAAGTTAAAAAAATATGTTTTGTTCGTGCTACTAGCATCAGTAGCCTCTGCTGAAACAGCAGAAATTTTTTTTGGTAGTTACATAATTAATAGTGTATAATGTTAGTTACTCCCAAGGAATTTAGATCATCATCATAATCAGCCTAAAGAAGTCCACTGCTGGACTTTTTTTTATACAACTAGCTGATGGAACAAGCAGATGGCCCACCTGCTGTTAAGTGGTAACCATCACCTATAACAAAACTGCTCCGTAGGTCACACACGATAGGAACGTGCCCTACGATGCACTGCCCTGCGTCCATCAACTTGAGGCATACTGATGTTAAGCCTCATGTGCCTGTAATTACACCGGCGACCACTCTTCAAACCGAAACACAGCGTTGCTGCTTGGCGGCAAAACAAGGCGTGGTGGTAGTACTTCCCCGGATGAGAAACACACAAAACATAGGCATACATTTCCAGGAAGAACGATTCCGAGCCCTTTCCATCATGGAATTTAGATACTAGCCATTAACTCGTGTATTTATTCAAATGTACTATGTAAGTGTGTATGTATTTTATTTTCATTTATCTATGTAGGTATGTATAGGCTGTGTAGTTAGTGTAGGTATGTTGTTTAATTTTGTTATTTTGTCATCATGTTATTTTTATGGTGCACCCAAACCAATCTTTTATATCGGCTCCTCTACATCCAAAGGTTGTCTGGAAGGGATCGCTTGGTAGCGATAAGACCGCCCATTGTACATATCTCTATTTGTTATACCTAGTCTCATTTTTTTGTTAGTTTGTAAGGTGTACAATATTATAAAGCATATAGTTTCTAGTGCTTCTAGATAGTGTACCTACTTTGGATTTAATTTTAAATTTGGGAATAACCTGCCATGAGGGGGCGTTACTGGCTGCGACACAGTTTATACTTTTGCAGTCAGTATCGTTACACTAGATTTAGTTTTATGTTGTACCCTAGTTCCAAAATAAACTTTTATTATTATTATTTTCATTCATTCATTCAACGTAGTGCTCACTACGAGATAGAATCAGAAATGAGGAAATCCGTAGAAGAACCATGGTAGCCGACATAGCTCTCAGAATCAGCAAGTGGAAGTGGCAATGGGCAGGTCATATAGCTCGAAGAACTGACAACCGATGGGGAATAAAGGTTCTCGAATGGCGACCACGAACATGAAAGCGAATACACTTCGCCCTCGCACCCCTACCCGGTGGACTGACGACATTGTTAGGATCGCGGGTAGTCGGTGAAAGGAAAGGGATCAAAATCGTTCTTCCTGGAGACGGATAGGGGAGGCCTATGTCCAGCAGTGGACTTCTGTAGGCTGCTGATGATGATGATGATTCATTCAACTGGAAAGAAGGAGAAGGAGGCTCACCTCTGCCACACGCAGGCCAGCAGGTCCCTCAGCTGCAGCCGCCCGCACAGCGGCAGCTGCTCCCGCGCCGCCAGGAACTGGTGCAGCTCCTTGTTCTTGCGCCGCCGCTCGCGCAGCGCCTCCAGCGCCATGCGCTGCCCGCGGCAGAAGCGGGACAGCGTCGACGCGTACCCGAGGTCTCCCAACTGGAAGACAACCACAAACATTTTATAATGTCCCAAAAGTTATTCTCCGAGCGGGATTTGAACCCGCGACCTTCCCCTTGATACGGGGCGGCGCTACCACCTGCGCCACCGGAGTTCTAATCACACTCAACAAATAACTTTTGGACATCTAAAAATCTGTGATTTCCTTAAATGTAGTAAACACTATAAATGTAATAAAAAAATTGGAATAACCACAAAACTTATTGCTTATCGTTTTTTATAAACAACTAGCTGATGGAACAAGCAGATGGCCCGTCTGATCTGCTTTTTATCCTGTGGGAATACCAGGGTTTAATTCTACGCGGGTGAAACCGCGGTGCGCAACTAGTTACAAGTTATTTACAACTAGCGACCCGCCCGCGCGCCCCTGCTTCGCACGGGTGCACATATCATGCATGTATTATACATATAAACCTTCCTCTTGAATCACTCTATCTATTAAAAAAAACCGCATCAAAATCCGATGCGTAGTTTTGAAGATTTAAGCATACATAGGGACATGGGGATATAGGGACAGAGAAAGCGACTTTGTTTTATACTATGTAGTGATGATGATGAGTTTGCGGTACTCACAGTGTTCAGCATAGCGTCGGCCACAGCGCGCACGTCCACTAAAGGCGCGTCCACATCGCTCCGCAGCGCGCGCAGCTCCGCGTACAGCCTGGCGTGGCGCTCGCGCACGGAGGGGAGGTTGGGGAACAGCGCGCGCAGCTCGTCCGGCGGGAGGAGAGTGGGCGCGCTCTCCAGCGGCCGCAGGAACACGCGCCCGAGCACCTTCAGCCAGCGCACGTGCGAGCCCTCCGACACTATCAGCTCTGGAATAAATAAATAAATAATAAATAAAATAAATAATGCTGGACAACCCACACAGCACCATCTAGCCCCAAAGTAAGCTACTCAAAGCTTGTGTTATGGGCGCTAGATAACTGATATATTTAATACATTATATACTTACATAGATAGACATTTTTTATTATACATAAACACCCAGACCAATGGAACAAATTTCTGCAGATCGTACACAAATTTGTTCCGAGGCGGGAATCGAACCCGCAACCTCTTGCGTCGCAAGCGGACTCTCGCCCGCTGCGCCACTGAGGTCGTTAATGAATGGACGCGACGATCCGAGTTACACTCTAGTTCTAGCTATCATCTATAAGTCGTTTCAAAGTTTATATTGTAGCGTAAGTATAGGGCACTAGCGACCCGCCCGCGCGCCCCTGCTTTGCACGGGTGCACATATCATGCATGTTTTATACATATAAACCTTCCTCTTGAATCACTCTATATATTAAAAAAAACCGCATCAAAATCCGTTGCGCAGTTTTAAAGATTTAAGCATACAGGGACAGAGATATAGGGACAGAGAAAGCGACTTTGTGTTATACTATGTAGTGATTCTCGCGGAAAACGCTCAAACATGAGTCGTTGTGGGGTTGCAATGAACTAGGTTTTGTTCACCCCAGTCTGAGACCTGCTCAAAAGAAGCCTCAATTACATTTTCATACATGAATGTAATCACTGAAAACATGTACAAAGAATAGAATCACACTTAGCTTATCACGCTCACACTTTCCATCCCTAATATTATAGACTAGCGACCTGCCCGCGCGCCCCTGCTTCACATGGTTGCATATTGTTTTTCTACTACATCATGCATGTATTATACATATAAACCTTACTCTTGAATACCCTATCTAGTTGCGTAGGTCAAAAAAATTTAAGCATACATAGGGATATAGGGACAGAGAAAGCGACTTT
The DNA here is from genome assembly GCA_963576535.1 of Plemyria rubiginata. Classification (NCBI taxonomy): domain Eukaryota; kingdom Metazoa; phylum Arthropoda; class Insecta; order Lepidoptera; family Geometridae; genus Plemyria; species Plemyria rubiginata. The sequence continues at coordinate 334,466 of OY754931.1, forward strand.
GTTTTATACTATGTTATGTAGTGATGTGAAAGTTCGGATGTTTGTTACTCAATCACGCCAGAACGGCTGAACGGATCTGGATGAAACTTGGCAGACAGATAGATTATAGTCTGGGATAGCACATAGGCTACTTTTTATCCCGTGGGAATAACGAGATTCAAAACTACGCGGGAGAAAGCACGGAGCGTAGCTAGTAGAAGATATTGAGGCAAGCTGTACCTTGAAAAGAATTTTCTTCCAGCAAACCCTGATTTAACAGCCAACCTAAGCTAATGAAATCCTTGTGATTTTCAATTAATCAAAGTCAAAATATATTTATTTAATAAAATCACTACTTAAGATCACTTTGAAACATCTTAAAACTACGTGACTCTAGGTGCCAGTTCAAAGCCTAGAAGAATCAATCAATCAATTTGACACAAGTTGTAGAACTTCTTACGACATCGTAAAACCTATAAATTCGTTTTCCTCGCGATGTTTTCCGTCATCGTTTGACAGTACCTACTGGCAGTGTTCGCATCAGGAGCCATTCACTATGACCATTTGCACCGCGATCACATCTAAGACAAGGCAGCCGGTGTCATACGGTCAGGGCAAAGTATCTCCTGTCTTAAAGAATAAAGCCCAACATCAAGTTTTGACATTTCACGGTTTGGGGCAAGGAATCTCCTATTGTCATTGAGAATAATGCCCCTGAACGTTTGCGGTGTCAATGTATTGTCTGCTAATAAAGCGTACACTTACCGTGTATAACCTCTTGCCTCTTCCTCAGTCGCGCAGAGAGGGAGATGGAGCTGAGGATATGAGGGGAGATGCTGTCAGCCCACTGCGCCGCCAGCGCCTCGTCCTCATCAGACAAGTCTGATTGTGACGCTGTAACAGGAAATAGACATTTTTATTAATTCTTTGGTCTTTTTCAATTTACTCATAGTTATTCGATTCGAAAGAGAAAGACTAGATATTTTTTTACAAGACTGTACAGTGCGTGTCTAAAAAAAACATTGGAAGAAGAGGGAGAGGGTGTGATGGCGCGAGTGTTTTGTATGTGCAAACACATCCCCTACACTGTTTCCCAGCCTTCTTTTTTGTTGACGCGCACTATACCCACAATTACCTACTTGGTTCCTTGCTTGGTTCCAATATGCTACCGTTTAATAGATAAGTTCCACTGAATAAAAATATTTTGAAAGTATAGGTATGGGTGCGAGAATGCACGCAATAGTGTTTCTCACATCACCATCGCGGGTGTAAGCGAGTGAGAAACACTATTGCGTACACCACACATTGAAAAAGAGCGGCGTGACGTAACTAAGTTTAGGTACGGGTGTGAGGCAGTATTTCGGTCCTGCTCACACCCGCGTTGATTATGTATCTCACCTTGTTGGTCAGCAGCGACAGTGTTGCTCTCGTTGCTTCTAGAAGAGAGGCTGGAACTGCTTGAGCTGCCCGACGGGGCGGTCACTGACCCCGGCTCCAGGTCACTGTGGAGTAAACCATTTATTTTGTGAGCTGAGTAGTTCTTCGATAATCATAACCACTACATAGGTGATAAAACAAAGTCCCTCCGCCGCATCTGTCTCTATCTAAAAGCGATAAACTCAAAAACTCTTGTGAGGAACAGGCTATTGGAATGGCGTCCGATTTGATTCCTTCCTGCCTACGATTCACCTGTCCCTCTTTTTTTACAACCTAGCGTTAGTTGGCTCAGAATAATGAAAACACAATTTCTTTGTTACACGGTTCGAATAAAGATGGCGGTTGCAGCAGAGGAGAATTTTGTGCGTACGTGCGTTGTTGATGGAGTTCGCCGAGCAAGAGGGCGAGTGAAAGAGGGCGAGTGAAAGAGAGCGAGTGAGGCGAACGACTAATTTATTGAATGAATACAAATTACAATCACGATCTCCCATTCATTTCATTCGGTGACTTGACATTGACATTTAAAAACATCCCTTCTCGGCTGCCGCAACTATCAACGATACTTCTTTATTGACCGAGCGAGCGAAGCGAGCGAAGCGTCTCAGTTTCCACATTGGCCAAAAATGCGTTTGTCCGGATGTACAAACTCGAAGAAAATTTTCTATCAAAAGCCGGAGTCTGCCTGTTTGTACGAGGGGATATTTGTTGTCGACGTCTTAATGGTCTTGAAGCTAAACACCAATCATGTATTTGGGTGCGCGTGGATTACGGCGGCCAAACGCGAATTTACGCTTGCCTCTATCGGTCTCACGGCGGTGACGCTGAAACTACAAGACTCCTTACACAGGTCGCTGAGGGGATTGAGTGGACATTGGGTCAGTATCCTCATGCTGAACTAATCATCCTCGGTGACTTCAATGCCCACCACACTGAGTGGTTAGGCTCCCAACGCACTGATTTTGCTGGAAGAGCAGTCCATGACCTTGCGATAACTCATAGTCTCTCCCAACTGGTGTCCAGTCCTACCAGGATACCAGATATTGAGAACCACACACCATCTTTGTTGGATCTTGTACTGACCACACATCCAGCCAATTACCGGGTAACAGTGGAGGCTCCACTTGGTTCCTCTGACCATTGCCTTGTCTCAACGCAGGTGCCAATAGTTCGTCCCATAACGAATACACAACCTGGGAAACGAAAGGTGTGGCACTTCCAAGCAGCTGATTGGGATGGACTCCGTGAGTTTTACGCATCTTACCAATGGAGGCAGCTATGTTTCTCAACGGAAGACCCTGACGCTAGCGCTGCTTCTGTAGCCGACGTGATACTTCAGGGTATGGATTGTTTCATTCCTAGCTCTGTTGTGCGCGTCGGTGGTCAGAGTCAACCGTGGTTCAACAAGTCTTGTGCCGATTCCGCTAGAACAAAACTAAAGGCATTCAGAGCTTGGACCAAAGCACGTGAGTGTAGGGACCCAAATACTTCCGTCCTCAAGAAGCAATTTAACGCAGCCTCCAGGCACAGTAAGAAAGTAATGGCTTCAGCTAAAAACCATCACGTCAGCAAGATAGGAAACCAACTGGCTGAATACCCTTCCGGCAGTAGGGCTTTCTGGGCGCTTGCTAAAGCAGCTGAGGGAAATTTTTGCCAGTCTTCTTTGCCCGCCCTGCTCCATCCTGACGGCACTATGGCCCATACCGCAAAGGAGAAAGCCGACCTCCTTGGATCTCTGTTTGCTTCTAACTCCACTCTCCTTGATGGGGATGCCTCGCCTCCAACAATACCCCTATGTTCAAGTTCCATGCCTGAAATCTACTTTTCTCATAGGGCAGTGCGGAGGGAACTTGCGTCTCTGGATGTGAGAAAGTCGAGCGGACCAGATGGCATTCCAGCTTTGGTGCTGAAAAGGTGTGCCCCTGAGCTGTGTTCTGTATTATCTCACCTCTTTGAACTTTCATACACCTCGGGTAACGTGCCTTCTTCATGGAAGATAGCCCATGTACACCCAGTTCCCAAAAAAGGTGATCGAACCAACCCATCCAACTACAGACCCATCGCGATTACCTCTGTACTCTGTAAGGTGATGGAGCGAGTAATTAATACTCGTCTTCTGGCGTACCTGGAGGACCACCAGCTGATTAGCGACCGTCAATACGGCTTCCGCCACGGCCGATCAGCTGGTGATCTTCTTGTCTACCTCACTCACCGCTGGGCCGAAGCCGTCGAGAGTAGAGGGGAAGCCCTGGCAGTCAGTCTTGATATTGCCAAAGCTTTTGATCGGGTCTGGCACAAGGCACTCCTCAGTAAACTACCATCTTATGGGCTTCCTGAGGGCCTTTGCAAATGGGTTACTAGCTTCTTGTCGGGGCGAAGCATCAGAGCTGTCGTCGATGGTTCCTGCTCAGACCTAAAGCCTATCAATGCCGGTGTCCCGCAGGGATCAGTGCTGTCGCCCACGCTATTTATCATGCACATCAATGATATGTTGCAGATCAGCGGTCTTCACTGTTATGCTGATGATAGTACGGGTGACTCGTTTTACTCCGGCCGCGCAAACACCCCACGCCCTGAAGTTGATGAGAACAGGCGTAGACTTGTGTCCGATGTTGAGAGTGCCTTAGAGCTAGTCTCCGACTGGGGAAGTAGAAACCTAGTCACTTTCAACCCGACGAAGACTCAGGTTTGCGCCTTCTCATCCAAGAAGGATCCGTTCTCTGTGGCTCCAAAGTTTCAGGACGTTCCCTTGTCTGTCTCAGATAGTATTGGGATTCTGGGGGTTGAGATATCTAACGAGGTCCAATATGGGAGTCATCTCGAAGCAAAAGCTGTACTGACATCCAAAAAACTTGGAGTGCTAAACCGTGCCAAACAGTATTTTACACCAAAACAGCGGCTTCTGCTTTACAAAGCACAAGTTCGGCCGCATGTAGAATACTGTTCCCATCTATGGAACGGGGCACCCAAGTATCAGCTGCAACGATTTGACTCCCTACAAAGAAGAGCCGTTAGAATTATCAACGATCCCAAACTCACTGATACGCTAGAGCCGCTCAGCTTACGCCGCGACATTGGCTCTTTATGCGTGTTTTATCGGCTGTACAATGGGGAATGCTCGGAGGAGCTATTTGACCTTATCCCAGCGTCGAGATTTTACCACCGCTCCTCTCGGCACCGGGATCGAGCTCATCCACACATTCTAGAACCCTGGGTCTCTCGTACTCTCCGTTTTTCACGCTCATTTCTTCCCCATACCCATAGGCTGTGGAATGAGTTACCATCAGAAGTTTTCCCGCCAAGATTTAACATGAAAAGCTTCAAGAAAAATGTTAATAAAGTCCTTCAGGGTAGGCAACGCACCGACAACGCCCCTGGTGTTGTTGTTGTCTATGGGCGACGGTGACCGCTTACCATCAGGTGGGCCGTTAGCCCGTTTGCCTATCTTTTACATAAAAAAAAAAAAAAAAAAAAAAATGTCTGTCTGTCTGTCTGTCTGTCTGTTCTCCTCTACAGGTCGCATTTTTCAACCGATCTGGACGAAACTTGGTACACAGGCTATATGACTTATTAGAATTTTTTTGTCGTCGGGGATTTTTGATTGGAGGGGTACTTCCCCCAAAAAAAGGGCAAAAAGGGGGCTATTTGATATACTGGATATCTCCACCAAATGAGATCCGATTTCGATTATTCTTTTTTTATTTGAAAGGTAGTAACTATAAGTTGGTCTCATAAAAGTTTGGCGAAGATCTGATAAGGATCTTCAGCATGATGAACAGGATAGCTCATCAAACAATCGATGGTTTTCAATCAAATTTGAGAGAAACACAAAGGACCTCATTCTACACAAGATGATGCAACAAAATCAAAAAGATAAAAAAAATCACAGAACGGAAAATGCACTTGCACATTACATTCCTCAAATAGCTCACTTTTAGTATGCTCGCGAGGTCTACAGCTCCCAGGGCCACTAGTTTCTACAATTACACACAAGGTAGCGCTAAACAAATCAAATAATTAAACTTATAAGTACAACTAGGTACGCTAGATGTCGTCTTGCACATCTTTGAAAATTATATTAAGGTTTTCACCAATAGATGGAGGAATTCATGAAGAAATATATTTTTTAAGTAGTTCGGAGGTTAACAACCGCCAAGCAACTTGTGGTTCGCACATTTCAATATACTAAGACTTAAAAGTATGTACTTAGGTACCTGCAGGTAGTATAAAAAATTGCAAACAATAAAGTTCCGTTCAAGTTAAGAAAATCACATGTTAATTAATTTTTTAAGCATGGTAAATATTTCTATGAGTTATTGTATTACTATCAAATTCCTTGTAGTGATTATTAAGATATAAGATATGCATTTTTCTTGGAGGTTTATTGATAGGGACACGTTGTGTATGCTCAAATTTAGCAGTCTTGAAATTTGTCATTTTTTTATTCCCCAAAAACATTAATTTGGCATCTCCCACCCATTGCATTTACACACATTAGTGTACCCACTACATTTAAGAATATAACACAAGCGCCTATGCACAAGCAATTACTGGAAGAAGGCAGGAAATGGCAGTCTAAACAGTGGATGTTGTGGAGTTGCTAAATCCATCTGTTGTGAAACCGACTGACAGTTCAACAAGACCAGCCAAGTAGTGGAGGTTGAGTTTTATCCAGGGTCAGTGAGGCGAGATCTGAAATCGTGAGAGCTATCGGAAAAACTTAGAGATTTAGCCCTTCTAAAATACATAACGTCTTATTTAGATTGGTCGCTGGGCGCTCCATTAGCCAGACCAACAATTTCATTGCCGTCTTTTTTTGTCGGCATGAAAGTGACAGTGACCAGTATACTCTATAGAGCCGCTATAAAATGGCGGGGAATATGATGAAGGGCCATAGTTTTCGGGAAAAGCGAGTACAGAAATACCCCGGACTTACGCGATAGGTGGGACCGAGCGATAACCGTGTAAGTAAGTCGAATTCGCGTAAATCGGGGTTCAGGGTTTTCCTTTACTGTTGCGCGCGTACATCATAAAGAAAAACCGCGTATCTCCTAGACTGTTATTAAATAATAATTGCAAGTATTTATTTCGAAATCCCAACTAATATTATAAATGCGAAAGTAACTCTGTCTATCTGTCTGTCTGTCTGTCTGTCTGTCTGTTACGCTTTCACGCTTAAACCTCTCAACCGATTTTGATGAAATTTGGCACAGACAATCTTTAGACCCTGAGAAAGAACATAGGCTACCTTTTATTGCGAAAAAAAGAGATGAAGAGATTAAAAGTACGCAGACGAAGTCGCGGGTACCAGCTAGTAAGTAATAAAAAAAGATATGTTCAATAGGTACGTGCAGAGCTGTCAAAGCCGCAGATTTTTCCAACATTTTACAAAACTCCATGCTAACTTTTTCGCTCGTTATAGACATTAACTAAAGCTTATTTAGCCAAAATGTTCACGACTGTATGCAAAGGGCTTCGTGATTTCGAACAACCATTCGCAAACGTGACCGAACAAGCAATCTAAGAGAGTAATTTTAGGTTTCATCTTCGGAAAAGAATTTAGGATAATTCTTTACTCAGGAAATATGGAAACTTATACGTTGACAAGAATCTGAACATGAATTAAGGGCCTTACAACAGAGCTCAACTGTCTTTTAGTACTCAACTTTACGTCTGTTTTTAGCAAGATCAGTAGTGTAGTAAGTGTGTAGTAAGTTTGTGATAATAAAAAAAAATCCGGACTAATATTTCAAGCTTTTTAAAAAACACGTTTGGTTGGTTGTTTGTTTGGGGAGCTCAGCTAGCGAAATATCCGATCTTCAAGGCCATTTTACGAATGTCTTCGTCTTAATATAAAACTGTTAAGTACCTAAGGAGCACTTTAGTTAAATAAAAAAAAAATACAACTCTAAGTATGAATTTAAATGAGGTCATTGACTAATATAAAAAAAACAATATTTTTGGTATGAAAACTTGTTTGGTTTATTTAATATTTATTTTAACCCTTTTGAGCGTTGTGTATTGTATTATTTAATTTTACACTGTGTATTGTATTTTTTGTAATTTTTCACAACAATAAAATGTTGTGAAAAATTATCAAAACTAGCGACCAGCCCGCGCGCCCCTGCTTCGCACGGGTGCACATATCATGCATGTATTTTACATATAAACCTTCCTCTTGAATCACTCTATGTATTAAAAAAAACCGCTTCAAAATCCGTTGCGTAGTTTTAAAGATTTAAGCATACAAAGGGACATAGGGACAGAGAAAGCGACTTTGTTTTATACTAGTAGTGATGTTGGTATGCGAGATAGAGAACTTTAACAGTAATTATTGACTCGGTTTAAGTAATAGAGTGATATTCCATTTGTTCCAGATATGTTACCTATTTGAGAATTTGCTAGAAACTTTACATCGGGATTATTTGTGTGGATGCCTCCGCTCTACCGAATACCTCTCAAATTAATTTAACAGCCCAATGAATACTTCGAATACGTTTAATGGATGAATGGAATGGAATTATAATTGAAATTTCATTATGAAGGATAACTACCTATATGGATGAGAGTAGAGCTCTTTGTGTGTGGCTCGTCCGGGGAAGTACTACCACCATGCTATTCCTGCCGCCAAGCAACGCTATGTTTCCGTTATGATGGTTACCACTTAACTTCATGAGGGCTGTGCTTGTTCCATCAGCGAGTGGTATGAATAAATGAGGTAAAGGAGGTCATTACCTAGATATAATAAACGATATACGAGGTCATTACCTAGATAATTATAAATAAAATATCCAAAAAAACTGTCATCCTTAGGTCAATCATATCCCGAGTAAAATAAAAGATCACGGCTGTAATCGGTTGTACTTCCTCGGACGAACCCCACACTAGGTAGTTCACACGTCATAATTCAAAAAACTTTTACTAGCTTCAAAATATACCGTTGTCTGTCAACATCCTAAAGGACACAGATAAATATTATCTGCGCGTGGTATGCGATAACTATGTTTGTATGACAAAGTGCATTATGACATAGACAGGTAGTCGCCTTCTCGATTAATTACGTACCAAGAAGAAGAAGAACGTACCTACGGCAGGTGCATCAACGATAAACGAAAGCTTAATAAAAAAAGTCCAAAAAAGGAAAAAAAACATGTCTAACTTTCAATACGACTGCATTTTTTTGTTTTTTCGTATGTTTGTCATGAAATTACTCTGACTCTTAAACTTCAGAGGTCATTGGTAAGTGGTAACCATCACCTATAACGAAACATTGCCTCGTAAATCACGAAACAACTTGAGGCATAGATTATAGCTTTACTGTAAGTACACCTTATTTCAAAATTTAGCAAAAACAAACTTCAAAAAAACTATAAATACAATGTTATGGACGGTCTTATCACTAAATCGATCTCTTCTGAACAACCTTTTAAGGCCTATTGATGATATAAGCGTCTGGTTCCTGTAATTCACCGGCAAGCACACTCTTCAAGCAGTGTTCCTGCTTGAAGAGTGTGGTTGCCAGGGACAATGTTTAAAAAAAAGTCGACAAAGAAAAATACCTCTCCGAAAGAGTCCTTCTAGAAAGCATTGCAACTGTAGGCGGTTGGCGACCGGCAGGCAATGAGATGTTCCTGGATACCCGAGGTGGCGCTTGAGTCGCCATCTTGCAGGCACTTATTGCAGCCACTATTTACACTTAATTCCACTTTGTGCACTCTCACATCTTTGTCAGTTTTCGGTAGTCAAACTAATTTGCACTTTATGTTCTTGGTTTTAGAAGATTGTGTTGGGTGTATTGAGTGGATATTGCTGGTTCAAATGGTCAAATAATTTTCAGTAAAATACATTTTTTACGTGTTTTCGTCACTGATTTTAGAAAATTATACTGTAAAGACCACTTTCCTCAATAAATGTTCATAATGGAATGTCAATTGTTTAAGTTCTCAATAACAATAAATCTAATAAAGTTTATTATTATTAAGTCTTATTGGGGTCTATTCTAACGGACGAAGGTTTAAGTCGACCCTGTGATGTGTCTAGCTAGCGTGAAATATTGCCGCCATTTTAGTGCCGTGTTCAACGAGTTAAGACCTAACCGTGATGCTAATTTCTAGTTCTAGACACAGCTGAATGCGTACAGCTAGGTCAGTTCAGTCAAGCAACACGCATAATGGCGACGCAGATGGTGTCGTTATGATAGCGGTAATAGTAGGTATCTATGAGTTTGTTTTTTATGACAATAAAAAACCCTTGTTTATCATTTCACCTGAAAAACAATGAATATCAAGCAAAAATCATGTTAAAAACCAAACCGTAAGTTTGTTGCCGTCCCTAACGGGAAGTCGGCACGTAGATTCACCTAGCTTTAAGACGTTTTACGTTTGTATGATTACTGATTGTAAAATTATCTTTTGTAGTACATTGCCAGTTTGTTTAGTAAGGATTTAACATATTTAGGCCCTCATTCATAATGGGGTTTTGAGCGCGCCAATAGCTTATCACACAGATAAGTCTGTTGATGTCTTTTTTCGTTGGCATTAAAGTGACAGTGACAAGAATACCTACTCCATTGAGCCGCTTTAAAATGGCAGGGATTTTGATTATGATGATTTGAGGTTAGAAGATGCGTCATGCGTAAGCATCCCTACTTGTCTGTGGTTAGAAGATAGACGGTACAGTATGAAGTTAAGTAGCCGTTCTAAAAAGCTGCGAGGTAAAGTCCTTGCTTGGCCGTAATCAGATCTTATTGTCTTTCCTGGATATTGAACTAACAACTACACTTGTAAGGCTTTAAGGAAATTTTCTTTTATGTTATTGTTATGTTATTGTTAGCAGGAAGTGTGTAGTGATGAATGAAGACATTAATTAGATTGAGTATCATGTCACTGATTTTCTTGTATGATTATTATGCTATGACTCAGTCAATTATAAATTGATTTTAAATTTCAAATACAAAAATTATTTACTTATACAGATGTCGCTTACTGAAGGATTTCTAAGGGGTAGTAGTCAGAGGTTTGTCCAAAATTTGCATTTGCTACTATCCAGGGACTACTCAATAGTAAATTATTTATTTACAAAATCATAACCATCTTATTATGATTTTCAAGTTTTCAGGATTATTAACAACTTTACACATACAAATGCCTCAATAATTTTAAAAAGTACAAGTACATTGACTCTTACTGAAAAGTGTATTAGATTACTTTCTATTATAATTACGTAATAGTTAAAGTACTCATTAATAGTGGCTTTCTAAAAAGTACTGTAAACTACGTTTTACTTTTACTTTTTACAGATAAAATTGTGTATCTGTGATGCGAATTACCTAAGATTGTAGGCATTATGCATCCACGTAAATCTAATGCTCGGTTTAGTACAAGCCAATTGCTAAAATATGAGAAATGATTTATATAACTGTTTGAGTTTTCAGTTAAGCCCCAAGACTTGCACTAATAAGTAGGGTAGGTATGTATGTACTCAACAACCTATGTGACAAATATAAAATATTGGTAAACTGAGAAACACTGTTTTATTTATATGGATATTGAGCGTGATAATAAAGTAATTTTTTTTTTACTTCAAAATCTTAAATAGTTAGTAACATAATTAATTATGCACCGTAGCCCGATTTTTGATTCATGAAAAAAACTAAGAAACTAGAAAACCTTCAAACCAAAGAACTCCAAGTTTGCAACCAAACCACAATATCGAACTGAACTTCGAAATTCAAACACCACAGAACTCTACTTCGAAATTCAAACTGCAGCAAGTTCGAAATTCAAAAGCGTCCGCCGCCGGATCCGCCGGCGTCTAACTGACAGCTAGATAAGAGAACTTCCACTCCATTCTGATGGTTGGTACTAACTTCTGGATATACGTGCTTCAGTGAGCATGCGTCTATCTATAGTATACAAATGTACTTACATTCGAATGCGAAGCTAAATAAGAGTAATGTTTTTGGCATAACTATGATGTGTTTGATGTTAAATCATAACAACAAATAACTAGACCAAAACTAAGAGAAATGACTTGCGTGTTCTATCACGGAATCGCAATTAGGACCCTCTTACTGTCATCGTGTTTTAGTAGTAAAAATATGATGTTTTTTATGACTTTTTACTACGTTAAATAATGTTTATTGAATTCGCAGCCTATTTCCGCTATAGTATCTCTATCTTACCTATCTTACCTGTAATTTATGAATTAACATTAACACACTTAAATTTCGAGCGGCGCCAAACTGAAACTACGAGCGACATGAAAATATCACAAACGGAAAACATTAATCAAGCAGCCGTTATAAATAAGTTTTTGAAATATGAATGCATCATGTAATGTAATAATTTGTAACAAGTATTTTAGAGCACATTTTCGCAGCCGCGGCTCAGTAGGGCTTTACGAAAAGATATTTTTATTGTGCTTTATGATAATCTTTAATTCTCTTCAAGTCTGTTTACAAATACTTGGCATAAAATTACAAAATAGTCAGATAACAACACGGGTCCCGGCACAATCGAATCGACCAACCAAAACTAGATTCTAGATCACATCTTGTACACTAGCGCCGCCGCGGGAAAAACGGCGGAAATGAAGCAACTTAAAATTATTCGTTCCGAAACCTTGCCGGAGGCCGACCCCGCGTTGCCCGCTGCGGTCTAAGGTCCATGTCACACGCTACACCATTCATTTTACTCGAAATATTTTTATGTCTGGTATTTTTTCATCAGACAAATAGTAACTAAAAGAGGTCTAGGCAAGACCCACTTTCTGTTTGCGGAACACGACTGCGGTGAGATAACTATGAAAATAACATTATAAGCTTGACAGATGCTCACGCCAAAGGAACGTCATTTGATACAATTTATTTTTTTAAACTGACATTCCAGTTCCGAATGCCTACTGTCAACTAATGGCGTAATTTCAAAGGTTTTGACGTACGAACGCAACGTAATTGGTTACTACCGTTCATGAGAATATTTAAATATTAATATTCTTCGTATAGTGATATAGGGCACGTAGTGCAATAATTGTTTTAGGTATCCGTCCGCTTGCTCCATCACTATGTTCCACAAAGAAGAGACAAAACCCGTTGTCTTTTTTCATTGTGGTAATAGTTTAGTGATTGAAGTCAATAAATTAGTGATTGGAGTGTATTTAGAATCAGTAATCTATTGACCGCGGGAAATTAACTGCGCTCATCAATCAAAGTTACAGCTTGATAAAATTCCACTCATAAAATAAAGTCATGACCTGAATGCAGGAAAATAACGCGTGGAAACACCCTAGGACACATTAGTGTTGTAGGGATGGCACTACACTTTTCATAATTACCTCCTTTAACCGTTAAAAATAACGCCATAAAAGATTAGAATGAGACAGAAACAAGTATTCAATTGAACGATATGAATCAAAGTGACATACAACAATCACCGATCCCATAGATTTGAAATTTAAAAGTATGTAGCACAGGAAAGTCGCTCTCCGATTGTCTTTCGCCATTTACATCTTCGAAGGACACGTTATAAGCTTTCAGCAGTGCAAGTACCGTTCTTATCGATCGCATAATTGACATTTTGAATCGTCAAAAATTCGATACAAATGGTTTCTATGAATAAAACCATTTTTAACGAATTTTGACAATTCTTAATGTCAAATTAGGCGATCGATAAGAACGGTGCAGGTCCGACAGTTTCATGATGGAGGGCCTATGGGCGGTCTTAAAACTCAGTTAGCCAAAAGTTCGAATTTAAGTACCTAATCTTTACTTAAAATTTTTAAAACAAATTTTAGGTTGAGATATTGTAAGGAAGACTTTCACCGTAGGTGTGTTTACTGGCACCCCTAGAGAAGAAAAACACAAGGCGCTGACGTCACTGGGTGTGGCGGAACAGCCCCATACAGCGTTATGGTGTTTGAGCTCCTCGTTATGGGTTTTACGGTATTGGATCCCATTGCTTACGTCATGTGTGGTTAGGGAAAACACCACAAACTCTTATTTCTACTGTTGTGCGACCAGCAGACTTGTGTAATTTTGGATAGGCTACTTTCTGTTTAATCTCTGTAAAATTACCTTTAATATTTCATCCAATTCTGCTCATCTATTGTTGACGTCATAAAATAAAAACAATCCAATTTTTATGTCATCTTCCTTGATCTGATTTCCAGGTACAGACAACATAATAATGTATAAGAAATTGCTTAATAGCTTGTAATAATACGTAACTTTTACTTTTAATAAGAAAGCTGTAAAGCACCTGTGGTCTAGTGGGATTGACCCCGCCTTTCGATCCTACGGTCGCAAGTTCGAACCCGGTCGTGCACCAATGGATTTTTCTACCGAAAAATTTATGTGCGTAATGCCAGTGATCTTAAACGGTGAAGGAAAACATCGTGAGGAAACCAGTTAGTATTTTAACAGTGGCGATGGGCTTGCAACCTGTCACGTATAGAATACTAACTACTGCAAAATGTGGGTCTGTGCCAAATGTAATGTTTGGTCGTACCTCTGACTACCCCCCTTAGACATCCTCGAAGAATCTTGAGTTAGTACTTGGTAGGTACAGAGAGATCTGAAGGGATATCTACCGTGCCTGGGGATAAAAGTCGTGAAGCTCTTTTTTTATTTTAATGAAATATAAATCTGTTTCCCTGGTAGAAGTTGGTTATTGTATTAACTGGCTACGGCATTTGTATGGGTTCATGCATAATGCGCTTGCATGTCTGACATAATTATGTTTGTTTATGTTATGTAAGGAGATTTTGTTTTTTATTCGACAGCCTACGTAGCTCAGTTGGTGGTAGCTCTGCCTTCTGCGCCGTAGGTCGTGGGTTCGATTCCCACCGTGAACAAACGTTTGTGTGATGAACACAGATGTTTGTTCTCTGTCTGGGTGTTATACAATATTATAAGTATGTTATTACAAAAAAAAAAAAAGTATATAAGTAGTATATCAGCTATCTGGTTCCCATATCACAAGCATGAGCTTAGTTTGGGGCTAGATAGTGCTGTGTGGAAAGTCCACCAATATTATTATTATTATTATCACATTTATTTATTTATATTCATAATTTATAAGTTTTTTACAATATAAAATAAATAAATAAAAAACATTATATTATAAAAAACCTAAAAACTAGAATGCCACCGACAGCGGGGCTAGGCCCAAGCTACCGGTGGTTAGGGCTGCAGCGAGAGGAACCTCCTAACAATGCGAGCCGTGTCAAGGATCACTGCCTTCTGCATCCGACCCTTGAGCCAACCCTCTAGCGAGAGCCTCTTGAGATGTTGGTCGAGGCTCTTCGCTATAAGGCCGTTCGCCGAAACGACTATCGGGACAATGATCGTCGAATCAACATCCCACATGGCGGTTACCTCGTGGGCCAAGTCAAGGTACTTGCTGAGCTTTTCCTTCTCGGCCTTCACGAGGTTATCGTCATGCGGGATAGTGATGTCCACGAGCATTGCCCGGCGCTGAGATCGGTCGACCAACACGATATCAGGCTTATTGCAAACAATAGTCCTGTCCGTGATGATAGAGCGATCCCAGTAGAGCAATGCACGACCATTTTCGAGAACTGGCACCGGCGCGTACTGATAGTACGGCATCTCAGAGTCAACAAGGTCGTATTGAAGGGCAAGTTGCTGGTGAATAATTCTGGCCACCAGGTTGTGCCTGTGCAAATACTCACCGTTAGCAAGATGCGAACAACCCGAAATTATATGCCTGAGTGACTCACCAGGACGGCGGCATGCTCGACAAATGTCGACCGTACCGTCCTTCAGGATATACCTTCGGTAGTTGTTCGTCATCATTACCTCGTCAGCAATTGCACAGGCAAAACCCTCGGTTTCCCCAAAGAGGTCTCCGAAGCGTAGCCAGTTAACCGAAGCGAGTAGGTCTACATCAGGCCCTGTTAAGGCCCGGTAGAACCTTCCGTGTAGCTCCTTGCTCTTCCATACGTCCTTGCGACTCTCAGTGCTCAGTACCGCAGGTTTACGCCAATTTTCGTTCGCCAAGGAGAGCGGTGTGAGTCCTTTATCAACAGCTACAACATCGCGATGTATCGCGCACTCATTGTTATGGAAATAATCCCTGAGGCTGCATACCTCACGGTTGTGGAGGTTCTTGGCATTTAAAAAGCCACGACCCCCCCACTTCCGCGGGATGTACAGCCTCATAACTGACGAGCGTGGGTGTAACATACGATGCAATGTGAGCTGTTGACGTACCTTCCTATCCAGGGCGTCCAGCTCAGTCTGACTCCATCCTAGTATGCCAAAGGAGTATATCAGTAGAGGCATCACCCAACCATTGAAGGCACGCGCTTTGTTGCCACCTGACAAAAGACTGTTAAGTACTTTTGTCAGTCGACCGAAGAAACGCTCCTTTACGGATTTCCTGATGTCCTCTACTGAAACACCCAACGACTCTGATATACCAAGATACTTATAGGTCTCAGTCTCGGAGAGAGATTTGAGTGTAACTGTCTCAGAAAGCTGCAAATTCGGAGAATTCACAACTTTCCCCCGCTCCACATGTAAGACCGCACACTTATCTACACCAAACTCCATCTTGATGGCGTTGCTAAACACATGTGTAGTTTTTAGCAGCTCCATCAAGTCTTGACGCTTTGGTGCAAAGAGTTTGAGATCATCCATGTATAGAAGATGACTTATAACTTCACCTCCCCTCCGAAGCCTGCAGCCTAGCCCTGAATCCTTCAGCAAAGTGCTGAGAGGATTCAGCGCCAGACAGAACCATAATGGACTCAGACTGTCACCCTGGAAAATACCCCGCTCAATCCTTATGAAGTTCATCGAATCAGCAGAGCTGTCGCTACCGCCTGGTTGACGAAGAACTGTGGTCCACTGCCTCATGCACGAGCTTAAAAATGATTTCAGAGTTGCATCAATTTTATACAACTCTAAAACCCTTTCCAACCATGAATGAGGCACCGAATCATAGGCCTTCTTATAGTCAATCCAGGCAACAGAGAGAGTCCTCCTGCTCCGTCGAACTTGTTGGCTAATGGTCATGTCTATGAGGAGGAGCTCCTTAGTACCACGGGACCCAACCTTACATCCATTCTGAGTAGGGGCCAAAATATTATTCGCGACAATGTGCGCATTAATTTTTGTGGTCAGAATGGATGTAAGAAGCTTGTAGATGGTAGGCAAGCACGTAATGGGTCTGTAATTCTTTGGGTCCGTGGTACCACCGGACTTGTGGAGCAGGAAGGTGCTACCTGTGGTCATAAATGAAGGAAGGGAACCAAACTCAAGAGCTTCTTGGAATTGTGTCGCCAAGCGGTCATGTGTACATCGAATCCACTTAATCCAGAAGTTATGCAATCCATCCGGCCCAGGACTTTTCCAGTTTTGAGCCGTACGGATCGCACAACTAACGTCTTCGGTGTCTATGACAATAGACCTCATGGATTCGATGGACTCGCATTCCCGCTCGACAACATTCATCCAATCACCCTCTGTGTGTTCGACGGGCTCCGACCATATACCGCGCCAAAAATATTATTATTATTATTATTATTATATTCCCCATATAAAACTTTAAAAAATCCTTTAAATTAGGAAAGAACTCTTATGAAACTTGATATAAATAATATAATGTTTATTTACATTATGAATAGAATCTACGATTCCCAGCTTTACTACAAGGAATCATAATATTTATTAGATATATTAACATAATATTTATTAGCCGGTACATGTACAAAAACAATTCTTTTCGATTTCCTACGAACGTAGTCTAGGATGAGTTTAGAACATTGAATATATAATTTGAATTCTTAGAAAAAAAAAAGTATAATTATGGAAAAAAATAGATTTTTTTAGGTACTTGTTTTTTTTTCTTGTTAATACCTATTTCAAGTCCTTTTGTGGAATTTGGTTGTTGTAATAACTAACATTACTTGAGGTCTTTTGAGTACACAAAATATGAGCGGTTGGACTAAAATTGTATTACTTGTCCTATCCTGATTTGAATGTTGTACAAATAATACCTAAACAGGAATCGAACGAATCCCGTTAAGATATTATTTTTACAACATTCAGTCATCAATCGATCGAACAAACATAGCGCATAAGGCACAGCCTCTCCAAAATTAACTTTATAGCCGGTCAAATTTATCGTTAATTATTTTTAAGACTTCCATCCACACCAGCATTTAAAAATATTGATCTGATATTCAGTCTGAAGGTTGAACAAATACGAGTTTCCGACTAACAACTGAACGAATTCGATGTGATTTTTAAGAATTCTGATGTTGATTTATCTATTCGCCCACAGATTCAAAAGAAAGAGCGCAAAAATGCCAAAGCGGACTAACTTATAGTTTCACTAGCTGGTACCCGCGACTTCGTCTGCGTACTTTTAATCTCTTCATCTCTTTTTTTCGCAATAAAAGGTAGCCTATGTTCTTTCTCAAGGTCTAAAGATTGTCTATGCCAAATTTCATCAAAATTGGTTGAGAGGTTTAAGCGGGAAAGCGTAACAGACAGACAGACAGACAGACAGAGTTACTTTCGCATTTATAATATTAGTTGGGATTAGACCAGATTTCCTCAATGTCAAACACTTCCAAACAGTTATTGAACTTATACTTATATAAGAGGCACTTATATAAGTTCCTATATATATATATGTATACCAGGTATAATATATTGAGTAGGCAAGGTAGGTACATTCGAGTAGTTAAGTTATGGTTTCAAGATTATATTAATGCTCCTAAGAGGATCATCAATAATTTTGAGCGTAGATTTATCTCAGCGCCTCCACTTCAGAGTGGCCTAACTTTAAAAATAAAAACGCCCGAGTAATGGCCAATTTCATTAGAATCAATTTAGAGATAGCTTCGTTAGTTCTCTGATCTCAATGTTTTCTTAAACTAAAAAACGAATCGCAGCGGTCGTTCAAATAAATCACTGTTATGGGTCAACGATGTTATGGCGGGCGATCTAGTTTCCCGCGCACGCGTACGTCAAACTGACAGCTGTCAAACATGGCCGCGAAGCCGAGCTTTCCGTAGTTTTTGCTTTTTGATTTATGTCTCTTGAATCTAGGGAATAGTAACAGTGATTTTGTAGTTGGATTAGTTTCCTTAGAAATATATTGTTTTTGTTGGTTGGTTGAGTTTAATATTGGGTTAGTGATGATGAAAATAAATCATCCTGAAATATTTCCGTTGTCTTAGGATTCTTTCCAGCTTATTTTCTTCACGTAAGAAATTCGTAGTCTTTGATCGATTGCCAATCATATCGTGAATATACCGTATTACATATTGCATAAAGATGTATTTCATGGCTTAGGTTTAGGCTAGCTACGAGTATTAAGTTTTTTTTGTTTCGTTCTAGAGAAAGTTCAGGTCTAGAGTACCCTAAGCCTACCGAAGGAATATAATAGAATAATGTTAAGAGAGTGAATGAAGCGAATGAGGTAAGGATTGTAACCGGTGGAAATCTGTCGCCTTATTATATTATATATGTTTCATTTTAAGACATGAAAAATAAAATATGAAATTTTTTGGCCCGCGTACGGTGGGTTGCCTCCTGCAAATTTTCGGTCGGTAGTTTAGTTACTGAACTCGTTATCAGATCACAAACAATCCATTAGCTATCAGCGCTGCCGTGGGGAAACATTTCGATGATATGATTTAATGGAAACTCAAGGACAACTTTGATATAATATACTAACTTTTGCGGAGAGCCAAGAGGATGATCACGGATGATCTGCGTTATATGTTATATACCTATATTATTTACCGTTTTTTACAATACCTAATGATAACAAAGTTACATCGACGTTTAGACAACGTAACTTTTTCAAAAACTTTTCTAGTCTTCGAGAAAAGGCGACAGAAAACTTACGGTTTTTGTCCTTCATTTATGTTACGTAGTACTTATTTTGACATTTTATAACTTTTTAACTCCTCCGAAACGCGTAAATTCCATTTATACTTCATCCGCCTTCACAAATCTCATCCGCATTTCTAACCAAACATCTGCAAATATCTAGAGATTCACTCGTAAACATCGTCCATAATATAAACAACACGAATCGCAGTTAAATAAAAACTCATGGAAAACTAAACACCTAAGCGGAAACTTACCGGGATACTCTGACGCAGTGAAATTGGCTGAACTAGCTTACGCACAAATGTGCAAGATTTATTTAGTACAATCACAAGGATCATATTATGACAGACTAGTTGCGCCCCGCGGTTTCACCCGCGCAGATATAAATCTCGGTATTCCCACGAGATAAAAAAGTAGCGTGCTATTCCAGATTATAATCTCTCTGCCAAGTTTCATCCAGATCCGTTCAGCCGTTCCGGCGTGAAAGAGTAACAAACATCCATCCATCCATATACTTACAAACTTTCGCGTTTATAATATTAGTAGGATTATTTTGACAGATTTTCGACACAATGTCTTTTGGTAGCTCCGCTATGCTACCCTCATCTTTGCTCCAATGCACTGGCAGTCAAAATTGTGTTAACTGTGTAAATGTAGGAGTTTGTAGGTAGGCTCCCTTATTCCTTATCGAGCCTGGCGCGTTGCCAATATATGCGACAAAGTTGAGTCCACGGTTTTTGTGACAGGAGGCAGCGGGAAAGAGTTTTAGGGTAATTTAATGGAAACTACATGAGTTTTTGATTAGGGGAAATTTAGCTGTATATTTATATATATATTTGAATAATATAATATTTCGCTCATCATATTGATAGTCGATCTACCGTATTTTTGGACTGACTTGACAGTTGTGACTGACAGTTATTGTCGGACAAACTACATTCAAATCTCTCGTTGTAATATCATATTCCTTGATTTGAATGGTCCAAGTTGTAAGATATTTTCGTAGAGTTGTAGGGTCATTGTACTTTTGGGAAAATACTTCAGATAGCAGACATTTCCGAGAAGTTTTTATGTTTTTTATCTTGATTTTATGTACGAAGAAGGTCTACGTAAAAAGCTCATCAATGCTGACTGACTCATCCTACTAATTAATATTATAAACGCGAAAGTTTGTAAGTATGGATGGATGGATGGATGGATGTGTGTTACTCTTTCACGCCGGAACGGCTGAACGGATCTGGATGAAACTTGGCGGAGGTAGATTATATTCTGGAATAACACATAGGCTACTTTTTATTCCGTGGGAATATCGGAATTTAACTACGCGGGTGAAACCGCAGGGCGCTACTAGTAAACTATGTAGATAGTCTCTCAGGGTTTTTACCATTTTGCTATCAAAGTACCGCATAGACATTTCACATAATTTCAGTTTATAGCCGAAAGCGCTCAATTTGGACCGCGACATTATATTTTATTGAGATATATATAATGTCAATGTTCTTGTACAACATTTTTACGAGTTGCTCGTGCGTTTTTACTAGGTTAGACTAAAATACTACTGATTGGCGCATTTTAGCACATAAAGTCAAGAATATAATAACAAGATTAAGAGAAGAATTAAGAGTAGTAGAGCTCTTTGTGAAGGGCTCGTCCGGGGAAGTACCACCACGACGCCTTTTTCTGCCGCCAAGCAGCAACGCTGTGTTTCGGTTTGAAGAGTGTGGTCGCCGGTGTAATTACAGGCACATGAGGCTTAACATCTGTACGCCTCAAGTTGATGGACGCAGGGCAGTGCATCGTAGGGCACGTTCCTATTGTGCGTGACCTACGGGGCAATGTTTTGTTTATAGGTGATGGTTACCACTTAACATCAGGTGGGCCATCTGCTTGTTCCATCAGTTGTATAAAAAAAAAGATAAAAAAATTATGTGTAGTCTCAATATTATTATGCCTTATATTAGATATTAATGCCTGGAATTCTCATGCGACAAACGCAATGTTTGCCATACATCTGTAAATATCCACGAGTTCTACATTGGGTTACAACTAGCCTTAGGTATTATAGGTTACGATCTATATTTAATTTTAATAATTTAAATAGTAATTGTTGATCGAACAAGCAGACGGCCCACCTGATTCGAAGTGGTAAAATTTTATAACAAAGAATTCGTGGTAAATGACGCATGATATATTATGAACGTCCCATACAACACTGCCCAGCATCTATCAACTTGAGGCACGCAGATGTGCCTGTAATTTTAGTTAATAGTTATGAAATGCATTATTGCCACTTTTACCCTTTGGCAGTATGACGACGATACATTTAAAATGCTCTTTTTTTATATTTCAGACTTATTTCTTACCAAAGCCAGCGTATACCAGAATCGTGAACATATATTTTGACGTAATTTATATGTTGTGTTTAAATATCGCTAATGCAATACTCAAAACTCACGTTACAAACAAATACTACCAAATAAAACAAGGCAAAACGTGACACGCCACTAACGCAATAATTGACCAGATGAACCAATAATTGACCTCTCCAATAGCTGTCCACTAAATGCCTCCAATGTCCACTAAATGCCAGTCGTTGACCACTTAAATTCGCGAACCGCAATGCGACGTCTGCCGCGGCACGTTTTCAACTGAAGCTGAAAACCTTGCTGCATTGTTACAACCAACTCAAAAGACCTACGAAGGTATCCGATCCACACGGCACAAGAGCTCTATTATTACTGGATGAATATTAATCTAACCAAATTCACCTTTAAGTCTATCGAAATACGATCAATTTCGTTTGAATCCGTATTCTGTTTATTTAAATTCATGAAAAACTTTGGTTATGTCAATATTCGGATTACGAAAGTAAATGTCTGTTTTCAGATCTCAACAGAATCTTATGTCTATTAATATAGGGGTGATTTTCGTGTAATTCTCATGGTTGTTAGGACGTTTTGAAGTCTGCTACGTTACAAGAATGTCTGAGTATTTTCATCTATTTCAGAATGAAATGGAATCTCTTCCTCAGGACTGAACAATGGGGAAGTAAGTTTACGTTTCATACAATGGAGGTGCGACTGATACAACGTGGTATGTAGCTAACAACTGCCGTTCGTATCAATTGAACTGAAAACCGAAGCCTGTGGGTCACGTGATCAATCTAAAAATTCTGACGAACAAAGGTTATAAATTCTTCAGAGATAAATTATCACTACATAGTATAAAACAAAGTCGCTTTCTCTGTCCCTATATCCCTATGTATGTTTAAATCTTTAAAACTACACAACGGATTTCGATGCGGTTTTTTTAATTGACAGAGTGATTCAAGAGGAAGGTTTATATGTATAATACATGCATGATATGTGCACCCGTGCGAAGCAGGGGCGCGCGGGCGGGTCGCTAGTTACATAATAAAGTTTTGTGCAAATTGCACGTAACTTCTGTATTTCATTTAACTAATTTTGATGTTCAGAAATAGCAATTCAATTTATAAATGTCCATCTGTGCGAAGCCAGGACGCGGCGCTTGTATGCTTTATTCCATAACTACATTCAGTAATTTATATCTTCTAAAATATAGATGTGCGATCAAGAAGTAGTTTGACAAGTCCTGCGTCTTAAAGTAGTGTCTTTTTTATGCCAAACCAGGCAGGCGAGCATACGGGCCACCTGATGGAAAGTGGTCATCGAAAGTGGTCATCGTCGCCCATAGACACCTGCATTACCAGAGGCGTTGCTGATGCGCTGCCGGCCTTTTAAGACACAAACCCGCCTTTTGAAGGACCCCATATGTTTTAACTCCGAGGGTAAACCGCAGGGGGAAGTTCATTCCACGACTTACTCGTGCGAGGTAAACATGACCGTGAGAAACGAGTAGTTTTTGTTTATGTAAAAGATAGACAAACGGGCTAACGGCCCACCTGATGGTAAGCGGTCACCGTCGCCCATAACAACAACACCAGAGGCGTTGTCAGTGCGTTGCCTACCCTGAAGGACTTTATTTACATTTTTCTTGAAGCTTTTCATGTTAAATCGTGGCGGGAAAACCTCTGAGTAGTAGTTGAGGAGAACCAGCCATCCAGGTGGTGAGGATTTTTCTGTTAAGTTATTTATTTATTTATTGGAAAATCAACAGCTTAATATGACTAAAATAACATAGAAGAAATAAAAACGAAACCAATAAAAGGTTTTCACGGTTAAAACATTATAAAAGCATAAACATTAATGTGAGCACCGTAGTCAACAGTACCTAAAAGAACAATAAAAGAAAGATGGAGTAGTAGACATAATGATAAATATACCTATGTACGTTTTATTCTCTTTTAAAGAACTCCCTGTTCATTCGCTGCCGGCTGATTTAACACTCGTGCAGAAGAGGTCTAACCCCGCGTTCCGAAATACGCCATAATCGATTTGAGCGCTCACAAACCCGTACGGAATTAGCGTGAGCGCGATAACGATGACCCATGAAACGTCATAGATGACGTCATGACATGCGCCATCTTGCGATTACGCCGACCATGCCATATTCTAATATCACTGTGAGCGCTGTCAAAAATGACAGTTGTGCATTTGTGTTTTGTTGTTATTTGTGATGAGGTTACATGTTTTCAGTCGCATTATAGTCGTTAAAGGGTATAAAATGTTCTGCGATCATAAAATAACAAATCCAGAAAATATCCTGGGACTGCTTGGATATTTTTGGTTAGTTCTTTAAAAGAGAATAAAACGTACATAGGTTTGTTACACAAGGTTTGAGGTTATGATTCCTATAGGATGTTTCTGTGAGTGCGCTTACGAGCGTTCCGAATTGTTGACAGCTCTGAGCTGTCATAATCGCAATATCTAATTCGGAACGCCTGTGAGGTGATGTGAGCGCTGTGATCGATTATAGTCATTTCGGAATGCGGCATAAATCGATATCTTTACTTAGGTCTAGTTATGATTATGAATAACAATGTAGTACGCAGTACTTACTGGTTGTTGTGCGCGGTGAGACGGTTGGGATCGCTCGCGTTGCGATGCTTGCCGCGGCGCGGCGCGTCCCGCTCGCGACAGCTCTCCGCGCGCGACACGCCCGCCGCGCCGCCGCGCGACGCCGCGCCGCCGCCGCGGGAACTGTGCCGGGAACTAACAGTTACTCATTGTTTCAATTGTGGATGTTTTGCTCAGAATAATCGACAGACAATCAATGAAAAAAAGTGATAATATAATGTGTACAAGCAATTATTTGAAATATTCATTGAAATTTACATAAAACAATATAATATTAGGATTCAAATCATCATCATCATCATCATCATCATCTCAGCCCAATGTCACCCACTGCTGGGTAATAGGCCTTCGTTTTCTGCCAGCATCCTGTCCTTTGCGTCTCGGGTCCAGGTGTTTCCAGCGACCCTTACGATGTCGTCAACCCATCGCGTTTAGGATTCAAATATAACAATAAATATATTTTTTTATTAAACTTATTCCTCAATCTTGATACACAAGCTCAGCTTTCTGACCAAACAAGACAGAATTTTAAGTTACATTGGAAAATACTATTAGCGCCATCTAGCGGCAAGTAGCAGAACTCAACATACGCGATCTTAGTTCGCAGAAAATCCGCTGTAAGTTACTTTGCCGTAATGTTTTAGACCTTACTCAGTTACTACTTTAATTACAGTTGATACGAGTATAAGGTTCAACTCACGTGCTATCTTTATCAGCATCCTTGACAGCGGCGTCGCTAGTGTCGACGTCTGCATCAGGCGCTGTCGGCTCATCCGTAGAGCCCTCTCGTCTCGTTTCTCCTGCAAGTAAAAATAGCTTTATTAATATTTAAAAATAATTATCAGACATGGTAATTTAACATAAAAGATCATATACCAGTAAATTATAAAATCACAGAAGACAAAGTTGAAGGTACACTGTACAGCAAGATTTTACAGAGCAGCGCCATCTGCTATCGAGTAGCCAAACTACCTACCAATCAAAAGTCTCCGATTCGAGATAAAGCTCCGCAATAAACTTCTTCTAGACATATTCCACCCAATATAATAAAACAGTAACTTAGAGAGCTACAGTAGGTACACACGATTTGGCCGGGTGAGATAACCACAGCTAATTACAGTTCAATGCCGTTTCGATAGCGCGGGATGGGCTGTCAAGCGACTCTCTTCCTGAACTTAGATAAAATTTATAACCTCTACTTTTGTTGGATCATATTTTATAAGGAAGAAGTATTTTTATTTGCACCCCGCGGTTTCACCTGCCCAGATTTAAATCCCGGTATTCCCACGGGATAAAAAGTAGCCTATGTGCTATTTCAGACTATAATCTGTTGCTCTGCCAAGTTTCATCCAGATCCGTTCAGCCGTTCCGGCGTGAAAGAGTAACAAACATCTATCCATACAAACTTTCGCGTTTATTATAATATAGTAGTAGGATAATATTTTTTTTATTTTGCAACATGTGAGGTTAAAATTCAGATACCTAAGATATTTTTTTTTATATAAATGAATTTGATGATTTTTTGCATGTATTTTCTCTACACATTTTAGTTTACTCTTGCAGTTCCAAAGCGTATTTTGATAAGAAATGATAAAAATAAAAAACTTTACTTGAGACAGCGCAGAAAGAAAACAAAAAAATTATTGACACATCTCCACCATTCTTCGAAATATGCTTATCTATGGAATCCAGACAAAGAAAATTCCTGAAAATGATGGTGTAGTCTTTACATCATGATGATATTTCCACTGGAAGACCACAGAATTGGACTAAGTTTCTATGTACTAGAGTAGTAGAATGGTTGATGATACTAGGCCTTTCCGACTGGCCTCACTAAGCTATGTTTTATGATAATAAGTCGTTACATTGAAGGTTTACATACTTTATGTGATAAAATCTAGTAAGGATATAAGAAAAGGGCATTAACGAACATGGTACGAGGAAGGATAGTTTTAACAATTTATGACAACAAACAATATTCAATCTAATAAAACCGCTTTGTTTAACAATAAAAAACGCATTTAAAGTGGCAAACTTGCACTACGAAGCTCGGCGCTCAGACGCGAATGAAACTTCTTGTCATGTCACTCGTTCGAAACAGTGTGGTGAAAGGATTTTATTCTTTATTGTACACAAACTGATTTACACAAAAAAATACATAATAGTCATGTACAAAGGCGAGCTTAACCCTATATAGAGTTTTCTTCCAGCAAACCTTAGAGGATAGAGAGAGCTGATTATAGTGATTTTATGTGCTCCTGAACGACGCTAATTCGAGCGCTTGACACATGTTTTAGAACTATCAATGAAAATAGCGCTCCCATACAAATGACCACCCTAAAACGTTGCAGATCAGTTGAGGTAAAGTAAAAGTAAATATGTGTTTTATTGACTTAACTAGCGACTCGCCCGCGCGCCCCAGCTTCGCACGGGTGCACATATTATGCATGTATTATACATATAAACCTTCCTCTTGAATCACTCATCTATTAAAAAAACCCGCATCAAAATCCGTTGCGTAGTTTTAAAGATTTAAGCATACAAAGGGACATGAGGACATAGGGACAGAGAATGCTGTATACTTTGTTTTATACTATGTAGTGTAGATACTTTAACCACCGGTTTCTGAAAGCTCGATCAACACTAAAATCGGCTGTCATGTCACTTGCTATTTCAGATTTTACTTCAAATAAGATAGATAGCAAGTGACTTTACAGCCGATTAGTGTTGATCGCGCTTTCAGAAACCGGGGGTAAGATAGGCAGAGTTTTAACTTTGAACAGTTATAACGAGAAGGTAAATAAGTAAATGTCAAAAAAAAACTAGTAAACTTCGTACAAGGATATCGAAACAAGCTCATCTGGTAGACGAAGGTACTCAAAATCCGTAAGAAAGCAGTTAAATCTAGTCTTATGATATTTGGCCCATTTAGGCAATGCCACTTGGTAACATTCGACATTAAACAGATGACCCAAATATCGTCAGAACTTCTGGAAACCCTGGCGTGATAGTGATAGTGCTGGCAACATTACAACAACTGCATTAACCCAGACAGCTGATTCCGTACCTAGGTATGTTACAATCAATTTCAATGAGTTTATTACAAAACCAGTAAATTTCAAATTTTTAGCTTTGCGATCACTAATCGATAGAAACACAAGTTGCAACTGTCCTAGAGACTTCATAATTATCCTGTAGTAAGTAAGTATTCAAACACATAAGGAAGAATTTTGGAAATGCATGTCTTGAACGCTTGAACGGTCCATTGCGATCAAAGTTGTTTGAATATAAGTCTCGTAAATGGTCAATACCGCGCGAAAATACAGCCAAAGTGAATGAAGTCACGAGAAACTGCTAGTAATATAATACAATTATGAGAGTACATAGGTATCTTCCATTCCTGATAAAAAAACTGCAACAAAACAGACTCCAAATGGACATCTTTAATTTTCAAAGTGAACCTTTAGCTGTTAAATTCGAAGCTTCTTTTTGCTAATGACGTCATTACCGGTTCAATGACCCACCATCGGATGCAGTAGATGGAATAAGAATTGGCAGTTGAAAGAAATCTTTCGTTCGGGATTTGGGTAAATGGAAATCTTTAGACGTATTTGATGGTTACAATGATTTGATGGATTTGGTTTACAAACAACAAATTCTGTTTTACTTTATTTAGAAGAAGTAAATTAAAATGTTTTTCATGCTTCATTTCCTAAGGCAAGTCCATCATTTATGAATCGATAAAAAACTTTTTTTTATCTGAGAGGATATACCTACTATCAGAGTGGTGGTGATTTCATCGAAATCGGTTAAGAAGTTTGGCTTTAAAATTATTTATTACAACAGGAAAAATTTATACCATCTAAGTAAATGTAATTGCGTATTTCGCTCTTTTGTGTAAGTTGAATTGAAATTAATGATGATTCTGATGTTTTATCAACAAAAGTTTGCTCAAGAACTCACAACCAGATATAAAAATCACAATACACAATTAGCTTCAAGAATAGCCGCGGCTGGGAGCCACCGCGATATTTGGCATCGTGACTCAGATTCAGAAGGATATGCTCTTTATATATAGACTTCCGGGATACAGGCAGAATGACAATCGCTGATGGCTGGTTAGTGATGACAGATGATCGATCGAGATCGGAAAGAGTTTGGAAAGGAGTATCTTGTCATTAGAAGCAATGTTTAGTTTTCATGTGAACTTTCGGTGGTATTTTAACCCACAATACCCGAGGTCTTAGCACAAGGTGTAATAACATAGAGAACAAGAAAAAGAAGAGTATCACTGAACCTTTTTATGAGCCAAATCATTAGTTACAGCTTGAGTGATTGGCTTCTAACATGAACTGGTCCGGTAACCACACACGAATTTATAATGAAATAAACACACACTGGAAATTCATTAGGAAGATGAGATAGGGGACAAGCAATGCAATAGATGTATACTTAGGTTTATCAAATTAATCTGATAACAGTCAAGACAAAAATCTGAACACTAGCTCAGCGACAAAGCCCTTTAAAAAATACTATTTTTTCACCCGAAAAATCCCTGTGCTACGATAATGTTAAGACAAGAGAGACAACATATTTAAATATAACCGTGCCTATGAAAACCTTATTTTGCAAACGAATGGTTATGCTGCGTGAGAGTGAGATAGAGGTGCACTTCTATCTCACTCTGACGCGACATAAACAATGATCATGATTTGGTTCATTTTGATTAAACCAAGGAATAGTTATATATGCATACTTGTTTTATTCGTTACACTGTAATTATGAATTTAGTATCAAATATGAGGTCTCAAACTGATTTTCAGTGAAAACCCAAGGAATATTAGTGAAAAACAACAATTTAAAAATATACATTCATTTTAATGCGTAAATTGTATCCAATACAATCATTTGCAAAAAAGGCATGCCATAATAGAAATTATACCTAGTTCTAGAATATAATGGGCGAAACAAATGAAATACCATAGCAAAACACAATAAGTCATACGTTTCCTCGGAAATTAGCAAAAGTATTAAGGAAAACCAAACAGTCAAAATGTTTATAAACAACCAACGTTTCGAGGAGAATAGAAAATATTATCGTAATATTCATGCATGTTATTTAATATAAACATATGGCATATAATTGGAAATAAAAACATTATCCGTGTACATTATACGCAGCGCTATCTCCCCTAAGCAAATCTTTAGAATGAGAACCAGAAATACGTAATAAAATACTTACATATATTTTTTAACGCAGACTTAATCATAAAATGACACGAATTGTTGGTAGGAATTGAATATCACTACATGGTATAAAACAAAGTCGCTTTTTCTGTCCCTGTCCCTTTGTATGCTTAAATCTTTAAAACTACGCAACGGATTTTGATGCGGTTTTTCTTAATAGGTAGAGTGATTCAAGAGGAAGGTTTATATGTATAATACATGCATGATATGTGCACCCGTGCGAAGCAGGGGCGCGCGGGCGTGTCGCTAGTTAATAATAGAAGTTACCACCTACAGCGCAGTGGGCTAACGTCTTTATTCGTGATAATTTTGACATAGAATTTTTTTGGTCAAGCTTCCTTTTTCTGCCGTATCACTTTAAAAAAATAGGGTTAGGACTTTAAGCGCGCTTCAAAGAAACAGCGCGAGTTGTCTAGAAAAATAGTCTTATTATAAAAATATATGTAAGAATTATGTTTTCACAGAAAAAGGTGTACATTGTACACCTTGTATGTACTATGGTTTAGGATTTTTCAAAAATAAAAAAAAACAAACGAAGTAAGTATACCTGTCGGCCCAAGGAATTTGAATACTTGGCCAGCCAATACTATTACCTACCACATCAGCACAATTTTTCTGCCATTATAATGTTACCTACTAGTTGCGTTATTGAATGATCAAGCGAGCCTACCTGAAGCGAAGCTCGATCTTGATTATGCTGTATTTACTGAAGATAAATTTATTTATTACTTGTAATACTACGTAGGTACACGATGTCTACGTGTGTACCTACGTAGTATTACAAGTAATAAATAAATTCATCTTCAGTAAATACAGCATAATTGTGGTCATGGTAGAAGCCACAGAAATGTTTTAGGGTTTTCTCTATTCCGTGATAGAAGCATGTAAAAGGTACACCTTGAAAACCCCGGAATGTGTAGCCGGCGTGTTTCGCATGTATTTCGAACTACTATAAAACTCCACGTTTCTTGTTTTATAGTTGTTTTTACGAGTTTGGCGCACTAAACCAGATTTTGGTTCCATGATCTTACGTTCAACTGGTCTAGTTTTTTTTAATCCAAAATCTGTTTACACGATAATATAAAACTATCAGGCAAAAACCAGAGAAGGGACCCTGACCCCGAAGTTTGTTGATGGTTGTCTGCGTTTTAAGTAATCCAGTCAAACATCAAAAGTAGCATCATGGGTCAATCAATAATTATGTCACCTTTATTATGAAAGTTATTGCAATAATAAGATTGCAATAGCAATTGAGAATAAATTCGAGACACGCACCACTTTCATTCTGACTCCATGAATGATAATGATTCCCTTGGTAGTATATTTTGTAATTTAAATCAAAATTACGTAATTCATGTGTTATTAATTGAGGACTACATATTTTTTAAAATACACTTGAATAAAGATAAAAATTAATTGAAATAACTTACCTCTAGAAGCACTGAACAGCCAAGAATTCTGCTTCAATGACTGCGAATGCTTTTTCTTCACAATCGGCGTTTGTTCCACTATGCTGGTCTGCCGGCTTCGCCCCATGGATGGTGTTTTTAAACCCTTCTTTTTTGCCTTCTTCAACGTCCCACTCTGAGACTTCCTAAGCGTGTTTACTTTCAGCGATTGACTTTTCCCTCTAGCCTTACTTTTGCTTCTAGAAGTTTGTCTGCTCAGTCTTCTTCTGTGCTGTTCTAACTGCTTGGGTGTTGGTGCTTCCTCATCAGAATCAGTATCATTTGTAGGTTTAGGTTTTTCTGGTGGCCTGTTTTCGATAGATGCAAATCTCCTTTCTCCCTCTATAAACAATCTTGTGTAGTTAAGAATTTCTTCAATAGCTAGGACTTTGGTAGTATCTTCCGGGACGACTTCAACTGGTTTGACAGATGTAGGAGTTTTTTTACGTCGTAAGAAGTTCAGGGCACTGACTGAGGAACCCTTGCTAGTCTTTCTTGTTTTAGGCGGATCAACGGTACTACTTTTTCTGCTAATGCTTTGACTTTTATCTTCTTTTCGACTGTTTTTTCTTATTTGGTCAAGTATAGTCGTAGAGCCATTGATGGAATCCCTATCCTCTTCGCTCCAAAGGCTTTCTTTAGACTTTTTCTTATCTGAATTCTTCTCTAGCTCTTTCTTATGTGCTATAAGCCATTCATCTCCTAGATTCTTGACTATTTCTAACGGGTTTGATAGAGACATTGCTTTGCGATGTCCTTTCTTGAATTTGGTATCTGCTTCTTCATCGGTGACGGTAAGTTTGAGCGATTCTTTGCTCATGGCTGGTGTTTTGGTCAGTATGGGGAGGGCGTCGTCACTGGCTGATACTGTATCACTGTGCCCATCAGCAGACTCATATAATGACTCGTCACTTTCATCTCGTCGTTCTATAAAAGGAATAGTATCTCTTAGATCGATAATAGAATCTTAGGTTTGAGAATTCCTTGCCATTTTTGAAATCATAACCTAGGAATGCTTGTTTCTAAATTTTAAGAACCTATGCAACAGATTCATGTGAATCAGGAATTAGACACGAAAGATTAACGATTTCTAGGATTGGAAGTGGTATTTCATATATTATTAAATTATATAGAACAACTGTATGTTCGTTTCCGTTTGATATCATCTTTGTCGTCAGTTTTTTTGTAATTCTGATTCATCGCAACTTGCTTTGTTTGGCGTCTTGAACAGTGCCATTAAATAAAAAAAATGCCACTACAATCAATCAACAGACAATGGTCTGATTACTATAAAAAGCGCAAAGATGATAAAACCAATTGATTGATAAAGCTAAGATGAGTGATGTCATACGAATGTAGCAGTTGTGACTTGAGGACAATGCGCTAGGGTTGTCAAAACAACTCATGCACAATGAATAAAGTAATGTGATGGTATATTGTCTAATCTAACCTATCCTATAGTAGGTACTCCGTTTCGACTGTACATACCTTAACTTGTAGAATTTTGTAATTTTCTATTGCTATTATCCAATGTGGACTTGTCTTAATGTATTATTTGGATATATTTCTGACCTACCCTTAAAACATTATTTTAAGTTTGTACTTGGTATTTAAAAATCTACCGTGTCCGGAGATAAAAGTTGTGAACCTGTTTCTTTTTCCTTATTGATAGCATGCTACGGTTTCTGTGAGGTTAAGAATGTTTTATGTAATTGTAGTGGCTCTATAAAGTCCGGTCACTAAGATGTCAACAAAAAGAGACATCAACAGACTTATCGGTCAGATTAGCTAGCGGAGCGCTCAGCGATGTAAGACCATAAAAAATTGTATGATCGTTTAGTAAAGTGACAACCCTATCCAACGCACAGAACAAGCAGCAAAAACATAAGTTGATGAATAATTAACACACAATAAGGTAAGCACGAGGTTAAGAAGCACTTTCTCGTAAATTTCTTTTCGTTCTGTAGATGGACAGGTATTGCGTTATGTACAGCTTTCTGTATTTATTATGACGTAATATTTTACAAGGGTTTAAGACGCATACAACCGTCAATAAACTTCTCACTTAAGATCAACAAAAGCTAAAAAATATATATGTATACAGCGATGACGTTTTAGTTTGTGATTCCTTTCATTGTACGAAGTCGGTTTTGATGACGACTAATGATACTGAGAGTTCTGAGGAGATATATCTACCGTGCCTGCTTAGGTATCAAAATGAGTTGTGTCTTCATATATTTTTCTAGAAAAAAACTAAAACGCACACAGCTTCACGACATTAATCCCCAGAGACGGTAGTGACATCTACCGTCTCTGGGGATCAAGATCTCAGATCTCTTAGTAATATTGTAAATGACAAATTTACAATTATTTAATTTTTTCAATTTTACAATTATTTTATCATTTTAACTTTAATCTGGACTTTACTTACTTTTTGATTTATATTATTTTAATGATGTTCATATTACCTACTTATATACTTACGATGCCTGTGCTAGCTGTGGTTGCCTTTGGTGGATAAGCACGGGTCAGGATGTTTATTTTGTTTGTGTCTAGTATTAAGTTTTGTGTATTATCTCTTGGCGATCCTAATAAATAAAGAAATAAATAAATAAGTTATAACTGAAAGGGTAAAGTTCGTTTATTCCCTAAAGCTTGACTGTCTAATCTTTGTATTATACGGGTCAAAATTAAATTATCTTATCTGTTACCTAAGAGTTAAGCTTGGGATAAAAGTTATCACAAGATTAGGTGTTTTATTGTGCTATAAATTTGAGATAGCGTTAAGTATTTCGGGACGAATTCCCATGAGGTTTGGTAAGAGGTGGATTTTGAACTGCATGAAAAAAAAACTGAAACAGCTTTACGACTTTGATCCCCAGGTACGGTAGATATCCCTTCAGATCTCCCAGTACCAAGTAGGTACTAATTCAAGATTCTTTGAGGATGTCTAAGGGGGGTAGTCAGAGGTACGTCCAAACATTACATTTGGCACATACCCACATTTTGCAGTAGTTAGTATTCCATACGTGACAGGTTGCAAGCCCATCGCCGCTGTTAGAATACTAACTGGTTTCCTCACGATGTTTTCCTTCACCGTTTTAAGAGCACTGGCATTGCGCACATAAATTTTTCGATAGAAAAATCCATTGGTGCACGACCGGATTCGAACCTGCGACCTTACGATCGGAAGGCGGGGTCACTCCCACTAGACCACTGCATGATTTAGTTATATTACGCTTATATTATAATAACTAGGATTGTAAGTAGGATTTGTGACTATTTCATAGATATTTTATTAATATATATAGCTACGTATTTTGTTTTTATTCTTGGAATAAACTAAAAAAAATGTTGTTTTAATGTGTTTACTTACAGGAATAACAGCTATAAATAAAATAGATCTTTTAAAACTTTAAAGGTTTTAGATTTATATTTATTAAGAAAATTTGCGCATCCCCGTATCAAAGGGTCATTGGGTTCAAATCCGACTCGGTTCTTAGCGTTGGAACAAAATAAAATCACTCAAACATTTGTTTAACAAACTTTTATACTTACGAGTGTAAGAGGAAGCAAGCTTTTCGTTTCAAATATGACTCATTCGTATTTTGAAAGTATGTTTTGGAAAATACCACGTGTTCAGAACAAAGTAATGTATAGTTGAACTTACAGT
This sequence comes from Plemyria rubiginata, assembly GCA_963576535.1. Classification (NCBI taxonomy): domain Eukaryota; kingdom Metazoa; phylum Arthropoda; class Insecta; order Lepidoptera; family Geometridae; genus Plemyria; species Plemyria rubiginata. Next base: position 369,119 of record OY754931.1, read on the forward strand.
TGGTTCGCACTGGTCGAGCAGCGGGTCCAGTAGACCTCACACGTCCAAAATACATAACAACTCAACAAAGGTGCGTCTATCATTATACATGCTTCTCACATTAACTAATTAAGTTGGGGTGGCTTCCTCGCCCCAAAACTTCCCCAATCCTATTTCAAATTTTAATAAACAATAATATAAACACAACTTTAATATTATTTGTTTACATTACTCTTAGCCTATATTCAAATGTTCTATAAATTATTTCTGCTTGCATAAACATTAAAACGATTCCAGAAGTAGGTTTTTAAACAATTTTTACGCTCTTCTCGCAAAAAACGATACAAGTACGCTAAACGATTCATAACAAAACTAACACGACGAACCTATATAGCTATTATAAAATAAGTTAAGTATTTAGTTATAACTTCCACAACTGCTATTTCGTATAACTGGCGCATCAAAAACTATTTAGCCTATATATTTTACTATAACTAATGGTTGGTTTAAATTATCTGTATCTTTTCAGAAATTAGGAGTCCATTATTAGAAAAAAATTCCGTATAGTCAGGCTTAAATCGATTAACACTGTATCGAATAGTAGATAATTTAAAATACAACAGAAATGGCAAGGAATCTCATGAAACGTCATTAAACTTTTCAAAAATACATACCAAGCGACACTTTCATGTCAAGAATATCTGAATACCGTCTCCTCTCCTTTTCGCTCTCTGTCGACGTCTCCCTCTCACTGGACTCCCTCGTCGGCTTCAGTAGACTAGGTTTCTTTTTCCTCAACTTACTGACGACATCTTTGTCTACCTTTTCCGAAACTGGTTTCGGTTCTCTCTTAAACCACATCATCTGGACCATAACACTTTTTACACGCACGCGAAAATGGTTACCGTAACAGTTACTGGTAACTGTAGCGGTTGCGCAACGGGCAATAACTGGTTATTTATCACTGTATTTTGAAGTTTTCACTGTATTTTGACGTTTTCACTGTATTTTTTAGCAAGCACTGCACTGGAATAACTCGCACGCAAAATCGGCTACCGGAAATTTATATCATAACTGATAACTGTTGATAGCGGTTTTTCAACGGCCAATAACTAGTTATTTATCACTGAACTTTGAATATTCAGTTTTCACTGTATTTTTGTATTATCACTTGATAGTTTTAGTATCACCACGTTAGTTTTCACTGTATTTAGTTATCACTGCAATCCTTTTGCGTTGTCACTAAGTGATTTGTTCTGTACTAAGCATTCTTGGCACAATACTGAAAAGATCGACAAATTCGTTAAAGAGACGCTTTTGGCATTAATGTTTTTGGCAGCAAGAATGTTATTTATAAATAAATATGGATTGTCACCGATGAGTGCTTTTACTAATTAATTAAATTTATAGTCAATAGCTACCCGATGATCCGAAGACATTGAAGAGCGCGGGAAGTCAGTATCTCAGAATCGTTCCTAGTAATCTATTAGGGGAGGCCTATGTCCAGCAGTAGCTGACGTTTAAGAGCACCGGTGGTCTAGTGGGAGTGACCCCGCCTTCCGATCGTAAGGTCGCAGGTTCGAACCCGGTCGTGTACCAATGGATTTTTCTATCGAAAAATTTATGTGCGCAATGCCAGTGCTCTTAAACGGTGAAGGAAAACATCGTGAGGAAACCAGTTAGTATTCTAACAGCGGCGATGGGCTTGCAACCTGTCACGTATGGAATACTAACTACTGCAAAATGTGGGTATGTGCCAAATGTAATGTTTGGACGTACCTCTGACTACCCCCCTTAGACATCCTCAAAGAATCTTGAATTAGTACCTACTTGGTACTGGGAGATCTGAAGGGATATCTACCGTGCCTGGGGATCAGAGTCGTGAAGCTGTTTCAGTTTTCTGTTTTTTCATGTCCAGCAGCGGACGTCATCAGACTGATGATGATGATGTTAGTTAATCGCAGTGGAGGTAGAGTATGGTAGCATTATTTAAAACTTGTCAAGTGTTCCATTGACACGATAGAAGAAGTTAATGGTGGGCAAAAAGGTTCTCGAATCAAGATCCGGTACTGCAAAAACCAACTACTCCACCAGACGGAAGACACAAGATCGGTCACTCTATGGAAATGGGGGACGTTTTGGGAGGCCTAAGTTCAGAAGACGTCCTACAGCTGTAATGTAATGATGATGATGAAGATGATTTATATTAATTTCAGATACAAATATTTACATATAAACAGCTGTTACGGATGTAAGAATGTGAAAAAACAGTTGTTCCTATAAATAAAGCTAATAAGATCTTTTAATGTATAAAACGAAACGAAAGAGAAAATAAATTGCATCTATAAATAAACTGACTAAAACTTTTTTGGCAAATTAAATAAAATAGTAATTAAAAATAAAAAGGCAAAGATATAATTCATCCAAAAAAGTTGCCCACTAAAAAGTTTGCATACGAAAACTAGTAGGTCGCAAACCTTTTGGTAGTATAGCTGATTATTTTATATCTTTTAAAATGTTGAATAGTCTAGCGATACGTACTTTGACGGATGTCAGCTCCTTAACTCGGAGTCTACTAGTATTTCATAGTTGTTTTAACATAATCTACTATAGTTTATTTGACTTTAAATAGTACATGACTAATGTCGAAAACGTGAGGCGTAAAGATAATAAACACAACAAATGCTTTGTTTTGTGATAAAACCTTCGAGTTTGTATGTTGGTATTTAAATGTACATATTTCATTTTAATTTGGCCTTGTGCATATTTCAACAAATAACTTTTTATCATAAAAATAATATATAGAATACTAGCTGGTACCCGCGACTTCGTCTGCGTACTTTTAATCTCTTCATCTCTTTTTTTCGCAATAAAAGGTAGCCTATGTTCTTTCTCAGGGTCTAAAGATTATCTGTGCCAAATTTTATCAAAATTGGTTAAGAGGTTTAAGCGGGAAAGCGTAACAGACAGACAGACAGACAGAGTTACTTTCGCATTTATAATGTTATTAGTTGGGATTTATATGTTGGGAGGGGAAGACCTCGACGTATCTGGATCAGATAGCAGATGTTCTAGAGAAAGGACAGCTCAAGAGTACCCTAAAACCGACGAGCATGTATGAGGAATGTTATGATGAATGAATGAAGCGAAAGAGGTATGTCAGGATCGTAGCAAGTGAAAATCCGTGGTCTCTGCCTACCCCTATGGGAAACAGGCGTGATTTTATGTATGTACAAAATATTGAATGACATAATATTATCCTCTGCAAACTGGTTAGATAAAACACGAGGGTGCAGGTTCGATTTCCGTACCAGTAATTAATTACAAACAATATAAAAGCAATACCAAACGGATGTTCGTACAAACTTCGTGATATGTTATGTCACGGTAGCCGGAAACATAACTTCCGTGCGATAGGAGTTTCGACCTTCAAGACTACAGCTGAATGGTTAAATTAGAATAAAGCGTTTTTTGCTGAAAGATTAATTAATCTAAGCCAATGGCTTTGAAACGTCATTTTTTAAATGATCGAAAAAGCTTAGCTACGTTCTTCAAGCTCATAAGTAGGATGGGTGACCACTAAAGAGAATAACATATGAGTGTGTCCATTCTTCAGACAACGGTCGAAATAATTCTCGCACGCACATTACAACATTTTTCAAATTAAAAACTACAAAATCTAGTAAGTAAAATAGCTTACAAAATAGCTAACAACAGAGTTAAGAAGAATAAGATTAGAAAAGTTCAAAATATCATTTTGATCCAAACAAGTATTTGAAATATATGTTTTTCTGTAATTATTTTTGCGCATTTAATAATTTAGGCTTAGAGTGACTCTATAACAAACTTCAGCACCAAAAATATGCACATAGTTTCAGCAATAAATATCTTTTAAGTTTTATTAAGTAAGAAAACTAACTAATATTTTTTTGTAACTAAAGCTTATTAAAAAAAGTTCATGATAAAAGATATAAATATATTATAAAATATATTAGATAATAAATTAAAAAAAATAATACATGTTTTCTTTGTCATTTTATTCTTAGGTATTTAAAGGTTAAACACATTCATGAAATACCAATAATAATGTTAAGATGTATTATTACTCATTTGTTACGGATTTGTCTGTCATAGTGCACATAATTACTGGTCAAGTGCGAGTTACAACTGCGTCAGTGTTCCGTATCTATTAGAAAATAGTAGTTTTTCAAGTATTTATTTATTTTGCTCTAATTAAAACGCTTTGAGCAATTATTATAAAGTCAAAAAGTATTTATTCAATAAAATCACAATGATCGCTTTGAAACGTCTTAAAGCTAGGTGAATCTAGGTAATAGTTCCACGTTTTCCTCTCACTCGCACGTTTCGACATGTTGACATACAAAATCACTAATACCCATTTTCAAAAAATCGCAATGAACTATTTTGTGTGCAATTACTTTGCAAGCTGTTCAATAAAAAATCCTTTTTTTTCTACAGACTTTGTTAGTTTTCGTACTTATGCAAACGTGCGAGCGAGAGGTACATTAGCTGTTGTATTCACCATAATACCCCGTATACTTAGCTCAAATGCGCAGATAGATACATGGGCAAAGCGCGAAAGGCAACGCGTCCGGTAACGCAAGAGAGAGCGAGTAGCGTTGACGTTCGCATTGCCACGGACATGAGCTGAGTGTAAACGCACCTTAAGACGTTTTTTCCATAATTGTGCGGAAGTCCAAGAAATATCACTATTCGCCTGACGTACGATACGAGGAAAAACCGCGACTCTCGGCAACAAGTTGACTCAAACACGATTATTAGTTATTTGTAATGTAATGTCCTTTAATGAAGTTTATTGTCAATATGTCACGTGAGCAAAGCGTGCATTAATATTTATTTATTTGTTTAAGGAAGACTAACAGCACACCATACATATAAATCAAGAATACTATATAAAACAAAAGGCTAATAATAAGTCTCCACATATAGATATAGAAAAAAATATGTCATGCACTACAATAACATACGATAGTCTGCGTCTTAATATTTAGATAAAATAAAAATTTATAATGTCTCGTGTTCAAAGCTTGTTTTCGCAGTCACGTAGAGCTAACTTACGGTAGTCTGCGTCTTAAAATATAAAACAAATATAAGTTGTTCTATAATTATGCGACAAAGTGTTTTGATGAGGTGGCCCACCTGATGTTGTGTACTGAATTTTAAATTGGCTGAAAATGGCTGACGCTTTGGGTAATCTATATATATAAAAGAAAGTCGTGTTAGTTACTTCACTTATAACTCAAGAACGGCTGAACCGATTTAGTTGAAAATTGGTAGGGAGGTAGTTTAGAGCCAGGAGAAGGACATAGGATACTTTTTATCCCGTTCGACATCATTCCCGTGTGACTTGACATTTAACGTCAGTCACTATAAAACGTGGTATAACAAAAAAGATTCAGACTTGGAATAACAAAATTGACGTATAATGACAGCTATGTAATGTTTTTAATATAATTCTTTTTCCAAATTACATTTTAACTTATGTCATAAAATATTAAAAGAACCGTTTACATAGTTCCTTATCAAACCGCAGAAACCGAAAAAAATAACATTAAGATTACTTAAATGTACAGTCATTTAACTTCAGACTTCGTCCAAACACTCAGAAAGCAATTTAAACGCACCTATTTAAAGCTACAGGGTGGTTCCGGAAGTTCACTGACCTTCCCCATCCCTGTCTGGTAGGGTTGCTGTTTTTAGATTCAATAAAAAAGAGAGGAACTGTACCCCGAGTTTGGGTTGGTGACGCCCGTACCCGGATTTATATGAAACAACTAGTATTTTTAAACTTTCGCTATCATTAAAGTCAAAAGGTATTCAGTTGAATCATAAGAATCACTTTGAAACGTCTTAAAACTAGGTGAATCTACCTATATTATATCTACATAGAATACAAAATATTATTGAATATTACATAGAAAGAAAAAAAAAGTCTATCGCGATTTACCCCTGTTATTTGCCAGCGCTTGTAGTTATTGCGATATTTATTTTAAGGTAGGTTTACTACCTTGCTACTTTAAGGTGTTGACAAGACCTAATTTACCTCTCGCTCGCACGATTCGACATTTTGAAAGATATAAAATCTCTCAGCCTAATTTTGAAAAATCGCCAACAACCATTTTGTGTGCAATCACATTGCACACAGTTTGGTAAAAATTTCATTCTGATCGATGCAAGTTTTCATACTCCAAAGTTTGCTTATGTATGAAAACTAGAAAAGTAAACTTTGAAGTAGGAAAACATGTACCGATTAAAATGAAATTTTTACTAAACTGTACGCTATGTGATTGCACAGAAAATGGTTGTTTACGATTTTTTGAAAATGGGTTCAGTGATTTTATATCCTTCAACAAATCAAAACGTGCGAGCGAGAGTCACATTAGCTCTTGTCTTTACCTTAATAGGTGCCTACTGCCTTTGCCTATGAACTGAAGGGATGTCTGTCTAGCGGATCAAATCGTGATTATATTATTTAAAATATCATAGACAACCCTATTTCAAAGGGCTGAAAATAAAGTTAAGCTACAACGTGCGTATTCTGTGGCTGCGCTCTGGGAAATGCACCTCCATTTTGGTTGCAGACTCAATTATACAGTGGGGGGGTGTTTTTAAGCCTAGCTGCGACGTGGAAGCTTATGAATTAATTTTAAAATGTTCGTAGTGAAGAACGGTTTCATATTGATGTAGTTGTAGATGTAGTAATGGGAAATTTAAAAAGCTCCAAGTAAGACATAGGTTTATATTTGCCCATTGCCATTTTATAGCGGAGACTATAGAGGTACTGCAAAATCGTAGTATCTATTAGCCATAAGGCCGCCCTTTGTACTTGATCATTGTAATGATCTGTATATTTTTTGGGTACATTTATATCTTCATTCCATTATCTATCTAAATGACTTAACTGTAATGTTTTTTTTGTATTGGCATCTCGAAATGCCCTAACTTAAATTTACTTTAATTATCTATCCATTACTTATCTAGCCACTAACTTAAACTGAACCTGATGCATCATTTTTTTTTTCAGTTATCTTTTGGTTGTGTAAGGGGTGTTAGACACGTTTAAATGAATGTATAAAATAGATACGCATGTTTGGAATGGAGCATCGGTGACAGGATACGTATCCGGGTGCGCGGGATGCGGCTGATTAGCTTTTACACAGAATCTGGGACGAATTTAGCCTACTTTGAAACAGGAAGTGTATCAATTTAGACTGTTCGGATATCGGTAGCTAATGAGTTAATCGAAGTTATTATACACGGGTATTAGACTGTTCTTAAAGATATCGATAACTTATGAAATACACGGGTATGTCACGTTTTACCTTTTTTATTATCCCGACGTTGGCTATGTGTAATCGCGAGAGGTCTTATGAGTTTAATTATGAGTTGATTTGTCAATGGCGGGATTTTGTACCACATAATGTTTCTCAATATTTTTTGTGTTAAAATTTTCAGGCCTTTAAATAATATATACCTAACTGGTTTTCGATGCAGGATTACGCCCTTATCTCCTTATCCATCGTCGGCCACATCGTCGCTTACCATCAGGTCAGATTGTGGCCAAAGGACTGTCTATCAAATATAAAAAAAACTAATATATTAGAGATTCTGTTGCATAAATAAAAAATAAGAAATAGCCTGTTAATTGCATAGTAACTTACAATAGTATAGATACAATTTCTATTCAGCCAAGAAATACCACAAGGTCGTTCTAGTAACATCTGTTCTATGTCGAGCCTGAGTGCCGATACCAGAACTGGACTTCGCAGGAACGAATTGTAATTTATTTTTGGTTTGTTCGCTAACTATTAAATAACTTCTTTTATTTGGAGTGAAAAAGAAAACTGAGGCGGCAATATTTCTAAACAACAAGCTAATGCAGCTAGCAGATGGCCCGCCCATTTCCTCGTAAGTCACGAACGATATGAACGAGCCCTACGATGCACTGCCCTGCGTCCAACTTAAGAACTCAACATACAGCATCAAACCAACCATCTTTTATATAGGCTCCTCTCCATCCAAAGGTTGTCTGGAAGAGATCGCTTGTTAGCGATAAGACCGCCCATTGTACATATCTCTAGTTGTTATTCCTTGTTTAATTTTTTTGTTAGTTTGTAAGGTGTACAATAAAGCATTTTCATACAATCATTCAATCATACAGATGTTAAGCCTCATGTGCCTATAATTTCACACACTTCGAACCTAAACACAGTAACGCTTTTTTTGGACGGCATGGAAAGGAATAACCAATTTTAAATGCATAATTGGATTAATGTGAACACACGACCCTACAGTCAGAAAGCGGGCTAACTTCCACTGGACCACCGGAGTCCAAACTAACCTAAACTCTTTTACACCGATCTATATTTAAACAAATAAACCCAAACAAACGACCTCAGTACATAGTGCTCGATAGTCTGCGGCCCCGAACTAGCACACTCCTTACTCAGAAAGGCAAACCAAGTACGAAAACGCTCCCATGCCCTGCGCCCGCGCCGAAATTAGCACGCACGCGCAAAACTACAACGCGCAGGGTTGTCACTCGCGCTCATTTATTTTTCCTGACTGGAAAGGCCGGCGGCCCGATTACGCTAATGTCTGGCTATCTAGATGGCTTTATTAATTTATTTATTTAAAACTATCACACAAAACAATGTTGTGCTAGGAGGACTTAATGCTGATAGCATTTTCTACCAGTCTTGCCTGGGCGTGCAAAAAGATGGTGTGGCTTTCAGTTTGACATTTAATCAAAGGAATAAAATACTCTCTGACGAGAGCATTTGATTCCCATAGTGTAATAGCAACATATGGATGAATCTAGTATCTAAATTCCTTGTGATGGATGCTGAATTCCTTGGATGAATGGGAATCAAATGTCAAACTGAAAGCCATCTCGATAGCCAGACATTAGCGTAATCGGGCCGCAGATCACGATCAAGATGTTTTCTGGTGTCCTTCTGCTGAACTTTAAGAGCTTAGTTCTTCCTCCAATTGAATTGCTACTTCATTTAATAAATAGGTATTTTGTTCGTATTTATTATCGAATTATGTACCTAGATAAATAGATGACTTATTAAGAAGCATATGGCCCATCTAATGGCCACGATAGGAACGTGCTCTAATATTTATCTATTTAACCAGAACAGATGATGCACTGCCCTGCGTCCATCAACTTGAGGCATACAGATGTTAAGCCTCATGTGCCTGTAATTACACCGGCGACCACACTCTTCAAACCGAAACCTGCGTTGCTGCTTGGCGGCAGAAGCGTGGTGGTAGTACTTCCCCGGACGAGCCACACACAAACACATCTACTAACAGTACATCATATACTACTACTGTTAAAAACAGCATAACGGATTATTTTTTCAATAGCGAATACAAAAAATGGTCTAAGGTCGACAGGGAAACGGAATATTGAATTGCTTTGAAGAAAAAACTGTTCAAACACAAAAATAACACGAACATGATATAGTGTTGTCAGATCGAGTTCACCTTGAGTTTAAGTTAATGACATTTAAGCATAGGCTTCTAAGAGTTTGAGTTGGCATCCCTACACAAAAGTCAAAGTCAAGAAGTATTTATTCAATTGAATCGTCACACTTTGAAACGTCTTAATGCTAGGTGACTCTAGGTGCCAGTTCTACGCGACCCAAGCCTAGAAGAACAGGCAACGTACGGCTGAGTTCCTACCGTTTTTTTATTTTATCTTTGCTACAATGATTGTTTCTTCCATCAAGTTGTATTATATACACTGGCCTGCAAAAATAAGTACCACACTTTTAAAATTGCAATATCTTTGTACACAAGATATACTTTCGAATCAAAAAGGACTCGAAAAAGAGTTTAATTTTGTACATTAAAACTACATAGTCGGCCACTTTGTTAAAATGGCTGTAGTACAATAGCGTCAATAACGGCCGTCAAATGTTTTCCTCCGCGTTTTGAAAAACCTAAGCTCAAAGAAGCGAAACTTTGTGTAATTAAGACCAGTTACGCGCAAATGCACTCACCAGTAGGTTTTTTCTTAGTTTTAGGAGTTAAATAAAACTATGAATGTTTCAGACATGTCGTGGGAACACTCCGTATTGATGCAAAACATTCGTTCTTTTTATATTATAATAGGTGTCTAGAAGAGGTCGCCTGTGATAAGACCGTCGATTGTTAGACAAACCAACTGTACTATAACTGTTTTTATATTCTTATCCATGCCGTCCTGAATGAAGTTCTATTTCGTTTTTTTGTTTTTAGTTTCCCCGTTTTAAGTTTTGCTTTGTCGGTTTTTTGTCGAGATAGGTTAGGCACCAAGAAAGAAGTTGATACACGTCCACTTGTAGCCAATCACAAGTTACAATCAGATAGGGCTCGCCCGGGGAAGTACCGCCATGCCTATTTCTACCGCCAAGCAGCAACGCTGTGTTTCGATTTGAAGGGTGTGGGTTATTAATATTACATTTGTATGTGTCAAGTTGATGGACACAGAGCAGTGCTTCCAAGGGCATGTTCTTGTAGGCCGAAAAATGTTTAAGTTCGTTTTCAAGCTGTTTTTATTGAGATCTTCAGCGATTAGGGAGTCGTGGAGACGTCATAAATAAATGCACAGAAGGATTGACTACTTTATCCTAAGCTTGATTGTTGCGACAACCCTAGCCCACATGTACGCTGCGGGGGTGACCTCATCCTATGACACACGACGCGGAATAGACGGATCGTCGCGTCCCGTGCATTACAACTCAACCACCACTGGTCCTGTCTTTATCATCCTGCGAAATCAGGGTAGAAATAGTACATTGTTCACCGAAAGAAGTGACCGATTACCGTCGAGGGTGTCGTTTGAAGCCCTCGCCTACGGCTCGGGCTTTAAAACACCCGAGATCGGGAATCGCACTTTCTCTCGAGTGGTACATAGTGCTTTATACTACACCTAGGAGGAAAATAAAAAACTAAAACTGAATCCTCAAACAACACACAAATTGAAAATGGCGCCAATGGCGTCTGCAATTTTCACATGTTCTTTTTTCAAATTGTTTATCCTGCCGCCGCAGGGTCGCACTGCCAGCCCGACACCATCCAACATACAGCTAGTGGCCAGTGTCATTTTGCGAACTTGGAGATAAAAACTCACTGTAAAAACTTTTTGGCTTTTGATATTTAGGTTACCGGCGCATAGTCTTACCCAAAATTAAAAAAGAAAACATTACCCCTCTGAGACGTTGTCATAATTGCTTCTAATTGGACCAACTTAAACATGAGCTTACAGAACCTAAAACCTTTTTTAAGTCACTTAAAAAGGCTATGCCCATTTTATGTTAAAATGGGCATAGCCTTTTAGAAGAAACATATTGTAAGATAACAAGTAGATAGGTACCTTATCTAAAACAATAAATCAACGTTCAAGTATAAGGGTCTGAAATTTAAGAATGTATAGACAGCGACAAAAGTATATAAAAAAAATTTTGATGATCGCAGGCAGTGCTTCGGGTACGTTCGAGCATAGTTTTCGAGGCAATGCTTTGTTATAGGTTATGGTTACCACTTAACATCAGGTGGACCATCGTGTTACATCAGGTGGACCATCGTGTTCCATCAGCAAGTAGAATAAAAAAAATGGTACACATTCTACACAACACTATGTAACCCCAAAGTAACCCAAGCTTGTACTATGGGAACAAACATTATGCACATCACACAGATGTTTGATTTGTCGTTGACTGTACCATAAATAAAAGGTATATAAAAAGGTCATTGACACCTGATATTGTTTATATAGAATTGAAACCATTGTGTAATAAAATTGTAATGAATGTTTTAATTTTTACAACGTGAATGCAATAACCAAGTTTAAACCAGAAAGTGTAAACCAATAAATCAAAGGCATCAATGTACTAGTTGCGCCCCGCGGTTACACTCGCGCAGTTTACGTCCCGGTATTCCCACGGGATAAAATGTAGCCTATGTTAGCACATAGCTCTGGAATAGCTTCCAGGCTATCTCTCTGCCAAGTTTCATCCATTTCCGTTCAGCCGTTCATCTAGGTGCCAGATCCACGCGATTTTTGCCTTGTAGAACCAGGCAACAAACTTACGACGATATATTAAATAATTCTCCTATAAAACGTGACATCTTAGCAAGTCTAGTGTATTCTAACTAACACAAATAGCCATGAGATCATTCATCGGCCAGATAAACCATCTCAGGTTGACCTCTAAGCTTTGTTGCCATCAAACAAAAATAAACAAGGCGTGACACAGCGCGGGGTCTCGCTGACTGGTTGCCTGAACGAACTGAATAATTATTGGAACCGAAGTGTGGCTGTTTTGGTGCGTCATTTGTCGTATTATGAATATCTGTTCAATAGAAAGATGGCGAATGGAAAGACGGGTTAAGTCCAAGGCAATCTCTTTAAAAACAACTTATACGGGATTCCCTACTCCTTCGTGGCGATGCATTAGCAAAACAAGATTTTTTACACCACCAGCTGATGGAACAAGCAGATGGCCCACCTGATGTTAAGTGGTAACCATAACAAAGCATCGCCTCGTAAGTCACGCACGATAGGAACGTGCCCTACGATGCACTGCCCTGCGTCCATCAACTTGAGGCATACAGATGTTAAGCTTCATGTGCCTGTAATTTACAACTGCGACCACGCTCTTCAAACGGAAACACAGCGTTACAGCTTGGCGGCAGAAAAAGGCGTGGTGGTAGTACTTCCCCAGCCGAGCCCTTCACAAAGAGCTCTACTATACTATACTACATATAAGATAGTAAGGATACTGATTGTTTAAAACAGTATTGTTGCCTGTTCTTCTAGACTTTGGTCTCGTTGAACACCTATATATTCACCTAGTTTCGAAACCAAAGAGATCAGCTTTAAAATGTATGTTCAGTAATCCAATTATGATAATTATTTTTATGGTACCAAGTTAGAGGTACTCTTTATTCTTTATTGCACACAATTAGAACATACAGTAAACTTAAATAAAAAACATGTACAAAGGCGAGCTTAACCCTAAAAAGATTTCTCTTCCAGCAAACCTTGAAGGATTGTGAGGTATACTCTATCCAATAAAATATTAAAATCAGTCTACTCTGTAAAAAGTTATGCGCGGTCATAAATAAAAAATACACGCGTCGACTACGTCCTCCGTTTTTTTCGTCGGTAAAAATTTAAGAAGTACCTAAATAAGAAAAACTAGGTTAAGAACCTAAGTTCGTTGATACTTCAGCCAACGTGATGTCAATACTGTCCGCAAGAATTAAAAAACAGCGCACTGCCAAGAAATATTTCCTCGCTAACGCAGTTTGATTTAACCTATTTTAGTTCTAACCAATTTAACGTTTGCTTGTATAAAGTGACCCAGTTATGTTACCAAAAGTGTGCTTTTGCTAGGAGTGAATCGGGATGGATTAGTAGAAGTAGGCCAAAGAATAGGATAGATTGTGGGAAAGATGACATGGGTGCGAAAGGAGTGACTGAGATGACGGATGATAGAGAAAAGTAAAGAGAAAGTACCTGCTGCACTGATCCCATATGAAGTGGGATAAGAGCAAGAATAGGATGATGATGAAGGGGTTCACTGAAATGATGACGACTGAGAAGGAAATATGTTCGATTCAAAGTAAACATAAATGGTCAAATTATATGCTTCAAGCGTAAAAGATTCATCGATACAGCATAAAGCAACTAAGAAAATATTCAAATAACAACTCATCAAGGTAAAACCGACTTTAAATGCACTGGGAAATACACTCTTACTATCGCAAAAACTATTTAACTCGTCAGATCTGACAAATGGGACCACATAGCAAACACCAGCTTTCAAAAAAAAAACATCAATATTAGTCCACCTATATAGTAAAAAGTTATGAGGTAGCAAGCATCTAGGTATCTACTATTTAACCTGTTGGCACCCACTGCTAGGTATTAGGTCTCCCCCTCTCTATTACGCCAAGTCTTTCCAGTCAAACAAACATAAACAAAACAGTCGATTTAACCTTCTCCTTTTATGAAGTCGATTAAAAAGAGGAATATACAATCTATCAATAAAACTGAGATAAAAAACTATAAGGCTAGAAGAAATTAGCAGAAAGGATACCTACATAACGCAGATATTTGTGTCGATCCTGTTGTTGCATTATCCTAATCTAACCTAATCTGACAGCTCTAAAATTATAGCCGTCCTTGTTGTTTCGGTCTTTAGAAAAGGATGGCAATATTTAGTCAAATTAGGTTAAGTTAGGAAAAGAACAGAAATGGCATATTATAAAAGCTCAAATCCACATTCGAAAGAAACAAGTACCTAAATCACAATTAACTGTCAGTTGGGATAAAACACTGTTCGCGGATCGGACATCAAACGTAACAATTATGTTTCCACTATCGCCAAGGTCGGTGGTTTTCCGCACTGAAATTATCCTGTTTCTGGCTAACATTTAAAATTCGAGTAAACTTATTGTCAAAGGGATTCAGAGATTTTATATTTATACTCTTTGGAGATAATTTTCTAGTCACGTCAGTCCAAAGTCGAGTCAGTCATTTGTTTTGAAGAAAATGGTGTCGGTTTTCTTCAAAACATTCGAAACATTTTCGGTCAAATCAGATATCACGTCATCATCCACTTTCATTCCAAATGCTTACACTTTGCGCTAAGGCCTCAAGTAATGTTGGTTAAAATAACACCGAAATTACACAACAAAACTCAAAATAACACTAGAAAAACAGTGAAAATGCTATGTTGCTTGCTACGTAAAATGACAGAAAACGAATTTTCGTACAAATTTATTGATTGACACTGTTATGTCAAGGTGACAGATGACAATAGATTCTAAAGCCATTTTAGCTATTGGAGGTTCCATAATGAATATGAATAAAGCAGTCAGTCTATAGCTTTTTGTGTTTTGTCATGTTTATTGCTTGGTTCAAAGGTTTACCATTTGTTGTGTAGATTTGATTATTTGAAAAGATCTTCCTGTAGCTATGTTTGATCGTTCTGTCATGACACCTTGACATTGAAGTTAATATTAATATGATCACAGAACTTGTTTCAAAGGAGTAGCTTTAGCCTTACAGCATTATCATTGAATTGAATGCCTCTAGTCATGTTTACTGTGAAAATTGCGTCATTATCGAATATAACTTGTCTTATACTGTTGAGGATTTACCTCGTTTTCTTTGATGCTATTATATATTGCAGTGACCGTGTATAAGAAACAGTGGTAAATAATGAAAAAAAAAGACCCTTTCTTGTCTATATTCAACTAATTGATAAGATGATCAAAGACATTATCACTGTGACCTGAATGTAATGAATTAAAATTAAAAAAAGTTTTATGACCTCAACAAAAGTGCACAAAGTGAAATGAGGCTCTGTCTCCTGGACAAACATTATCTGAGGCCCAGAAGTCATTACTTCTATTATTTTCCTTCCTTTTCTGTCAAACAGCGTTGCCACAGCCTAGTAGGGTGCCGTTTCTGTGTTTCGGTCTGAAGAGTGTGGTCGCCGGTGTAATTACAGGCACATGAGGTTTTACAGCAGTATGCCTCAAGTTGATGGACGCAGGGCAGTGCATCTTAGGGCGCGTTCCTATCGTGCGTGACTTAGGAGGCAATGCTTTGTTATAGGTCACGGTTGCTACTTAACATCAGGTTGGCCATGTGCTTGATTAATTAGCTAGTACCTATAAAAAAATCTTCGAAGCTTTTTGTGGCTTAAAGCAATCGAATCTACTCAAAAAGTATAAAAGGTCGTTTATTCTATTAAATGACATAATCTTTATACCTATGTTCAGTTGCTATACCTACCTATAGCATACTAATAAGTATAGCATCATAGGTACAGGAAATATTAAAATTCCACGCCAATATTAGGTATTGGCCATGCTTTTGACGTTTGCCATATGTGTCCTTAAATTATCGTGGTGTGACCACTGTTACTAGCTTACTTACTGAGTTTTATTTAAATACCCAGTAGATACCTACATAATATTTTCATAATAAATGATTAAATACAATATATTATTATAACGTATGTCTTAATAACGTTTTATTAAATATGGAATTAATGTTTTTATTGATTTTGTATAAAACCTTATTAAAAGAGGGCGACAATCCATAACGCCATAAAAAGACCATAAAAATCGTACCCCACTAACGAGCCGAGACGTGAATCCAAACAAAAGGGCATCCAAAATAGCACATTATGCCAAAAACGTCACTACACATCACATCACAATAAAGGGCAATGTCATTGCCTTTAAATAATTAAAAAAAAACTCATACACTTCATCCACACTTTCTATATACAATTCCAAATTTGAACGCGCGTCAGACTATCGCGGCAAAGCCCCGGCGACTGACCCGCGAAAGAAACAGTATAAACAATGCGAGCGAACGAGACGCACGTACCGTGCACCTGTGCACTTACAATTGAATGATCGTTGGAGCGAAACAGAAGTAAAACATTCCTGTAATTAAAGCGAGAAAGAGAACTCACAAACATTTTTGTTGTCCGAGACTAAAATGACGTAAGTGTAGTTTTTAACAATTAAAATTTTACTTTAATGTCATGGAATAAAGTGGTTTTTCGGGATGTATGAACCAGTAAGGCTTGTGAGTCAGCCGGTTGATTGCCAGGGTCAACATATGGCAAAAAGGTACGTCTGTATCTGTAGCCAAATTCCTCAAGCCATGGAACAAAACGTTTTCGTATAGATTTATCGATTATTTTAATAACAGCTGTTTAAATAAGAACTTAGCTAATAAATATTTAATTATAGATTTGTTGGTATATCGACTATCGTACGTTAAATTGAATTGTGCCGTTACGCGATTCATTACAAAACTATGGTTTAATACGACAAAACGTGCAATAAAACATGAAAACGTCATAAAGCCGCAAATGTCAAAGTCAATGTTATAAATGAAATGACAACTTTGACATTCAAGAAAGTTCCCACGCGTTCCGCGAACGTTTGAAATCAACTTCCTTCGGTTGAAAGTGTTCAGATGAAAACTGTAAATACTGAGAATCAATACCTTTAATGTAATTTTAGTTCAAGTTGTTTATAATTTGGTTATTTTAGCGCCGGAGCGCTAACACGCTTCTGTGAATGAATGTGTAACTGAATCCCACGATTGAAGAACGGTTAAAAACGAATATAATATTTAAACTCGCAATTTTTTATTATGATACTTTTTTATAACCATCGCATTATTTTTTAATTATAATAAATTCAACATGTTATACTTGTAAAACGATATTAACATATTGAAATTATTATTGCTTAATAACAAACTTATGTTTATGCTTAAGTTAGGTAGGTACCTTTCTGTTGATTCCAAATTGATAGTCAGTGTTTATTTCTTACTGGCGATTTTGAGTATTTTTGTCCATTGTTAGTAATATTTGATTACATTATGGAAGACAAAAAAACTTTTTCCTTAAAATAACAATATCTATGTATTTTCCGGCAGTTTACTATAGGTAGTCCGAATAATAATCAGACTTGTAGTTGTAATATAAAAAAAAATTTTTTTGTTACGTTCAAGCAATTAGGAACAGCTGTTTGCTTAGGTACTTCCGCCCAGCTTACGTTTTTTAAATTTAAATTGAAACGAGTTAAACGACATCAACTTTCAAATCCACCAACTTCTTTCCGTCCCGCTGTATTTTGTCAATAACTAACCTTTTTTCGTTTATGTTATTTTAATATCCTAACTTTTAAATGTAACGCTTAGATTCGCCTACGTTTCAAAGTGATCGCCATGACATTATTGATTAAAGCAAGGTTTTTGTATTGTAATCGAACTTGCAACTATTGTTTCACACAGCCGCCGAATCCCCGCTACGCCACAATGATTTACAAAAACCTAATTTTGTTACTTATTAAACTTTGTGATTGACTGTACGATACAAAGTTTCTTGTCTATTGTAGGCTTTGATCTCGAGGAACTGGCGTACCTACCTTCACCTAGTATAGTCATAGTCACTATCACTACATAGTATAAAACAAAGTCGCTTTCTCTGTCCCTATATCCCCATGTCCCTATGTCCCTATGTATGCTTAAATCTTTAAAACTACGCAACGGATTTTGATACGGTTTTTTTAATAGATAGAGTGATTCAAGAGGAAGGTTTATATGTATAATACATGCATGATATCTGCACCCGTGCGAAGCAGGGGCGCGCAGGCGGGTCGCTAGTCTATCTAAATATATTTAACTCAAAGGTGACTGACTGACTGACATAGTGATCTATCAACGCACAGCCCAAACCACTGGACGGATCGGGCTGAAATTTGGCATGCAGGTAGATGATATTACGTAGGCATCCCCTAAGAAAGGATTTTGATCAATTCTATCCTTAAGGGGATAAGATAGGAGATGAAAGTTTGTATGAAACTTTGAATTCTTTGGCGCGAGCAAAGCCGCGGGTTCAGCTAGTATAGTATAAGACGTTTCAGTGATCCTTGTGTTTCTACTGAAAAGACCGCTTTGATTTTAATTTTGAATGAAACAGTAACATTTCAGTCAGTTTTGGTTCACAGAAATAACTATTAACAGTCAGATGAATTAGGCCGATTCTAGGGAGATACCAATCAAGCCGGCGCGCAGTTGGAAAACTGAATGTTCCAAGTAGAGGGAAATGTTTATCAACACCTACTGAAACCTGGATCAGAGTTCAGTTAAATATTCATTTTATAACATCTGTTCTTCATCATCCGTTTCATCATTCATTTTTAAGTTGATTTTAATATTCTAGTTGTTATTTTTTACCTGTATTATACTGTTATGATTGTTTATTATTATTGTCTTGAAGTGTTTATGTTTTTGTTGTTGTTTTTAATTTTTATGTAAATGTTAGATTTCTAGTTTTAACGTATTAGATAAGTGCCTATCTGTAAAGTTAGAACTAGGTGTAAGTAAATAAATAAATACGTACCTAGATATATCTGTGAGGAATTCCGTGGAAGAACGAATGTCAGCTCGCTGAATTAGAAAATTGAAGTTTCTTCTACTTGCCTCTTCTAGGCTTTAAGGTTGACACACGTGCTTATTTTTGAGCCAAAAGCATGCTTTTTTCGAGCCTTGCTCAATAAAAGCACGTGCGAACAGGTCGTGCTAGTAAATGAGCATGCTTATTTGGTCGTACTTCGGTTCATTTTTGAGCATGCTCAAAAGAACCTTTAGTCGCGTGGACCCGACTCCTAGACTCGCCTAGCTTTAAGACGTTTCAAAGTGATCTTTGATTTAACTGAATAAGTACCTTTGACATTGTGATAGCATCATCATCAGCCTGTAAAGTACACCAATGGACACGGGATTTTGAATAGTCACAAAATCAATTTGAAACGTCTTAAACCCAATTAAAACGAGGTGATCTAACGAAATACGTAATTGGTCATCTGCTGCACCTATTCATTGTTTGCAGTGACGTCATAGGTTTGGACAATGGACACCTAAGATTAAAATCTGTTTGTCTGTTCGTCAAGACAAGCTAGTGTCGAACCATGCTCAGAGAAGGGTTCCGAACTACAAATAAACCGTAGGCATAAGAACTTGGCATAGAATTGCCTGTCAAACTTCCCAGATCGTGGAGGGAGCAACATCTGGTAACAATTAAGTCCACCCAGATGTTGATGCAGCAAGCAGCAGATTGCTGCTGTTTGCTGCACCAACAACATCTGTTAGAACTCGATTACAGTAGGGCAGTGTAAGTTTTTTATACAACTGGCTGATGGAACAAGCATATGGTCCACCTGATGTTAAGTGGTAACCATCACCTATAAAAAGCATTTCATCGTAAGTTACGCGCGATAGGAACGTGCCCTACGGCGCTTGAGGCTTACAGATGTGAAGCCTCACGTGCCTGTAATTCATAAGAGAACAAGACGAGTACTTCTAAGATGAATATTTGATAAGTCAAATATCAACACTTGTTACAGAGCACAATACCGATGATGTCACGGTCGAAACGAACAAACACAGGTTTACAAACATCGTCCAACTCAATAGAAGATAATAACGAATTAAACAATAGCATGCTATAATTTGAGACCTCATTGCTTAGTTCAGTAACTCCGCCTTCTGCACTGTAGCCCGTGGGTTCGATCCCCACCGAGAACACTTTTTTCTTACACAACTAGCTGATGGAACAAGCAGATGGCCCATTGATGTTAAGTGTCTTAAGAAAGTCTTAAGAAAAATAAAATTAGCTCATTTCTAATACCTCTATTATGATGGGTACACACGTACGTACAAGCTCAACGAGCATGTTTCATCCGAGCATGGATCTACAAACATTGTTACAGACTTGCGTGGTACACACGTTTCTCGAGATGGAGCAAGTTTAACGAGCATGAAAGTACGTGTGTACCCGGCATAAGGGATGACGGTAACAAAATCCATCGCGACTTAAGATCCCCAGTCACGGTAGATATCCCCTCAGGTCTCTGTACCAAGTACTTACAGATTATTTGAGAAAGTCTTAGAGCCAGAGATACACCAAATTAAATTTGGCACAAACCCACATTTAGCAATAGTTGGTATTTCATTCCGTGACAGGTTGCAAGCCCATCGCCGCTGCTAGATACAAACTGGTCTCCTCACGGTGTTTTCCTTCAACAATATAATAAGCGCTTATAAACAAAAGGAATAAAAATAGCGAAGGACATTTATAAATACTGTCGCCACAATAACCCATTTATTTATCGCGTGTGACACAATTTGTATAAATTAGCAACGCGTGTGTTAGTCTACAAATAAAGTTATGGGTGTGAAATGTTTCAAACAGCTAGTCTAACATTAGTTTTGAGCTTTGAAGAAGTAGGAACCGTTCGCAACTACTTTAAGAGTAGCAGATATCTTCAGCTGGAAGAGCATTAGTGATATTATTTTATTTCATTTTATTTATTTAAAAAAAGAATAAACAACATCTAAACGTGAAACGGCAAGTGCAGGGCATAATGTATAAAGCTCTTTGTGTGAAGCTCGTCCGGGTAAGTACTACCACCACGCTTATTTAAGCCGCCAAGCAGCAACGCTGCGTTTCGGTTTAAAGAGTGTGGACTGGACACCGTCTCATCAGAATCAATGCGTTTTTGATCGGAAACCTCAGAAATCGACATAGAAACTAAAATGAAAGTAACTGGCAGTTCCGGTCCGAATCGTTTCTCGTTTTTCTTCAAGCCCCAAGCAGCCTGTGACCATGTCAGCGCAGCTTAACTAGCCCAGGGTTGTATCAAACGACCCACAGTACGAGCACATATTATGCTAATTGGACATTAATATTTACACAATACATAACCACAATGCAACCCACAGCTATTATTAAAAATAACGTGTTTTATATAGGACAAACAAAACTGGCCCAAGTTTAAACCCTTGGAGAAAACATTTTCTTTTTGTAGGATATTATAACGTTGGATTTTTTTCCATATTTATTATTAATCTCAAAAAAAAACAGCCTTTACCTATTTGTAGGACCAGTGGAATATATCAAATAGAGACTATATGTTAAAAATACTTTTATGAAATCACAGTCAAACGCTTCTCCGATGACTAATAAATCAATCAGTGCACCTACAACTCTATATAAAACAGAAACCATTTTCAGTGTAGGATAGCTCTGTTACAAGCTATTATTCGCCTTACTACGGGAGATTTAGAGGTGATTATTTCAATGTAGATGGATGATGTCATTTTCATAGTGGGAGGGTCTAGGTCGAAATGACAGAGTGCCTAGCATAATATGTCGTTGACAATTTGCGAGATCGATTTAAGCAAGTTTTTAGATGCACTAAGTTGTGTCATTATTACTAGTACATTTCAGACCCTTTAATGGGTATATTATAAACTTAAATTTGAGGCCTAAGTGTGTCATGTTTTTCGTCTTCAGTATTTCAATTCAAACTATTATAAACGCCGCGACGCATGCATCCGAAACAAAAAGCACCATAAACAAAATTACTTCAACACGGCCGCGGTTTTTTGTTGGTAAAATGAACACGGATTATAAGCTGCTAGCGTTAAGGGCGCCTAAAGTATTGCTATTTTATTTGTCTACTATTCTTGAATATTTTATTTGTCTATTAGTCATTCGTAACCAAAGAGTTAAATATTGCAAAGAGTGACCAAATTAATTCTGCCTTCAGGAGACTTCATATATCAGTCACTAGAAGCTAAGTTATTCACACAAACACATTTTAAATCAAAAATTAACTGGAAAAGCCAGTTTTTACATAATAAAAACTTGATAATTACTATCGAAGGTTGAAAAACATAGCTCAATAAAATAAACATTAAAAGTACAAAAAAAGTAATCTTCTGGCCTCTGTATGCATTTGTGGAGCTGACATCATCGCTCTTAGATCACTCGCGAAATGATAAGTTCTTGCTAAAGTGACATAACCAAATTTAAATTGTAAACAAAACTACGTCTGCTTCATGTCGAGAATTTTAAGATTCTGCGTCAAAGAAAGGAGCGTTTGATTTTCGTCTATCTTAAGGTGAAGACAAGAGCTAATGTGACTCGCTCGCACGTTTTGATTTGTTGAAGGATATAAAATCATAGAACCCATTTTCGAAAAATCACAAACAACCATTTTGTGTGCAATCACATTGCGCACGGTTTAGTAAAAATTTCATTTTGATCGATACAAGTTTTCTTGCTTAAACGTTTACTTTTATAGTTTTCGTACGCAAACTTTTGAGTAAGAAAACTTGCATCGATAAATATGAATTTTTTACCAAACTGCGTGCAATGTGATTGCACACAAAAAGCTTGCGATTTTTCAAAATTATGCTTAGTGATTTTATATCTTTCAAAATGTTGAATCGTGTGAGTGAGAGGTACATTAGGTGTTGTCAACGCCTTAAAGCGCATTAACATAGCACAGCGCCATCTAGTATCAATATGGATCTAACATTGAGTCTCTGTACTATATTACTGCATGTAACATTTGTTTTTTCCTTTGTGTTGTGCCATTCAGTATTTAAAAAAGCATAAAATTTATTTAATTTATGGAAGGAAAAACTTTTTCACACAGATTTAGCAAAATGTTCGCTCTTCAAAATGTGCGAAGGGTTTTTTTAAACGCCAATACGCCTAAATCCGTCGATCGACTGCTATTCTCGCACTTTTGCATTCGCGGTAGTGCGTATTCTAATTTGATTTTTATTTCGATTACCATTGAGTGTAATTTAAAACATCCCGCGTCAAGACGCAAATTTATCACAAGCTATTTATTGAACTTTCATGTGAAATTGATACAAAAAGTCCACCTCTTATCATTATTCACGACATACCAGCATGACCTAAGGTCAAGCAACTATTTTTTCATCTGTTGAGGTCAGCACTATCAGTTGTTGACCTTTTTCTGGGAAATTCAGTTATTCTTAAACAAGTCAAAGTCAAAGTCAAAGTCAAAATATGTTTATTCAGTAAAATCACAAGGACCATCTTGAACCGTCTTAAAACTAGGTGACTCTAGTGCCAGTTCCACGCGACCAACACCGAGAAGAACAGGCAACAAACTCGGCTTGGTATCTATCGCTCTTTTATATGATCCTCGTTACAATGTAATAAAATACCTACACTATTGAAGCTATATAATACAAAGTAATCTAACAGAAAAGGAAAAGTAAACAGATTCATAAATTGATAGTATAGTCAAACAACAATGGAGAAAAAAAATAAAAAATCGTTTTTTAAATAACATAATAGTAAAGACATTGCAGATATGTTAGCCGTCGATGGGCAGAGCGACCAGGACATCAGGCCACGCACTTTTATCATTAATATAACTATCTATAGTATAGTAAGCTTTCCTTATCAGATAATTCTTAATGTACACTTTAAATTTTTTAATAGGAAGCCCAGTGACACTTTCTGGGAGTTTATTATAGAAGCGTATACCGTTCCCCATGAACGAGCCATTTACCTTTTGTAATCGAAATTTCGGAATGCATAATTTATTTTTATTTCTAGTGTTAACGTTATGTGCGTCACTCTTTTTCTTAAAGCTACCTATGTGTTTATGAGTGTACAATAAATTTTCAAAAATATACTGTGAAGTTACTGTGAGAATATTAATTTCCTTAAAACGCTCCCTCAATGAGTCACGTGGTTTCATTTTATAAATGGCAACACAAAACAAGATGTAATATTATCATTGGTTTTATTGTTTTTTAATAGGCCTTGATAAGCGTAATGGTTTTTCGTCGTCGTTTGTTTCTTAACTCTATTAGTATTAAGGCAAGAATTGGTGTCTTCTAGACGTTAAAAATCTGTCAATGTATATTAAAAATCTGTCAATGTATATTTTAAGATTTCGTATGTGGTTGGTATGCTTCCCAACTGAAATTGTAAAATGGTTTCGCCACAAATTTTACGTAGATTTTTCAAGGGAAACCTATTTATTATCCAAACTTTCGATGTCGGGGTTTTTTCAGGAAATTCAAAGTTTTGGATTTTAAATTGGATTCTTGGTATCTAGTTAACCTAATTCAATAAAAATCTAGTAAATCTAGTTACAATTAATAACATTACACTAGCATGTGCCAGCGGCTTCGCTTGCGTTTTTACAAAAAACACTTATACTCACAAGTCATAATTTTTTTTAAATCCCGTTTGATTTCATTAAAAAAAGAAATCAAGACCAATATGAAATTTACATTGGTCTTCTTCTTCTTTTTTATTATGGGACCTGTCCGTCATTCGACAGACATCCTAGTGTCAAGTAAAATAACTAAAATGCTTTTAAGTCAATGCGGTCGTCATTTGTTTTAAAGGAAACCGCGCCATCATTTTGTTTTTAGGTAGTGCACATTTTCCGAAGGGGAAACTCCATTGGTGCACGAACGGATTCAAAATCATGACCAGAAACAGGTATTTAAAATATCGCATCCTCATTTTACAGAAAACAGAAGTAGACAGCCCTACTTAGAACTAATTAACGGCAAAAAACATTGTATTTTTAGCTTAGCTTTGCGTTGGCGAGTCGTACACGCGCGTTCCTTTTATTTTATGACGATAAATCATGTGGGTTACCAAAACAATCGCCTTCAGTTATTAGGACATTAAGGTTGGTCCAGCTGATGTAGGAACCTTGGTCCAGCTACAGTCCTTGAGTCAGGAGGCCTTTAGGCGGCCTTACAGCCCATCACTAACTAGAAACATGCTCATACGATCTCATTTCGCATTTGAAATACTGACGTAGTTTTGAATAAACGCGGTCAGTTTTTTTATTCGGTTTAGTATACGCTTGAAAACAGAAAACCCAATGCAAAAAACAAATCCACAGGTTTTTTTAATACCATTGGCTGATGAAACATACAGATAGCTCACCGGATGTTAATCGGTAACCATCACCAAATCATTGCCTCTTCAAACCGAAACACAGCCACGCTTTGCCGCAGAAAAATGCTTGGTGGTAATTCTTCCCCGAAAGGCACACAAAGAGCTATGCAACTCTTTATCAACTCAACATAGAATCATGGTTCAACTCCTCAGATGCGGAACGTCATGATGATGAAAAACATCAACATTGTTGATGGCTCGTAGCCTCAATGTGTTAGGGAACTCGCCAGAGCACGTACGTCACACGCCACTATTTTGCTATTTACGTGTAATACTTCTACAATTGAACAAGGATGTAATGATTTATGATTTTATAGACAGGTAATTTGGTGTATTGTATAAAATAGCTACCTATCATCTTCGTGCACTATCCTTTCGATTTGTTCATAATAACACAAAGGTTTACTAGAAGAGAATGCTCTCTATTAAGTTCGCCTATGGCTTTCAGACTTTTCAGTGAACCTTATGATTCAATTGAATCTTGACTTTTTTGACTTCACTTTAAAACGTATTAACTATTTTGAATAAACCGAAGTTACCCTTTCTTCAAAAATAAACAAAGGTTAACTGAAAGAGAATGCATTAAATTCGCCGTAATGATTCATTTTTCTCTGTGCATTAAAGAAATTTCTATCTATTAATGTGACTCGTATGTTATTTAAGGCGCAACAAAACCTAGAATTTAGACAGCCTTTATAGCTCCCAAAGAAAAGTATATAACTATAGTAGGTAGGTATATCAGCTATCTGGTTCCCATACCACAAGCTTTGGCTTAGTTTGGAAGTAGATAGTGCTGTATGGAAAGTCCAACAATATTTACTTATTTTATTATTTATAATTGTACCGTTATTTTGTACGATCCTTTCTAAAAACGTGAAGGACCTGATTCCCCAATAACTCAGCGAAGGTTGCGGAGGCAGGTGCGCGTGCGCACAGCACAGCGGCGCAGATGCCACCGGCAGCAGATGCATACATTACTTTATTTTCGTTTTTGGGATCTGCAATCTGTTTACTATCTTGTTGTTATTTTTTGGGATACGGTAACATGCGATAGTGGCTATCGCATGTTAGTTCGCATTTTAGTTTTTTTTAGTTTTTTGTGCGCGCTTGATACTAGTATCTAGAAATAAATATACATATTGGACATAAAACACAAAGTCTTGCTATGGTGTGTTTAGTTCTTTCAAACAAGTGTGGCGAAAGGATTTTAATGCGCCTCCTAGAGGTTCATAGGTATATAGTACCATAGAAAAAGGAACATAAAATATGCTTATACTAATCCTTAGGCACTGAAGACCTCTTTTGACATCAATAATTAGTTAGGATCACGCTGAAAGATCACATGCACCGCTATTAAAATAACTAAAACGTTTATTATTATCGGAAACGTCCATTTTCGTCTGTTTTGCTATAAGCAAAGAAATTAAGACTGACGTTTCTGTCCGTAAACTTTTCTGAATATTTTGTGATATCGATCAATTACTTAAAAAAATATAAATAATAGTTTACTACTTGCGCCCAGCGGTTTTTACCCGCGCAGATTGAAATCCCGGTATTCTCACGGGATAAAAAGTAGTCTATGTGTGTAGACTATAATGTATCTCTCTGCCAAGTTTCATCCAGATCTGTACAGCCGTTCCGGCGTGAAAGGGTAACAAACATCCATCCATACTTACATTAGTAGGATTAGTACGATGTAAGTTTGTATAAATAGGCCAAGCACCTATTCAAGTTTTAATTGTAGACTGTTATTTATTTCAATCGACTTGTTTTTTCCTGGATTGTAAATTAATATTTTATTTATTGATTTCTTACATTATCTTAATGTAAATTATATTGACATCTTGTATTCTGTTTTGAGTATATGTTACTCACTATAACTTTCAACAGATAATTAATAAGTAATGTGATAACTTTTCTCTCACCACCAGCTTTAACTCTCTTTTTTGCGGTTAATATCAACATGATACACATATCAACCACATATTTAATTAGCAAATATATTATGTTAGTTAATTAATTATGTATGCATTAATATACGTCTTTTATTTCTTTGTAAATCTATCGAACACTACGAATCGACATGGTATTCAAAGAAGCTTAAATCCTTAATGACTTTTCAATTTGGTAAATAATCCGAAGCATGAATCAATTTACGTCAATCGAGGCTAATTTTAGAGCACCATGTCAGTATTGAGTGTTTGGAAACACGTCGACGCACTAAATTGGTTGTAATCGCCCGGTGAATAACAATTATTATGGTAATAAATTAATAAACAGGAAAATTAACAATGAATCCGCGGTTTCTGAAAGCTCGATCAACACCAATCAGCTGTCAAGTCACTTGCTATTTAAACTTTTACTTCAAATTAGATAGAGATAGCAAGTGACTTGATAGTCGATTAGTTTTGATCGAGCTTTCAGAAATCGGCGATAAGTAAACCAAATTACACAAAGATGATTGAAAAAACCGCCATCTAGCGACGAATAGCCATAAGATAGTGAAGGCAAGAAACCTGGAGAAAAAAAAAGGAAAAAAATATTAAAAATATGATTTTAATTTGTCATGGTTTAAAATTCAACTTTAAATAAATAAATAATGCTGGACAATACACACAGCACCATCTAGCCCCAAAGTAAGCTACTCAAAGCTTGTGTTATGATGGGTACTAGATGACTGATATATTTAATATATTATACACTTACATAGATAGATATTTTTTATTATACATAAACACCCAGACCAACGGAACAAATTTCTGCAGATCGTACACAAATTGGTTCCGAGGCGGGAATCGAACCCACAACCTCTTGCGTCGCAGACGGACTCGCCCGCTGCGCCACTGAGGTCGTCAAAAACTTTTAATGCAGAACGATTCTAGTAGTCTGTGTTTTACTACAACGACGTACCTACAACGCCATCTAGTGGCAAGTAGCTGTACCATGGTACAACCGACCTACGTCAACATATTGTTACGAAGAGACGATAACAGATGGCGCTGAATACAATCCTCTTACCTTTCTGAAGCTCTGACAAAATTTTCATTTTTCTGCTCTTACTAATCACTTACCTGTAACAAAAGATATTGCTAATTAGTAAACTTTTTAACCAAATGCTTCTGCCCAGAATAGTGTTGAAAAACTAAATAACCCCGAAGGTATTTAAAATTGGGAATATCATACTCGTAGATGTACCTAGGTCCATAACTTATTCTATTTATTGAAATATTCTTTAGTAGTAGAAGAAATACTTGTACATGCTTAGATTTTAACTAAAACAAATAGGTAACAAAATTTCCAAGGTGCATTAGAGGGTCCCTAATAACTTTTTTATAAATAAGACCTAACACCTTAATGGTTACCCAGTACCTACCGACCCTACAATACAGTGAGTATTGTAGGTTCTCCTGTTCATTGTGCACACAACTGACTTCAAAGGAAATAGCTCTCCACAATACAGACGCATTGAGGCGTTGAGGCCTATTGTCTTAGAATTGACATTGTGACTCAGCGCACGTTATTGTAGTCTGTAGCTTCAAGAGCTTTCAGGAAGCACTGTGTGTGTGAACACGACTTGGTCTCATAAAAGAAAAATAAAACATGTTCACGTTTCTATTTCCCAAGCACGGTAGTTATACCATTTTGTCACATGCCATTGCCACACAAATAAAATGTATATAGAGAAACTAAGTAAATAAAATGTTTGGCGTAGCTTGCTTGGTAATTCCTGCTAACGCAGCAATAAAACAACGTTCTGCACATTTGGATGGGACCACGTCTGCAATGTTAGTGGCATTTATATCTGAGCATTTTTGTGCTTCGTAGGGCTAAAACAATAACGGATGCCTTAGGGCGGGCGGCCTGAAAACTACGAGCTCTAGGAATGATAAAAGCTCTATATATTCCCATTTGTAAGTCAATAGTCCGAGTTAATTTAGTGTACAGATATAAACATTTTATTGATAATAGTTTCAATTATTATAGGTCACAAATTCATAATAGGTAATATACGTGCCTAACGTAAATATTGCGCAATTATATTAATATGCAATTCAATATCAAAAGTAAAAATTAAAAAATATTAGGTACCTACTACTATTGAAGTGTACTATTGAACAGAAAGGAACAATAGGCGGTCTCCTACACAGGCCTTAATTAAAACCTGCCAGAGCGACAAGATGATGATTGGAATCCATTCTATTTCTCTGTTTAACTTATTTCATGAGACAATAACTGAACCTGGTGGACTTCGTTCGGCCCTATTTATTGTAATCACGCATTCTCTGGTTTGGTAGTAGTACGGTAAGCTGAATCCAAAAACGGATATAAATTCGGAAACCATTTGAATATGTATACGAATTCAAATGGTGTTCGAAATTCGAATAAGTATTCGTATTTTGAAACGATTTGAATTCCAAATTCAAAACCATTTGGTAGGTATATTCAAATTTCTTTCGAATTTCGAATGTAATTGTTCGAATTTTGAATCGCGTTATGTTCAAACCTTCGCAATAATCTAACAGGCCCTTGTTTATATATACTTGATGTTTTTTCCTGTATCCGAAATTGTAACTTTCATACAGATCACTCACTATGATGCAGTGAGTGTCGTCTACAATGCAGAGATCACTCAAATGAGTGATAATTTTGTACAGAACTCTTTGGTGTTTCTTCTCTTGTTGCAATAACCTAACTAGGTATCTATCTAAGCATGACAGCGTCCTAGTTGTTTCAGATTACTTATAAGAAAAAAGCATCATTATTTATTTCCAAAAAATGTTTATTTAATATTTTTTTTGTATAAATATTTATTTGAGTGCTGTCAAATAAAATTCGTTTACAATTATACGCAAAAAATACAGACACCACCGTGCCGACAGATAATATCCAAAAAAATGCTAATTGCCAAACATTTAAATAAACTAAAAACATTACTTGTATTATTTTTGCGGGAAGAGCTTTCCAAGTCAAGGACTAATTTGAATTGTCTTAAGCGTTAAATTATTCCATGATAAGTTGGGAAACTTTTCAAAGTTTAGTAAGCAGCCCACGTACTTTGCGTAGGCGTTTTAACTTGTAGGAGTGCTTAACATAGAAATAACAATCACATTACTTTATTATCATAAAGTAGGTACCTAATATTAAGAAAATGAATTGTGTGAAGATTATAAGTATATGCAAAAACCTTACCTACCTACTAATATTGTGACCAAAAGAGTAGGTGCACTCAAAATCAAAAGTGGCTTCATTCAGTACAATCACAGGGATCACTTCTGTACTATCCATAATCTAAATATATATAACTCAAAGGTGACTGACTGACTGACTGACATAGTGATCTATCAACGCACAGCCCAAACCACTGGACGCATCGGGCTGAAATTTTGCATGCAGGTAGATGATATGACGTAAGCATCCGCTAAGAAAGGATTTTGATCGATTCCACCCCCAAGGGGATGAAATAGGGGATGAAAGTTTGTATGAAATTTTGTCAATTTTAAACCGATCGGGCTGACTTTGCATGCATAAATCTACTATGACGGAGGCTTAAGGATTTTGATAAATTCCACCCCTAAGGGGATAAAATAGGGATGAAAGTTTGTATAAATCTTCTTAGATTTTAGACTGATTGAACTGAAATTAAAGATTGGAGCTACTATGATGAAGACGTCCGCTTCAATAAGATTTTGATAAATTCAACCCCCCAATTTTTTACACACGCTTAACAAAAGTAAAGCCGCAAAAACTATGCCTAATTAATAATAATACTTCTAAACGCGAGCGAAGCCGCGGGCAAAAGCTAGTAATTCATATGACCTGACGTCCGACCTTAGCTGCCGGCATCCCCCTACTACGCCAACAGAGCCGTAGCACTATGCCAAGTGGAATGCTCTTCAATCTATTTGTTTACGCCCATTGAATAGGATTCCACCACAGTGTATATAACGATCAGCTGGTTAAGTCTATGGCTATTAAAATTTGTGCAAGGCTATACTTAGTACCTAACCAATTTTTTCTTTTTAGAACTTTTTAGGTTCTATAATATGCCGGTTTCCTCGCGATGTTTTCCTTCACTGTTTGAGAGCAGGTACTGGCACTGTGCACACATTTTTAACAGAGTTCAAAATAAGGAGGTTTTCACTTCGACTTTTTTTATTTTTGTTACCTCATAACTTTTTATTGGAATCGATTTTGATGATTCTTTTTTTAATCGAAGGCCTTGAAGTCCTATTAAAATTTGTCAGATCAAAAGAGAATTTTCGAGTTATTGTCGTGTATTTTCCAATGCATTTGAAGTCGGTTTTTGAAAGAGTTATTGCACAAAAAACACATTGGTGCCGGTGACACGATCCATATGGTCAAGGTCACACATTAATACATTATAATATCTAGAGAACAAACATCTATGTTCATCACACTAATATTTCGTTCTCGGTGGGGATCGAACCAAAGCCTACGGCGCAGAAGGCAGAGAGAGCTATATATTACCAACTGAGCTGTGAACGCTATCAATAGCGATGAAATGTGCATCATTCTACAACGACAAAAAAGGTGGTGTGCTCTTCTCGTATAGGACTGACCTAGCTGTCTACAATAACCTGTGTCTCTGTTATTTGCGCAAACCAAAATGTTTTGTTTAGATTCGATAGGAAGTAGATTTAGGTATATTTAGTTCGCGTGGGTTTTGCCGTTTGCACGCAAATATTTATAACAATTACTGTCGGACTATAAATAACAGATCTTCTATCTGATATTATAAAAGGTGCTCTATGGGGATCGTCGGTTACACGTATTTATCCTTTATAATATTATATTATATTAGTATATTATAAATGCGAAAGTTTGTAAGTATGGGTGGATGGATGTTTGTTACTCCAGATCGGCTGAACGGATATTGGTGAAAATTGGCACAGAGATATATTTTATTCTAGAATAACACATAGGCAACTTTTTATCCCGTGGGAATACCGGGATTTAAAACTACGCGGGTGAAACCGCAGGGCGCTACTAGTAGGTAATAATAGCTCGGTTCAATAATAACAATCGGGTGAGCAGTAGTTCAAATATTTTTACTTAAGGGAGAGTCGAACCAGTAACTACCTCTAGTATGGCCTGTAAGCCACCCAGAGCTACATGAAAAACCCGCGACATCAACTGCACTGGAAAATACTACTCATACCACCTTAACTCAAAAACTACTCGTCAGATCTGACTCAAATTTAAATGGGATCGTCACGACGAGCTTTCGATAAAAAAAGAATCATCAAATTCGGTCCACCCCATTGACCTAGGAAACTCCTTGCTGCGCAGGATTTCTTACCTCATTGGTCCACCCAGTTAAAAGTTGAAGTAACAAACCTAAAAAAACAGTTGAATGGAGAACGTTCTCCTTTTTTGAAGTCGGTTAAAAACAGTCATAGGCATCGGCTTGGAGCGTCTATACCTACTATGAAAGAGTTCTCAAATTCAACCCCCCAGGCAAAAGAAAAATTTCTCAAAGCTAACGACGAACACCCTATACTGTTTTTTTTTTTAATTTAGCAAAGGAGGTTAGACTAATGATGTAGAGATCTCGTTTGTTACTCTTTTTTGACGTTCAGTATCTAATTAAAAACCTTGAAATAAAGAATTCAAATCTACCCAGAGTTTCCAAGAAATTACAAGATATGAACAGAAATATTCTTGGTGCACGAACGGGTTTTTTTATTTTTTTATACAACTAGCTGATGGAACAAGTAGATGGCCCACCTGATGTTAAGACTAATCATCACATAATAAAGCAACAACAAATCACACTATCTATTAAAAAAACCGCATCAAAATCCGTTGCGTAGTTGCAAAGATATAGCATACATAGGGATATAGGGACAGAGAAAGCGACTTTAGTAATAGTAGTAGTGATCACACAAAACACAAAGTTAGAGTACCCTCTGAGTGGTGGTATATTAAGCCTCATGAAGCTGTAATCTACCGGCAACCACACTCTTCAAACCGAAACATGTTACAGCAACGCTGCTTGTCGGCAGTCCTTAGGATCGGAAGCCGGGGCCGCTGCCGCCAGCCCGTCAGTGCCAGTTGAAGATGACTACAAACCTGGCGTCTGCAGCTTGTCCGCGGTGAGACTCCGCAGCAGCCTCTTGATGCTGCGGCGACGGCGGACGCCGCCCGACTCCTCATGTTTGTCGCTCATGTCTCTAACGCAAAACTCATGTCTCACAGCACTCAATTTAAACCACTTGTCATCCGGAGGTACAAAGTTTAATGCATAGTTTCAAAAACTTTTTTTTTTATTATTTTGTATCTGGGTTTAACTAAGTTTAATGCATAGTTTCTAAAACCTTTTTCTTAATTATTTTGTTACCATTTTGTTTTTTAAACTACGAAATGTGGTCATATTTGGAAATGATGACGGATGATGATGTCCATGTTGGTAAGAATATTTTCTAGCAAATATTGTATTTTCTATGTATTGTATGTACTGACTTAAAAGACCTGGAGCCTTATGCACTATGACCATTTGCAGCGCGATCACAGCTAAGACAAGGCAGCCGGTGTCATACGGTCAGGGTAAAGTATCTCCTATGTCATAAAGAATAAAGCTCAATATCAAGTTTTGACGTTTCACGGTTTGGGGCAAGGAATCTCCTATTGTCATAGTGAATAAGGCTCCTGTTGTTACCTCCTAACTTATTACTGTGTGGACTGATTTTGATTAAATAAATAAATAAATAAATACTGCTGGACAATCCACACAGCACTATCTAGCCCCAAAGTAAGCTATTCAAAGCTTGTGTTATGGGTACTAGATAACTGATATATTTAATACATTATATACTTACATAGATAGATATTTTTTATCATACATATATTGAATTTTGTTGTTATCGAAAGCTGGTGGTCCCATTTTAATTTGAGTCAGATTTGACGAGTTTTGAGTTATAGAGTATGAGTGTATTTTCCAGTGTATTTGAATTCGGTTTTTGTACTTGGTAATAAATAAATAATATATAAAATTTGAAACGGCTTTAAGCTAGGTCACTCTAGGTACCTACCAGTTCCACGCGACCAAAATAGAAAAGCTTTTTGGCGAAAATATTTGCCAAGCAAGAGTTATTCAATTTAAGACTGATATAAATGTCAAATCTGTCTATCTATCACGTACGATATTTCAGTCCGTAAATATCAATCATGGTGGATTATGCAACCCTTAGGGCCGAGGGGAGGGGACAAGGGATTCAAAGTCCTTGTGATTGCTTATTTAGTATCCGATGTGCTGTACCTAGTATATAAGAATAGAATATAGATTTATTTAACAATAAAACACACAGAACTGACAAGACAATAAGACGTTTAAAACTGATACCAAACCAACTACTGAAAAATGTTCCAAATGTAATGTTTTGATGCACCATTACATCCTCAAGTAACTAGGAGTTGGTACAGTACCAAGAGATCTGAGGGGATGTCTACCGTGCCTGGGGATCAAATTCGTGAAGCTGTTTCATTTTTTTTCAAGTGATTTTTTAAGTGTGTTGAATTTGTATGTGTTATATTTATAAAATCAAGCTAACAAAATGGTTAGCTGAGAAGTGTTTTTATGACATGAATGAATTTATGAATCCATTGTATCCTTATTGACATTTAACAAAATATTAAATATAATTTATGATTAAATATGTAGGTAGGTAATTGATTAAATTTGTTTCTATTGACTGTAGGTATTTTTAAATAATAATATTGTTGACTGTCTCTTTTTTCCTTTGTCTTTTTATATATTCTCATGTAATCAAAAATATTGCACGCCTAGTTTTAAGTAGAATACATTGGACATTATTATAATTATGTGACATCTTCTCATACATGTATTTATGCAATAAAATACTTTGACTTTGAGTTACCTAAATTGGTATACGTGAGAACATGATCTCTTTACCTTAATAATGACTACAGTTTTATATAATTGAGTACCTACCTACTACAGGCTCATAAAAATATGTCAGACTCAGACCTAAATGTCAACGAAAGGTTAAAGTCGACAACATTTTTAGAAATGGATCGGTGGACATTTTTACAAAAAAAAAACCAGGGTATGGTTCGTTAAAATTTGATAACTATGCGTACGGTTAATATGTATATGTAATACATCACGTCGTATTTAAGTAATAACGTCATATTTTTTTTATTATTACCAAAATATCATTAAAAAAATGGATCACTATCCCCCAGTTTCTCAAAGCACGATCAACACTAATCTTGTCAAGTCACTTGCTATCTCTATCTAATTTGAATTAAAAGCTGAAATAGCATGTGACTTGACAGCCGATTAGTGTTGATCGAGCTTTCAGAAAGCGGGGGTTTAAGCTACCTACTCATAATAGTACCAACCTACCTACCATGTTATTTTGTGAAGATTATTTGTATATCGTATTTCAGCTCCTTACAGTACCTATTTAATCCATAGGTAGTAGGTACTGTATCCCGTGGACGCTGCAGTTTGGAGTTCGATTGATAATGTCAGAGAGCCGAGTTACTTCTTGTCTATGGAAATAAACAGCAAAATCCGCTGCCAACATGTCAAAGTGTAATTCGAAATACAGGATGCGAATATCACCTGTTCAGTGTAAGTAATGACAGCCAAACTGATAAGTAAACAGTTCAAACTAACCCGCGTTACCATGTTGTGCGCCAATATAAACCATGGACTTAGTTAACGTAAATATACGATTCCTGTTTAGTGTAATTTATGTCGATTTATTCATAGATATTAAATTATTGCTAGGTATTATAATAAATGAATAAGTATATTACATATTTTTAGTAGCTCGCTCGACGTCATGTTAGATTAAAGTCATACAGCAACATCATCATCAGAAGCTTGAAGAAGTCAAACTAACCTCAAAATAAGCCATGTCTGAAAAGTCTTTTTTTTTTTTTTTTTTTTTTTATACAACTAGCTGATGGAACAAGCAGATGGCCCACCTGATGTTAAGTGGTAACCATCACCTATAAACAGAACATTGCCCCGTAGGTCACGCACAATAGGAACGTGCCCTACGATGCACTGCCCTGCGTCCATCAACTTGAGGCATACAGATGTTAAGCCTCATGTGCCTGTAATTACACCGGCGACCACACTCTTCAAACCGAAACACAGCGTTGCTGCTTGGCGGCAGAAAAAGGCGTGGTGGTAGTACTTCCCCGGACGAGCCCTTCACAAAGAGCTCTACTACTCTTAAAAAAACTCTTTAACTCTTCTTGTCGCATCAAAAGATTTATTCGCGGCAAAGAGACACATGTTTTAGAACTTTTTAGGTTCTGCGACATGCCGGTTTCTACACGATGTTTTCCTTCACCGTTCGAGAGTAGGTACTTACTGGCACTGCACGTATACATTTTTGAAAAAACAACGGATTGGTGCACGACTGGTTTTTGAACCCAAGACCATAGATTTGGACGGCGGAGCCGCTACCACTACATCCTAAATAAAATAAACACCAGAGCTCAGTGCTCAGAGCACCAGACCGTGGGCTTGTAAGTACAATATTTATATTTATTTATTTGTGGATGACAGAACAGAAGTCATATACCTAGGTACAAAAAAACAATAAATGAAAGTTAATTTTATATATTGTTTTTATTGGTGGTTTTAATCCATACTCCGCCTATTTAAATGCAGAAATAGCTAGTAATTGAGCCCAAAATGTAAATCGGAATTAAAACTTCGATATTTTTACAGGCCTAGCAGTACTCAAATCCTAGGGGATAGTTTATATCAAATTTTTTATCTTATCAAGCTAAAAGTTGTTAGATATTATTCATATTGCATAAATTCTCATCAAAGGTTTGATTCCGAGCGCCATTTTGTTTTCGGTAAGGCAGCTTAGATCAGGACATTACCCAGACTTGCAAAATCGACCGGCCATAGACAACATTCTTTCTCATCGCCAAAATACACCCTTTGATGTCACGGCGATTGCTTCGCCCCTATGAGCGTCCCCTACGAGGGTGCTGACCTCAAGTACCCGGGAAGCCTCTAACCGATTACCGGGTGGGGGTTGTGATTTTAAGCTGACTTGTTGGTTTTTTAAGGACGAAAAAAGGCTAATACTTTTTGACAGCCACGCAAAAGCACTCATAAATGTTATTCGTTCAATTTCGTAAAACATATACCTAGGTACATATTTATAATAATTATTATCGTAAGACGATAATGTTGGTGTAACTTAACAATAAGTGAAAAAAATAACATAAATCAATACCAAAAAAAAATTATACACAAGTTTAGAAAAACTAAAAATAGTGGAAACAGTAGGTAATTTAAAAAAATAAAAGGAAAGGACTTAGAGGTGGATTAATAAATTGTTTCAGGATGTCAAAGGCTCCATAATTTTGTGACTGTCGGTCGACCAACAAAACTAATAAACAGTCGGGCTTGTTTTCAATTATCTACAGTTGGCTTTCAATTAATTTTACGGCTTTCATGAAAATAGGTACAGTAATTAGTTATAAAGACCACTAACATCAAAGTATTCGTTTATTCCTAAATCATAATTAAAAGGCCACAAAGTGAACGTGACATAACTCAAAAGTTGACATTTTACGTCAAAACCAATTCGGACGTTACGTAATCTAAAATATAAATTATTAGGAAAACGTAGCAGTGAAACGACGTTTTTAAGGAATCGCAGAAATAATGGGAAAGAAAAAGAAGATATTTATTTAACAGCCGTAAAGTGTTTTTAGAGGAGTATATTTAAGAGAATAATAAAAGAACATTGTTGAGATCTTACAAATTTATTGGCTCCATTCTTACAATTTCTGCGGTCGCGTGGGCGAATCGAAAACACGGCTTAATTTCCAGATCAGATTTATTTAAAAAATTCAACTCCAATTCTAATTCTACTCCGTCTGGCATACTCTAGCCCCAATTAAACAATGCTATTAATAGTACTTTGGGAACAAGACAGCTGATCAAATCTACTTATAGTTTTTATCTACAAAATTTAAATATTTTATAACACCCAGACAGAGAACATCTATGTTCAGGGCATAAATGTATGTCAGTGGGAATCGAACCCACAACCTACAACGCAGAAGGTAAAGCGACCGACGTAATGAAACCCTGAACAAGGATCCACGCAGTACGGAAGGCATCAGAGCGATTTAGCTAGATATATAGGTATATAAATGTTGTTCTCGCAACATCCCTGTTGCTCAATCGATGCATGTTTATAATGCAGCTCAAGTGCAATACCGAATCGATAACTTTATTAAAGCGCCCAAGCTCTGGCGGGCCGCCAATTGGTCAAGGTTACACATTACTGGTTAACCGACTGAGGGACAAAAGCGATGAAAAATGATGTTTTCATAATTTCAAAAACAAATAACAAAAACTTTATGGGAGCAGCTGGTTTTGTACATATTTGTGGGATAAACATTTGGTTATGGCGAGGTCGATACCCAATGTTTGAAGGTTAAATGATTTCAAAATGATTTACTTTGACACAAATATAACAAAAATATTTACTTGCGGAGTTTTCTTTACATAAATACAATGATTTATATAAGAATAAATAATTGTATAATACAATGATTTGAAATTAAAACTTAAATATAGACTTCCAAAAAGAGGAGTTAAGAAAATACAAAGAAAAATACATTTTTTTTAATCCAAATTGTGCATGAAAATCTACCTGTTTCAGCTAGTACAGAATAATATGCCGTTTGGAGACCGGAACGGATGCACGCTTGTAAATATCCGCATTAATTATGGTACACAAATATTGTCCTGGCAACTGGCCAATAAATTTTTTATATTGGCAATTTATTTTGTTTGATGTAGGTACACATTATAACTTGATCGCTCGGGAATTTCAAATTCTTCTGTACATATAGGTACGTACGTAGGTATTTTGTTTCCGTCAGTCACAACTTTAATCCCCATGGAGGGGATCTGATTTCACGCAGAGCTATTAGTATTCAACGTGTGTCGAATTGAAAACGCCTCGTAGGAATATTAAATATCGTTTCGTACCTCGTTATTATTATATTTATTATTATAAAGCATAAAAAAAAACATGTGCAGCATGTATTAATTCAAAAATTATACTTACACAGTTTTTTCAGTCATGCCCACAAATAAAACCACCCGAACCAAACCAATGTTTTCATTTCACACCGAAACGCGTGTAATAAATGCATTGTTTCTCCACTTCCTATAGAAATTGTTATATTATCTGTGGTACTTATTATATTAACTGTAATGTTACCTGTGCATATGTCTAGACACCCTCTGTTGGGGGTAGGTAATTTATGAGTATGAGGTTTTTTAGCATTGCGACTGTGAATAGAGTTCAGAATTAATTAAACATTGTTGCGATAAAATTTGTTTTGGTTTATTTGTAACGCATTTTGTTAGTGTGTACGACGCCGTATAATTGCATTTTAAGGTTAATTAGCTTTATTTCAGTAAAACTTTGAGAGAAGTTGTAAGTTGTAAGGTTAAGTAGAAATTGAAATCAAAATGCATCTTACAATATCTATAATTCTATGGTTCATCCCATTGTGAAGGTCGCGGAAAGTCGGTGAAGGGAAGTATTAGATATTACCTATGTGAATATAAATATGTGTTTAAATATGTGTTTGTTTTAGGTAGGTACCTACTTCATATTTGAGCTTTTACTTATTATTACTACTTTGTGAAAGATGACATGAGTATGAAAGGAGTGACTGCTGAGATGACGGCTGATAGAGGAGAGTGGAGAGCAAAAACCTGTTGTGCCGACCCCACATGAAGTGGGATAAGGGCAGGAAGATTATAATGACTTATTATTACTACATGTGTGTAGATAAATAAATCATTTATCTATCAAGGCATATAAGTGGTGGTTCATACCAAGGCATTTGAATACTATTAGCACATATTACTTGGTTCATACCAACACCTGCAGAAAATATGACAGCTGCCATGTCACTAAAGGGCATGTCACTATAGAGCAAGGATAGTATCAGAACTTTGACTTTCTGGGCCGTTGCATTCGTTTCATCTGAAACATTGCACCCGAATTTACGCAACGCTCCGCTCCAGCGCAGCGTCTGCAAACTTGAACCAGTTCCACGTGGACGGCTGCCAACTGAGTCACAGACGCAGGGAACCCTCGGTGACTCAGTAGGACGGCTTTGTGACATGATGAGTAACAAAGAGACAAACCAGCTGTGGCAATGGAGTTTGTGAGCTGTGGGCAATACCACATGAAGAGCTATGAAGATTTCGGATACAGAATAAAAAACCTACTTCGCGATTACAATCCCCAGGCACGAATGTATAAACTTAAAGCCTAATAATTGGGCACTAAAAATAATTTATTAAATTCAATATGAGGATAATGCAGTATTATAAATAAAAACATTTATTTAAATATTTATAATGTCCAACATCATATACATCAATTACATTCATACAAATTTAAAAAAAGATAGTGAACCATGCTAAATGCTACAATAATTACAGGAGACAGACATCAAATTGTATTCATTTCCTTGTCCTTGTACACTTGTACTATTACAACTCAAAAACTAATGCTTATTTAAATGGGACCACATGACAAGAACTAGCTTTCGACCAAAAAAATTGTCATCATAATCATTCCACCCAGTAAAAAGTTATGAGGTTCTATACATTAAAAAAAGTAGAAAAAAATTGAGAGAAATAAGATTTCTTACTTTGGTACTCAACTCAAGATTCTTTGAGGGTATCTGTCCATCTCTATCATATGAAGTTTAGGCCATACATGGGATCATGTTGGATCAAAATCGAAACCTCTTCAGTCTTCTAAAGGCCTATAGATCAGAACCTGGTGCATAAACTACTAAATATCTTGTACATTCATACTTCACCCTTAGCTAAGTAGCTTGTAGGTATACCTATATTTCGCCGATTTACCTACATTTGTTTGAGAATAGGTCACATCGCTCGCGTTATCTATAAACCCACCCACACCCATCGTTATTTATAAACCCACTGCCTCATAATGTCCTAATCCTGTTTATATTGAAAATAAATATGGACACGTGTTTTCTTAGTCGAAGCGACAGCAGAGAAAGCTGAAGTAAATTGAACTTTCAATTTCGTAGCAGATAGTAATTTTACAGCGATATTTATTACATTTAAATCATGAACGGTGAAATATTTCAAGTGAACGCGATTTAAGTAAATGAAAATCTAATCAAAAATATTCTGATCTTATGCCCGCGCAGATTTAAATCCCAATATTCCTACGGGATAAAAAGTAGCCTATGTGCTATCCCAGACTATAATCTATCTCTCTGCCATGTTTCATCCAGATCCGTTCAGCCTTTTCGGCGTGAAAGAGTAACAAACACCCATCTATAGTCAAAGTCAAAGTCAAAATATGTTTATTCAATAAAATCACAAGGACCATCTTGAACCGTCTTAAAACTAGGTGACTCTAGTGCCTATACTCACAAACTTTCGCGTTTATAATATTAGAAGGATTATTATAACATTGAGAGCTTCAAGAAATAAGCGTAAAATGACGTAATAAAATATAGGCAGTTTTTTATGGTAAACTTTTAATGGTGAGCCTTATTTGTGATCGCTACCATCTCCGATCATTTCACAATTGGTCCACATGTCCGGGTGGGACGCGGATTACAAATAGTACTATTTTCGGTTTTGATTTCGACATTCCTGATCGATCACCAATAAGGGAACGTACCCATACTACGTGACCCGTTTAGGGGGGGGGGCGGAGTCTTTAAAATACTACGGTCAGTCACAGGAGCGGGGGGGGGGGGGGGCTCAGGCTTTTGTCACGTAGTCGATTTTACTGAGAGAAATCTCGTTTTTTATTAATTTAAGTTACACACGGTATAGCAATGTTTTCAAAAATGTTGTTCTTTTCTACAATATATAATTCACTAGTAATTTAAGTATGCATGCAGTCTTATGCAATAAAGACGAGTATGAGCCAAATTATTATTTTTTTCTATTTTTGTCTGTGAAATGATTAAAAATCATAATTATGAATTACTACGTGAAAACTAAAGGGGGAGAGGGGGGGTCTTGGCATATTATACTACGAGTGGTCACCGAGGTGAGGGAGGGGTCGAAAAAATTAAAAAAATAGGTCACGTAGTATGGGTACGTTCCCTAAGACTATTGCTATGCGTAAGACTATTGCCAGGCTGAGTAATTTTGAAAACAATAGTTAGGTATTCAGGCACATGCATGCCCGCCCGTTAGTCTCCTACTAACGTCACGTTAGTGGGAGGTTTTCGCATGGCACTTTTTCATCCTGCTTAGACGTTTCAAATTATACTTGTTACTCAACAGAATTTGACGTTTTGACTACTTTATTAATAAGTTTTATCATTGCATAGTCTAACTTCAAAAAGTATAAATAAAGACACGAAAAACCAGATTTCATTCAAATTACTTCTTCAAAGATGCTCAGCATTGAACGCAGATACCTTTGATTTGGGTCAGGGCGCCGGAGAATCGTGTTTACGGCCCAGGAAATAAAATGGGCATTCTTGTCTACTCAATCAGAGTAACCTGGGCCCGGCTGGGTCTCGTCATTCGGATGTTATTGCGGTGCGGCTATCGGCATATAAATTCGTTTTTAAATAGTGATTTACAAATAAGCACAGGATCTCGACGTGTATAGAAGAAATGGGAGGCCTTAGCCTAGCTGTGAGACTCGGAGGGCTCAGTAGGTAATAAGTAATAAAATTTATGTCTGCGGCGATCCAGTTCCACTACGCTTACAAAAAAATCAATACTCAGATTTGCAATCCTAACGGCCACTTGATTGTTAAGATAAATAGCGCATCTGTTCTCGCTTTTCTTCCGAACGCCATGAAACGTGCAATAATTTCAGCAATCTCAAGATTTATGAACAGAAACACATGCCCTACACTACATGTCTATTTTTACAGTTTCCTTATTTTACTACCTGTTTGTTACGTTTATCTGCTGTCGTTTGAACTGCGAGTAGGTGGACGTGTCTCGGAATCTTTTATTACAAGACTAGCGACCCGCCCGCGCGCCCCTGCTTCGCACGGGTGAACATTGTTTTTCTACTATATCATGCATGTATTATACATATAAACCTTCCTCTTGAATCACTCTATCTATTAAAAAAACCGCATCTAAATCCGTTGCATAGTTTTAAAGATTTAAGCATACATAGGGACATAGTAGGGATATAGGGAAATAGGGACAGAGAAAGCGACCTTATTTAATACTATGTAGTGATCTTAAATTACACC
The DNA here is from genome assembly GCA_963576535.1 of Plemyria rubiginata. Classification (NCBI taxonomy): domain Eukaryota; kingdom Metazoa; phylum Arthropoda; class Insecta; order Lepidoptera; family Geometridae; genus Plemyria; species Plemyria rubiginata. The sequence continues at coordinate 412,795 of OY754931.1, forward strand.
GCACAAAGAGTCAGGGCACTTTCTTCACTAAAGGCGCTTCCCGATACCTACCTTCTGTAGACTACTCCTGCTGTCCAAAAGTCTTGTTAAATACAAACAGCAAATAAGTTAGACTGTAGGTTTACTAACAAAATATTGACCAATTGTCTGATTCAACAAAATAAATTAAATTAATAAGTAATCATCGATTATTGGCTGTTGATCTGGCAAGAACTATGGAGCCTCATGAATCTCGAGGTCTTGACTGAGTAATACCCAAGTGGACAAAAGTGTCGCGTCTTGTGATGTAACTGTCAAGCGCCCTTCACACCAAAGTTCACCAAACGTAATAAAGTTTATTAGTCACATTGACAAGTCCTTGCTAATAGATTACTGTTGCCAACTGGTTCATCCGTTGACGAACTAATTGTATTTCCGTTGATAAATTTTAAGCGGGAATAGTGTGGAAGTGAGTTCAAGTAGGTTCTAAATTGTGAAATTTACCTTGTTGTTTTTAAGCCCCGTATTCATGGTAAATATTTGTTGCTAAACTATCAACACACGTTAACATTTGTTGCTCGGGCGAGAGCTTGCTGAAATTGAATTTGCCGTTACCAACTGTGCAACACGCAGTGTTGCAAGTCGCAGCAACATGTTGACAGCAACTCTGCATCAGGTTGATTCAACTACAGTATGGAGTTCTTCAAAAATGGCGTTTTAAAATTTCTAAAGGCTCGGCAACGCTTGATGTGATTCCTCTGGTGTTGCGTCCATAGACTACGGTAACCGCTTCCCATCAGGCGGGCCGTAAGCTTGTTTGTCTACTTTGTTGTATAAAAAAAGCAACTTTGTTGCTAAGCAAATTTTTACCATGAATACGGGAATCTTTTAAAAGTTTTTTAATGATAACTAAAAAAAAGTCAATAGCTTGTATTTTTTTCTCTATGTAACATTTCATCCACAGACTGTAAATGTTTTTTTTAAGGTAGGTACTGTTGGTAGTAAATAGTTTGAGTAGCACGAAAGCAGAAACGAACATGTCAGAGCATCAGTCCGGAATGCGTGAAGCATACGGCTATAAGCAGCCATCATAAAAGTAGTCTATTATAGTTCGCACACAGCTCGCTTCACTAAGAAACGACATAGCTTTGGAGATTCGGACATCCTTCTACCCGAAGACTGACGAAGAATCTCAAAATCGTTCTTAAAGAACGGGTATATAATATTTAAGTACCTATTTTCACAAAAGAAATAATCCTCCTAATATTATAATCGCGAAAGTTTGTGAGAATGGATGGATGTTTGTTACTCTTTCACGCCGGAACGGCTGAACGGATCTGGATGAAAGTTGACAGAGACAAAGATTATAGTCTGGAATAGCACATAGGCTACTTTTGATCCCGTGGGAATCCCGGGATTTAAATCTGCGCGGGTGAAACCGCGGGGCGTAACTAGTAGTAGCCTTTATATCAGCTATCTGTGGTTCCCATTGTTAGTTTTGCTTAGTTAGTTATATTGCTGAGTGGAAAGTCCACCAATATTTATTGTGACAGTGCTGTGTGAAATATCCAATACCTATTTATTTATAGGCTTAGTCGCGTGGTATCGAGATTCATCTTGATTGCAAGATGATTGATTTTAATGAAAGAACTTGATATATTGCATAAAAAGCCGAGGAAAATAAAACAATACCGACGAAGTCGCGGCAAAAGCTGATACAGACATAAATCTAATCCTAGCTGCTATTTAACTGTTTAGATTCGACTCATCAGAGTGTACAGGGTGTGAGAAAACTACTCCCGAACTGAAAATAGACGTCAGGCCTTGATTGATATTCGGATATGAATCAATAAAAAGGAAAGTTTTGCTTCTTTTGCAAACATTTCCAATTTCCATTTTTTACTTGTTTTCTATCGTCAATACATAGGTTTAAGTTTTTAATTTTGATCGATTTTAAAATTTTAACGCTTATGGGACACGAGATAAAACTAGTAAAAAATTTACTTTACAGCGTCTGCTTAGCTGTGTCTTTGGGAACATTTTTAATTATCATTACAATAAGAAAGTTTACCATAAAAAATAATTCATCATAACTTTCTATGGGTATATATAATAAGAATAGAATAGAATAGAATATATGTTTATTTGACGACAACACACAGAAGAAACATACAGACAAGAAAGAACAGAAAAAAAAGGCAGTAGGTAGAGAATACACACAAATAACAAGCCTCTCCCAGTCAAAAAGGCTTAGTCTCAGCTTGATGCCACTTACCAGGTACTTAGTATACCTTATTACATGAAATTTACGAGAGCTGTATTTATACGCCCCGTTGAGTGTCATAGACAACGTGTTGTCTGCAGACATCTGTTAGATTTCAGCTATTTCGTTTACCGGATGTACCGGCGAACGCAGAGGGTGCCAAAATCTCAAGTATTCCACTAAACCAAGCAGGTACAGTCAACGACAAAATTAAATGATGATCAGATGAAGTTGAAGAGCTTGTTAACACCTTCATTCTATACACCTGCTGCGTACCACAGAATAAATAATAGTTGTACCTGCGTTCGTCAGATGCCATTTTTATATTATCTATTATACGGATACCTATTAGTTATATGCCTACTCATTATTTGAGCCTTTTTGGATTTAAAGTTTATAGAACTGTGAGCTATACTTGGACTGGAGAATTATTGTTAGCCTTTTGTTTTATATAGTATTCTTGATTTATATGTATGGTGTGCTGTTAGTCTTCCTTAAACAAATAAATAAATAAAAGAACAGAAATCCCCGGTTTCTGAAAGCTCGATCAGCACTAATCTGCTGTCAAGTCACTTGCTATTTCAGCTTTTACTTCAAAATTAGGTAGAGATTCAAGTAATTTTACAGTCAATTCCTATATAACCCTTAGTGTTGATCGAGCTTTCAGAAACCGGGGATTTCAGTTCTTTTATAGCTATACAGTTCTATAAACTCTAAATCCAAAAAGGCTCAAATAATGAGTCGGTATATAACTAATAGGTAAGTTCTGAAAGCCATCAACTTACGATGCCAATTGTACCAATACGGAATACGTATTTCCCTTTGTACCTACGTCACTGATGATCGCTTAAAAATCAATTTGATAGATTAAAAAGGTTTTTCTAAGTATAGCTTCTTATTGCTTATTGATTTAACGCTTTACAAGTTATACTTTCTGGAGTTCCTCATGGTAATATAAGAGATCTGAGGGGATATCTACCGTGCCTGGGGATCAATGTCGTAAAGTTGTTTCAGTTTCTGTTCCATTCCTGAAATCCCAAATGAAGTAATATGTTGGTCCCAATACCAGTGCGACGCGGAAGTATACACAAATAGTTCGCATAACGTCGCTATATAGGAAATGCATTCACGATACCTACCGTTTGCCCTGTGGAGCGAAGATCATGGGGACAAAGGGAATAATTCTGTAGGTACATAGCTACCGTTTGACCTATGTGACAGGAATGCTTTTTATTATCTGTTGCTATGATAGGCGTTTAGAATGTGTAGAACCTAAGTCTAAGATGGAGCAAAGAAAAACTCAATGGGCCTTACTACAAAGAAATAGTCAAGCGATAAACTATGCTTATACTATTGCCATCTCTTTACAATTCGCAATTGCAAACAGAGACAGCGCTAATATTAGACTTTGTTTATAGTTAGGCACCATTTTGTAGTATGAGGGAAATTGTTTCAGGACCCAGATCCCCAGGCATGGTAGACATGCACTATGTCTACCATGCCTGGGGAATTAGGTTAGAAAAATGTCTGATTCTTTTTTCTTAAAATTTTTCTCAATAAACATTTTTGATTAGATTTTTTGATTATCCTCTCTCTCTTTTGTATCTCTTAGTACTCGTACCAACATAAAGATTTTTAGAGAACATTATTATTTGAGGTAATTAATTCATAAATACGTTAAAATAACACAACTTACAACTCTTAGTTTTTTTTTATACAACCAGATGATGGAACAAGCAGATGGCCCACCTATCACCTATAACATAGCATTGCCTTGAAAGTCACGCAAGATAGGAACGTGCCCTACGATGCACTGCCCTGCGTCCATCAACTTGAGGCATACAGATGTTAAGCCTCATGTGCCTGTAATTACACCGGCGACCACACTCTTCAAACCGAAACACAGCGTCGCTGCTTGGCGGCAGAACAAGGCGTGGTGGTAGTACTTCCCCGGACGAGCCGCACACAAAGAGCTCTACTACTCATATCCATCTATAGTTTTTCCAATAACGTTGCACCGTATCTACTCGTACCCTATTAGGGTGAAGGTTATTAGTGAACCCTCGACCTCGTCCTATCTAAATGAGAATTCGAAGGGCGGTATGCAGCCAACTGGTCATTTATGCATAAGCGGCCACGGCTTCGACCGTGGTAGATGACTTTTCCAATTCCTACTTCTTCTTGATTTTTAGTGCGACTCTAAGAGGCTCTTCTCGGCACTTGACAATTCAATTCTTACTAAACTATCTACATTGTTTTTTGAAATACAATTACGTAATCATAGTTTTCCCTAGAGGGAAGAATGTCATTCGTCAATCAGATAACTGTTTTTAAATCTGCACCCATGGTTTACTTTTGATGCTGAATGTACCTATACTAAGATATTTCAGTTTTTATTTTATTTTATACTAGCGACCCGCCCGCGCGCCCCTGCGTCGCACGGGTGCACATATCATGCATGTATTATACATATAAACCTTCCTCTTGAATCACTCTATCTATTAAAAAACCCGCATCAAAATCCGTCGCGTAGTTTTAAAGATTTAAGCATACATAGGGACATAGGGACATAGGGATATAGGAACAGAGAAAGCTACTTTGTTTTATACTATGTAGTGATAGTGATGTAGGTACCTAATAGACTTTTCATGAAACGACATCATTATGAAGACCGCAGAAAGATGGCTAATGGAAAAGGCTCCAAATCGTTATTTCCTGAAATGTACCTACCTTTAACGATAACTAGTATGTATATAACGAGCCTATAACTAGTAATTCACTTCTTGAAGCTAATGAAGATCAGTCATCGTATTTTTTATATTCTCTCTCATCTGGAGCGTGGAATACAAAAGTTATGGACTAATAAAATAACTTACGACAATAGTAAAATGATGAGTCTTGAATTACAAATTGTGGGCGGCTGTTCCAAAAATAAAAAAGTCACGGAGAAAAGAAGTTGTAGGTAAAAGTAACAGGAGTGGTAATGCTTGTTATGTGTGGTTCGACCGGGGAAGTACTACCATTATGGTTAATTCTGCAGCGTTCCTGTTTCGATTTGTTGCTGGTTAAATTACAGCCCCGCCACATAAGGCTTAACATTACAACCTGAAGCCACATATAGATATATAGATAAATTATACCGCAAGTATCACGATTTATACTGAAACCAAACTTGCCGAAAATGTACACCTACTGTGACTTCACAGACGAAATTTGTGATTCTGTTACTATTTTCATTTACAGGGATATAAGGCCGTCTGAAGGCCTCCGTGACATCACTCCGCGCGTTTGAAAGCAGCTTTACACCAAACACTTGAACTATTTGCAGTAGCCTAGACAAGGCAAGTATTTTAGGCCTTGCCCTTCTTTGTAACAAAGCGAGATTCTTGAGAGTTCGCAGATTGAGCAATTTGTTCAGAATGTTGTTTGATGTTGGTTACTTTTTAATTACTTTTTTCTTTCTTTCTTGTATAAAGCCGGGACAGGCTCTTCTTTTTAATGGCTCCTGTCTTTAGACAATCTTGCCAGTGTCAAGTGATTCAGATATACTCTTTGGAGTTAATTTTTTAGTTACGTCAGTCCAAAGTCGAGTCAGTCATTTGTTTTGAAGAAAATGGTGGCGGTTTCTTCAAAACATTTGAAACATTTTCGGTCAAATCACGTTCAATCACATAATACACTTTCATTCCAAATGCTTACACTTTGTGCTAAGGCCTAAAGTAATGTTGGTTAAAATACCACCAAAATTACACAACATAACTCAAAATAATACTAGAAAAACAATTAAAAAGAAAATGCTATGTTGGTTTGCTAAATGACAGGAAACGAATCTAGCCTACTCTTGACCATGGGTCTAGTTGGTCTAGACCAAGGAATATATGGTCTAGACTAGACAACTATGAAAACCAAGGAATTTGAATACAAATACATCTATATTCCTTGGTGAAAACGATTAGCTTGATTGACACCTGTCAAATTAAAGCCATACAATTTATCTTTCTTAAGGAATTTGAATACAAGTACATCTATTACCTTGATCTTTCTTTAGTCGTCTAAAGTGAACCTTACATTCGTGGCAAACCCTATCGGCCGCTGAACTGAATCAAATAAGGGATGAATAAAGTAAACCATAACTAAATCTACAGTTTTTTCCAGGTTTTTCTTTACAACGTCTGCTATCTGTTCAAGATACATAAGAGTTCTTTCAATAAAACAGACCTGTAACCACTATCACTACTCACCTTTCTCTGTCCCTATATCCCAATGTCCTCATGTCCCTATGTATGCATAAATCTTTAAAACTACGTAACGGATTTTGATGCGGTTTTTTTAATAGATAGAGTGATTCAAGAGGATATGTGCACCCGTGCGAAGCAGGGGCGCGCGGGCGGGTCGCTAGTAGACAATATGATGATGATGAAGGTTTCAGGTGGAATGGGGATTTCGGGTCTAGCTTGTGTAACCTAGATACCTAAACTCATGTAGTCTCGTTAGCCAGCGCAGGGTCGAGGGCGGCAATGGCAGCTAAAGAGGCAGAACGTACGGTTTTATGCAATTTGTTCGTGTTTTATCTGTGGAGTGAAGTAGGTACTTACTATAAGCAAGCGAACGCGAACGAAGCTTCGCGCGCGAACTTTTATTTTTCGTACCTCATAAACAAGTTGTAGCATTACCTACCAGTATTTTAGTATGCGACCAAGTCTAAAGGTAATAAGCGGCCTCGATATGATTAGGTATGATAGTCTTGGCTGTGTCTTGCCATATAATATGTAATTTTTTTAAGGAAATGGTAAAAATATTTCAGTGTGTTTGCTAACTTTACTACTAGTAACTTATCACCCTGTGAAATGCAATTTTAAGGTTTTTAACCTTAAAATCGAAGATTGAAACTCGAAAAATTCTAATAGTTTGTCTGTTTCTGCTTGTTCCATTAGTAGTAGTATTAAAAATATACCTGCTGCTAATAGTTGAATTTTGCGGTCAAGGAATGTATCTCTCATTATACCGAATCTCTGACATATAAAGACCCGCCTAAGTCATAATGCGGATACAGGAGTCCTATATACCGGGCACTAGAGGGGACGAGTCTCGCTCACACTTGTCCGTTTTATTTGTCGACATTCATGCGGAGGGCGACTCGACAGATGAGACGAGAGAGGTATAATTCTCGTAGCGTATAGAAGTTTTTATATTGCTGATCTAAGCCATCAATTTCGAATGTAAACCCAGTGCATCTCAGAGAAATGTGCGCAAAATATCGTCTTTATCGCATCCTGTGATATGTAGTGTCTGGTGGGACTGAATATGAAAACGTTTATCGGCGCTCGTGCTTCTAGCTACTCGGATCGCTTACACTACGAGTTTGGTTCTGGTTCGCCTAAATTTGCTTGTCCCGCTGCATCGGGTATACCCCACGTTGCATACTCAATGGTAATCAGAAAAAGTACTTGCAAATTGGAATTATTTGTTTAGTACTTACAGCACTAACTTACAGCGTATGAAGAGAACTAGAATTTTAGACCCAATTTATAGGTATAGGTTAGGAGTATAGGGTTACCTACAGTATAGTTCTCTGTTCCGTGGTATATAACGCAGTATTCAAATTCCTGGATAGAACGTGCTCGAGTGTTGCCATAAAAAAATAAAAGAAGCAGAAAATCTGATCTATAAGTAAAGCGTGCTTCCCGCTCTGTTTTCATTTGTTTTTTTTAATCATCACATCAGTGTTGTCATATCGTTACCGTAATTTTGGGAGCGGGCTGGGCAGTGACGCCACAAGATTTGAGAGGCGCGGCAAGGCCGTACGACGTGCGACTATGGGAGTAGCGGGGTTAAGGGCTAGTGTGAGGTTACATGATTGATTTGGGTAGAAAAATATTCGCCTATTTTCCGATGAACATTTTTTTCTGGGCATCGTTTATGGTAAAACCTGGCGTGATTTCTACTTACCTGCCCATCGACTATAGAAGAATAAGAATATGATTATGTGTACAATTGCAGTAGAATAATATGATGAAATATTCACATTTCACCAAGGAATTTATAGGGACATACTGATGTGATACTGCGTAACCTTAAACTACGTGCCAAAAAGACATGAAGAGAAGGTCGAATAATCTAGAGCTTCTGCACAAAAAGTTAAAAAACCGTTAAGTACTTTTTCCTGTTGGAATATTTGGCAAAGCTTATCATTATATTCTGCCAATTTACAGAAACCGCTGTCTCTCTAGCTTCTCGAATAAAACGGGGTTTCCTTAACGGCTGTTTGTTGTTGCAGCATAAAATCCATTTATGACGCAAAATACGCCTAATAAATTAGCACCGTCTTTATATCTGCCCATACTATATTTATGGGCATATTGAATAATGCTTTTATTAGTATGATAAGTAAAGCTCTTTTTTGTTAGTATACATATAGAAATAATTTAAGAAAAAAAGTGTGAACGTACGAAGTAGGTAACATCCGACGAAAATTTTTAGCTAATCAAAAGTTATAGGTTAATTTTAGCTAAATAACTCTGTAATCTCTAGCAACGACAAACAAAACTCTGTAAAAACAGAGGTCGAACCGAAGTGTTGTTTTTCTAAAACAAAACTATTTTTATTCCTCACTATCCTAGAAATGAAATGAAATGAATTTATTTGCTTGAAGTCTACTTACTTGTGAAAACAAAACAACTAAGTAAGGATATCAGACCTCATTTCAAACAAACTTTGTAAGTAAGTTACAGTTGATCTTGACATTGTTTTTGGTACGTAACGAATAGTGATGTTTTGCAGAAATTCTCTTTGTTATGGAAATTACTGTGAAATACACGGAATAAATACATAAGGGAGAGATGAAAAGGACCAAACATCTGGGAAATCATTTCGAAGAATTTAACGATAAGCTATTCATACTCCTACTTACATCCTAGGTACTGAATCTGCTTCACTTTGATCTCCAGGCGGTAGATACCTGCAGGCTGATCGCGTAACTTTTGTTACATTCAAAATCTGGTTGCATATGTCAATTTTGGCAGATTTGCGATGGCAAAACTGCCAAAATTGACATATGCAACCGGATTTTGAATGCAACAAAAGTTACGTGATCATATTGATATATATTACTGCCAAGTTTCAAGTTAAAATTAAGGATGTCATAAGTGGGTGTCAGGAGTACGTCCACATTTTGACACATACCCACACATTGTTATCATAAACCCGAAAGTGTTATATTATATTTATTTATATTGAATTTACAGAGTATGTGATAGGTGTACTAGGCGACCGTTAAAAATCAATTCGTCAATTTTATCAGTAAGCGGTTCTGATGCTAATAAGTGGTACATCGAGGACACCCGTCAGTTACACTCGTAGGTACCTGTCAGATACAAGTTTGTGTACCTACTGCCTACTGTTGATGAAATTGCGAACTTGATTGAACACCCTTCGTTTATTATTTAGGATGTCAACTGCAATACTGCATTATAATTAATTCATACTATGCATTATGAATATTGCAAGGGTTTTCTACAGGAACTGAATCTCAATCATAAGCGATTTAGAATAATGAAAACCTTGAAAGAACTATCTTTGCTATTAAAAAAATCTTTTTCCGCGGACTTGCTAAAAATATGTTAGATTTAAATACGTAGGTAATGCTTAATAACTATGTACATATCAATGACAAAAAGTGACCAGTATTTACCAGTTATGCAATTTTTCTAGATATAAGATAAAAGTTTATGAAAACTATAAGCATAAATAATTCTAGTGTGTTACCAAAACTTATGCTTTTCCAAATATGACCATGTTTTTGCAACAAGTTTTTTATCAATTTAAATTACCCAGCGTTATTATCTAAAGCACTTCACAATTCTTATTTATACAATTCCAATTTCAAACACTCACTGTTACACTCTAAATTTGAAAATGGAACAGAGAAAAGGACTAAAAGCGTTCTAAATTCAAACACTCGCAAAAAAACTCAATCTCAACTTAAAATTCGAACTCAGTGATGCGATATGTAGATCGTATAAAACCTATGTTTTTTATCTGTTTTTACAAACACGCGCGAAACGTCCGCCTCTGGCGGGAACTACGCCTCCACTTCAGAGCTTTCAGTTTTCAGGGGTGCTACGCTGAAAGCGCTTGTTTATTGCTTCAGTAATTTCAGCTAGATTATTGTGTGCGGATAATTTTCAAGACCATTTCCGTTAAAATATATGAATGAAGATTGCGCATGGCTGGAATTCTGGTTTAGCAAAGGGTAGGTAGTAGGTACCTTGTATTATATATACGTTGTGTTTAGGTAAGTAACCTTCAAAAATACGATAATTTTATCATTTTTATGAGATAGTGGTAGCCAACTCAGACTGTGATGTTAGTTAATTAAAATTAATTCGAGTTGGTAAGTTTGCAATCTAATGTGTTCTGTTTAGTTCAATTATTTTTACTGATTCTCTCTTTGCCGCCTTTATGCCCTAAGAAAAATGGCAAAAGGATACCGGCAAAGTTTACAAACGGTGACGGAAAACATCATCGGTGCCATTTTAGCCAGTATTGTCATTGTCTTATATACCTACGTCTAGGTACAACTCTGAACGAAGCGATGCATCAGTCCACCCTCGCAGTAACCCCCCGGGCTACGGAGGGGTGAAAGCATTCCACCGATGTCCAATTCAGTGCTTAATTTGCTGCTAATTCCGTGTGAAATAGCTTTATTCCGTTTCACTTGCTCTTCATTGGATAATGGAATTCTTTGACGCTTAATACGTTTTACATGAGCTTCCCAACAAACGATTACTTATAAATAGTAACCACGATTTAAAGACGATGTTTGGACATTTTGACGACTACTGTAGCGCAGCGGGCGAGTCCGCCTGCGACGCAAGAGGTTGCGTATTCAATTCGCGCCTCGGAAGAAATTTGTGTACGATTGCAGAAATTTGTTCCGTTGGTTGGTGTTTTCTGTGTATAATAAAAAAAATATCTATCTATGTAAGTACATAATGTATTCAATATCAGATATCTAGTACCCATAACACAAGCTTTGAGTAGCTTACTTTGGGGCTAGGTGGTGCTGTGTGGATTGTCCAGCATTATTTATTATTTTTATTATTATTTTTCACACACATCTATCCCCAGATATACAGGGTTACAGGAAAAATCGTGCTAGATCCGTTAAGGGCGTGGAGTACCCATCATTTCTGACTTATTTCACTATGAAACACCCTACCCTAAACATAACCCTTTTCAAGCAATTCGACTTTTAATTTTTTTATTGAAAATTTTGTGCACCTTAATTATTATTATTATTGCATTTTTACATGTGTAATAAGATGCTTTAGGATGTCAATCATTAAAATAGTGCATAAGTTAATTGAATAGACCGTAGTAGACAAGTGAAAGTTAAGAAATAAGAAAAAATACTAGAAAGTTTATTTTTCTCTAAGGGATATCTAAAAAAAATATTATGGCAATTGTTTGTGAAATAAGTCAGAAATGATGGGTACTCCACGTCCTTAACGGATCTAGCACGATTTTTCCTGTAACCCTGTATAACGTATAACTGATTAAAACACTTAGGTATCCATGTAAATACCAAACTCATAAGAAATGGATAAAGGTATTTTATTTATCCTTATTACTTGATCTTTTCAACTTTCACGTCGATTGCAGTATTATACCAACTAAGTCACAAAAACAGATAATGTACAAGAGAATAATACGTGATGGTCATCTTACATTATTTTTCATAAAGTTCATGTTAAGAAACTGGCTCTAAAATTGTCTTGTGATCGTTCATCAAAAGACCAGGGTGAGAAAGGAATAGGCTTCACACTGCACAAAACCAGGACAATGAGCAGGAGTAAGGAGATAGGATGGTGGGATCTGAAAGGAGAAGTAAATGTTGATTAGGATAGAATTAGTTATTTAACATTCTTTTAAAAATTACAAAATGCTAAAAGTTAAAACATTCAAACCTAAAACATTCAAAATTAAAAACGTCTTTTTGTCTTTAATGTTGAAAAAAAAAAAATTACAATCGACATGAGACCTTTTCGTTTTTTGAAGTCGGTTAAATATGAGCAAGAGACTGGTATTCTTGCCTAAAAACTGTAAGTACGAAAACCTACAATCTTGCCTAAATCAAAATTATTTTTTTGCTTTGTAATGTCCGAAATTTAGTTGTTAGCGATTCATACCTAATTCAGTGGGTTTACATCACTAAAAATGATGAAATATACCATTGCGGTTGTCAGCACCTTTACGCACGGAAGCGCTTAGATGTATTATACTTATACCCCTAGCAGGCACTTATCTAAATGGTGACCCCCGCAAAATACGTTTATCGTATTCTATAAGTTTAAAATTACGAAGCGAGCTACCCTTCCAGGCTATAAAGAACCTACCTCCATGAAATTAAAGAATAAAATGAAACAATTGTAAGAAGAAATATTGCAATCGCAATCTCATCAGTAAGCAGAAAAAACAGTTCTTAGTTCTAGTACCGAAGATGCTGGAGGTAGTCTAAGGGCGTAGACAGCGCCACGTCCATACATTTGATAGTTGAGCTGTATAAGGATGTGCACTTACCTATCGTCGGTGGACTGAGGCTCTGTTCCCAGGGCTGGTCGTCCTCCGCTTTACGAAAACTGCGTTCCACTGGACAGACAAGATCCCTTATTTATATTTAATTCTTCATCATCATTATCAGCCTACAGAATTCCACTGCTGGACATAGGCCTCCCCTATCCGTTTCCAGGAAGAACGAGTTGATATTATTTGATATCTGGTCTGGGGGATACAGAGGTAGAGATCATCCACTCTAAAAATGCACGCCCCTCTACCTGCCTTCACCCAAACAATCAAATGAGGTGTATAGATGCAATACATGCCACCAAGCAATTTCATTCGTTATTCAGTTTCCCGCCAGACATGAAAGTGTCACTTTCACGTTCGGCGGGAAACTGAATGACGAATAAAATTATCAGGTGTCATGTATTGCGTCTATACCAAGGAATTTGAATACTATTCCTTGGTCTATACACCTCATTTGCTTGTGAGGGTGAAGGCCGGTAGAGGGGCGTGCATTTTTAGAATGGATGATCTCTACGCCCATTTATTGGCACGAAGTCAAAGTCAATAAGCAGTTCAGTTGAATGAAAACGCTCACTTTGAATCGTCTTAAAGCTAGGTGGTACTAGGTGCCAGTTCTACGCGACCAAAGCCTAGAAGAACAGGCAACAAAGGACCGTCTATACCTTGTAAGAAACAAAATAGTTACTGATGTACTTACTGTTGAGAAAGTTGGCGGCGCCCGAAGCCTTCCTCGATTTCTTGTCCGAAGAGTCCTGTGCTGGAAGTAACATGACGTTATCGTGGCATTCATTGAGTGCACCAGTGGTCTAGTGGAAGTGACCCCACCTTCCGATCGTAAGGTCGCAGGTTCGAATCCGGTCGTGTACCAATGGATTTTTCCTTCGAAAAATTAATGTGCGCAATGCCATTGCTCTTAAACGGTGAAGGAAAACATCGTGAGGAAACCAGTTAGTATTCTAACAGCGGCGATGGGCTTGCAACCTGTCACGTATGGAATACTAATTGCTGCAAAATGTGGGTATGTGCCAAATGCAATAATAATAATAATAATAAATAATAATAATAAATAATAATAATAAATAATGCTGGACAATCCACACAGCACTATCTAGCCCCAAAGTAAGCAATTCAAAGCTTGTGTTATGGGTACTAAGAAACTGATATATTTATGGACGTACCTCTGACTACCCTGCTTAGACATCCTCAAAGAATCTAGAGTTAGTACTTGGCACTGAGAGATCTGAAGGGATATCTACCGTGCTTGGGGATCAAAGTTGTGAAGCTGTTTCAGTTTTTTTTCATTGAGAGCACTGGTGGTCTATTGGTAGCGGCCATCCGATCAATTGTGTGGTTCGAAATGTATGTGCTAGTACTATCAAACGGTGAAGGACAACATAGCGAGGAAAACGGCAAGTCGCAGAACCTGTTCTAAAACATGTGTCAAGTGTTAAATATAAATTAACTTAAACAAAGCAATATGTAGTACTAATCCGCTGATCTAATCTCCTTAAGCTGGAATAAACTTAATTAGACTTCGACACGTGTTTCACCTCTCTATGAAGCATCTTCAGGAAATTGACCCGCTGTGCACCGAACGTGTTACCTCGTCGAGCGCAGAGCTGAAAGTGAGTCAATATTTTTTTTTTTATCGAATGGACTATAATGCTGGTATAATCGTATGACGATTGCCGACAGCGTTACCGGAAAAAGTGAGTCAATCGTCTGTGGTCGTCTCACACTGAAGTGGGGGGACGCAGTGTCGGGCTTTCACCCCTTACTGCGGTGTTCTAACCGCCCCCAGTAACTACTGGGGGGTCTTTGTGGTGGCTCGCCGTAAGCCTGAGGTGGCGCTTCTTTACCTCGCGTCCTGTTGCCCGCCGAGTCCTCCCTATGCAGGGAAGGTTGGTGGACGGAGCGCAGAGGTGCCGGAGCTGAGGGTGCTATCCTCTTTTTCCGCTTCTTGGTCGCTGTCCACGACCAGCTCTCGCGGGTAGGCCTTGCTGCCGGGAGCCCGCTCGTAGGTAGGGGCCAGATCTCGCAGATGCGGGAAGGTAGCCTCTTCCGTCCGGGTGAACAGCCGTTTCGCTAGGCGGCCGATGACGGTGTCCAGGCTCTCTATCTTGAGGTCCCGTTGGATGGTGGCGTTTCGTACGTACCGCGGCGCGCCTGTGATTGTGCGGAGGCATTGATTTTGTTGGCTGCGCAGCTTCACTCTGCGGCGCTCTGCCAGCAGAGCGTACCACGCGGGAGCTGCATATGTGAGGCGCGGGCGGATGTACGTGTTGTACAGGCCGATTTTCATCCTCAACGGGATCTTGGACTGCAGAATCGGTTTCAAGATTGCTCTAAGTGAGTCAATACTCGCCCGCCCCACTATTTATACCTGCGCCGCCAGGTAGCCGACGATTAGTGACTGGTTGTTGGTGAGTCATCGGACGGTCGATCGTTGTTTACAGCACCGTCCGAAAAAATACGTAACAACGGTGATCTTGTGAATGTGTTTTGCTCATTTAACAGTGTGTAGTTTTGTGTATTGTTAGTAGTATTGGGGTGGGCGAGTATTGACTCACTTTCAGCTCTGCGCTCGACGAGGTAGCACGTTCGGTGCACAGCGGCTCAATTTCCTGAAGATTCTTCGTAGAGAGGTGAAACACGTGTCGAAGTCTAATTAAGTTTATTCCAGCTTAAGGAGATTAGATCAGCGGATTAGTACTACATATTGCTTTGTTCAAGTTAATTTATATTTAACAATGGACTTCCGCAAAGTCACGCCTCAGTCAATTAACTATGTGTCAAGTGCTCGAAAGGAGCCTCTTTGAAGAGAACATGAACGAAGAGAAAATTTGAAGATAAATAAATCGTCAATCATCAAATCTTGGGACAAGGGACAAGGGGCAAGGGGCAGGGGACAAGGGGCAAGGGGCAAGAGGGGGGTGGGCTAGTGTAGATAGTTACAGTATTGCTGCGTGTTGTGTATGCGGTCCATGAAGCGCGAGATGCGGTTGTTGTGATGGTCTGCGTCGCCCATGCAGCACGCCTCCTCCACGCCGCGCGCGCAGCCGCGGTGCACCAGCAACTTGCAGTCTGCAGGTACACACATATACATATGATATGATATTATACAGGGTGACCTAGAACTCAACGTCAAGCAGAAACGGGGCGACAGGATTGATTGAAAACATCATGTGACTAATCAGAAAAAAAAATTATTTATAAAAAAAAAAACAAATATCATTATTTTTGATTTGATTCTTGGAAATATTATTTAGGGTTACGGTTCCAAAGTTTAAATGAACAAAAATAATAAAATTTAACCACAATAACCGAAAAATGATTACAGATTGACCAAATTTTTAGGTTTTCAAATGCCTATAATTGTCAAACTGCATGGGATAGATTTTTTCTGATTTTTCTCATGATGTTTACAATCAATCCTGTCGCCCCGTTTTGGCTTGACGTTGAGTTCTGGGACACCCTGTATAACAACATAACATAAGATAATATTGGTGAATTTTCTTTCCACGCAGTACTATTTACTCACTAGTATATCCTTAAACTAAGCCAAAGCTATGGGATATGGGAACCAGATAGCTGATAAAATACAATACATTTTTTTTGGAAATATTGCAGCTGCAGGTGGTGCCCTCGCCTCGGACCGACAGACGTGCAGTCACAGTCGCGGTTACCTGTGCAGAAGTAAGCTTGCGGCGCGAGCCCCCACACCACGTTCCCGCAGTGATGGCTCGGACCGACAGACGTGCAGTCACAGTCGCGGTTACCTGTGCAGAAGTAAGCTTGCGGCGCGAGCCCCCACACCACGTTCCCGCAGTGATGGCTCGGACCGACAGACGTGCAGTCACAGTCGCGGTTACCTGTGCAGAAGTAAGCTTGCGGCGCGAGCCCCCACACCACGTTCCCGCAGTGATGCCTCGGACCGACAGACGTGCAGTCACAGTCGCGGTTACCTGTGCAGAAGTAAGCTTGCGGCGCGAGCCCCCACACCACGTTCCCGCAGTGATGGCTCGGACCGACAGACGTGCAGTCACAGTCGCGGTTACCTGTGCAGAAGTAAGCTTGCGGCGCGAGCCCCCACACCACGTTCCCGCAGTGATGGCTCGGACCGACAGACGTGCAGTCACAGTCGCGGTTACCTGTGCAGAAGTAAGCTTGCGGCGCGAGCCCCCACACCACGTTCCCGCAGTGATGCCTCGGACCGACAGACGTGCAGTCACAGTCGCGGTTACCTGTGCAGAAGTAAGCTTGCGGCGCGAGCCCCCACACCACGTTCCCGCAGTGATGGCTCGGACCGACAGACGTGCAGTCACAGTCGCGGTTACCTGTGCAGAAGTAAGCTTGCGGCGCGAGCCCCCACACCACGTTCCCGCAGTGATGGCTCGGACCGACAGACGTGCAGTCACAGTCGCGGTTACCTGTGCAGAAGTAAGCTTGCGGCGCGAGCCCCCACACCACGTTCCCGCAGTGATGGCTCGGACCGACAGACGTGCAGTCACAGTCGCGGTTACCTGTGCAGAAGTAAGCTTGCGGCGCGAGCCCCCACACCACGTTCCCGCAGTGATGGCTCGGACCGACAGACGTGCAGTCACAGTCGCGGTTACCTGTGCAGAAGTAAGCTTGCGGCGCGAGCCCCCACACCACGTTCCCGCAGTGATGGCTCGGACCGACAGACGTGCAGTCACAGTCGCGGTTACCTGTGCAGAAGTAAGCTTGCGGCGCGAGCCCCCACACCACGTTCCCGCAGTGATGGCTCGGACCGACAGACGTGCAGTCACAGTCGCGGTTACCTGTGCAGAAGTAAGCTTGCGGCGCGAGCCCCCACACCACGTTCCCGCAGTGATGGCTCGGACCGACAGACGTGCAGTCACAGTCGCGGTTACCTGTGCAGAAGTAAGCTTGCGGCGCGAGCCCCCACACCACGTTCCCGCAGTGATGGCTCGGACCGACAGACGTGCAGTCACAGTCGCGGTTACCTGTGCAGAAGTAAGCTTGCGGCGCGAGCCCCCACACCACGTTCCCGCAGTGATGGCTCGGACCGACAGACGTGCAGTCACAGTCGCGGTTACCTGTGCAGAAGTAAGCTTGCGGCGCGAGCCCCCACACCACGTTCCCGCAGTGATGCCTCGGACCGACAGACGTGCAGTCACAGTCGCGGTTACCTGTGCAGAAGTAAGCTTGCGGCGCGAGCCCCCACACCACGTTCCCGCAGTGATGGCTCGGACCGACAGACGTGCAGTCACAGTCGCGGTTACCTGTGCAGAAGTAAGCTTGCGGCGCGAGCCCCCACACCACGTTCCCGCAGTGATGCCTCGGACCGACAGACGTGCAGTCACAGTCGCGGTTACCTGTGCAGAAGTAAGCTTGCGGCGCGAGCCCCCACACCACGTTACCGCAGTGATGGCTCGGACCGACAGACGTGCAGTCACAGTCGCGGTTACCTGTGCAGAAGTAAGCTTGCGGCGCGAGCCCCCACACCACGTTCCCGCAGTGATGGCTCGGACCGACAGACGTGCAGTCACAGTCGCGGTTACCTGTGCAGAAGTAAGCTTGCGGCGCGAGCCCCCACACCACGTTCCCGCAGTGATGGCTCGGACCGACAGACGTGCAGTCACAGTCGCGGTTACCTGTGCAGAAGTAAGCTTGCGGCGCGAGCCCCCACACCACGTTCCCGCAGTGATGGCTCGGACCGACAGACGTGCAGTCACAGTCGCGGTTACCTGTGCAGAAGTAAGCTTGCGGCGCGAGCCCCCACACCACGTTCCCGCAGTGATGGCTCGGACCGACAGACGTGCAGTCACAGTCGCGGTTACCTGTGCAGAAGTAAGCTTGCGGCGCGAGCCCCCACACCACGTTCCCGCAGTGATGCCTCGGACCGACAGACGTGCAGTCACAGTCGCGGTTACCTGTGCAGAAGTAGGCTTGCGGCGCGAGCCCCCACACCACGTTCCCGCAGTGATGGCTCGGACCGACAGACGTGCAGTCACAGTCGCGGTTACCTGTGCAGAAGTAAGCTTGCGGCGCGAGCCCCCACACCACGTTCCCGCAGTGATGGCTCGGACCGACAGACGTGCAGTCACAGTCGCGGTTACCTGTGCAGAAGTAGGCTTGCGGCGCGAGCCCCCACACCACGTTCCCGCAGTGATGGCTCGGACCGACAGACGTGCAGTCACAGTCGCGGTTACCTGTGCAGAAGTAGGCTTGCGGCGCGAGCCCCCACACCACGTTCCCGCAGTGATGGCTCGGACCGACAGACGTGCAGTCACAGTCGCGGTTACCTGTGCAGAAGTAGGCTTGCGGCGCGAGCCCCCACACCACGTTCCCGCAGTGATGGCTCGGACCGACAGACGTGCAGTCACAGTCGCGGTTACCTGTGCAGAAGTAAGCTTGCGGCGCGAGCCCCCACACCACGTTCCCGCAGTGATGGCTCGGACCGACAGACGTGCAGTCACAGTCGCGGTTACCTGTGCAGAAGTAGGCTTGCGGCGCGAGCCCCCACACCACGTTCCCGCAGTGATGGCTCGGACCGACAGACGTGCAGTCACAGTCGCGGTTACCTGTGCAGAAGTAAGCTTGCGGCGCGAGCCCCCACACCACGTTCCCGCAGTGATGGCTCGGACCGACAGACGTGCAGTCACAGTCGCGGTTACCTGTGCAGAAGTAAGCTTGCGGCGCGAGCCCCCACACCACGTTCCCGCAGTGATGGCTCGGACCGACAGACGTGCAGTCACAGTCGCGGTTACCTGTGCAGAAGTAGGCTTGCGGCGCGAGCCCCCACACCACGTTCCCGCAGTGATGGCTCGGACCGACAGACGTGCAGTCACAGTCGCGGTTACCTGTGCAGAAGTAGGCTTGCGGCGCGAGCCCCCACACCACGTTCCCGCAGTGATGGCTCGGACCGACAGACGTGCAGTCACAGTCGCGGTTACCTGTGCAGAAGTAGGCTTGCGGCGCGAGCCCCCACACCACGTTCCCGCAGTGATGGCTCGGACCGACAGACGTGCAGTCACAGTCGCGGTTACCTGTGCAGAAGTAAGCTTGCGGCGCGAGCCCCCACACCACGTTCCCGCAGTGATGGCTCGGACCGACAGACGTGCAGTCACAGTCGCGGTTACCTGTGCAGAAGTAAGCTTGCGGCGCGAGCCCCCACACCACGTTCCCGCAGTGATGGCTCGGACCGACAGACGTGCAGTCACAGTCGCGGTTACCTGTGCAGAAGTAAGCTTGCGGCGCGAGCCCCCACACCACGTTCCCGCAGTGATGGCTCGGACCGACAGACGTGCAGTCACAGTCGCGGTTACCTGTGCAGAAGTAAGCTTGCGGCGCGAGCCCCCACACCACGTTCCCGCAGTGATGGCTCGGACCGACAGACGTGCAGTCACAGTCGCGGTTACCTGTGCAGAAGTAAGCTTGCGGCGCGAGCCCCCACACCACGTTCCCGCAGTGATGGCTCGGACCGACAGACGTGCAGTCACAGTCGCGGTTACCTGTGCAGAAGTAAGCTTGCGGCGCGAGCCCCCACACCACGTTCCCGCAGTGATGGCTCGGACCGACAGACGTGCAGTCACAGTCGCGGTTACCTGTGCAGAAGTAAGCTTGCGGCGCGAGCCCCCACACCACGTTCCCGCAGTGATGCCTCGGACCGACAGACGTGCAGTCACAGTCGCGGTTACCTGTGCAGAAGTAAGCTTGCGGCGCGAGCCCCCACACCACGTTCCCGCAGTGATGGCTCGGACCGACAGACGTGCAGTCACAGTCGCGGTTACCTGTGCAGAAGTAAGCTTGCGGCGCGAGCCCCCACACCACGTTCCCGCAGTGATGCCTCGGACCGACAGACGTGCAGTCACAGTCGCGGTTACCTGTGCAGAAGTAAGCTTGCGGCGCGAGCCCCCACACCACGTTCCCGCAGTGATGGCTCGGACCGACAGACGTGCAGTCACAGTCGCGGCTACCTGTGCAGAAGTAAGCTTGCGGCGCGAGCCCCCACACCACGTTCCCGCAGTGATGGCTCGGACCGACAGACGTGCAGTCACAGTCGCGGTTACCTGTGCAGAAGTAAGCTTGCGGCGCGAGCCCCCACACCACGTTCCCGCAGTGATGGCTCGGACCGACAGACGTGCAGTCACAGTCGCGGTTACCTGTGCAGAAGTAAGCTTGCGGCGCGAGCCCCCACACCACGTTCCCGCAGTGATGGCTCGGACCGACAGACGTGCAGTCACAGTCGCGGTTACCTGTGCAGAAGTAAGCTTGCGGCGCGAGCCCCCACACCACGTTCCCGCAGTGATGGCTCGTACCGACAGACGTGCAGTCACAGTCGCGGTTACCTGTGCAGAAGTAAGCTTGCGGCGCGAGCCCCCACACCACGTTCCCGCAGTGATGCCTCGGACCGACAGACGTGCAGTCACAGTCGCGGTTACCTGTGCAGAAGTAGGCTTGCGGCGCGAGCCCCCACACCACGTTCCCGCAGTGATGGCTCGGACCGACAGACGTGCAGTCACAGTCGCGGTTACCTGTGCAGAAGTAAGCTTGCGGCGCGAGCCCCCACACCACGTTCCCGCAGTGATGGCTCGGACCGACAGACGTGCAGTCACAGTCGCGGTTACCTGTGCAGAAGTAGGCTTGCGGCGCGAGCCCCCACACCACGTTCCCGCAGTGATGGCTCGGACCGACAGACGTGCAGTCACAGTCGCGGTTACCTGTGCAGAAGTAAGCTTGCGGCGCGAGCCCCCACACCACGTTCCCGCAGTGATGGCTCGGACCGACAGACGTGCAGTCACAGTCGCGGTTACCTGTGCAGAAGTAAGCTTGCGGCGCGAGCCCCCACACCACGTTCCCGCAGTGATGGCTCGGACCGACAGACGTGCAGTCACAGTCGCGGTTACCTGTGCAGAAGTAGGCTTGCGGCGCGAGCCCCCACACCACGTTCCCGCAGTGATGGCTCGGACCGACAGACGTGCAGTCACAGTCGCGGTTACCTGTGCAGAAGTAGGCTTGCGGCGCGAGCCCCCACACCACGTTCCCGCAGTGATGGCTCGGACCGACAGACGTGCAGTCACAGTCGCGGTTACCTGTGCAGAAGTAGGCTTGCGGCGCGAGCCCCCACACCACGTTCCCGCAGTGATGGCTCGGACCGACAGACGTGCAGTCACAGTCGCGGTTACCTGTGCAGAAGTAGGCTTGCGGCGCGAGCCCCCACACCACGTTCCCGCAGTGATGGCTCGGACCGACAGACGTGCAGTCACAGTCGCGGTTACCTGTGCAGAAGTAGGCTTGCGGCGCGAGCCCCCACACCACGTTCCCGCAGTGATGGCTCGGACCGACAGACGTGCAGTCACAGTCGCGGTTACCTGTGCAGAAGTAGGCTTGCGGCGCGAGCCCCCACACCACGTTCCCGCAGTGATGGCTCGGACCGACAGACGTGCAGTCACAGTCGCGGTTACCTGTGCAGAAGTAGGCTTGCGGCGCGAGCCCCCACACCACGTTCCCGCAGTGATGGCAGTGCGCCACCGACGTCAGCGCTTGCAGCTGCAGGTGGTGCCCGCGGACCACGTACTGCAAATGTTAATAAATAAATAATGCTGGACAATCCACACAGCACCATCCAGCCCCAGGGGACGCAACTAGTACATTAATACAGATACTAGTTGCGCTCCGCGGTTTCACCCGCGCAGATTTAAATCCCTCTATTCCCACGGGATAAAAAGTAGCCTATGTGCTATTCCAGACTATACTATCTCGCTGCCAAGTTTCATCCAGATCCGTTCAGCCGATCCGGCGTGAAAGAGTAACAAACATCCATCCATCCATACTTACCAACTTTCGCGTTTATAACAGTAGTAGGATACTGACCGGCTGTTGGTGTTGCTTGGTGATCTGCTTGACTCGTTGCTTGTACAGCTTGTCTCGTTGCAGGAAGGAGGCGCGCTGGTTACCGCCCGCCGACGCAACCGCTGCCGGTCTGAACACAACCATACATTACAGCATTTCAATACCGCTGTGGATACCGCATGGATTTATTTAATAAGGCTGTAGATACCGCATGGATTTTTTTAATAAGGCTGTGGATACCGCAAGGATTTAGCGCTATGCTACTAACAGGATTGTGAGGGAAAGAGTAGATACCTTGAAGTAATAATAAATATTTATTTACCGGAAAAAGTTCTATAAAAGACCTATAGCAGAATTATACTAAGAGTCTATACAATGACCTCTGTGGCGCAGCGGGCGAGAGCCTGCCGGCGACGCAAGAGGTTGCGGGTTCGATTCCCGCCTTGGAACAAATTTGTGTACGATCTGCAGAAATTTGTTCCGATGGTCTGGGTGTTTTCTGTGTATAATAAAAAATATCTATCTATGTAAGTATATAATGTATTAAATATATCAGTTATCTAGTACCCATAACACAAGCTTTGAATAGCTTACTTTGGGGCTAGATAGTGCTGTGTGGATTGTCCAGCATTATTATTTATTATTTATTTATTTAATGGCGTAAACTCCGTCCGTAAGTAAACAAGGACTTCTCGAGGCTGATGGTTATGATAAACTCACTTATTCTGCTTCACTTTCTTCTTCTTAGCGGATTTCGGTGATTGCCACCATTTCCTCCTAACTTCTAACGCGTCTTTCTCGGATATATCCTCTATATCCACCATTTTGTTTTCTAGTTTCATATTTACTTCGAAATCTTCTTGGACAGAGACACAGTTTGAGAAGCAATTGAAAAAGCTGATGTAAGATCCTATGTTTATGTTTTTTTTTGTATAACCTTAATAAACCGGAATTTTATTTTTTAATGTATTTATACGCAATGCGCTATAAAATGTACTGAAAGGAACGATTAATTGTACTATTTTCCTTGTAGGTCTGAAAAACTAAGGCAGTGTTTAGATTATCAATAAATACTTCAGTCAACTGATGGATACATGCATAAAATCACGCCTGTTTCCCATAGGGGTAGGCAGAGACCACGGATTTCCACTTGCTACGATCCATGTTTCCTCTTTCGCTTCATTCACTCTCATAACATTCCTGATACATGCTCGTCGGTTTAGGGTACTCTTGAACTGGCCTTTCTCTAGAACGTCTGCTATCTGATCCAGATACGTCCGCCGAGGTCTTCCCCTCCCAACAGTCCCATTCACACTCGCCTGATGCACCTATTTCGTTCATCTCCTTTCATCCATCCTCCCTACATGCCCAAACCATCTTAACATACCTTACTCTATCCTCATCACTACGTCTTCTTTCACTCCACATTTATCGCCCAATTGATTGATGAAGGCACATATTGTTTTATCTCAGCTGTATTGACAGTATCTAGTCTTTGGGCGAGAGAAACTGGATGAATGTACCATTCGTCTAGTATATTATAAGACGTTTCAAGTGATCCTTGATTTTACCGAATATAGACCATTTTGATTATGAATAAAAGTTTTCACGGACCGAGAAAAACGGATGTAATTCTTGAAAAGAGTGGATAAGTAATAGCGTATTCGATATGTGATGCTATTTTAATGATAACCATATTTTCTGTGTGAGTTTAAAATAGAGCAAATGCAGCAAATAAAAACTATCAACAAGTATTTTCAAATTTAACCTAAATTTGAAAATATTTATGACTTGTAAATATGACTTGTAGATAGTTTTCAGTAGACTTTCTGTACTTCCAGAACAAGACCGATATTGATTGAGGAAATTATTATTATTGATCGTGTAGAACCAGCTTTAAGCTACGTCACTATTACACCGTACGGCCGCCTAAAAATAATAAGCTATTTGCAAGAATATTAAGGAAAAAGTCGTTAAAATATAATTTACCTCAAGCAATTGTTATTTAATGAATAAACCTACTGTTTGCTGGTTGAGTTGTCTGCTTTTGAACAAGAAAAAAGGATTTAACTAAATATAAATTATCAGCTAAGTGTCCTGTTTCCATATTACAAACTATGCTTAAGTACTTTGTGGATTGTCCAGCATTATTTATTTATTATGTAGGTAAAATCAGCTGAAAACCAGCGCTGCTTATCATCTATGGATGGTCAGCGGCATTTCGCTGAGACGGGACCTGTTTGTCGCACTGCACTCGGCATAAGGAGGATTCTGTACCATAGCATCTTTTTATATACTTTTTTATTTTGTCTTTTTAATTTTATCTATTAGTTACTACCTTGTAAATTTTTGATCCTCATATGTTGTGTGTGTGGCAAATAAATTAATTTTCTTCTTTCTTTCTTTCTTAAATAAAAGAACTAAAAGCTACCACCTAAGTATGCCCTACCTGCATTGCAATGCCAGCGCGGCCGCCGCTAGCGCCGCCATCAGAGTGCCGTGCGCCTCGCCCTCCCCCCCTCCCACTCCACCCGCCCCCTTGCCCGCCACGCAGGGCACGCAGGGCACGCCGCCGCCGCCCGCGGCGGACAGCTGACGCAGGCGGCCGCACATCAGGCGTTCCACTACCGCTTGTTCCTGTGAATACAATGGATAACATTCTTATTACATTATTCATATTGTTTATTGTAATTATTATGTTACACGGTGTTAATGGTGGATTATATATTTTAAGAGTAGTAGAGCTCTTTGTGTGTGGCTCGTCCGGGGAAGTACTACCAGCACACCTTTTTCTGCCGCCAAGCAGCAACGCTGTGTTTCC
Organism: Plemyria rubiginata; assembly: GCA_963576535.1. Lineage (NCBI taxonomy): Eukaryota > Metazoa > Arthropoda > Insecta > Lepidoptera > Geometridae > Plemyria > Plemyria rubiginata. The sequence goes on from OY754931.1 coordinate 438,285, forward strand.
GTTTGAAAAGTGTGGTCGCCGGTGTAAATACAGGCACATGAGGCTTAACATTTCTATGCCTCAAGTTGCTGGACGCAGGGCAGTGCATCGTAGGGCACGTTCCTATCGCGCGTGACTTTAGAGGCAATGCTTTGTTATATGTGATGGTTACTTATCAGGTGGGCTATCCGCTCTATCAGCTAGTTATATAAAAACGAACATGGCGGTATGACTGACCTGTATTTTGTCGACGCGGCACTTGTCTATGACGGCGTCGTCGGGGCCGTACAGCGTGATTACACCGGCGACCACACTAGTATGTTGTAGGGTATATGACTGACCTGTATCTTGTCGACGCGGCACTTGTCTATGACGGCGTCGTCGGGGCCGTACAGCGTGATTACACCGGCGACCACACTAGTATGTTGTAGGGTATATGACTGACCTGTATCTTGTCGACGCGGCACTTGTCTATGACGGCGTCGTCGGGGCCGTACAGCGTGATTACACCGGCGACCACACTAGTATGTTGTAGGGTATATGACTGACCTGTATCTTGTCGACGCGGCACTTGTCTATGACGGCGTCGTCGGGGCCGTACAGCGTGATTACACCGGCGACCACACTAGTATGTTGTAGGGTATATGACTGACCTGTATCTTGTCGACGCGGCACTTGTCTATGACGGCGTCGTCGGGGCCGTACAGCGTGATTACACCGGCGACCACACTAGTATGTTGTAGGGTGTATGACTGACCTGTATCTTGTCGACGCGGCACTTGTCTATGACGGCGTCGTCCGGGCCGTACAGCGTGATTACACCGGCGACCACACTAGTATGTTGTAGGGTATATGACTGACCTGTATCTTGTCGACGCGGCACTTATCTATGACGGCGTCGTCGGGGCCGTACAGCGTGATTACACCGGCGACCACACTAGTATGTTGTAGGGTATATGACTGACCTGTATCTTGTCGACGCGGCACTTGTCTATGACGGCGTCGTCGGGGCCGTACAGCGCCGCGAGGCCGACTTGCCGCTTCACCTGGAACTCGCTGAGCTGCGCCGCCAGCTCGTCCTTCGCCTTCTGCCGCGCTTTGCGGAACACGTTCCGGAGCAGCTCCTCCTTCTCGAACTCTGGAAGGGATTTTAACAGTTTTAGTTACATTGGAAGAAATTGAAACAAAGAAGGAAACACTTATTTGACACACAACACACAGAGAACACAGAAATAACAATATAGATATTAGATAAAAAACAATACAAAGAGACAGAAAAGCAGAAAAATACAAAAAACAATGTTTGAGGCCAATTTGTCTCCTCTGTATTGTGTGGTTTGTAGATTGCTTACAACTTTACATTGCACTATTTAATTCCACACATAAACAGAAAAACCAGAAACGCTTTACTTTGCTCCTTAGGTGACCACTCAGGATATTTGAAGGTGCCTAAGAGAGGGTAGGTAGTCAAAAGTAAGTCCATACATAACATTGGAAAATAATTGCATCATCATTATCAGTGTGTGTAATCATCCATGTGTGTGCCCTTTCCGTTTTTTCAAAACTACACAAAGGTTAACTGGAAGAGAATGCTCTCTAGCATTAAGTTCGCCTATGTACGATACATTCTGTTTGTGCAATAAAGAATTTTCTATCTATCTATGAAGATGAATCTATCTTTGAAGATGTACCCTAATGGATAGGCCTCCTAGGAACTATTTTAAGTCTTCTACATCCACTGACTTCTGGAGAGACTCTACAATATCGTCGGTCTAACAGATGGGGAGCGTCCTACGCTTCAGTCTTTAGCTTCGTGGTCGCCATTTGAGAACGTTTTAATTAAGAACATTTTAGACGTTTCAAGATGATCATTCGAACCTTTATTAGTTTGCAAACTTACCGTTAACTAAAACATGCTCAATCTCGTTCGCCATGTTTTCGTCTACGCCAGTCAGTTGTAAGACCTAAAAATAACATATTTTTAATAATTTCATTTTTAATTATTTGAAAATGTTTACACATCCTACATCCTACTAATATTATAAACGTGAAAGTTTGTATGTATGGATGGATGGATGGATGTTTGTTACTCTTTCACGCCGGAACGGCTGAACGGATCTGAATGAACTTGGCAGAGAGATACATTATAGTCTGGAATAGCACATAGGCTACTTTTTATCCCGAGAGACCATTTGCACCGCGATCACAGCTAAGACAAGGCAGCCGGTGTCATACGGTCAGGGCAAAGTATCTCTGTCATAAAGAATAAAGCCCTACATCAAGTTTTGACACTTCACGGTTTGGGGCAAGGAATCTTCTATTGTCATAGAGAATAATGCCCCTGCGCGGGTGAAACCGCGGGGCACAACTATTGTATAATAATAGCAATGATAGTTACAGCGTGCGGCATGAGGAAGGTGGAGTGCAGCTCGTACGCCCAGCGGCGCAGCGTGGCGGCCGGCGCGCCGGCGCCGCGGTAGCTGTCCGTCAGCACCAGCACCAGGCAAGCGCACGCGCATCTGTCGACCGACGGACACAGCTGTGGCGCGCGTCACGCAATAACAACGCCGCGCGCCCGAAGGAGGGGCTGTGGTGGCGCGACTCTTTTGTACGCGCTTACACATCCCCTCCACTGCGTTCCAGCGTTCTTTTTTGCTAACGCAACTTATACTATATTTTTTAAGTATTTACTTCGTAGGTACTGTAGTAGCATGTCCTTCGGTTATTTGTCGAGTGTGATTGGACTCCGATGGCGCAGTTGGTTACGTAGCCCCATGACAACATACATATGTTGTCGTTATGTACATGGGGTACATTATGTATTGATCTAACATTATTTAGTCATAAGGCCTGACAATGTAAAATCTACATACATACATACATAATAATGCAATAAATATACTGAATACTGAATACAAGAAGGTCGCGGGTTCAAATACCGCTCGGAGAATAACTTTTGGAACATTATAAAAATCTTTTTGATTTCCTTAAGTAAACACTATGGCCCTTATTCATAATGGTCGCTGAGCGCGCCAATAGCTTATCAGACCGATAAGTCTGTTGCTGTATCTTTTCGTTGGCATGAAAGTGACAGTGAATACTCTATAGAACGGCTATAAAATGGCAGGGGTAAAAAAGAGAGTATAAAACTAAGTAAAAAATTTAGGGTAGGTAAACAAATCGTACCTCCTTTCTCCCAACAGCCAGTTGAGTAGCACAGCTGTTCTCGCTTTGGACTCTCGTACGGAGCGGAGGTTTGAAAACAGACCGGAGTACGTACAATTATCCTGAAATGTAACCTTACATTGATTACATCAATAATCTTATCCGGGATAAAATAAATAAATAATGCTGGACAATCCACACAGCACCATCTAGCCCCAACGTAAGCTACTCAAAGCTTGTGTTATGGGTGCTAGATAACTGATATGTTTAATACATTATATAATTACTTACATAATATAGATATTTTTTATTATAAATAGAAAACACCCAGACCAACGGAACAAATTTCTGCAGATCGTTCACAAATTTGTTCCGAGGCGGGAATCAAACCCGCAACCTCTTGCTTCGCAGACGGACTGGAGATCAAAGTCACACAGGTTTCTCAAGTACGCATAAATACTGTTCGAACACAAATAATACAAAAGGGAAATGTGCTTGAGTCAGAAATAATTTTGGTATTAGGTAAACGTAGGACCAAACATACTAATACCAAAATGATTTCTGATTCGGGCATGTTTCCCTTATATTATTGTATTATTTGTGATCGAACAGTATTTATGCGTGTTTCTTTAGAGTTATTCTTTCAAACAACCTCCCCGAAATGAAATTAAATGAAATAATAGCCAATCGCACCTCGAAATTGCGAGTCGCTGTCACCGGAGCCTTAAGGCTTGTTTTGGGGGTTTCTTATGAACTAATATAGTTTTTCTAATTAATAACTCACGGAAGACGGCGAATCGTCTTCTTCCATAGATATAATCGCTCTCTGTGGGTCTGCGCATGGCTGAAAACAACAATAGAAAATGTTAGTCTCAACATCAGGTGGACCATCTGTTTGTACTATAGTAAAAAAATGGAAACAGCCTCATGACTTTGATCCCCAGGCACGGTAGACATCAACTGTGTTTTGGGATCAGAGTTAAGTAGCTATTTTAGTTTACTTACAAAATAGTATAAAGTTATATATTTATGTAATTACAATGGTTAGAACACCAATTAAAAAAGAACTGAGTAGTAATATTACTAACACAGCCTTATGTAAAAATATGATAAATTATGTAGGTAAATTGTACGAAAGAATGAAAAAAATCGAGAAAATTACAAAGGTTTGAAATAATTAAATGTCATGAATAATAAAATCATGATAAAGTCAATGGTGTCAATTCTGTTGTTTAGTTTTCCTAATTTCACAGCACTAAAAATAATGCCGTCCCTTTCTAAAAGACCGAAACGACAAGGATGGCTATAATTTAAAGCTGTCAGATTAAGTTAGTTTAGGATAATGCAACAACAGAATCGACACCAATGTCTAAAACATAGCGTCAAGAACAAGTTATGTAAGTACCTGTGTGTTAGTGTGGTACGGCGGGGGCGGAGTCCCGGGCGGGGGCGTGTCCCGCGCGGCGCCCTCCCCCCCGCGCGGCGCAGGCGCCCCGCTCGCGCTTTGCCACGACAGCGGGGACGGGACGCCCGTCACTGCTGGAACATATCAAACGTAGCTATAGCGCGCGTCAAGCAAAAAGAACGCCGGAAAGAGGGGAGGGGGTGTGATCACACCAGTGGTTTATATGCACATACACATCCCCTCCACTGTTTTCCAGCGTTCTTCTTGGTTGACGCGACCTGTACTCAATTTGCTTAGACCACTTGGCTACACAAAAAGGAAAATAGCTACAAAAACAAAAGATGAAAGTGAATGGTTAGGCTAATCCTCGCTCTCGCTCGCACGTTTTGACTTGTTGAAAGATATAAAATCACTAAAACTATTTATCAAAATCGCAAACATACAAGTTGTGCGGAATCACATTGCGCAGTTTAGTAAACATTTCATTTTTTTTTTACTACAATGTGGTTACAGTTAGGTTCTTTAGGTAAAACTGCTCAGCATAAATCATCAGTATAAAGTTATAGTAATATAATCTAGCATGCAAATTTTATTTGCATGCATCTTGATCGATACAAGTTTACCTACTAAAAAGCTCCTAGGCTTTTGTCGCAAGGAACTGGCGGTTGAATATCCTAGTTCATAAGACGTATCATAGTGATAATTTTGCCTGAATTAAAGAAAGGCCGTTTTGATCCGATGAAACAAGCAGACGGCCCACTATTCAGTGGTAACCATCACCAAAGCATTGCCTCAAGTCACGCACGATAGGAACGTGCCCTACGATGGCAGTGCATCTGTGTCCATCAACTTGAGGCATACAGCTGTTAAGCCTCATTTGCCTGTAATTACACCGACGACCACACTCTTCAAACCGAAACACAGCGTTGCTGCTTGGCGGCAGAAAAGGCGTAGTGGTAGTACTTCCCCGGACGAGCCACACACAAAGAGCTCTAGTTTACTCACATTTAGTGACGTCATGCTCCAGTTGTTCGGGCGAAGATCGACTTCTCATGTGTAGAACTGGCACGCTGTTTCTGTTGTCCATCTGTGCATAAAACATTACACATTAATACAAGGGAATAAGGTCCGAAGTTGAATATCCAACGTTGCGGTTGTAAGGTAGACAAAAATAGATTCAAAGACGTTTGTAATATGGTTAAAAGTTGAATAGCTTTATAGTTTTAGTCTCACTATAATCTCGGTAGAGATATCTTCGTAAGTCTTTGAATAGCTTCACGACTTTCTTTAGGCTTTAAGGGATATTTCCTCAGATAAATTTTCAAATCTACGACTACCCCCTTTTGAAATTGGAACTTTGCTACTAAAGAAGTAGTCAGTCCTCTTTTGAAGCTTTAGTAGGCTTAACTGTGACTTTTACTCTTTGGTATTCTGTACACAAGTAAGTTATAAGACCCCTAACTTCCTAAACAATTTTGATTAAAAAACCATAAAAATTGCCAGTTAGAATCATAGATTACTATAACCGTTTTATATTAAACCAAAGTGATTGTCACATTTAACATGTAATTTCCAATATACACATGTTTGTTAGTAACATTTGAAATGTTATTACAAGCCGCTCCAAGCTTCGGATGATGTAATGCAACATGAAGCAATATATTTAAAAAAAGTTTTTGGTATCCAATCAGATTTCTGTTATATTTAGAAATAAAACTAGGACGTTTTAACCTGCCTATCACCAGTTACTTTGATGTAGGTAACTTATTTACTAAATTTACTTAAATTTAATTAAATTTACTAAAATTACTTATTTACTTAAAATTTACTTAATTACTTATTTTTAATGTTTCTAAAAATCGTGTAATTTAAAGGAAAGTACTTACTTGTTTTCATTCAATGTAACCATTAGAATCTAAGAATTATAACACAGCATAACTAGATAAACATTTTGCAGTTGACTGATGTACGTACAGATCACGCCAAAATGTTCGCTCAGTCAGCTACAGTGTTTAGATACCTAAGGGCATGGTCACACTAGGTAACTAGTGTGACCATGCCCTTAGGTATCTAAAACACCAAAAGCAAACGCCTGAATGTGAAGGTGGGAATGAATTGCATCAAATCAAAACTTAAACAACAAGCTAAAGGCGAGTTTAAGAAGACAATGATCACAACATTGAAATAATAGTAGCATAAAGTATCTTTGAATTTCAACTTCAAAAATTCTTTATTCAAATATTGTCTAAAAGTTGAATGAGTTTTTATAACTGATAATACTTCAGGGCCTCACAAGCCCTCAGTTAAACCAATTCAATCAATTTATAAGTAAGTGTGGGTCGCTTCGCTCACACAGAGCTTTATCATCTCCATATTATAATAAAAGACGTGTGAATCACTTCCCGTTATACAAACTCAACCAAAACATACCTGCAAGGGCGGCGGCGGCGCATTAACCAGAGGATAACTCATCTGAAGCGCGATGGAGTTCGGCTGAGGCCCGTCCAGCTCCCCGTCCAGCGAGTGAGACGACCGTCTGTACTCAAAGCCGGGCATCGACTGAGCCATTCTGGGCGTTTCCGGCAACGGCTTGTAGTAGTGATTGAGGGGGGAGCTAGGAGAGGTGGGACTCAGAGGGTTCCTGTGAGGGTTCGCCAGCGGGGAGATGGGGGAGATCGTTGGGCTGAGAGGATTCCGCTTGGGACGTTCGATGGACCGCGGGGGAAGCGGCGGGGGGGAGTTGTCGAGACAGGTGGTCGGAACCATGGGGACGGTGTTGTTGTGCCGCCGTTTGTTGTTGGACTCGTCCGAGTTCTGCCTGACTAAAGGAGGTTGGTTCTCCTGTTGGTTCTTCTGCCTCGCCTGGCGGAGGTTCCGCAAGCTCTGTCCGGTGAGGTTGCTGAGCGAGCGAGGGAGGCCGCTGAGGAAGCCCGTGTTGGGCGTTTGCAGGTTGTTTGTTGGTTTCTCTGTCTTCGTTCGGGCGTTTCGTGGTGTGGTCGGTTGGACGAGCTATATCGTACGGGTGGGTTAAGAAGCAACTCGAGGCAAAAGTTACAGGTGAATTTTGTTTTTTTGAGGTGATTTTCCGACTTATGTCTGATTCTGTGCATCTCTTTGTGATATTTGCTTCTACTGGTGATTTTTCTATGAACATTGACATTCTAATACCTACTAAACTACCACGTTTTATTCAGCTACAGGCTAACATCGACAACACATACTTAATACCTATGACGTAATTGAAATACTGAACAATGTATAGTTGAGTGCAAGTAATTACTTCACAAGTCCTCGACACGCTAGAGGTAAGAAGTATTTTACATGTGTACACTGCAGTGCAAATAAACATACACAAATAAAACAAAACTCTAGCTTATTTGCTAGTTACAGGTCGATGACCCGGAAAGTGACGTCACAGATAAAGAAAAGCATGCAAAGAAGCAGACACAGTACAAAACATGAATAATCGAAATGTTATACCCACGACTGGTCCCGATTTAGCCTGGTTAGTGCGACAAATTAACTGTTTATTATTACTGTATGGACACATGATGTAGTGTCAGACACAATGACAAATTCACTTTCGCCTCCATACGTACACTTGCGGCGCAGAAAATGTACAAAACTCTTCATATTAACAAGAATCTGTATATAAATGGCACTGTGTTTAGTTAAACAACTGTCGGTCGTCATAAATCATACAAGCAAATAAAATACGAATTCTGAATAATCAAGAATATATTTACAACATTCTTGTAGATAATAAAGAAAGTTAACGATGTGTTTATAAATTACTAACCTATTAGTTTTATTGGTCATAACAACCATTTATTTTGAAAGGTTGTGAGACACAAAAAGTAAGGCATTTAGAATAGTAGTTTTATACCCTACACGCTTTGCATATTGATAACATAGTGATATTCAACCATAATCGTACAAGGTAATTTATGTAAGAAAGTTTATTGCTACTTCTGATGAATAATACAAGCCATTGGAAAATTTACTTTATTGACTGACTTGACTAAAAAGTATCTATTTTATACGTTGTGAATCAAAATGTAAGGCAGGTGCCATGAATAAGCAACAAAGAAGAATAGATTTTATATTTATTTTAAACATTGATTGACGGTTACATTTATGATTAGCTGTCTGAACGTTTTTTGTGTGTGTACATAAAATTCTTATTTTTTTTGTAATGAAATTGCTATCGTGTAATTTCTATAATAGATATATTCAAGCCAAAGTGCAGCTAGATTTTGTAAAACTAAGCGTCAGTTTAACAACACACAAACAGTGCCTGCTTATAGCTTGAAAGTTTGTCCGTTTTTTGCGCCGCAAGTGTAAAAATCGACAAAATAAAAAGTCAAAATATATGAAATACAGTGAGATATTCAAATGCAACGTAGTAAAACTTTGCGATACTATGTGCTATGAATGCCTACTGTGGACGGTGTAATACAGGGGCAATTCATGTGAAGCTGCATCAACTGATTATTATTCTTCTTGTAGTGTCCGTAGTTCTTTCGAAACAGTGTGGTGAAAGGATTTTAAGTGCACTTTAGTTTTAGAACTTTTTAGGTTCTACGGTATGCCAGTTTCCTTAAAGATTTCCTTCGCCGTTTGAGAATACAGGCACAGACATTTTTGAACAGAAAAACTCATTAGTGCAATAACACGGCCGGTTTCGAACACACGACCTTAGGATCGGAAGGAGGGGCCACTATCTCACCAGTACTCTCAAATCACCCCTTCCGATTACAGATTACCCCATAAATGACATACTTATAAGCGTCACTTAAATTGCATAGTAAGAGATTTTATGTTTTGCTACATTTTTATAATGATTTACTAGTGAATATAGGTATCTATAGACTAATTTTGGCAACAAGAGAACATGTCTCTTTTTTGTTCTTCTAGGTTTTATTAGTGAAGACCTGGCGCTAGATTCACCAAGTTTATATGGAGTTTCAAAGTGATTCTTGCGATTTAACTGGTACCATTTTGATTTTAATCGGTTCAAACTACTTCATATAAAAACGGAGTTTTTATAGAACTTTTTAAACTTAAAACATGCAGGTATAATCAGTTGATGCAGCTGTTCGTACAACAGGTTTTCAAAAAATCGAAGATGAGGTAAATAAAATACCTTACTGTACTAAATGAGCTAAACGAATACGATTCTTATATCTAGAGCAATAGGTTGTATAATCACCTGTCCAGTGCCCATCATGACGTCAATCTCGCGTTGCAAAGTCGAGCATCTTTGCTCAGCTGACTCCAGTTCTGCTGATTTTCTCACGTCTGGCACTTTCAGGAGCTCATCTGGAATTTATTAAACAAAACTATTATTGTTGAAACAAACGTGAAAGATGATATGGGAAGAACTAACTGAGATGACGGATGAGAGAGAGAACCTGTTATGCCGACCCCACACAGTGGGATAAGGTCTGAATGATGATGATGCCTATATACATATAATAATAATTATTTATTTATTTATTCAGACAACAAATGGTCCATGGTGTTAGTAAAAGAATTAAAAGTAAGCATAGGTTAGTAACTTATAACTAAAAGTGATTTGGTCTTCTGGAGGAGCTTCCATACCAGAGGACAATTTAGCTTTTTATCAATCGCATTTAGGCTATAGCTTAGCCCACGCCAATTAACGAATCCAATATAGGGGGTTCTAAGTTACCTTTAAATATGGATTATACCGGTAATTTAAGAGAAAGGCCAGGTCAAAAGTACCCTAAACCGACGAGCATGTATGAAAAATGTTATGAGAGTGAATGAAGCGAAAGAGGTATGTCAAGATCGTAGCAAGTGGGAAATCCATGGTCACTGTCTACCCCTATGAGAAACAGGCGTGGTTTTTTTATGTATACCTACTAGAATACTAAATGTAATTTTAAAAGTTCTTGTAACATTCCATCATTCTCATAAAAGAGTTTAATATCCGGTTTATGACAAACGAGGTCCAGTAGCATTTCGGATCGACGTCATCCAATGAATGGTCAATGTGTATAGGTAAAGCCTAAGCCCCTTGTTCATAATGGTCTATGAGCGCGCCAATAGCTTATCAGAACAATAAGTCTGTTGCTGTCTCTTTTCTTTTACATGAAAATGACAAGAATACTATAGATCCGCAGGGATTATGATGAGGGTATGAATGAAAGTAATGGTCGTGGCTGAACGTCTGTATACGTACTCCTCAAGTCCCGGATGTACTTCTGTTCCTGCTCCAGCATCAGACGCATCGTCTTCACCTTCGACGCTTCGAACTGTCGCTGCTTCTCGAGCTGGAAACAACAAAACGTTGTTCATTATGTCAGCTAAATGTCAGCTAAACTGTGGAGCACGCCACCAAAGCTAGGTATAAATAAACAAATATTGGTGGACTTTTCACACAGCGCTATCTAGCCCCAAACTAAGCCTAAGCTTGTAATACGGCAACCAGATATATGGTATAATACATAGTATACTCTTTTACATGCATACTAATAATAAGAAAAACCAGACAGAGAACAAACATACAAAATTAAATGTTTGTTCTCGGTGGGGATTGAGCCAACGCCCTACGGCGCAGAAGGCAAAGCTACTACCAACTAGGAGGAGCTGGGAATGCTGTATGAAACAAGGGTGCAAGATCTGATCGGGTCTTGCTCCTTTGCTAGGCGCACTTAAAATCCTTTCACCACACTGTTTCGAAAGAAACTAGAGACACGACAAGGAGATCAGAAAGGCAACTATCTACTATATTATATTATTACTATTATGTACTTTATTAGGAATATATTTAGGTATTTTTGTTTGTTTATTACAACTGGATTGCATGTTAGTTTACGCCTCATCAGATCTAAGCTGATGTGTCGTGTGATTGCTTTGTCAGCTCGCCGCGGTTGAAAGCACTTACCCTTGCATCCGAGGGTTGAGTACCCTTGACAAGAGGGTAGGTCACGGGCGATTTGCCGCCCCTGGCTCGTTATGCGTTTTGTTTTAGGATGAATATATAATTTTAAATCAAATAGTTTTATTCAATTTATCTATTCTGTTTTTGTTCTACCGAAACAGTAATAAGATTCCAAACTAATGGGATAAAAAAAGCTAGTATTAAATCAATCAAGCTCGCATGAGGCCGCCTAAAGGTCAAATAGATAAGTCAATGCTGTGTGTCAATGTGTGTTTATGTATAATAAAAAATATTTATCTACGTAAGTATTATAATGTATTAAATATATCAGTCATCTAGCACCCATAACACAAGCTTTAAGTAGCTTACTTTGGGGCTAGATGGTGCTGTGTGGATTGTCCAGCATTATTTATTTAATGCTAAACATCGAAACTAAAACACCATTTCTTGGTGTGGATACTCACATTAGCCGGTACGGGAGCTGTGATGGGCGTTTTAAGTCTTGAAGCATGCTGCTGTACAGTGAGCACTGTGGTTGGATTCGCTGGAATGTACACAAGATTCGGTGTTATTATTCCCTTCATCAATATCATCAGTCTCAGGATGCTGCTGAAACTGGAACCACCATAGATCTTGGCACCAAATATCCAGAAATCTTTAGATTTTCCATCTGGTGGGGCGCTTCCTAAGCTACGCTTTCTGGTGCGTAGGGCACTTAACATCAGGCGGGTCATTAGGTTCAGTGTTAAAAAAAAAATCACAAGGACCACTTTGAAACTTAAAGCTACATGCATCTTGGCGCCAGTTTCACGCAGCCAAGCCTAATAGAACAGGCCCTATAGACAATGAACTACCGTATGATGCTGTCCTCCACCGTTGCCGGTCCCAAGTCCGCGATGAGAAAGGAGGAGGGTTGGTGAGAGAGGGACACAACCAGCCGTAAACAGTCAACGCCGAGCATTGGGCATCGGCTAATTAACCCAACAACTTTTTACTGGCACAAAGCGGCAGCAATAGCCGTAAGGATCTAAACACCCTCTAAGAGTTTGGAGACGGAAGGAAGCCCACCGTTTAACATTTAACATTTTTCCCAAGAAACTCCCCCATGGCAGTACAATTAACAGGTCACGACCCTCAGCAGTGAGGAGTACGACGCGAGGAGGACGTTGCAGAACAACCAGCTCACCACGTATCATCTGCACCACCTGCTGGTGCGAGTGGTGCGACACCACCTGGTTGTCGACGCGCAGGATGCGGTCGCCGGCGCGCAGGCCGGCCCGCCACGCTGCGCCCTGCTCCTTCACCGACTGCACGTATACCGGGTTGTCACCTGGAGTCACACAGGTATCACACATTATTATACTGAACTAGTTGCGCCCTGCGGTTTCACCTGCGCAGATTTAAACCCCGGTATTCCCACGGGATAAAAAGTAACCTATGTGCTATTCCAGACTGTAGGTAATCTATCTCTTTGCCAAGTTTCATATAGATCCGTTCAGCCGTTCCGGCGTTAAAAATTAACAAACATCCATCCATCCATCCAAACTTACAAACTTTCGTTTATAATTGTAGTAGGAGTGGCAGGAAGGCCTCAGTCTCCGCCTGGCGATTAAGCTATTGTCTGGCTATCGAGATGGCTTTCAGTTTGACATTAGATTTACATCCGACAACAGATATAATTGCTATTACACTATGGGAATCAAATGTCAAACTGAAAGCCATCACGATAGTCAGACATTAGCGTAATCGGGCCACGGTCACGGACATGGTACACGGTCTTCCGGGAGCGGTCAACTAAAGAGCCAGCATATTCACCTGAAACCTTCATCCCATAGCCATGCTCGTCCCGCGCCACGGTGACGGTGAGCAACTCTGCGCCACCGGGCGACTCGGCCCCGCCCAGCATCACCTGCAACCAAACAATAAAACGTCAATGAATAATAATACATTTTATTTTGGTCAGTCCATTGTTATGTTGTCAAAAGACTGGTGCCTTCGGGTCGCGGTGCCCTCAAGTTTCACGAATTATACAAGTGACTTGCATTACGTCATTTATTCGGGCCATTAGCACAGGTCACAGGTAAAACCAGAATAAATAAATAATGCTGAACAATCCACACAGCACTATCTAGCCCCAAAGTAAGCTATTCAAAGCTTGTGTTATGGGTACTAGATATATAATAGGTGCCCTCAAGTTTCACGAATTATACAAGTGACTTGCATTACGTCATTTATTCGGGCCATTAGCACAGGTCACAGGTAAAAACAGAATAAATAAATAATGCTGGACAATCCACACAGCACTATCTAGCCCCAAAGTAAGCTATTCAAAGCTTGTGTTATGGGTACTAGATATACAATAAGTAAGAAACAATAACAAAACAGTCATGGTAAGAATCGTCTTGCCATGTCTGTTTTGTATTTCTTTTCTAAATAGCCTTTTTATCAGGAAAAGGATTCTATTTAGACTATCAGGCGTGATTTTATGTTGATGAATTCTTGCCGAAGAACTTCATTCTACGTTAGACATATATAGAATCGCATCATATTCTAGCATCTACAGATCAAGTAAGTATTAAAAAAACAAAACCGAAAAGCTTTTTTTAAGTCAAAGTCAAAATATGTTTATTCAATAAAATCACAAGGGCCATCTTAAACCGTCTTAAAACTAGGTGACTCTAGTGCCAGTTCCACGCGACCAACACCGAGAAGAACAGGCAACAAACTCGGTTTAGGTCGTGACATCAAACAAAACCGTGGCTATAGAGAAGGAAGGAAGCAATAACTGGGCGAATGACGTGATGACATCACTGGCGAACACGATGACCGCACGGACCTAGACCTCTGGACCTCAAGGTTTCTGTTATAGGGTTATTTTAGGAGCTTGGCAGTCACCGTAATCCCTTGTGTTGCGGAAGAGAATCTACCCAATGGCAATGCTTTAAGGTGAAGACAAGAGCTAATGTGACTCTCGCTGGCACGATTTGATATGTTGAAGGATTAAAAATCACAGAACCCGTTTTTGAAAAGTCGCAAACAACCATTTTTTGTGCAATCACATTGCGCACAGTTTAGTAAAAATAATAATTTTGATCGATACAAGTTTTTCTACTTAAAAGTTTACTTTTCTAGTTTTCGTACATAAGCAAACTTTTGTGTAGGAAAACTTGCATCGATCAGAATGAAATTTTTACCAAACTGTGTGCAATGTGATTGCACACAAGATGGTTGTTTGCGATCTCTCAAAATGTCGAATCGTGCGAGCGAGAGGTAAATTAAGTCTTGTCTTGTAATGCCTTAAAGGATATTGAGAACTGCTATCGCGAACTTCCGAAACGCGCGACAGTATCTATATACTAGAGAATACAATTCCTGGATTTAAAGGGTCAGAAAACAGCCGGGATCTCGGGATCCCTATATACACTCAGGATCCCGGGATTGTATAACCGTTATAGGTAGAACCAGTATTTATATTCCTTGGGTTAAACTGACTCTGAATTGGACAAATTCGTAATTCAGCAGATCCTTGAACTTAACAGTTAAGCTAGGCTTTAAGAGGAAAGGGCTCTTTCTCCATACAAACGTAGTCGCCTGTTTCCTCCCTGGATAATGACACTAGAGCAAATATTTTTATACCATATTACTTATAACTATAATGACCATGCCCCTACATTTTGTTTTTTTTTATATTCTAATTATGATAGGAAGTAGGAGTCTTCAAAAACTGCAAATATTGCCAAATTTTTACAAACATTTTCACACTTGTACAAAGAAAAATTACGCATATTTACAAAAAAATGAGAACGTAGGTGCATAGCTAGAGGTTTTTTCATTGTATAAAAAACTATTGTACTTTGGTGCGAAACTAATTTAGTAGTAAGTTCGAGGAGAACCCTTCACGCATAAAGCGCACGAAGATAGCGCAATGGTGAACAGAACAAAAGAAATAAGCAGCTTTTCTCGTGTTATTTTGACGAAGTAGATTTTTAGAACCGTGTAAGATCTCTGAAAGAAACATGAATGAACCCGTGTAGTGAATCAACTCGTACTCACAAGACGCAAAGCAACGCGGGATTTTGTAAACAGGAAACGTACGATCTTACTGGAAACTAAAGCGCTAAAATAGACTTTATTGCCGTAGTAATAGGGGTCGTGAGGTTGAATAGATAAAGCACTTTTATTGTTTGTATGGAATTTACATTACCGTAAAACTTTGATTCAGTCCTTGGGGTTTGATTTCTTATGGAGGTGAAGTTTGGCAATTAAAATATATTTTTAAAATATGCTATCTGTACAAAGTACATACTTACTTACCTGAATTACCTAACCGGCCAAACTAGTCTTGTTTACAAATGGGTCTTATTTTTCCATATTATGTTATAAATAAATAATAAATAAATAAATAAATAATGATGGACAATCCACACAGCACCATCTAGCCCCAAAGTAAGCTACTCAAAGCTTGTGTTATGGGTACTAGATGACTGATATATTTAATACATAATATACTTACATAGATATATATTTTTTATTATACATAGAAAAAACCCAGACCAACGGAACAAATTTCTGCAGATCGTACACAAATTTGTTCTGAGGCGGGAATCGAACCCGCAACCTCTGCGTCGCAGGCGGACTCTCGGCCGCTGCGCCACTAAGGTCGTCATACGACTTATGTGCGACAACCATGGATGAATAAACCAAATTGGTTATTTATTGGTTATTTCGTCCGAGGCGACAACTGGTATTACCAAGTAGGAGTGAGGTGTATGCGTGTCATGTACAAAATATTCTTTTTATTTTATGCCAAAAAATACCTTTAGCTATAAAAGATACAGAAGTAATAATTAAATAAATTTGGTCGTACTGACGTCAAGCAAAATTCCTTTACGAAACATCAGAAAACATTATCCTATTATCAAATTAGAAAACCGTAAGTCCGACAACCGGAACTCTCACAAAGGTTTAAAAAATTTAATTTTCCGCGCGTTAAGTAGTATATTTCAGTCTGATGCAAATAGCAGCAAGCTGATCGCGTAACTTTTGTTGCATTCAAAATCCTTTGCGATCGAAAAACTGCCAAAATTGACACAGGCAACCGGATTTTGAATGCAACAAGAGTTACGTGATCAGCCTGCTGATGTCATAGGTTTCCCAATTTCCTAATCTAGGGCATCTTACCTCGCCCCACATTATTTTCATAGGCAACATTAAATTTAACACAAACGTGTCGTTTACAGAACAAGAGTGATTCCTGGAATCCAGGAACACAGAATAGCTCGTAATTAGTACAAACAAATACACCACAGACTATCCTAGTGTTACAACGAGCACGGGGGACAGGTCACAGACAAGCCGGTAGTTAGTACGAACACAACATGAGACTACGAGGTAAACGTCACAGTGTAGCTGGTAGTCAGTAGGAAGAGGTCACAGAATAATAAGCAGTTGTTTGGCAACAAGACTTGCAATTAATTTCAATAGGTTATTGCTTTCAATTTACTACTGCACACGCGGCTGTTACATACGACTAAGAAAAACTATTTGTATTTTTTATTTGCTAATGAAGCTTTTATTCTTATTGTATTAATCGCGATAGGTTCGCAATAAGCGCTATCCTTTCTGTCAGATGTCACGTTTTGTTGCGTACGGCTGCGGGTAAAAACCTTCACTGCCACTTCACATAGCTTCTACTAGCACCTAGTCTATACGACTAGCTACAGGTCACCAGTCCACCACCCAGCTATTCAGGACATCCAAGTCACAGGTTTTGTTTTAATTGTGGGTGCATCGTTAGCGCTTCTCCAGAAGTCGGGACGCCCTCGTGGGGCTGCCCACAGTAATCATGGCATATTTTTCTATTCAATTATTCTATTCTAGATCTAAATGCATATAAGTATTCACTTGGATCAAAGATCACTTTGAAACGCCACAAAGCTGCAAACTGGCACCTAGTTTCACCCAAGACGTTAAGACGTTTAAAAGATTTCAATTAATAATTGTGATTCAATTGAATAAATAGACTTTTACTATAAATCTGACTTGACTACACGACAGTACCCGGAGGTATCTGTAGATTACCTAAGGCCGTGTACTTTTATTTAGACGAGTACTTTTATTGCAATACGCGCAGAACATATTATGTCAGTTCATCATTGCGTTATTTCCATTCTAAGACTCATCTTGTGGGTGGATACGCTCAGATAGCTTCGATAACAACAGTGATGTCATTCGGAAGCTTTTCAACCGTCATTCAACAAGTTTATAATTAAATGTTTTTAGCTTTTTTTCGGACTAGTTTCCGCAAGTAGGCTTAGGGGGCCCTTTTTGCGTGTTGGGTGGTAGATGCTAGTTCATCCACGCGTTGCTCGACCCCGTCCCCCAACCCAAATCAAACGTGAGATTTCTAAAATAAATAAGGGTTCTAAGGGTACCTAGTAACTTACATTTAGCTTTTTATACAGAACCATCACCATCCTCCGGCAAAAGAAGCAGTCCAAGTTCTCCGTCTTACGCTTCCGAAGCTCACATCCCTCAATCCATAAACACCGAAGACATAGCAAGATAGCAAAGCTTCAAGAAACATCGTGACACATCTTTTGATAGACAAAACTTAGATATTAAAGTTAAAAAATAAGGATTGGAGGAAGATTCGTTCGTGGTATTCTTAGCCACACTGCGTTGGGTCAATGACTTAGCTTAGATATCAATATTGCACTATGTCATGCATTTCAAAAGAACCGATGAATCGGGAGTTTTTGTTTCTTTAAATTGCATCCCGCCCCAGCTTTGCACGGACAACAAATGTCTGAATCTATTGGTTTACACGACGCACGCCAGTAAAGCCCCCAGTCTGCATGATTACTCTGACATCTTCAGCAATCATCGTCATATTTCAGGCAATTTACACAAAACCTTAATGAATTATGCACCTAAAACTTCCTCATGTATCGGGAAAACGTATGAAAATCCGTTGAATACTTTTTAGTTTATCGCGTTCAGCCAGACAGATAGACGCAACGTGTCTTGATTTACAATGAATTGAACCGAGAATTTTGTAATAAAGAGCCTAACTTTAGTTACGAGACTAGCTGGTTAATTTTACTACACTGGTTAGTTTTCCAGTAACAATGCCTGTTTTTGAACTTGTAAGTAATGAAGACTAAAGAAACAGGTTTAAACTAATATTGCTCGTTCTAACCCTCCCGTCAGGCAGTTCGATAGATACTGAATAGTTATCCTTACACCTAGGCATAAAATGAACCCCTATCATAATGCAGAAAAATTGACCTATATTACATTTATACACGTTCCGGTCGAGTGTGTCCAATTACGCAACGAGGGTGTCCGACTATTGGAGCTTGAAGTTTCCGATAGATTGCATCTTGACTGGTACAACTGGGCTGAAGGATATCTGGCACAGTTACATTACGTTGCTTTAAAGTGCACCCAGTGGGATCGAATGCTTATTGACAGGTCACCGGAATCAATTGAGAGCTATTTTTACGAACAAGAATATGATCAGTACATAACCGGCAGAGAATAATAGCCCTCGTTTACTTCTTGTGATTGTCGTGAAAGGAAGGGATTGCACCAGGACATGGGCCAATGGATCTTCTGACAACCAACTCTGATAATCTTTGCTTGAGGAATGAGGACCAGGGGAGCAAAACCATGGGTGATGATTTTTTGCACTTTATCGCCTGGGACATTCAGTCACACAATTTCTGTACAAACACCAAAGGACCAAATAATTATGAGCAGCGTAGCAAACAGAGCCGGGACAAAGTTTATACCGAGTAGCACCAACAGCATATTCCCACAGTTTGTAGGGTTCAAGTAAATAGAAGTGGGAGGTGTTACCGCACCTAAAGCCCATTGCTATTCCGCATTGCCAGTCACGCAAGGCGCGAAAACAATTCGTACAATACTTTTCCATAGCAGTTCCACGTGCCGGCTGACTGGGGAGTTTAGTTAGCTGCATCGATACTACAATATTATGCTAATGGTTATTTAGGACATTACATTGCGGATTCATTTATCAACTCTAGTCTTCTAGGCTTGCTCGCTTTTTCTTCTAGGCGGCATTGATTCATCTAGCTTTCAAACAATTAGAAAATATCCTTGTAATTTTATTGAATAAAGACCTTGGCAGTTGCGCGCCGACCGGTGCAAGGAGTGCACGTATATCGACTAATCCACATTTTTTAGTCAGGTGGGCCGCCCGTCCGTTTGCGGGTAGGCGCGGTACCCGCGGTAGTGATGTGTGAGCAGAAGGAACCGATTGACCGTATACTATCAGTAGACGATATCCACTCAGATAATTCGTTGAAGAGAGTGAGAAGCGAACAATGGATCGACTGTGATGCGGACTCCGAAGAGGGTTTCACACCCGTGACGCGTAAACCAAAACTTCAAAGCAAAAATAGAAAACCTAAGACGGACTTCTTCGAAACATCCGAACAAGTACCTACTCATTATGAAATTAGCTTGACCGCTTCAGACCCATTGCCCAAGCAGATGGCTTTGGCCAAATTGTTAAGAAGTCTTAATATCAAGGATGTCTTAAAGATAAAATATAAAAGTAGTTACAAAGTTATGATTACCTTTGGAAGTAAGAAAAATGCTGAATTGTTGTTGCAATGCGAGGAACTGAAAAACAAAGGTTTTAAATGCCAAAAAACAGATGAAATGAACAGCCGATATGGTATTGTAAAGAAAGTAGACTTGGAATTTAGTGACGAAGAACTAAGTAAAATTTTTGAAAGCGATTTAGAAATTACTGCAGTGTGGCGTTTAAAGAGACAAACAACCGAAGGGACATGGGTGGAAAGCGAGACAGTTCGCTTATGTTTCAAGGGTTCCACTGTACCTCCGTATGTCGAAGCATATGGTTGCAGGTTTGTAGTGGAACCATACATATTCCCCGTCTCTCAATGTTCGGGCTGCTGGAGGTATGGGCACAGGGTAAAGTTTTGCCCTATGAAGAAAATATTATGTCCAAAGTGCGGATCAAATCACGCGAACTGTGAAACAAAGGAGTTTAAGTGCATTAATTGTAAAGGCCCCCACATGTCCATAGAAAAATCGAAATGCCCAGCTTTTCAAAAAGAAAAAGATATCAGAGCTATCATGCGCGATGAGAATTGTATATACAAGAAAGCCTATGAGATGTACCAAGAAAGAGAAAAAACCAGGCACTTTGAGAATATATTTACAACACAAGATCCTGCTGGTATGAAAGAGAAGGATCAACCCCCAACAACATCAAGAAATTATAGGGAGGCGTTTTTGTCCCAGAAACCAAAAAAAGTAGTACCTGAAACCAATAATTGCAATGACTCAGTGGAAGAACCTATGGGAAATGACTGGCAGAAAGCGAAGACGAAACGAAAAAAAAGAAAAATCAGCAAGAATATAGAAGGTCACGGTGATCGAGAGTCGGAGAATAAAGAAGATGTAGAAAGTGAAACTAGTATGACATCTGAAAAAGAGGAGCCAAAGAGAGAGAAAGCATTTAATTTTATGAGACTGTACAATAGACTAAAGACGATTGTTGCGTTAGATAAACCATGGGAGGAGAAGATCATCAAGATGTTGAGTGTAGTGTTTGAAGAGTGCTATATGTATATAGCTGAGTTGTTCAAGATAGGGGACTATCTTAATAAAATCCTATCCATTTTTAAAAATGGATAACAGTTGTATGACTCAACGTTTTATTAATATAGTCCAGTGGAACGCTCGTAGCATCAAACCGAAACAGACTGAATTTGAGTGTTTATTATTTCAACATAAAGTGCATATAGCTATAATCAGTGAAACGTGGTTGAACGAAGATATAAACATACATATTAGTGACTATTATTGGTACGGAAAGGATCGCTTTGACTCGTACGGAGGAGTGGGTATCCTTGTACATAAATCTATTAGGATCGAGGTATGTCAATTAAACTTAACTAACACAGGTATTGAAGTTATGCTAATTAAGACGCTCAATTGTAAATTTATAAAAAATATAGTTTCTCTTTATTGTCCGTCGTCAGTTCATACCATCCAGTCAGACTGGGATGAATTATTTTCGCAATTCAATAGTAATACAATAATAGCTGGGGACTTCAATGGCCACCATAGAAATTGGTCTCATAAAAATGACACTAAAGGTTTACAGATTTTAGACGCTTCCTTGGACCATGGTTTTATTAGTTTGAATAATGGTAGCATAACTCGGGCTGAATATGTTAATAATAGAATGCAAGAATCTTCCCCAGATATTACTTTTATGTCTTCAGATATAGTTATCCATTTTTCGTGGACTGTTTTGAACGAAAGTTTAGGTAGCGACCACTATGTGATTAAAGTAAGTACAAGCTTCCAGGAAACACCTCATTTCATCAAGCGACGCAATTATAAAAAGGCTGACTGGCCGTTGTATGCAGAATCAGTTGAAAGATTATTAAATGACATGCACCTCAATGAACAGGATAATAACAATATACAAAGTAGGTACAATACATTTATAGGCATCATAAATCAGGCAGCTGACAACAGTATTCCGTTCTTTAAAATATGTACTGATCCACAACGAAACTTCTTACCAAAACCGTATTGGAATGCTGACTTATCAAAAGTTGTAGCTCAGCGGCGTTTAGCGCTAAGTACATTTCGCCGTAATCCAACTCCTGATAATCTAACCGCTTTGGAAAATAAGAATTTAATTGTTAAAAAAGAATTATTACGGGCAAAATCAACTAATTGGCGAGAATTTTGCAATTCTACGAATGAATCAACTTCGTTGTCAGATATGTGGAGACGTATGAGGTGGATTAAAGGATACCGTAAAAATAAGTTTCAGGCGCCCAATGATAAGATACAGGAGTTATTATGTAATCTAGCACCCGACTACGTTAGAATGCCCAAACCGCTTTTTGTTTCATGCAATAATTTATTAGAAATAGAATTTAGTATGCAGGAATTCGAGTTATGTTTAAAAAGTAAAGATTCTGCTCCCGGTAATGACAGTATTACGTATTCTATGTTGTTCAACTTACCTCTAAAAGGAAAGGTTTTTTTGCTAAATTTATACAATCAAATATTTAATATTGGTTACATTCCACAACAGTGGAGAGATATTAAGGTTATACCGATTCCTAAGACAGGAAATAGTGCAGACCCTTCTGCGGTAAAGTTGCGACCAATATCTTTGATATCGTGCATTTGTAAAATATTTCACAGTATGCTTACAAAGAGATTAGAATGGTTTATTGAAAAGAATAGTATTTTATCGCCTAGCACGACAGGTTTTAGAAAAGCCCAATCTTGTTTGGATTCGATAGCTCGTTTAGTTTCAAGAATTCAAATAGGATTTACTAAAAACATTCCTACACTAGCGTGCTTTCTTGATCTCGAAAATGCATATAACAATGTCCTCATTAATAAAATTACGCTCACTTTAGATCATTTAGGCGTTGGTTGCAAGATAAGTAATTATTTATGGGAATTTTTGAGCGAAAGACATTTAAAAATATCAATTGATAACTTTGATAAGAATGATTTGGTTAGGTGGACTTCCATGGGTTTGGCCCAGGGAGATCCAATCTCTCCGTTACTTTTTAATATTGTGACGTACGAAATATGCAAAAGTGTTAACGTAGAAATTGCACAATTTGCAGATGACTTTGTTATCTTTGCAAGCGATAAAAAGATTGAAAACTGCGTCCAGAGTATACAAAGTTCTCTAGATACAATTGTTAACGTTCTCGTTACAATTGGACTAGACATTTCACCAAATAAATCTAAATTTTGTTTATTTAGCAGAGGTCATCGACACCATCAAATTGAACTTAAAGTAAACAATGTACCGTTATCATGTGAACCTAGTATTAGATATTTAGGTATTTGGCTAGATCGATCACTTCGATGGAGTCGGCATATAAATGAAGTTTGCGAAAAGACTCAAAAATTTTTGAATATACTTAAAGTACTAGCGGGTTGTGGGTGGGGAGTGCATCCTAAGCATTTAAGAAGGCTTTATATTAACTTGATTAGAAGTCGTATTGATTTTGGTAGCTATTTTTATGACAACAGTGCAAACTCCCATACTTATAAAATAGATAAAATTCAAAACCAAGCTCTTAGAATAATAGGTGGATTCATTAAAACCACGCCAATACACGTCATGGAGAGTGAAGTTTGCCTTCCTCCATTATCTTTGAGAAGGCAATACCTAGCTTTTAAATTTTGTATTAAAGCTAAATCATGGTCTAAAGGAATGACTCTGAGCAGTCTGGAAACACTTAGTGCTTTTTCTGTTAATAGATACTGGACGAATAAGAAAAAACCTTTATTAATGACTACGTATGATACGGTTAAGGAAGATAGAATTGCGTCATCAAACCCCCTGGAAATGTTTTTACTTGAAATATGGCCATCTAAAATGTGTTTAAAAAATAATATTAGAGACAGTTTAATTTGTGTACAAAGTGCAAAGAGAAATTATGAGAATAATTTGTTAAAAAATGAGGTTTTGATGGAATTAAATTTAAAATATAAAAATTGGTATACTATATTTACAGACGGGTCAAAAAGCACTAATGTATCTGGTGCAGCATTTTATGACTCAATACTTAAACAAGGAGAATGTTATAAAAATTCATCGACAGTGTCTATCATGACGATGGAACTATTTGCAATATTACAAGCACTGTCATACATAAACTACTCTGTAGATACTGCTTTGAACATAGTCATATATAGTGATAGCAAAAGCGCATTGCAACACATTATTCGTTGCACATCTGGACAGCGCGGCCTTTTGGTGGCTTACAACATTCTCCGATTATTAGAAAAATGTAACCAAAGTAATAAGAACGTTGTTTTACAATGGATACCGTCACACATAGGATTGTCTGGCAACGAGGAGGCAGACCGATTAGCAAAATCAGCTGTTATTGATGGCTCCGAAATATTTATACTACCGTCTTACACTGAATTACTACCTAAATATAATGCTGTATGTTTTAAGTACTGGCGAGAATATTTTGATGAGAGATCGAAAACTAAAGGAATCTGGTATAAAATTATACAAAGTCAACCTCCTCGTTCGCCTTGGTTTATTGGAGACATAACTAGAAGGGACATTGTAATGGCTCACAGGGTTCGTTCCGGACACATGCCACTCAATAAGTTTGCTCATTTAATGAGAAAAGTTCCGTCACCTAATTGTGCAGTATGCGAAAAACCAGAAGATGTTTACCATATCCTTACGGAATGTATCCGGAACCGAACTGCAAGGCAAAAGGTTCTCATTGAGCTAGGTATCGATATAAGAAATATTGGAATATTTCATAGTATTCTGTCTTGTCCCAAATCTAGGGAAGCAAAACTAGTTTATGAACTAGTTCGTGCAATAGATTAGGTAATTGTCTTTATAAATTGATTCTGTGGGTAACCTACCGAACAGTGCGATGCAGGTGTGCATGGTTGGTGCCTATCTGAGTCTACCTGCAATGTCTAAAAATGTAAACGCGGTAGGTTCTCTTAATCTGGTTCTGCGGGTGCGCACCGGCATCGCGGTGTTCTTAAAATTTGTTTAGTTAGATAATAGTTAACTTATGTACTTAGATTTAATTTTCTGTGAACTTTTAGGTTTGTCATAAACATTGTTTAAAAAAACCTCAATAAATGATATAAAAAAAAAAAAAAAGACCTTGGCTTGACTATACGGCATACACGCCAAACGTTTCCGTACAATAATTTTATACTTAATTGCACCAAGCACTTGTAAAAACTGAAATTCATCAGCCTTAGTCTACTTCCGGATATACTCTGAATTTTCAGGGAGATAATGTTGGTCCTTTTTTATTCATCTAATTCCTGCGATCTTGCCAATTCTATTGAGTGATTTGATGTCTTACGCTTTCTTCTACTTTTGAAAAATCTTATTCACCGGCAGTTGTCGGTTCAACAAACTTGACTGCTTACAGCGATTTCATCTTGCAGATTCTGATTTAGAGTTATTTATTGCCATCATGTACATACATCAGTTAGTTATATAGCTTAGGTCTAAAGTTGTAGTAGGCCTTTCACATCTTGACTGATCTTTTATATGTCAGTCTTTCGGCCAATCAGACACAAAGATATAATTACTTATACGCATACCCCTCACATACATATTTGCATACAGTCTCCCCCACATTCACACATCAACATCACACACTTCACAATAATACACAACACACCCATACACAAAGACACTAACTGAACCCCTACTTTATATACACATGGGTGGGTTCTCTTGTGCTCCCTGGCTCTCAAGAGACTCGTGAAATCAGGAGAACTCACTCACACACACATAGGTTAATCATTTGGTAATTTATATTTATTTATCTATTTAATACTAGAGTTCATAAAATTTAAAATTTCTGTTTTATTATTTATTGTCATTTTCCAAATTTTTCAACTGCTGCAGTGGCACTGCTTTTCATAGGGTTGAGTGACGGACCGGAGGTGCCGGCAGAATAACAGCGCTGACCCGTTTTCGGACGGTGAAGCATAATGCTGAGCCGAGACCTTTTTGCTGCTGTAGCACACAACATTGTTATTAGGTATTGGTTTAAGGTTTAATACTTAGCGTCTGTATCATGTTATTTTTTTTTGTTTTTATCTAGCCATAATTTAAATAATGCTTGTTAATGTTATTATTATTTGTAAAAAATTCTTACCTATATGTCTAATCTTTGTTCTCTTTTGATATGTATGATACCTGTTTTCTAGTAATTCCAAGCCTAATTGTATATGTTGTGTGTTCTTTGTGGCAAATAAATAAATGTCTATGTCTATGTCTACCCTGTAGGGCGCTGCTGCTTATAAGTACTTTGACAAAGACATTTCTACTATACGAGCATCAAATGCAGCAATAAGCTAATGCTTTCATTATGATATCAATGTACAAATAATGTGTCTACAAAGCGATTCTTCGGATTCATTTCCCTTGCATAGCAGTTCCACTTGCCGACTGGGGAGTTCAGACAACTGCATCGATTCCCGCAATGCGCCAGACGGAGCGACGCCGGTCGACGCGTGAATAAAGATGTTATCTCTGGACGCGATCGACTGGAAAAGGAATGAACTTGCGCTTCGTCCGCTGCTGTTCGGAGTCCAAAAATAGAAAGCAGCGTCCGTAGTTTCTGTCAAGCTAGCCTTTATGTTTTCGACAGCCTACATAGCTCAGTTGGTAGTAGCTCTGCCTTCTGCGCTGTAGGTCGTGGGTTGGATTCCCACCGTGAAGAAACATTTGCGTGATGAACATAGATGTTTGTTCTCTGACTGGGTGTTATAAAGTATTATAATTATGTACATATTTACAAAAAAAAAGTATATAAGTAGTATATCAGCTATCTGGTTCCCATACCACAAGCTTAGGCTTAGTTTGGGGCGAGATAGTGCTGTGTGGAAAGTCCACCAATATTTTTTTTTTTCATTTATTTATTTATTTATGTAAGGGGTAGGATAAGAGATCCGGCCATGACGTCAACATTCTGGTTGGATCGGTTCTATTATACCAACATTGACGGAAGCGCTTCGGTAGTAGGTAGCAGACACCAATTGTGCAAATATGTAACATTGTTTGTCCACTATTAGGAAATATTGAAAGATCGCGCTAACATCGACCGATAATTCCAAATCAAACAATACTAGTAATTATGTATGAAGATTATGTGTTACGACATATCGTACGTTACATTTGCAAACAAAAACGTTCCTTTGAAAGACCAAGCCATTTGGAAATAGCGCGAAGATTCTCTGTTTATTTCAATTCGTTGTATTGGACGTCGTAGTCACATCACTATTCTGAAATTTCTGTACAGCCCATAATAGCGACACAGCTGGAAATACCCGACATTTTTCATGCAAACCGTGCCAAAAATATTTGGCTTTCAGCAAGACGGCTAACATTGATATCAATCATATTAGAATTTCTATATTTTGGTCGCGACGTCATCCGCTATTCCGCAGTTGAGATTTAGTTTTATTTCTTAAGAATAGATTAGGTAGGTTACGTAAATTTTGTGAGTCACAATCTATTATTTTTCAGTGTCAAACCAATAAACAATTTACTTAACTTTTGTCAGTCGAATCTTTTCTTGAAGGTTGCAGTAATAAGTAGGTACTTAATATATACATTTTTGGGTTGTATTGCGAAATCAGTCGTCTAACTAGACACCGTGGAGACTCCCTTTACAGTTTTAATTGGTATACTTACGAAGACCTTTTTTGCCGATGTTGTTATTGCGTTTGCATTTGCAGTCACCACGACTATCGCATGTGATCGCATTCAAATGTCAGCCCGAAAAGGACCAACGTGTGGGAGTAGGCCAGCGCTATCCGTAGAACCTTCTCGTAGAGTGGCTTGCTCGTTCATTCCTAGCCGACCGACTTTTCAGCAAGATCTGCCACAAGGATTTGTTCATTTAACATTAAATCTGAGCGTGGTCGTGTTTCGGCGGTTCCAGCTCTAGCAGCCGAAAGGCTTTAACGAGTGCCTCAGGGGGACCTTCAATTTCTGTCTTTAGAATTTGCCACTAACTCATGAGAACTTACTTCATATGGCATCTTTAGTTTTCCTGGTTTAAAGTACTGTAATCATACCCTACAACAAAGCATTGCCTCGTAAGTCACGCACGATAGGAACGTGCCCTACGATGCACTGCCCGCGTCACACATCTTCCAACTGAAACACAGCGTTGCTGCTTGGCGGCAACAGAAATACAGTTGATAGAAATCGAGCTTATAAGACAGATAAAATTAAAAGTCGTTAGAAACTCCTGAAAGTTATGGATTGCGTAATTTCTTGCCCAAACAGGCACCAGTTCCACGAGTCGTTCACCCCAGAAACTCCATCAAACGCATAAAATAGACACACTATTACAACATAACTGTACCATATTAGATTTGGTGCGCAGCAAAATTATTTGAAATTCTTTCACGTACTAGCGTGACTTAAAACATCGTTGTGGATCGCTGATTTGAACTAATAATGTGCTGATATATTAAATGTGGGCAACACGTCCAACTATTGATTTGGATTTCTGGGAAAATCAACGTACCTGCCTGCAATGTTTTTAGAACGATGCGATGAAGTAAGAAGCTAGTTTGCGGGTGGTTAATGGTGACGGAAATATAGGCCACCGGAAGGACTTTGTGGGATGGTGAACTGAGAGCTGAATTTTCACAGGCTCAGCACTCCAACTATCTTCCACACCCTTTTATCAGTCATCATCTCATTAAGTATTAGAAACTCAATAAAGCACTTCTGCTATCTGCTGCTCTTTTCAGATCTTTATACGAGGGAGTTCCTCTAAGAACAGTCGTGAGTATATTTTCATCTGAATACCTAACTAAACGCCCCAACAAAAAAAACCATATATCAAGTTATCTGGATCATACAATACTCGATAGTTATAATAACACCCAAAAATGCAAAGATTTAGTGCCCAATAAACGCCCCTTCACGTTCCGAACATCAGCCAAGGAGTCCATTACAGAGTCCATAAAAAAGTAAAAGCGGTAGTGATGAGTTATGAGACAAAACGTGCGTGGCGCGGGCAGATCACTTTTACTAGCACCCAGAAATAATCTAAAACTTTCATCGTAAAGAGATCTGGTGGAATCGCGACTTCCTATGTCGAGGTCTTCGGTTTGCATCCAATTTCCATAATTACATACGTTAGAGCACACGTTGATGGGATAATGTTAATGGTCATAAAACTTCTGTATGATGCGGTGCATGGTAGATACAGTTGGAATGGTATAGTTTCTGATACCAATGACTTTTGGGATTTGCCACCCACTGCCCAATCACTAACCCTTATACATCACAAAGGTTTGACCTTGCAGTGCCGTGAAAAAAACCCTTTGATTCAACGCATCTAAAAGGTATGTCAGCTTCGATCAAGAATTCTTGATCGAAGTATTGGCAGTGAAAGTATTTATTCTATAGAAATGGCAAAAATAAAAAACCTAGAGGTTTTCATGTGAAATTTTATTGAAAACACAACGTTAGCAAAAAAGGCTCTCAACAATTTATTTACCTACTTAAGTAATAATTTATGAAAAAGGTTTTTCGGTTTTTAAAAAACATTTCCAACTAAGTAAGTAAGTACATGCGGAAGATTCAGGGCGCGAGTCTCTCCCTCCGTTATAATTAACTGCTCAACCTGGTCACTGACCTTTAACAGAGTGACCACAAAAGAACCATGACACACATGGTGTTGTAACGCGTACTCCAGCGGCTAGTTAAATGGCCCGTGCGCTCCACTAATTCTTAATTACCGTTTATTAACCGTACCGTCATTGTCTGTGTTTTTTGTTTGACTGCCTACGCGTTCAGACTTGAGACGGTAGTGAGATGGTCCGATACGACTGATCAATCAATATCGATTGACCCTATAATGTACTGTTTGCTACCATCAACCTGAAAAAAGTCACTACTGGACAGGATGCCACCCTCATACATTAAAAATAAATAATTAATGCTGGACAATCCACACAGCACTATCTATCCCCAAAGTAAGGTACTCAAAGTTTGTGTTATGAGTAGTAAATAACTGATATATTTTATACATTACATACTTAGGTGCATACAAAAAGATATTTTTTCGGGAATCGAACCCGCAACCTCTTGCGTCGCAGGCGGACTCGCCCGCTGCGCCACCGAGGTCGTCATTAACAGGAAGTAGGGCTCTAAACTTTCTCCATCCAACGATATCTTGCAATACTTACACCAACCAACTTAACAACAACAACAGACTAACGTTAGGTCGTGCCTCTGACTCCTACTATCATCATAACCCACAGTATCTAAAGGAATGCCTGCCGTGCATGTTCAGCCTATTTCATTCTATTTTGGAAGATAATTAGAAGATTTTATGAACACTTGAAAGTGATCCTTGTAGATTTATTGAATACTAGCGACCCGCCCGCGCGCCCCTGCTTCGCACGGGTGCACATATCATGCATGTATTATACATATAAAACTTCCTCTTGAATCACTCTATCTATTAAAAAAACCGCATCAAAATCCGTTGCATAGTTTTAAAGATTTAAGGGTCCGGTGACAGCGGCTTGCAATTTCGAGGTGCGATTGGCTACTATTTCATTTTATTTCATTTCGGGGAGGTTGTTTGAAAAAATAACTCTAAAGAAACACGCATAAATACTGTTCGAACACAAATAATACAATAATATAAGGGAAATGTGCTTGAGTCAGAAATCATTTTGGTATTAGGTAAATGTAAGACCAAACATACTAATACCAAAATGATTTCTGATTCGGGCATGTTTCCCTTATATTATTGTATTATTTGTGTTCGAACAGTATTTATGCGTGTCACTTTAGAGTTATTCTTTCAAACAACCTCCCCGAAATGAAATAAAATGAAATAATAGCCAATCGCACCTCGAAATTGCGAGCCGCTGTCACCGAAGCCTTAAGAGAAAAGCGACTTTGTTTTATACTTTAGTGATGAAACGGAAGCCGTTTGATATTATTTCTCTATTCTGGTGGGATTCAGTCAATAACATAATAACGGATCGATAGATCGTATCGGACGTTGAGGGGAAGTCTCACTTCATGTGTTGTTAACATTTCTCCCATACAACAGTTTTTATCCAATGATGGATGAGAATGGTAATGGAAAGTAGTTCTAAAAGCGAATCCAATGCTTCTGTCACAGAATACCGAGAATGATTGCACTGCAATTGTTTTATGGTTCCTATTCCTGGTAGGAAGGTAGGTATCTACAATACTCTGTCAAAACTCAAGATGCAATGTTTATAAACAAACTAAGTGTATTAAGGTATTACGGTTACTAACTGATAAAATTACCAACTCCTTGTTGGAAAACACAAACACTATAAATCTCCCAAAAAGTCAAAGACTCATTAAGCCTTGGATCACCGCAGGATTATTACGATGTATAAAAAACAGAAATAAATTACAAAAAAAAGTTAGACTAGATCCCTTAAATGAAATTCTAAAGATAAGTTTTAAGAGATACCGGAACTTCTGTAATAACTTACTAAAAAAACTCAAAAGAAAATATGAAAGAAACCTCCTGGCAAAATCATCTAACAATCCTAAAAACCTATGGAAGAGTATAAAAAGTATAACTTATCTAAATCAACACAAATCTGAAAACACAAAACTAATAAATATAAAATCTACACCTACTCAATCAGTCAACCACGTTAATGACTATTTTGCGAATATAGGTAAAAAACTAGCGGAAAACATTCTAACTAGAACCGGCGTTAAAAATTCGCCCCTTTGTAAAACATA
Source organism: Plemyria rubiginata (assembly GCA_963576535.1). NCBI lineage: Eukaryota > Metazoa > Arthropoda > Insecta > Lepidoptera > Geometridae > Plemyria > Plemyria rubiginata. The sequence goes on from OY754931.1 coordinate 470,082, forward strand.
CAGCACTCAAGTGAACTCGTTTTTTCTTTTAGAAACTGACCCTAAGGAAGTACATGGCGTTCTTATGAACCTGAAATCAAACAGCGCTCCTGGGTGGGATAACATCCCAACCAAATTTCTAAAGATCGCTAGAAGTGAAGTTGTTCCAGTTATCTCCCACCTAGCCAATCTCTGTTTTAAACACGGAGTTTTTCCTCTTCAGCTGAAGGAATCCATAGTAACCCCTGTTTATAAGAACGGTGACATGGACGATGTCAGTAATTATAGACCTATATCTGTTCTGACATCTATTTCAAAAATAATAGAAAAACTAATGAACAAAAGACTCATTAACTACCTGAATAAATTTAACCTATTAGCAGACTCCCAATATGGGTTTAGAAATGACAGATCTACTGAGGATGCGGTTACAGCACTTACTTCGCATATTATTGAACAAATGGATCGTGGAAAAAAATGCTTAGCTGTATTCTTAGATCTCAAAAAAGCCTTTGACACCGTCCATGTTCCAACTCTTATAACAAAGCTTGAAAACATTGGCATCAGAGGTAAACCTTTAGCCCTGTTTACAGACTACCTATGCGAACGAAAACAGCGGGTTAAAATTGGCCAATATACTAGTGACGTCATCAATATTACCTACGGAGTCCCGCAAGGCAGTGTCTTGGGACCTACTTTATTTCTTATTTATATAAATAGTCTATGTGACCTTAAAATAAACGAATCAAAAATATTCTCATATGCTGATGACACTGCTCTTGTCTTTTCTAATATAACGTGGAATAAGGTTCAAAGAGATGCCGAGTTTGGACTTGAGACTGTTGCCCACTGGCTTAAAACAAACTTGCTTACCCTCAACATTCTTAAAACTAACTTCATGTGCTACTCTATCAATAATCGATCTCAGCCTCCTAATAGCTATAGCCTAAAACTACATAAAGAATCTGTAAATGACCATGAAAATGACTGTGATTGCCCCATGATTAGTAAAGTATCCTCAACGAAATACTTAGGAATAAAGATAGACCAAAGACTTTCTTGGTACCAACAAATCGAAACTGTGAGCAAAAGAATTAGAAAACTTATATGGATTTTTAAAATTCTGAGAACTGTAGCGCCTAAACCATTAATAAACAAAATATATATTGCGCTGGCTCAGTCAATCCTGATATACTGTGTCCCCATATGGGGTGGGGCAGCTAAGACTAAATTTATTGAACTTGAAAGGGCACAGCGGGCACTTATAAAAGTTATGCATTCCAAGCCCTATAGATTTCCGACGGACTTACTTTATACTTCAAGCCAGCTTTTGAGTGTAAGACAACTATACATCACTCACGCTATTCTCAAACTGCATAAAACTATACCTTTTAATCACAACACACAGAAACGAAGGCGAAGTGACAGGGTTGTTTCTACTCAGGCTACTAACACGTCCTTTGCTAGCAATCAATATATCAGAAAATCTACACTCTTGTATAATCTTGGAAATAGACACTTAAACATCCACCCCAAAACTTATTTCGAATGCAAAAAATCTTTAGCTGATTGGGTACGTACAAAAACTTACGATGAGACTGAGGCACTGCTTAGATATGTTACTTGATATTATGACAGATGTTTTTCCCTCTTTTACCAACTTACCTTATAAATACTGTATTTTTGTGATAGATAGGTATACATAATAATAATATATTCTGTACACTTGTATAATAATAATTTTCCCTAGGTACATTAACTAAAACCCTGACTACCCTCTCAATTTAAATACTACACGCTAGGTTACACAACTTAAGAGAAACACCACACTTACTTATTTCCACACGCACAAATAAACTGGCTCGGATTTCCTCTGTGAAATCTAAAGATAAAAACACGCACTAACTCAAACACCCTGCCATACACATACACACGCACACACACACACACACACACACACAAACACACTCGATGTTACATACACGCAGGCACACTCTCATATTATTAGGCTAAGAGTAAAAACTAATATATTTTTTTAATTTGTATTCAGGTACCTACATACTTAGTTTCCTTTAGTTCATTGAATGATGTTTAGTTTCTTGATTTAGGTTTATTTATAAGTACGAGCACTTAACATGGTTACCATAGATATGGATATAGAAGAGCGGGGTCCTCTGACACAAGTATTATTTACTTAAAAGATGGCCCCAACCTTGTTAAACTAATATGTAATTTGCGCTACTGATATAAATAAATAAATTTGAATTGAATTTTGAATAAGTACTTACATTAAAAAATATAAAATTCTCGTTCTGGTATCCATAGGTTTACTCGTAAGAAATGTTTGTGAGCATTTTATTGTAGGCCAAGATCTTTGTGATCTTAAAGAAATGCAAAATCTGTAAAATAATCAACGTCAAGAATAGTACATTGTTCACCGAGAGGAGAAAGTGACCGATTACCGTCGAGGGTGTCGTTTGAAGCCCGAGCCGTAGGCGAGGGCTTTAAAACACCCAGATCGGGAATCGCACTTTCTCTCGAGTGATACATAGTGCTTTATACTACACCTACGAGGAAAATAAAAAACTAAAACTGAATCCTCAAACAACACACAAATTGAAAATGGCGCCTGCAATTTTCACATGTTCTTTTTTCAAATTGTTTATCCTGCCGCCGCAGGGTCGCACTGCCAGCCCGACACCATCCAACATACAGCTAGTGGCCAGTGTCATTTTGCGAACTTGGAGATAAAAACTCACTGTAAAAACTTTTTGGCTTTTGATATTTAGATTACCGGCGCATAGTCTTACCCAAAATTAAAAAAGAAAAACCACGTAAGAAATGGATTTTCATACACTTTTCTCTCCCGCTCAGATGCGTTTTCTCCCCGCATATTTGTTCGATATGCAATGACGTACCTACCGTAAATTTGATAAAGTATCAAGGTACTTTCCAAGCAGGTGTAGTATAAAGTGATTTTTTAGGTAAAGTACCTACTTACTTACTACAGGTCGTTTGTTTGCAAATATTGCATCTTGAGTTTGGACAGAGTATAGTTTGACGACCTCAGTGGCGTAGCGGGCGAGAGTCCGCCTGCGACGCAAGAGGTTGCGTGTTCGATTCCCGCCTCGGAAAAAATTGTGTACGATCTCTAGAAATTTGTTCCGTTGATCTGGGTGTTTATGTATGGTAAAAATATCTATCTATGTAAGTATATAATGTATTAAATATATCAGTCGTCTAGTACCCATAACACAAGCTTTGAATAGCTTACTTTGGGGCTAGATGATGCTGTGTGGATCGTCCAGAATTATTTATTATTATTATTATTATTTTCATACGGGAGAGTACTGTCTTCTGGGCCACAGCTAACGCTATTCCAGGAGACAGAGCCTCACACTTACTGTAGATTGTCAATTACTGCAAATAAATATTTTTCATTTTTTCATTTTTTTTTCATTTATAGTTTAGTGATTAGCTGATTAGCTCTGACTGATCAGCGAGACTGAGAATGTGTTACCTATTAAACTGAACTCGATGATTCAGGTGACTAAGGTCACTTATAATCGTTATTTTCAATGTTTATGCTTATTCAAAAACCCTTTTGGTCCCTCATATCTTAACAACCTGAAACGGTGATCAGTTTGGGTAAGGTTTGGAATCAAAATATAGGTAGGTAGGTACCTCATGAAGCATAATGTAGTTTTTATACACGCGTTGGAAGCTGCAAATGATAGTTTTAAGAGTCCGGTGACAGCGGCTCGCAATTTCGAGGTGCGATTGGCTATTATTTCATTTTGTTTCATTTCGGGGAGGTTGTTTGAAAAAATAACTCTAAAGAAACACGCATAAATACCGTTCGAACACAAATAATACAATAATATAAGGGAAACATGCCCGAATCAGAAATCATTTTGGTATTAGGTAAACGTAAGACCAAACATACTAATACCAAAATGATTTCTGATTCGGGCAAGTTTCCCTTATATTATTGTATTATTTGTGTTCGAACAGTATTTATGCGTGTTTCTTTAGAGTTATTTTTTCAAACAACCTCCCCGAAATGAAACAAAATGAAATAATAGCCAATCGCACTTCGAAATTGCGAGCCGCTGTCACCGGAGCCTTAATAAGAAAATATATACGGTAAGTACATAATATTTATAAAAAGATGAATCTGGGAAAGGCACATAGGTACGCACTCTATGCAAATATGTACGCCGCAAGACCTGAATAGAGTTATTCAAAAACAACATTAAAATGTAATTATGAGTCACGGGCTACACTCGAAACATATCATCAGCATCAATCATCATACATTCTTTACATTCTTTAGCTTCAATATTATACCTACCGCAAATTCAGTAACGGTAAATAAAATTACAATGTATATCACTACTTTGAGACAATCTGTGTCATGCTTATCGCCTTCGGTTTACCAACTTAATTACAGTGTCATGTCACGTCGGCGCCCACAAAGCTGTGGGAACTAAAAACAAATCATTATAAAGAACAGATAACCCGGTAAACTCCAGCCGACTGGAACGGACAACGTGGAGGAGTCTGCCAAAGCGATGACTCATCGAATGGAAATGACATCGAACGCGCGAATAATGCTATTATTTATTTTTTTGTCCGAGAGCTACTGTTTACAAGGTCATTCTGCCGACTTGCTTTTTGACGTAACTAGCGTACAAACGCAGCGATGTAATCATTGTCACCGGCGTAATACCTACCTTACACATTTATGCTTTCGTTTCGCGCTCGTCTTAAAAGTTAGAGTTTAGATAAAAGGACATCCATCTATCGGATGCGTCCTTTTATCTATTTATATGTTTAAGCAAAAATAGGATCCTTCTAAATCTTCTAAATAATGTCCTAATGAAGTTAGAAGTTTAGCAAGTTACACTGCGCGACAAGGCTATGTAACTGAGTTGTCATTGGCCTTGCTTACCCTACCTTGCAAATACTTATGCGAGTGTAAAAGAAGCAGAAGCGCACGAGCGAGCGCGAGCGAACCGTTACACATTCCCTTTGTCATTCGCGCGAATGTACGCGTAAATCCAGCGCGTAACCTCAGCGGGGTTACACAAACAGTTGGCTTGTTTGTGTAATGGTTTACTACGTTTATGGAAAGGGTAATTGATTTAATTATGAAGGGTCGGAGAGGCATTGCGATGCATTTACGTTGCAATCTTTGCGGTCTGATACACATGCCCCGTGGAACGAACGATTCAAAAAGGTGATAGCTAAGGATCAACAAAAGAACAGTACGAACGAAGCCGCAAGTTTGTTGGTTGTTCTTCTAGGCTTGGTCGCGTGGAACTGGCACCAAGAGTCACCTAGCTTTAAGACGTTTCAAAGTGATCCTTGTGATTCATTTACCTAGGATCTTCTAGTACTACCTACAATGACGATAAATGGACATATCGTAGAGGATATATCAAAGTGTCGAAACATGACTGATTGCAAGCCAATGGCCGCTGCATGATCACTATTTTCTCGATATATTTTCATCCCCCCTGCGAAGAATACTAACATTCTGCAAATGGAAAAATCCATGTGCACTATCGCGAATAGAAACGAAGGCCAATGACTCACGAATAAAAAAGTGGGATGGCCACCACTAGGCCACCAATACTCTCAGAGATCATTGTTGCAATACGTGTGAAGCGGTAGATGTGCGCATGCGATCTCAAGGTCGGTTTTTTATCAAACCACCAATCGCACACAATCTGTTAATTTACCCGAAAGTGAAACTTTAAACGTCTTACAACACACTAGATAACGTGTGAATCATTGTTATTATAAAATACATGTACAACACAATTTGGTGTTGCTAAAGGAACTCGAATATGGGTCAAACAAATAAAACTCGATATGAATTTTAATAAACAGTGTAAGCAAGTACACTTGTAATCAAAAGTATAAGTTCCCTCACCAGAGTTTGTCATAGAGGTTGTCAAAGTCAAAGAGTCAAAATATGTTTATTCAATAAAATCACAAGGATCACCTTGAGTTGTCGTGGGTTCTGAAAAACGGTTGTGCACCAATGAGTTTTTCTAATAAAAGATGTATGTGACAGATATACATACTTACTATGTGTACAGTGCCAGCCAATAGTCTCAAAATGGTGAAAGAAAACATCGTGAGGAAACCAGCATCGTGGCATGTCATAGAGCCTAAAAAGTTTACATTGTGTTATGTAAGTGCTCAAAAACAAAACAGTAATGAGACCTAGCTCGAAGAACTGACAACTGCTGGGGAATAAAGGTCCTCGAATGGCGACCCCGAACAGGAAAACAAAGCGTCGGAAGCCCTCCTACCTGATGGACTGACGATATTGTTAGGATCGCGGGTAGTCGGTGGATGGAAAGGGTTCAGAATCGCTCTTACTGGAAACGGATAGGGGAGGCCTATGTCCAGCAGTGGACTTTTGTAGGCTGATGATGATGAAGTGCTCAAAAGTAGCCTCTTTGAGGCGCACTGTTACCACACTTTTTTCGAAAGAAACTAGTGAAACGAAAAGATTTCAAATGCTGTTAAATATTATACCTAAGTAAAACGAATTTCAACGCTGAATGTACACGAATGTTTGTTTTACTCAAGGCAATCAATCAAACGATTAGAATGTCAATATTCTGAATTATAGACAAGTTGGTATTATGTCATCCATATGAAGTTTTAACTTGCAGCTTACATTAGACCTTATAACCTACAATGATAGAGGCTTTTGGTAATTTCTTAATAGGCCAGTTAAAAATCACCTTCATTTCATACATGCCCTACTTTGTACTGTCACAGTTATAAAATTTACCCCGTAAAGTACCTACCTAAACACATTGCTTATAAAAAAAGCCGTTTATCATAACCCACGGAAAAATAATGGAAAGGTTATGCATTATGTATCTTTTGACTGTTTTTTTATATTGGCTGATGGAACAAGCAGATGGCCCAAACATTTCATTGCACACTACTACCCTGCGTCCATAAACTTAAGGCGTACAGATGTTCAGCCTTATTTCACCGGCAACCATGCCCTTCAAGACATAAACACAGGAACGCTACTTGGCGACAAAAATAGGAATAAGATATAGGTAGATATGGCAAGTAACTGCTACTAGCTCAAGGACTGAGTTTGTTTGTAGTGGGACGATACACTTTCAATAACACAGAGCAACAGTGTGAAATCCATAATTTTAAATGCGAAAGCGTGTCTGTTTGTAATATTTTCACAGCTAGGTACGTTAACATTTGGACTTTTTTTTTTAATGCTGGACAATCCACACAGCACCATCTAGCCCCAAAGTAAGCTACTCAAAGCTTGTGTTATGGGTACTAGATGACTGATATATTTAATGCATTATATACTTACATAGATAGATATTTTTAACTGCGATATCATCTCGTCCACTACTACTCGTCTACCTTTTTTGTCGCCAAGCTTGCTGTGTTTCGGTTTGAAGTCTGGTTGCCGGTGATATCGAGGCACATGTATGCCTCAAGAGGACGCAGGGCAATGCATCCTATCGTGCGTGATCTACGAGGCAATGCTTTGTATAAGTGATAGGGTGATGGTTACCATTAAACATCAGGTGGGTCATCGGCAAGTTTTATTAAAAAAATTCAGCAACCAGTAACGATGCTTGTCGGAAGGACGGAAGCATGGTGTAAGTTGGATGTTTGTAGATTAAAATATTTCTTAGTCTTCATCATCAGAAAACTGAAGTCGATGTGAGCGAACTCGCAGTAGACGCTTGTGCGTGCATAATTTTAGCATCTTCGTAACCTTATGAAAATAGAATAGGTAGGTACGTCGTTATTTTAATTGGTTTCAAAGAAATCGTAAAGAAGCAGTAAATAGCAGACAAAATGGCACCAGCAGCAGTGCGCAGGAAATCATTATTGATTTAGAATTTCTTAAAAGTAATTTAGGTATAGTGGCTCTAAATACGCGATTCTATTGAATTATTTAACGATTTGGATAGCTGAAATACGAGAGTCTTCTTCTTGACATGTCCCTAGTTACTTTCGAAACAGTGTGGTGAAAGGATTTGAAGTACGTCTCAAAGGGGCTCCTTTCGAGCACTAGCCATGTTAGGTACTTAGTGGTGCCAATTCTGTTGTTTAATTTTCCTAACTTGACAGCACTAAAAATATTGCCATCACCCTTGCCCTTGCCTTTCTAAAAGACCGAAGCAACAAGGACGGCTATAATTTTAGAGCTGTCAGATTAGGTTAGTATAAGATAATGCAACAACATAATCGACACCAATAAGACTAAGTGAGCGTTTTCTCTGTTCCGTGGGCGACCTAGCTAAACGTCAAGTAGCAATTGTGTAGTCGATCTCTGCCTCTGGGATTTATGTAACATTTATTTTTAGTTTATAAGTATTTAAAATTATGGATTTCGTGTCTAAAATAAAGTAAGTAGGTATTATTATCATAACATCAAGATTACAGTTACCAGAGCCTTACGAACCGAGCCCATAATAAACCTAGCGGTCCGCACTCCATGACCGTTTTTGGAAGATGCCAACCAATTAGTCCCAATACATAATCATTATTATTTTCGTAAATACGATTTATTTACCGTCTGCGCTTAAATCTACTTCTAACGTCATTAAGGGGCAGCATACTACTGAGTAATGGATTAGTGTGAATGAACACTAAAATCGCAATCGGTTAAGTTGTTGTCCAAGGCATTACAAAGATTTAGTGAAAGTAAAATTTTGATCCAAACAAGTTTTCATACATAAAAATTGGAAAAACATTAAAGTCCCATTATTGAGTGTGAAAACTTGGCTACACACAAACAGGAGCCTTATTCACTATGACCATTTGCACCGCGATCACAGCTAAGACAAGGCAGCCGGTGTCATACGGTCAGGGCAAAGTATCTCCTATGTCATAAAGAATAAAGCCCAACATCAAGTTTTGACGTTTCACGGTTTGGGGCAAGGAATTTCCTATTGTCATAGTGAATAATGCCCCAGGGCACATGAAGTTTGTGGTCGAGGCACATACTATGATAAACCTCATGTGCATCACTTAACATGGGTGGGCCCACCTGCTTGTTCCATCAAGTACCTAGTAGTATAAGAAAAAAATTATAGAATAGGTAATAGTTTACTGTTCTTTGTCGAAGAGAAAACGTCATCTGACAACTCTACAATACTAAACAAGGATTTATTGTACAGTAGCATAGCAAGTACTAGCCGACCCACTAAAGAGCTATTCACTTTGACCAAATCATCAATGTGGCTGTATCTGGTTCATATTCGTATGAAATCTGACAATGAACCACGCACGATCGGCCTCGATTCCAGCTGCAGAGACTCCCGGCTTCTCGCTTTCAGGGTCTGTGGTATTCGGGTCAATTGGCGTGACCTCCGGTTACGTCCTTGGGGTTTGGCGTTAAGCGGAGCGATAAGCGGGTAAAGGATGGGCTAGTGTTTTGCTGTTTAATAGTAACTTGTAAGTAGGTTAGGTACCATCATGCTAAAAATTGAAATTCAATAAATACAGATACCTAGCTCAGATACGCCTGTAAAAATATGAACCAAGTAAGTACCTAGTTGAGATTGAGAAAGTGATTTTTCATGTAGCCTTCTTGCATTTTAAAGTGCCTAAGTTATTATGATTTATTTATTTGTACTGCTTATTTATGCAACTTGTTGATTCCGCTAATCGCTGAGCTCATTCAAAGCAGAGGCCTTGTCCACGCGTCATTTGCAAGCGATCATTTGCAGTTTTTAACTCGTATAATTGGACGAGCGAGAGGTGCAATTAACAGAGCGTTTTTTCAACCGCCCTCAAAAAACGACTTGTCTTTAAAAACAAAACTACGAGACTTGCTATTTTGTGGTAAGCGACAAACAAGTCTTTGGCGCCGAATGACAAATCAAATTCAAATTTACTCTTTCACGCCGGAACGGCTGAACGGATCTGGACGAAACTTGACAGAGAGGTAACTTATAGTCTGGAATAGCACATAGGCTACTTTTTATCCCGTGGAAATACCGGAATTTAAATCTGCGCGGGTGAAACCGCGTGGCGCAACTAGTATAATATGAAGAGTACCTAGAAGCACGACGAAGTCTGACTCAACTCTTAGCTCATCGCATCGCATCCAAGCAACCGGTTTAAATCACGTGACATTTTGTTTACTATGCTACCTAGTAAATTCTATTGGCACCATACTGGAGCTGGTTCATTATAGCGAATATTATATTGTAACAAGGATCATACAAAGGACTGTAGGAACCAAGCAATAAGTGTTGTGTTCTCTTTGTGTTGTGTGTCAAATAAATGTTTCTTTCTTTGTTGCTTATTCTTCCAGACTTGGTCGCGTGAAACTGGCTTCTAACTCAATAGAATCCTACCTTTTGACTTTGACTCATATGAGCTACAAAACAAAATATTACCCCGAGACAAACAGCTGCTAGGGAATTAAAAAAACACGGCGAGTCGGTGGATGAAGGCTCAGTCTTTCTTTCTGGATATGTAGACTCAGCAGCGGACTTCTTACGTCACACGAACCTTGATGGTTGAGAAATATCAACCAAGACACAGAAGACCAGCGTTACACTAGTGCGTTAAACACTTAAATAGCACAAAGCTGAGTGACTACCGATTCTGTTGCCCTAATCAATATTATAATAAATACTTAAATAATGCTGGACAATCCACACAGCGTCATCTAGCCCCAAAGTAAGCTACTCAAAGCTTGTGTTATGGGTACTAGATGACTGATATATTTAATACATTATATATACTTACATAGATAGATATTTTTTATTATACATAGACACCCAGACCAACGGAACAAATTTCTGCAGATCGTACACAAATTTGTTCCGAGGCGGGAATCGAACCCGCAACCTCTTGCGTCGCAGGCGGACTCTCGCCAGCTGCGCCACAGAGGTCGTCATATTGGTTTGTACTTCTTCATGTTGGTGACACAAAATAAACGTTATTTGATTTTAAGACTGCAACAGACAAGAAACAAGGACAAATATGTGGACCAGTCAGCTCTTTCATCTATTGCCAAAACCGATCGAAACAAAACATACATTGCGACTCAGGCAATCAATCAATTCCAGTCAATTCGCATGTTACATCCAGTTTATTGCTCTACTTCAAAGACCAGTGTGTCGGTGGTAGCTTTGAACGAATCTGCGTCTCATCCGGCTAACTACGATGTTGTTCTGTCGAAATTACAGTTTCAGAAGCCACAAGCTTTTTTTTTATACAACAAAGTAGACAAACAAGCTTACGGCCCGCCTGATGGGAAGCGGTTACCGTAGCCTATGAACGCCTGCAATACCAGAGAAATCACAAGCGCGCGTTGCCGACCCTTTAGAAATTTTAAAACGCCCTTTTTGAAGAACCCCATATGTAGTCTTTCGGGAAAACATCAGCAGGGAGATCATTCCACAGCCTGAGTGTTCGCTTATCTAAACATGAATGTTTAGAATTCAATTCTTAACACACTATACCACATCCATGCGAGGTCATTAGCTTCTAAACTCTTCTCTTCCAATAATGGTATTCGTAGTTTGTGGACAACCTAGAAAACGTTGAGGTGACCGCCTTAACTTATATTTGAAGTTATAGAGAAGCTCAATCTAAGAAGATGGTCACAGGCACGACCAAAAATATTCATTCTTTTTTATCCATGCCTCATTTTGGAGAGTTATATTCCTTCCATACGTTGAAAGCACATCGCCATGCACATTACATAGTGGGCATTAGTTCAGCGATCACACTCAATTACTCCCAGTTTGAGCAGCTTTCTTTGTTTGTGTAACAAACTACAATGTACTACACCTACCTAAGCTGTGTGTACACACACACAACAGTGTTGTGTTATAGGTACAAAACAATAACGTACTGTTACTTTCATAAATGGAGTTACAAATGTATTTTTTGTCACACACTATAATAAACTGAAATAAAATGAAATAATAGCCAATCGCACCTCGAAATTGCGAGGCGCTGTCGCCGGACCCTTAATCTCCAGGCTTCTTGATGTTGGTTTTAAAATTATTTCTTCGCCGTTTAAAAACAGCCCAATACAGTTTTTGAGAAAAATCAATTGGTGCACGATGAGATTAAGATCCCACCATCTTACGACCTGACCACACTATCCTCCTAAAACCAGCAGTAGGATTTTTCATTCATTCATTTTAATTCATGATCGCATTATGAACGCGATTGTAGGAACTTTTTTTTTTTTTTTATACAACTAGCTGATGGAACAAGCAGATGGCCCACCTGATGTTAAGTGGTAACCATCACCTATAAACAAAACATTGCCCCGTAGGTCACGCACAATAGGAACGTGCCCTACTATGCACTGCCCTGCGTCCATCAACTTGAGGCATACAGATGTTAAGCCTCATGTGCCTGTAATTACACCGGCGATCACACTCTTCAAACCGAAACACAGCGTTGCTGCTTGGAGGATGAAAAAGGCGTGGTGGTAGTACTTCCCCGGACGAGCCACACACAAAGAGCTCTACTACTCTTGCGTGCGCGCCAGCTGAATGCGATGAATGTAATGCGACACTTGTCCAAGGGGTCGTCCATTGTATTTTGTTAGGGCACGGTAGGCACTTGTTCTTTGATAGGCTGTGGCAAGGATATCGCCTTTGTTGCGCTTAAGTGCCCCCACTTGTGATTAGGTACGTTGTTTAATTCTTGATCAATCTTTTTGAAAATTATAAGACCGAGTCTTTTTAAGTTTCAAATAGTAATTAATACTTAGGTATTTGACCACTAAGCTGCGCAGAACGCGTTTCCTATAAAGCTTAGAACTTTTCATAAAATAATGTGTTTACCTATTTGAGAACGAAATCTATATAGGTATACCTATACATCTATATAGGTATAGGTACCTATATAGATTTCGTCTATATAGGTATACCTATACATCTATATAGGTATAGGTACCTATATAGATTTCATCCTCGAATAGGTAAACACATTATTTTATGAAAAGTTGTAGGTAAGCTTTTTAGAAAACGCGTTCTGCGCAGCTTCGTGGTCAAATACCTACCATGCTGATATGACGGATCACGCACTGTCTCGCAGGATAGGAATGTGCCCTACGATGCAATGCATGTCCATCAACTTAAGGCAAACAGATGTTAAGCCTCATGTACCTACCTGTAATTTCACCCGGCCACATCATTTTACCGGAATTTAATTTAATTTAGGTAAACACGAACTGCTCCTATTATGTGCAGCGTAGACACACAGACATCGCACAAAGAAGCACATAGGTATAAACGCGTGTGTAGGTCCCGTGAAGGGCACAGCTAAGGCCGAGTGTAGGCTTGTCAAGCGTTTATGCACTACATACTACATCTAACTTTTTATGCCAAAAAACTGACTTCAATGAAAAACTTGACAAATCTTTTGTGGACTAAACTATACAAAACTAAACAACACTACGCAAACGACAAACTAACAAAACTATGCAAAACGTCATCTTTGTAGACTTAATATATTTTTTGTTTTTGTTCCTTCTTTCACATGCACCGGTGGTCTAGTGGGAGTGACCCCGCCTTCCGATCGTAAGGTCGCAGGTTCGAATCCGGTCGTGCACCAATGGATTTTTCTATCGAAAAATTTATTTCGCGCATTGCCAGTGCTCTTAAACGGTGAAGGAAAACATCGTGAGGAAACCAGTTAGTATTCTAACAGCGGCGATGGGCTTGCAACCTGTCACGTATGGAATACTAACTACTGCAAAATGTGGGTATGTGCCAAATGTAATGTTTGGACGTACCTCTGACTACCCCCCTTAGACATCCTCAAAAGTAACAGAATCTTGAATTAGTACCTACTTGGTACTGGGAGATCTGAAGGGATATCTACCGTGCCTGGGGATCAAAGTCGTGAAGCTGTTTCAGTTTCAGTTTTCCTTCTTTCAAAAAAGCGCTGCATCAATTTCCAAATAGGTAAGTAAGTTGTGTATGGATCACATTGAGAGTACCAATGAGGCAATAAACCTAGATAACTAAAAATCAAATAAAAATAAAAATCATAAAAAACTATAAATTTTTTAATCGTGTAAGTAAGGAAGTAACAAATTAATTTATAGAAACAATAAAAAATAACAGTTATAGTCTAAAGAAAAAAGAAATCTTCTCCTTTTTTGAAGAATAAAAGAGAATCGTTCTGAGGCATACTAACTAGGTAGGTATAGTGCACGTCACGCAAAATGAACGCCGGAAAGTAGGGGAGAGGGAGAGGGGGGAGGGAGGGGTATTTGGTATACGCAAACACATCCCCTCCACTGTTTTCCAGCTTTATTTTTGGTTGACGCGACCTATACCTACCTATTAGAGATTTCTGGCAGTGTTTCAGTAGATAGTCCCACTGCAGAAGTAGTTTCCGATATCCCCGAGAGAAGTGTGGACCGTGTGGAGGCAGGATTATCGGATTCTTAGGATTATAATTATAAATAATGCTGGACAATCCACACAGCACTATCTAGCCCCAAAGTAAGCTATTCAAAGCTTGTGTTATGGGTACTAGATAACTGATATATTTAATACATTATAATACTTACATAGATATTATATATTTTTTATTATACATAGAAAACACCCAGACCATTGGAACAAATTTCTGCAGATCGTACACAAATTTGTTCCACGGTGGGTATCGAACCCGCAACCTCTTACGTCGCAGGCAGGCTCTCGCCCGCTGCGCCACAAAAAGTCGTAGAGTCACAAGAGGTCGTCAAAAAGGATGATGATAATGTATTCATTATTATTGTGTTTTGTATTTTCTTGTTTTAATTACATATTATAAGTGTATGTATCGTGTGTGTCCAAAATAAATGTATTTTCTTTCTTTCTATTCAAAAGGAGCCTCTTTTTTTAATTTTTTTTTATACAACTAAGTAGGTAGCTGATAGACCAAGCAGGCGGCCCACCTGATGTTAAGTGGTAACCACCACCTATAACAAAGCATTTGCTAGTAAGCCACGCTCTTTGAGGCGCACTTAAGATCCCTTCACCACAGTGTCTCAAAAGAAACTATTGCCAAGAAAAGGACGAAAATTATCGAATGAGGTGTTGAAGCGAGACAGAGAACATGGTGATAAAATCTCAACAGTGCTAAGATTACAAACGGCACAGGTATTCAGGTCTATGTCAGTCGGGTAATTAGAACTAGTTTTATTTAATGTTACTCAACAAACAAGTCTGAAGGAGACAGGTAACATTACGATCTCACTAGCCGAGTAAGGTACAACTACATAATATATTAGTGGGTACCTATATTGTATCCATTTGAATACCATACTATACCTAGTGGGAAGTACTTTTATACTTTTACACCCCAGATTTTTTTTTAATCTTCTAGCATACAAACACCCCTTCGAAATCTCATAATACATTCCATCCAAAGTTTGTCTGGTAGAGATCGCGATTTAGCGATTAGTCCGCCCATTGTACTCTGTAAGTAAGCAGTTTTAAGTTTGTTTTTTTCTTATATCCGTTGTGTGCAATAAAGTATTTTCTATCTATCTACATCTACACTTCTACACTAATATTATAAAGAGGAAACTTTGTATGTATGTTTCGAATAGGCCCGAAAACTACTGGTCCGATTTCAAAAATTCTTTCACCATATGAAAGCAAAATTATCCCTGAGTAACATAGGCTACATTTATTATTGAAAAAAATTAGGGATCCCTACTAAAACTAAAAAAAATGTAACCCGAGATGTAATATAAAACATCTTTCACTGCATGCGCTGCGGAAACTATAGACGATAGAACAAAAAAATGTTCTACAATATTAAAGAACACATCATTATCTACTGTAGGAAGGGGCCTATGGTAGGCCAGATGCTACCGTTGAACTCCTGGTTGTTGGTCTGATTGAGAGAGATCCTGCCTGCTTTCCTATTATCCTATTTCTACCTATTAGTCTAGATAGATTTTGGGAGTAAGTAGGAATTCAGTGAAACGCCTTTGAAGTCTTGAATTGGAATTATTTAATTACAGAGATTTTCCTAATATTTATACAAACTAGATAAAGTACCAAAAATGCATTAGCCAATGAGCGCGCGAGAATTATCACGCGATAGTCTGGGTTAGCTCCGCCCTTACTACTTATATTGTAATTCACAACGGCGCGCGAGTTCAGTCTTCGGGTGACAGCGGCTCGGCAAACTAGTGTAGTGAAGATTGGTGCGTGCGCGCAGTGTTGTGGCCGGTCGCGGTATGTTCCAGTGCAGAAACGACGAGCTTGAAGAATCGTGTCTTCGTATCTTCAAAGATGGTGTGCACCTGCTTCAACCTTCCAATGTTTCGTTGATGCGTCAAACATCAAATGTTTCCTTTGACTGTGCTTCATACTAATGTTTCCGTTGACTTCTAAGTGTTTCTGTTGGCGCTGATAAAGTTATTGTCTCTTGGTATGTAGTTTCATTTCCCGCCGAATAAAATATGAGCTTGCGTTTTCTTTACTCCTTATCCATGATCCTCTCTTTCCCGGTAATCCTGGTATGGTATTGGTATTGCGAGGTAAAGGTATTGTGTTGGTAAAGGTATTCGGCAAGGTAAAAGGTAACTGTGGCAGGCAGCTACAGGACTCCTTCCCTAGCGAAAGCGTACCGGAAGTGTGATGTGGCGTCCTTGCCGTGTTGTCTTCAGTATTGATGATGGCATTTGGCTTGACGCTGTACACGGTGCTTTCTGGCTTGCTGGTGGAAGTGGTGAAACTGCTGAGGTAACTGGCTGGCTGTGCGCTGGTGAGGTAACTTGCTGGCTGAGCGCTGATGATGCTGATGAGGTAACTTGCTGGCTGTGCGCTGGTGATGCAGGTACAATGTTCTGACTGTCCGTAGATGTAGGTAGGTCGTCATCGTAAGTACTTTCGCTGACGGTGTAGGCAGGCTTCAATCGGTCGATAGATACGACTGCAGAACGTCGTTCAGGTAGCTGTATCTTGAATGTTTTGCTGTTCCGCTCGATCACCTTGTACGGTCCTTCGTAGGTAGGTTGTAGTGGCTTCTTCACGGCGTCATTTCGAATGAAAACTTGCTCGCATGTATGTAGGTCTTTATGCACGAAAATCGAACGATTGTTGCTGTGTGAAGTAGGTACGCTCGGTCTTGCGGAGTTGATTGATGCGCGGAGTCGGCTGACATAATCAAAATCCATGTCCGGGTCCATTGATGATGGTGCAGTGAAGAAGTCGCATGGCATACGCATGTTGTAACCGTAGGTAAGTTCTGCTGCGCTGACGCCGGTGTCGGAACGGGCTGCTGCGCGAAGTTCCATGAGAACTGTAGGTAGCTCGTCTATCCACGTTGTATGTAGTGATAGACGGGTCTTCAAGGCTGTCTTGAGCGAGCGGTGCCATCGTTCGACCATGCCGTTTGCTTGAGGGTGGTAGGCGGTGGTTCGCGTCTTCTCTGTTCCCACTGTGTGCAGTAGCTTGGCAAATAGTCGACTTTCAAAATTTCTTCCTTGGTCGGTTGTCATCAACTTGGGAGCGCCGAAACGAGTAATCCAGTGTTCGTAGACGATTCTTGCTATGTTCTCAGCTGATGTGTCGTCGGTAGGTATCGCTTCGGGCCATCTCGTCGCTCTATCGATCATTGTGACGAGATATCGATGTCCTTGAGGTGAAGTAGGTAGCGGTCCCACTACGTCGATATGCACGTGTTGAAAGCGGTCCGAAGGTGCAAAAGTAGATAGGCTGCTCATCGTGTGTCGTTGCACTTTGCATCGCTGACATTGAATGCACTGCTTGGCCCATTCTCCTGCGTCTCTGTTCATCGACGGCCAGAAGAACTTTTGGCTGATGAGCTTGCGTGTTGTCCGGATACCAGGGTGGCTGATGCAATGTAATGCATCGAATGCTGCTCGTCGAAACTCTTCCGGTAGGTACGGTCGCACGTACGAAGTTGAAGTTTCGCAGTAGATTGGTTTTCTTGAAGTAGGTATCGTAACTTGCTTGAGCGATAGGTTACTTTGTTGTGCGAGCTGCTCTATTGTAGTGCTATCTCTTTCTTGTGATTCCGCTATTTTGTCGTAGTCGATTGATGTCGGACACGTTATACTCTCGATCGGTATGCGGCTTAAGGCGTCGGCGACTACGTTTTGACTTCCACTGACGTGTCGAATATCTGTAGTGAATTCGCTGATGAAGATAAGCTGTCTGGCGCGTCGTGGTGTCTCAGATGCTGACGGTGGTTTCTGTAGCACGTAGGTAATCGGCTTGTGGTCGGTAAAAACGATAAGGTTGCGCCCCTCGAACGTTTTTCGAAAATGTTTTATCGCCAAGTAGATAGCTAGTAGCTCTCGATCGAATGTACTGTAGTTGCGCTGCGCATCAGAGAATTTCTTCGAAAAGTAGCCAAGTGGTTGCCATTTTTCGTCGATAAATTGTTGAAGTACAGCTCCAGCTGATGAGTCTGATGCGTCACTGAAGATTGCCAAGATTGCGTTGTGTGATGGATGGGCTAGCATAGCGGCGTTTTGAATAGCTACTTTGCTTGCTTCAAATGACTTTGCTGCGTCGTCATTCCATTCGATAATCGATCGATCTTTCTTCTTCGAATTGTGTAGGTAGGCGTGAAGTGGCGCTTGAAGTTCAGCTGCTTTAGGAATGTGTTCTCGGTAGAAGTTTATCATTCCGAGGAAACGTCGGAGTTCTTCGATCGTCTTGGGCTTCGGATAGCTGCAGATTGCGGCGACTTTTTCGACAGGCGGTTTGATGCCTTCTTTGTTGACGGTGAAACCGAGGAATTTAACTTCTGGCTGGCCGAAGACACACTTCGAAGGGTTGATCGTGATACCGTTGTCTTCTAGTCTTTGTAGTACAGTGCGAAGGTGGTTTCGATGCGTAGCTTCGTCTGGGCTTGCGACAAGTAGGTCATCGATAAATGCGTAGACAAAATCTAGTCCATGCAGAACTTCGTGGATGAAGCGCTGGAACGTCTGGCCAGCATTTTTTAGACCTGGGGCCATTCTTGGAAATTCATAGAGACCCATGGGAGTTATCAAGGCTGACTTCTCTATGTCTTCATCGCGTATTTTGATCTGCTGGTAAGCTCGGTTGAGGTCAATGGTACTGAAGATTGTCTTGTTCGCCAGCTGGTACGTGAAATCCTTGATTCTAGGTATTGGATAGCGGTCTGGCACTGTGATTGCGTTTAGTCGTCTGTAGTCTCCGCATACACGTAGATCCCCGTTCTTTTTAGGTACGATGTGCAGTGGTGAAGACCACGGACTTTTGCTAGGTCGACATAGGCCTTGCTCGATCATCTTTTCAAATTCTTTTCGTACTTGCTCGTAGCGGTGCGGTGCGATAGGTCGGGCTTTACAATGCAGTGGTTGTCCAGTAGTTTCGATGAAATGCTCGACTTTATTTTTCGGTGTTAAATGCATTGACGTCAATCTTGTAGTTCCGGGAAAATCCGCTAGGATGTCGTGATACGATTGGTGAATGTCGATGCTTCGTATTGTAGGTATGCTTGTAGCTTGTACGATTGAGTTTGAAGATAGGTTGGTAACAGAGTCGATGAGTCTTCTGTTCTTCAGGTCGACTACGAGTTGGTGATGTTCCAGGAAATCAGCTCCGATGATTGGTTTGCTGACTTTGGCTACAATGAATGTCCACTTGAATGGTCTACGTAGGTGTAAATCGAGTTCCATTGCCTTTTCTCCGTATGTAGGTATGACGGTGTTGTTGGCAGCGTAAAGGTTGAAATTTAGTGGCTTCGGTGTCTGTCCTTTGCTTGGAGGTAGGACAGAAATGTTTGCACCCGTGTCGATTAGAAATTGTAGTCCTGATTTCTTGTCGGTTATAAATAGACGGTAAGACTTGTCTGTTACGCCGGAACCCGCCTCATCGAGCGTAAGGTTTAGTTTTCCGGCTTCTCGTTGAAAGTGCACGGTGTAGTGCAGCGTCTTGCATCTTTTCCGAATCTTCTATGGTAGTAGCAGTAGGGCGACGGTGTCTGGCTGCGTGAACGGCTACTCGAGTCACCTCTTCCCGTCGATCTGCCTTGGCGGTAGAATGGACGACGGCTTTGCTGGTACTGCTGCTGATTGTTTTGTGACGTTTTGAGAGCTGCGACTTCGAACGATAGTTTGCGGATCTCTTCGACGAGAAATTGCATGTCAGATGTTGCTGGAGCTTGCGCCGAGGTAGATGCAACTGCGGAGATCTGAGTGGTCGGGCTGGTCTCCATCATCTTATCTGCAAGCAATGCTAGTTCGTCGAGTGCGGTCTTTGTGCTGAAGGTTTCGCTCACTGCAAGTACAGATCGGACGTGTGGTGGAAGATGATTGGTCCACATCATACGAAGAGTAGAATCGGGAACCTTGTCGAGTGCGAGGCTTCGCATTCTTCGCAACAGTTGCGTAGGCTTCTGGTCCCCAAGTTCTACTTCGGAAAGTAGCTTCTGTAGTTGGCGGTTGTCGGACTCTTCATAGGCGGAAACAAGTCGGTTTTTGAGAGTGACGTACTGCTGCGTAGTTGGTGGGTTATGCAGTAGGTCGGCGATTTGTTCGATATCTTGTTTTTCTAGCTTGGCTATCACCATCTGTGCGAGTTGCGCTTGCCCTTTGTTTAGGTCTGCTGTTGCGGCTTCAAAACTGATAAACCAGAGACGAGGCTTGTCCCTCCAGAACGGTGGTATGCGCATTGACAGAGCAATGCCGGCGAGCTCGTGTGGGATGGCGGAAGCTTCTTGCAATTGCTGTCGCGGCGGTTGTGTAGAGTGATTCTGCATTCGAGGTTGAGGCTGAGCGGGCGTTCCTGAAGAGGATTCGTTTGGAGCGGCTTGTGAAGGTTCCATGGCGGATGTTGATGGACGCGGTGGAGTTCGTGGCAACATGTGTCTTCCCCGTAGATTTGAAATGCTCCGTTCTTCTGAGGATGTGTTCTTGCTTAGGGTCACCAATGTAGGAAGGGGCCTATGGTAGGCCAGATGCTACCGTTGAACTCCTGGTTGTTGGTCTGATTGAGAGAGATCCTGCCTGCTTTCCTATTATCCTATTTCTACCTATTAGTCTAGATAGATTTTGGGAGTAAGTAGGAATTCAGTGAAACGCCTTTGAAGTCTTGAATTGGAATTATTTAATTACAGAGATTTTCCTAATATTTATACAAACTAGATAAAGTACCAAAAATGCATTAGCCAATGAGCGCGCGAGAATTATCACGCGATAGTCTGGGTTAGCTCCGCCCTTACTACTTATATTGTAATTCACAACGGCGCGCGAGTTCAGTCTTCGGGTGACAGCGGCTCGGCAAACTAGTGTAGTGAAGATTGGTGCGTGCGCGCAGTGTTGTGGCCGGTCGCGGTATGTTCCAGTGCAGAAACGACGAGCTTGAAGAATCGTGTCTTCGTATCTTCAAAGATGGTGTGCACCTGCTTCAACCTTCCAATGTTTCGTTGATGCGTCAAACATCAAATGTTTCCTTTGACTGTGCTTCATACTAATGTTTCCGTTGACTTCTAAGTGTTTCTGTTGGCGCTGATAAAGTTATTGTCTCTTGGTATGTAGTTTCATTTCCCGCCGAATAAAATATGAGCTTGCGTTTTCTTTACTCCTTATCCATGATCCTCTCTTTCCCGGTAATCCTGGTATGGTATTGGTATTGCGAGGTAAAGGTATTGTGTTGGTAAAGGTATTCGGCAAGGTAAAAGGTAACTGTGGCAGGCAGCTACACTACAATTAAGTCAGCGATAGCATATGTCTAACTATTGTAGTTATGTTACTATAACAACTTTTCTGTATTTAAAATGTTGATAAAAATGCCGACCAAAAACAGACCATGTTATCTATACCTTTATCCAAATAAATCATTTTGTATGCAAGGCTGTTTTAATACCTATCGATTACTTCTTGAATTTTTTAAGTCGGACATTCCATTCAAAAGATATTACGAAATTAAAAACATTAGTGCGCCTTAGAAAGCGCGAAAGCTAGGCGAGTTCTCACTCAGCGTGGGCACAAAGGTGAAATTACACAGTCATGCCCGTAGCTGGCACACTTGCATGCAAGCTACAGAGACATACGCTAATTCGCATGCCTGTACCTGGCATGCAAGTACTTAGCATAACATTCTATTTTAGGTCAGCTACTGGCATCCACGTGACGGAGGGGACTCAGGGGGGGGGGCTATGAAACCGGCATGTGTGAACGTCGCGATAGGTACAGGCATGCCAGTACCTGACGTATTGGCATGCCACGTAAGCGAGGGGACGCGGGGGGCTACGAAACCGCTAGTAATACCTAATTTCAATGATTCAATTTCAATTTTTAACAATTTCAACAATTAAAATTCAATTATCAATAAATTCAACACTGTAGACATATCAGCGATAGCAGCTCATCTATAAATAAAATAAATAAATAAATAACTGTCCAAGATCAATCCACACATTGGTGTGTTGGATCCAACAGTATAACTTGGTGCCAACACAGCCCATGTGAGGTGCCCGCATGACATCCTCAAACAATCTTGAGTCACCTACTTACATAAGTAATTTTTAAAGTTTTTTATTAAAAATAATCATAGTGTTTAGGTTTTTTCTTTTTTTGTTCTTGTAGAATGCACAATCAGTTGGTGGACTATAGGCAGATGAGTGTATGGACAAATGATGATTAAGGTCCAGACCCAGCAGTCTTTTCCACCTTTTATTTTTTAGTTAAGGTTGTCCAGAATGTGGCTTCTCTTCAACCTCCTAGAGTTGTTAGGGTTTTCTACTAGGGCTCTTGCTAATCGGTTTACACATACTAAGACAACAACAACATACCTATTATGAAACTGCTGGGCAAAGGTCTCCCCCATTTTTCTTTCAATCAATTTAAATTGATATCATTCAACAGTGCTCTCAAAACCTTCAGATGTTTTTCTATGTTGGATGCCTCACCTACTGCTAACCCTACTACCCTACTACTACGACCTAATGCTTCTTCCTATGCTCAGCTGTGAAACTATTTAGCTACAAACAAGTGACTATGTTTGAAGTGAGGTATGCCTTGTACTTATGTCATGTCCTCAATACCTATGGTTTATTTATTTTGATAGTACAAGATCACCTCAGGGGCAAATGATAATAAAAATAAACACTAACATGATGTCACTCGCGTCCTACGCATTCTGACTGATATCATACAAATACCTAATTATTGTTACCAGCCAGTTTCAAACAAATCATCAATTTCGTAACAATAGGTAACCATTCTACCACCAAAACATGGGGCATACTTTCGAAGGGTTAAACTTGCTAACTCTTTCACACTAACTGTATCACACTGGCAGTGAGCGGGATAGATCATGTTTTTATTACCATTCCGAGATTTTATTTACACGCTACAAAGAACTACTAGAATTTCACTGGTCATAAAAAATATATGGATAGACTTACCGCAGTTAAGTGTGCATAAATCCAAAAAAAATGTCAGGTTGCAGATTTTTCGGAAAACAAGACACAAACACACACAAAACACACTTATTCTTTATCATAAGGTCGTGAATGTAGCACTTCGGTGAATTACACTGTACTTATCACAGAACACTGCAAGAAACACAACGCGAGGACCTAGTTGATTGTTTACGAACTGAAACGCGATTTAACGCAAAATATGCGAGACGTCTGCCGCATCACAATGAAATTCGGCCATTTCATTTCAGTATCGTTCGCTCGCAGCAAAGAGTATACAAAAAAAACTTTCCGTTCGTTCGTTCCGTAATTCCGTTTCGTTGCGTTGCGTTGCGCGTTGGTTCTCAGAAGAACAATCCGTTTGTTTTGGTTGCACGGAATCAAGGAATACAGTGTATTCAAATTCCTTGCACGGAATAGAGAAACTGTGTTCTACGCAGAGACAGCAGAGACATAGGAGTATAAAGTCTTTGGACATAGGTCAGTCACTCTCATTCACTTAGGGTCGAATACTCAAACGCAACTCATATTTGAAAACGTCTCAAGTCGTGGTTTTTTGACAGTTTTTAATGAAATTCCGTCAAAAACTCGTCACATGAGACGTGCTTAAATCTGAGTTGCGTTTCAGTATTCGGGCGTTAGCTTGGCATAAGTTGGCTGCAAGTTGGCTGAGTGAGACCAACCAGCGCCATCTCTAGGTATGGACATGCACTGCACCTTAATACAAAGTTTTACTTGTGGAACATTACTCTACAACATTTTTATGCATAAAGAATATTTTTTTATTATTGGAAATCGTTTTTTAGGAATCGCCTTGGTCCCTCACAATCTGATGATTTTCAAAGACTGTGTTATAAGTAGTAGTAGTCTTTGATATTTAACTCTGTGCTTTAAACTAGGGAAGAAGAAGTTGGTAAATGCTCGAAGCAAATTGGCTCGAAGAGAAGACCAAAGACTTTGTACTTATAAGTACAAAGTCTTAGAGCATTTATAATGCTCTAAGTACAAAGTCTTTGGAGAAGACTACTTCATACTCTGTGGTTGACCGTGCTAGAGTAGTCCGTAGAGTATTACTACTGTAGTCTGTGGATGGGGGTAATTTAAATTGTTAAATTGTTAAAATTTTTGTTGGTTTAGGTATCAAACAAATCAATGTATGTATTTTCCTCTTCCACATTGGAAGTTCCTTTATGCTCTTTTACTCTTCTCTCAAGCCTCAAGTACCTACTCTGCTCACTGCTGTAATCTTAATATTTGATTGAGTCCTACTTACATAGTGCGTTTAGAAATGAATTTCTATGATAAATTTACTGTAATTTCAATATCTTTACTGTTGGTAAGCAAAGTATTGTACTACACGGTTATTTTTATTATATGGTTGTGTATTTGAAATGCTGTTTTTAGCTTTCTGTTTTAGGAATAAGCTGTTTGGAAGATAGAACCATTTCAGAAAATCGTAGAAATAACTCTCAAGGTTTACAAAATTATTTAGGTACCTACATACCTACTTAGCCTAAAAAAATATTGTAACTCCTTCATCCATCATCATACCTAACTGCATGTGAAAGAAAGAACCAACCATAAAGCATCAGTATTTTTTAGCTGATTCCATTACAAAAAGAGACTGGTACCTAAATAAAGAGGTGAATTATCTACCTACTTACCACGTCTACTATGAGTAGGTACCTAGGTATTTGCCATTAGTTAGTTATAGCAATTTGTTAGAGAATGGGTAATGTTA
The DNA here is from genome assembly GCA_963576535.1 of Plemyria rubiginata. Lineage (NCBI taxonomy): Eukaryota > Metazoa > Arthropoda > Insecta > Lepidoptera > Geometridae > Plemyria > Plemyria rubiginata. Next base: position 495,241 of record OY754931.1, read on the forward strand.
TTATTGTGCTCTTTCTAGACTTTCCACTTGGAATTTCCGAAGTTTTCAACGACGCTACGAGTTTGTTTAAAAAACTTATTGGCAATATGATGGCGAACAAAAAACTGGTGGGCTTGGATTCTCGGTGGTATGAATAAATAAAGAAAAATCACTTTAATGTAAAATTATCTTTCTATCTAGGCAACACCATTGAGATGGTAAATACAGATACGTACCCCTCACCCCTTGGTGAAATGTCGTGAGGTTCTGTTCAACCCCCTCCTCCTCTTAAACGTCTCATCCCCCTTACTCCAGTTCGGACCTACCTATTACCTACGCTGTGAATAGAGGCAATTTTTATACTATGAAATGAAACCACTAATATTTCCATTTTGTGCTACTTTTTATATTAAATTAGGTAGGTACCTACCCACATAAAATTAAGGGCCTACGGCGAAATAGAAAAATCTTAAAATATGTAGCAGATATTATTATGGAAAAAAGTTATAGGCATTGTGAAATCAAAATGGGACCTACTTATGTACCTATAAATAGTAGATAAACCTTGCAACCATGGTAATTATTTAGGTACATACATAGGTACCTACATAGTAATCTACGATCAAAGTGATCCTTGTGGATAAGAGTTGCAAGATACTAATAAATATAGACTACTGCCTACTTACCTACTTGTAAATACTATGTATGAGATCTTCTTACAGGCTATAGAATTTGAAAAAGGAAGCTAAGTAAATTAGTCGTTTTGTAGGTACGTCGGACACGCACGTATTCTTGTCCCTAATTTAAATTCAAATCTTCCGTGTCCAACAAAGCGAATCTCTTTTACTTTTCGTCTATAGTGTCACTGTAGAAAAAAAACATCATGTTCTTATTAAACTTCCGTATCATAAGTTCACGAACGTTATCCCAGTTTTCTCCGTTTCCGCGGTATTCATTATACAGATCCAGTGCCAATCTACCCACAAATCCCTCACTTCCATGAACAATACCTTTCACAAGTGGAATACTTAATGCAAAACGAGATTCCCTGAATCTTCGAAAATAGTCCTTAAAACCTGCACTGTAAATTTCTATAGTCGAATCATAGTATCTCTGAGTAAGTTCTTTTGCATTACGAGCAACGTATCTGCCGAATGCCATCGCGACAATCATCATACCTTCTTTGTTCTTTTTCTGATCCTTTGCTTCGCCAGCAAAAACATTAGGAGCCTGTTTGATACTCCTTTTGACGGATATGTAGTAAAGCATAGATAAATGTACTTCTAGGGTACACTTGAAATGGTCTGGTGGTGGTAGCTGTGGGCTTATTTTTTTTGCAACCTTTCTAAAAACTATCATACAGGATACATATTCGTTGCTGAAGTAAGCTGAATTGCTTTTCAGGGCATATAAAAATGTATTTATGTAGTGAAGATAAGTGTTTTTCCCAGATTTGTTTATCAAATAAGTGTCCAAAATATCGAAGAATAAATCCAGCAGTGTAGCAAATCTTTCCTGTTGTTCATTTTCATTCTTGCAGAGTAAAATATATTTCGCCAGGATCCTCACGTACATATCAGCGTCGCTGTATATTTCTATTTTGGTGTGTACTGAGTATTGTGATGAACTATTTTTTTTTTCTGGGGGAAATTCATCTTTTAAGAATGTCAGCAGCAAACTATCAACAAACTCTTGTTCCATTTTTGGAAGAAGTTTGTGTATTTGTTGCAAAACACGGTTGAAGATCATTTTAGCAGTACTTTGCATCGTAAAACCTTGCTGTTTTCTATTTGAATACAATGGGAACATTACCTGAATGAATTCAGGCTTTATGGTTTCTGGGATGTGGTAAAGTTTTTCAAGTTTATGTATCAGATGGATGTTTTTATCCTCCAGTTCAAGCTTAGAAATAAAGGGTTTGATAGTTTTCCAAATACGGAGGGTAGATAGATCATGTTTGAAATAATCTAGGGCAACTTTAATGGCAACGGTAGGTCTCATAGCAGCAACCGATTTAAACACCTCTGCATGTCGGTCCGATCTCTTGGCCAAAACCGTGGCTAGTCTGGCTGAGCGTTTCCACAAAAGCGATTGTTCAATATATTGGTCGACGTCAACTTTTCTACACACAAGAACCCTGTTGGCCACCAATTTTAAACCTGCTTGGCGCCATGCCATTGAATCGAGATCAAATCTGGGTCGCGCGAGATGCGCATTAGCCCTAATCTCAGCACAAAAATATTCTATGGCTTTGTCATCCCTGCAAAGTTCCCTTTTCTCATCCATTTGTACAATGTAAGTCTTTAAATTAGAGCCAATCAAAAACGCCATTGGTCTTGCCAAGTTTTTGTGTGTTTTCGCTTTCTTCATTTCAACCAACAATTTTGAAGCCAAGCCACCCTCTTCTGCGAAATAAACAATTATTTTTCGTAGGAACCTGTCCTTGTTTCCAGACACGATCGCCTTCAGAAACCGTTCGGTGGACAAAATGCTTATATCGTGTTTTAACGCGTTGACATAGGAATCATCATGCTGAATCATTTCAAAGTTTTCCTTAAATAACTCCTTTCGGCCTTCATTAGACTTAAACAGTCGCGTTAATATGCGTTTACCAGCGGTTTGGTCCCTTTCCAGTAATTTTTTAATGACAGGTATGACATCTTCAGAAAAGTTTACTCCAGTTTTGATCAGTTTCAAAGTGTCTAACAAATGTTCTATGATCCCTGCGGCTACTTCGCCATTTGTCTCTTTGATGACAGAGTCCAGGAGGTGATTCGGTAAAATACTCAATATGCTGGACTTTTCTGTAATCGACAAATGATATTCGGTTACAAGCGGAGAGAAATTCTTCAAATATACAGTATTTATTTCGGGCGATAATAGGCCTGTTTTTAAAAAATTGCGAATCACGACAGCGTGTAAGCCTTCCTTGCATTCTGCTTCCGGGGTGCTACCGTCCAAGCCAAGATCTTCACCAAACTTCAGAAAATTTTCCCATATCTCATCAGATACACGCCAGACTAATGCACGTTTTGCCAAGCTACGGATTACTGCAGCTCTCACCTGTGGCAGCTCGTTGCAATGCCTCATCAGTAACTGAAATAAGACTCCTAAGTTTTCTTCTCTGCCGCCACATTTGCTTATCAACACGAGCATCATGTGCATACGATTACGTGGGATGCTCTCAGCTAATATTCTCTTGCTTAAATCAAATAGTGACTCAGAAAAACTTTTGAAACGATATTCATCAAAAAAGAAATCTAAATTCGTTTTAAGTTTCCGTCTTCCGCTTCCAGCGTATGGAGCCATACCAAGGCCCATGAGCAATTTCTCATTGATATCACATACATCGTACTCGGATACATCAGAATTGCTATCATCCCTGATGAAATCTTTTTCAGTGGTCGGGCCTGGAGGTGGATAGGGCCAATCCTTAACGTCCTTCCCAACTTCTTTGCGAACAAAAACGCGTTTCTTAAATTCAACTCGCTTGTCTTTATCTATCCTTTTGATAAGTGGTTCCACATTCTTATAATTGAACCATGGATCCAAATACTTAGCTCGTGCTAGTTGGATAACTAGCTCTTCACACTCCCTGCTATCAAGGCATCTGGCTAACTCTTTCATATCCAGCAGCCAGGCAGCATACAGTTCTGGTTTCTTTAAGAATCTATCCTTTTTGTGAGTCATGATAAATTTTGTCGCTGACGAACTCATTTTTTTGAATTGGTCCTGAATAAAATGTTTTTCAACTATATCCAAGAAAATATTTGGGTCCGTTTTTAAGACACATTTAAGACTCTCAAAGTACTCGTACTGCTGGTCCATGAAGCTCATTCGAAACGATTTCTCTTTCTCTATTAGAGCGTATACTAACATGGCGACGAGAGGAGTTCTTTCACAAAACATTTTGAAATAATGCGGTGTAATATAAACCTGCGGCGAATTGTAGAAGCAACCAGAGTCATCTTTAAAAAAATTCCGTAACTCTGTAGTGATGAGTTCTTTAGAACATTTTAATAAAAACTTCATAGCGAGCCTGCGATTCGAATCGCGATAGTAGTGATAGAACTCTTGGCATCTATTTTCGTCACGCAGATTCAAATGTATCCAGTGTTTCATTTTATTCACTGCTGGAAGTGTCATCTCCGGGTAAAAATCGCTTTCCAGCTTCTTAGGATTTATAATATCTTTGTACTGCTCTTCCAAAAGCCATTTTGCTTTTAAGGCTCTGCTCTGATATAACATGTCAGCTTCTTTCATGTTTTTCAGTATGTATTGAACATGTTTACGTTTCGATGCTAAATCAATTTTGAATAATCTGTCAATGGCAGATTTTTCAGACAGTTGAAGGATATCATCTATTGATTCTTCAAATCTCATTGACTCCAAAACCACAGTGTTAAGATTGCGATGGCGCTCTCCCAAATTTTCGCCAACTAGTGATATCGGAATATTAGGGGCCATTTCGATAATACGCATGATCTGAAAAAAAATATCAATTAGGTTAATAAATATAATAGAATCACCTTAATACGTAGGTTGTTTGATTGTCTTTGCTATGCTAGCCAATCTGAAAATCTTTCTAGCAATTGAAAATACTCATTTTCATCTTTTACATAAACTAGTAGTTCGCCCCGAACTGAGATTTCGTGAAGCGAGGCGAACGCTCCGAAAATATAAGTAAGTGGTAGTTAGAGGCAAGTCCAAACATTGTCTTTGTACTTGTCTCTGGCTACCACTTACTAACTAGGCAAATATGGTAACCAAGTTTCAACTGAATTGGCCTATTTATTGAAGAGTTCCGTTGAACAGACCTTGGCTCCATCATCAGAACAGGTTGCTATCACCATTTAATGAGAGCCAAGTTCCACCTTCTTATTTTATTTCAAGAAAAAAATAACTGAAAAAGCCAAGAAACTGGCCGACCAGTAGAAAAACCTTGATGCCAACGAAACTCTTAGAAATGGGAGCTCTTGGGTCGTTGGTTAACTTAATTTAATTTTTTTGTTGTAAGTATCTAAAAAAGCGGGCATCCTAGAAAAAAATAAAAATGGTTTTGGAATGTCCAAGCCAAGCCCTTTCATATGACACGTAACTTAATTTTTTTGGGTAACTTTTTTAATTTTTGCCCCCTTAAAAAACCCCATATTTTAATAAACCCTCATCCATATACTTACCAGTAAATTTTTCAAGTACCTACAAGCTATCGACTTACCAATTTCATGCAGATCAGATAAACGGTTCTCAAGTTATCGTCGGACAAACATACACACATACATACATACACACATAAAATGCCAAATCGCCCAAGTTGATTGTAAGATTTTCGTTCGCTTCGCTCACTCAATCCATGAAGTTCAGACTTGAAGATACATCGATTGGTAGGTAGTAGGTAAGTACTTTAAATGCTAAACCACTATTACGTGGTTTATTTTAGGTACGTAGGTACTGCGAGAACGCGTGCTGTAGTTGCGTGTGTACCTACTTACATCAGAAGTGGATCCAATCACACAGTATCAAAAACTTTTTTTTTTTTTTTTCAAAGATACCTACGAACAAAACTGACTGAAAAAACAATTTAGCCGGGATCAATAAGTATGCGCACATGATTTATTTATTTATTTATTTTTTTTATTTAGTTTTTTCGTACCTATCGGTCTAATCCCAACTAATCCCAACTAATATTATAAATGCGAAAGTAACTCTGTCTGTCTGTCTGTCTGTTACGCTTTCCCGCTTAAACCTCTCAACCGATTTTGATGAAATTTGGCACAGACAATCTTTAGACCCTGAGAAAGAACATACATTATAGGCTACCTTTTATTGCGAAAAAAAGAGATGAAGAGATTAAAAGTACGCAGACGAAGTCGCGGGTACCAGCTAGTAAAGTATAATTACCTTGATCGTTTTATTATGGAAGGTAGGTTGCCAATTTGCAGTTAGGTATATTTCTATCTAATCAATTTTTAATACCCGGCCGGAAAGCCTGTCAGCTGAAAACTGAATGAAAATATAAGCAAAACGATACATAGCTATACCTAGTAGGTAGCTAGGTACCTAACCAATCCTCAGGTGCTCCGATAATAATAAGTACCTACCTACCTACATACTAGACTACTTTATACATATAGGTAATGTCTTCAAAATTAACTAATTTACATAAAATAACAAAGGTTGGTTACCTATTAAGCTTAGCAGCGGCAAATTATGTGAAATTTGAATAGGTACTAGCTAGACTAGTAGGTACTCATGTTTTAAGCTTAGTAGGTAGGTAGGTACATACCTACCTTTCTCCAATACTCACATAAAAACAAGTGAATGACTTCGAAAACCGTCTTCTACTTCTGAACCGGTGGCAGGCGACGCGGGCAGCCAGGGGCGGAAGGCGGCCGGCCGGCGGCGGCGGCTTGCTTTGTTGGAGCGAGTTGTTTGACGATCGATGATGAGTGAGTAGGTACCTATTGATCGTCGCGGAGCCGAGGGAGGACCGCGGAGGACGGGTTGATTGTCGATGTTGATGATTTAATACAAAGCAGTAAAGCGGAGTCAGCTTATATACTTTGATCGTAAGGAGTCAGTATCTAAATCAAGGAATATAATACCCAAGGAATATAATACTCTCTGACGAGATTAAATTCCATAATACTTAAATTCCTTGGCGGGATGGCGGGCGGAGTCTGTCCACAGAACACATATATCCTAGTCTGTCACACACACACAAAGATCATAGATAAAAATAACTATATGCCACTTGGTACTTTGCAAAACCTTCATTGTATTATGCAAACAAGAACTAAAGTGGGTTGCTTCCATTTAGTTTCAAAAAAATGCAACTTTTTGTGGTAGATGGAACCAACCATACTTTGGTTCTGGTTTGCATAATTTAAATGATTAGGTCTTAAAGGTACCAAGTGGCTTGGGTCCTTTATGCATTAAAATGTTGGCCAAAATGGAGTTGGTTCCGTAGTGGCAGTGTGGTATGTGTGAAATTAGTTGGTAGAAAGCTACAATATTTTTTGGGAAGATAGAAAACGGGATTTTAACGCCATCTATGTGCATAACTCAATTTCACTCCAAATGTGGGTTGGTTCTTGTTTGCATAAATATTGTTCTACTGAGGCATAAATGGGTCCATTTGACAAGTCTTTCATATTTGGCATAGATCAAAGAATTTATTAGCCTCTGACTTGAGTAACAATGAGTATACAATAACTAGATAGAGGGGAGGGGGTGTGTTTTTTGTTTTATTTAATTATCTGTGGCCGTGGGTCGAGAAAAGGAGTCCGGATAATGTACGACATGATAATGTACAGCACGATAATGCACAGCACGATAATTGGAAGCCACTTAGGTACCTTATTGGATTCGTTTTATTGGGGTGTACATTATCGGGGTGTGCATTAGCTGGCTGTGCATTATTGACACGTCGCTTAATGGCGTAGTAAAGTTAAAATTTGGGTTGGCTTTAGTACCTTAAAAAAACAAAAAAAAACCTAACCTACTGGGTTACTTTTGTGACTTAAGTCGACAAAAGTGCCCCTCTGACCTGACACGCACCATTCTTAAGGTTAATAAAAAAAACCTAACAACCTACTGGGTTACTTTTGTGACTTAAGTCGACAAGTGCCCCTCATTCTTAAGGTTAACAAAAAAAAACCTAACAACCTACTGGGTTACTTTTGTGACTTAAGTTGATAAAAGTGTCCCTCTGACCTGACACGCACCATTCTTAAGGTAACAAAAAAAAACCTAACAACCTACTGGGTTATAACCAAACTGATTGATTGAACTGGTACAGTGCAAACGAGGCTCGAGTAGGTACCAAATTGGCTTCCAATTATTGTGTTGTACATTATCGACACGTGCCAATAATGTACGGCCAATAATGCACACCACAATAATGTACACCCCAAGAATCCGTGACCACTGGTCACGGATTATTGGGGTGTACATTATCGTGTCGTGCATTATTGGCTCCCGAGAAAAGTAAACAACAACATCAACATTCCTCATCTTCCATTTCTTAATAATTTTCATTCAATTCTTTGGAAAAACAAAATGGAAACAGCCAATGATTATGGTCACGTTATGTCCGCGTTGAAATTCATTACTGGGGAATCGGAATGTATTTGCAGGTTATGTTTTGATACAACCCTCTCTACTGCAATATCGCTAGAAGACAGTACAGAACTCGTGAGACCTTATTTTGAAGGCGTTGTAAACTACGCTGATATGCTTCTCGAGCTCGGCGTAAGTATCTAAACCCTCGACCACTTACAAGTTATTCAAACAACCAGTACCTACCTGCCTACTAAAGTTTCAAAGTGGATCATCTATTTTATTTCAGGTTACAGAAGAGCCATCAATGCCATTCATACTCTGCGCGAAGTGTGCTGACGCCGTCACAGAAGCTTACCTATTCCAGAGACTAACTCAATATTCAAATGAAAAGTGGGAAGAAGTCCTAAATAAGATCAGCACCACATTAGATCTCTCTAACGAAGCTCGCTCCAATGTACAAACAATACATTTTGTAATGGGAGAGAGTGAGAGTTGCATATTTACAAGTCGTCTTAGTTCTTCTTCAAAATCCAAGCAAGCAGTACTGACTAAAGTTAAAAGTTTTTTAATGCAGAGAAAGCGTAATAAGAAAAAGACAAAACCTACTAAGTCATCTAGTGAATTTATCTGTCACGATTGTGGTGAGAGGTTTCCATCACAATTAAGCTTGTCTAGGCACATGCAGGCTCATCGTAGAAAGCAGTATTCATGCAGTGAATGTGCCAAATTGTTTAAAACTATTTGGTCAATGAAAGATCACAAGGAGAGACTGCATTCTGCTAAAAAGATACAGTGCCCTAAATGCCCTCGGATGGTGAGCACAGAACGGTTGCTCCAGCGTCATGATGACAGAGACCACACAGCTACTGTTTGCAGTCTCTGCTTTATCCAGTTCCCATCAAAGACTGCTCTCAAGCTGCACATGAACAGGCACGGTCAGTACAAATGTATGGTCTGTCAGAAGCAGTTTGTGAATAGGCAATCCTTTCAGGTCCACATGAAAAATTGTGGCAAACCAGATGTAAAGCAAAGAGTCTACTGTGATATCTGCAACCAAAGCTACAATTGGAAGAATGCCCTCCGAACACACTTGAAGATTAAACATGGGTTTGGGAAGGAAGTTTTCAGTTGTAAATGGTGTGACAAAAAGTTTGATGCTGCAAGTCGGTTGAAGTACCATGTTGTCAAGCATACAAAAGAGAGGAACTTTCACTGTGAGAAATGTGGAGGGATGTTTGTTACTCAAGCTGCATTGATCTACCACATCCGCTTACACACTGGGGAAAAGCCGTTCAAGTGTGATATGTGTACAGAGACCTTCTTATCAGCTTCCAGAAGAATGGAGCATAAGAGAAGAAAGCATTTTGGTCCTCAAAAGCAGTGCCCCTACTGTACAAGCAAGTTTATTACTGGACATAGTCTGATGACACATGTAGCAAGGCACAAAAACCCACATAGTAAACTCTTTTTGGGAGAGACTAATGAAGTTAAGACTAATGATGATGACAATGTTCCTACAAAAAAAACATATAAGATAGTTCAAATAGTAAGTTGTAAACAATAAACTTAAAAAAATCATATGATAAATATGGTTTCAGATTTGGTTATCTAGTCTCTAGAAGCCGTTTTAGTTTGTTGAACATACATATAGGTACTTAGCCCACATTCTTATTTATCAAAATAAATAATTGTGACTGAATATTATTAGAATAAGTTCGATTCATCATAAATGTTGTATAATTTATTTAAAGGAAATATGATATAGTTGATTTTACTCATAAAATACAAAACTAAACAATGTTCTCATTTTGTACCACTTTAGGACATCTCATGTTTTGTATCCCTGGTACATTAGGAGGTATAGAATTCCTGCCAATATACAGTTTATTCGTTGGATCATTGTGTTTCTTCATATGAATTTTCAGAAAGTTCTTTGTGACAAATTTTCTTGGACATAATTTACAGTCTAGGGTTGGACCTATATGCTTATACTTTATGTGATCAGCTCTTGCAGATGAATTGACAAATTTTTCCCCACACAGCTTACAAGAATATGGTTTCTCACCAGTATGTCTTCTTGTATGGTATAACAGAGCTTCCTTGGTTACATATTTGCCATTACAAATTCCACATTTAAAGTTTTTAACTCCTGTGTGTGTGATGAGATGAGCTTTCAGGTAGCTAGGGGCTGTAAACTTCTTTCCACATTCATTACAAACATGGGGCTTAGCATTTCCATGTACAAATTTCTGATGAACCTTTAACCCTCCTGGAGTAGAATACCCTTTGCCGCATTCTTGGCAAAAATAGGCCCTATTAAGTTCACTCCTCATAGGGTGGGGTTTAACTTGTCCAGCTAGACACAGACGCACATGTTTTTTGAAAAATTCTGTGGTACTGTAAATCTTACCACATTTGGGACACTGGTTTTTAGTGGCATGCTTTTCCTCATGAGCTAGCAGTTTATCCAAACCCTTGAAAGACTTGCCACATTCCTTACACACATGTGCCCCATGTAAATTGTCTTCATGTTCCTTCAAGCTCTCCTTTGTACATCTTATAATAGAACAGCTAGCACATTTGTGCAGTTCCAGACTCATCTCATGTTCCAAAATAAGTGTTTTATTAGTGCTCATATATTGACACCTATCGCAGGTGTAGAAGCCATGTGTATCATAGTTATGTTCTTTCATTTCTTCTAAGCTATGACAGATTTCTTTACAAATGCAACATTTCAGTTTCTGAACTTTTTTGGGCTTCATCGTCTCTTTCTGCACAAAAAACAGCTCAGGGTTGTATTTATTAAACATAATATACATCATCTTCTTATTGGTGGTGTCTTTGACTGTGCTCAATGTATCAGTGAGGGCATCAAGTACCATGTTCAGTATTTTATTGGAATTTTCACAATTTTCAATGAATTTGATGGCCTCAACTGCTTTTTCGAGACACTCAGTACAAACAGCATCAACTCCTGCAACTTTGTGAGAGATCTGAAATTATAATAGTTGGTTCAGATAAGGACATTAAAAATAATGTTTTAGTTCGTAGATCTGTTAAAACACTCACTTGGGCATCTAGTAACTTCTCAATTGCGTCTGAGAGCGCGGTAATCTTATCAGAACCAGAGTAGTCGAAACAGTCCTCAAATTTGGCATAACTATCACTTTGAATTCTTTTTAGGCATAGCCTGCAATGGCTATAGTGCTTTTCGTCGATGATATTAGAAATAAGAATGTTTATTTCAGATTCTTCAGCCATTGCGAACAATTTGTTTTGAGTAAAGAAAGTGTTGTGGAAACTGAAACTACGCGCCCTAAAATATTTCGTTCAGGACTTTCGACTGACATAAAAATAAATCCGGTTGAGAAACAAGGCAAGGCAGGCAGCGCGGACAAATAGAATGTAAAACTATGAGATACTGGCGCGGAGCGCAAAGTAGGTATGGAAAAAGGATAAAATGAATGACATTGACAGGCTTCATTTCACGCCGCGCAATGTCATCAAATATTGATTGATCCATGGAATTTGTACTTGTATTCAAATTCCTTGGATTGATCACATGTTATGGGGGTTATGTACAAAGGTTGTACGGTACAGATGTTATATCGATTACCTATTATAACGATAATCGAATGCAATGCAATCGATAAAAAAAACCTTACTTGGTTGACTGGTTTGGTTATGTCTTAGAGCATTTATAATGGAGATGTTAACGCAAGGCGTACCCCTCTGCCGGCCATAAGACGCGATTTGGCCATGCACGTTATATAAAACTACTTCACTCATCACCGCGGCCATTAGTTGTCGTTTCGTGTCGCGAAGTAGTGCTCAGTAAAAATGGTGAATTGTGCGGTATTTCGGTGTAAAAGCAGATCAGAGACATCAAACTTTAGGGAACACGGTATTTCCTATCACAAGTAAGTGATATTTTAGTCAATTGGTTTTGTAATTACGTTTAATGGAATACCAGTTACGACAGTTTTAATACGACGCCATCGTCTTGGTAGGAGGTGTCGGTGAATTTATATTCCTTGGTAGAAGGCGTAGTGTGGGGACTAGTTGAGCGAAATCGATTGAATGAATGATGGAATGAACGTAAAATTAGAATAAAATGCGATGTGTTTTTTGTACCCATATTTAACCGATTTAAAAAAGGAGGTTCAGTATTGGACTCTACAAAAACTGTCTCTGTCATTCTGCCTTCAATACGTCGCTTTATGGAGCTCCCTTAAAATAGTAGTTGTGCTGTGTCGTTGGTTTATTGCTATTTTCTTTGTACTTTATGAACGCAGAATCGTATAAACGTGATTTTTGTATAGCTGTAGTATGTTAGCTGGAGAGGGACATGGGCTACTTTTTTATCGTCGCCACAATTTTTTAACACCTTTCCCCGTCATACCAATCATCATCATCAGCCTATGTAAGTCCACTGCTGGACACATCATACCAATAAAGAAACAAAAAATTTATCTAAAAATGCATTCATGAAAGACTACTTACTTGAAAGATTACTTACTACTTGCGAAAATAGAATATAGCTTAAAGTTACTCAACAACAGTGTAGCTTTTCTATTTGTAAAATAATTTTTAAAATCGTTTCAGTAGTTTTAGAGATTACGCTCTACAAACTCTTAATAAAATATTTTTTACAAAAAAAAACCGACTCCAAAACTGCTATCCAATTTGTTATGAAAAATACACTAAAATGTTAAAAATAATTGCATTATGGATTTATATTTCAATCTACTTACAAATAGGTATCCATTTTTTCAACAAATCTTATAATTTTATTATTATGACATTATACAATTACTGATATTTTTGGAGTCGGTGCCAGCACTCTATTTACTTAGTAATACCTACTAGGCTAGACAGGTACACGTTTGTTAATCTTGGCTAAAAAAAGGAAAAGTTTATGATTTTGAACCACCCTGATTTCATTCATATGAAATCATTCATTTTGTCGGTCTTATTACAACCCATCACTACTTTTTTGTGTTAGTGTGTAACTAAACAAAAGTGTAACAACAGTAATTCTTTAGTTGTGTTATTGTTTTTGTGTTGGTGTACAGCTTTTACTTGCGTGTGCGTTTATAGGGACGCTTAATTTTTCTGCATTAGTATGCGTGATTATGTAAATGTGTTGTGTACCGTACTACCTCGCCTCCCGCGAAAACCGGCAGAAAGATTTTAGTACTAAAAGTAGCGCTTGGCAACTCCCGTTATAAATGCTCTAAGGGTTATGTATAGAGTTATGAAACTTCTCCAACTCTACTATAGTATCCGTCAAACTTCTTGGACAAACGACCTTGAATGAAAAAGAAACGAAAAATAGGTCTCTTTGGTGGTGCGAAGAGTGCAAACCTTTCCCCTACCACCTCGCGCGATGGCCAAGAAGTTTGACGGGTACTATTCTCTCTGTTACTACTCTCCAATTAAAATATATAACAACTTGCCCTTACAATTTAAATTATGTAAAGTAAATGCTTTTAATAATCTTTTAAAAAATGGCTTATTTCACAAGTATTATATAGCTTAGAAGAATATTTAGACAAATAAGTATAGGTACTTATTTGTCTAAATATTCTAAAGTAAACTAAAGTTCCTTTAAAATTAGGTTGGATAAGAATGTTATAATTAAGTGAAATTTTAGTACTGTTATAATTTCATATTCATATATTTTAAGCAAAAATGTTTGAAACATTTAATTGTACGTCCGAATAGGGCAGACTGTTTGTACTCTATTATATTTTCAACACCTTATACATTCAACAGTTTACAATAAAGATTATTCTGATTCTGATTCTATACAAAATCATTGAAAACATGCACGTATACTAACCCCGGTGCCAGATATGTATGAACTTTAGTTTAGTGATCGCCGAGCCGCACGCTTAGTGAGGCACGAGACAGTGAAGTTTTTCTCGTGCCTCACTAAGTCCGGCAATTTTTAATTAGCCAAGAATTATAGGGTTGTACTACAAAACGGTGTTTAAGGCTCCAGCGACAGCGGCTCGCAATTTCAAGGTGCGATTGGCTATTATTTCATTTTATTTCATTTCGGGGAGGTTGAAAGAATAACTCTAAAGTGACACGCATAAATACTGTTCGAACACAAATAATACAATAATATAAGAGAAATGTGCTTGAGTCAGAAATCATTTTGGTATTAGGTAAACGTAAGACCAAACATACTAATACCAAAATGATTTCTGATGAAATAATAGCCAATCGCACCTCGAAATTGCGAGCCGCTGTCGCCGGACCCTTAACTTTGTCTAAAATTAACGCTGTCTCTGTTTGTCATGGCAGGAGAAATTAGAGAGTGTCGGACTGAAGATCAGCAGGACAAAAACCGAGCACTTGTTCTGCGACTTTGGTGGTCCCTCCAGTTTCATTCCTATTGCTTTAGATGGTGTATTCCTACCAGTCTGCTCCGACTTTCGGTACCTCGGCTCATCAATTCAGAACGACGGCGAGATCGACCGAGACGTGAAAAATAGAATAAATGCGGGATGGATGAAATGGCGACAGGTCTCAGGAACAACGTGTGATCCACGAATGCCCCTTAAACTTAAGGGGAAAGTTTACAAAACGATCATAAGACCTGTCGTATTGTATGGATCTGAGTGTTGGGCAACCAAAGGGACGGATGAAAGAAGAGTGCATGCAGCAGAAAGGCGAATGTTGAGATGGATGTGCGGAGTGACAAGGATGGATAAAATAAAGAATGAATATATTAGAGGAAGTTTGAAAGTTGCGCCTGTGACGGATAAGTTGAGAAGTAATAGGTTAGCGCGTGGTATGGGCATGTCATGAGGAGGGAAGAAAGTCATATTACGAGAAGAATGTTAGACATGGATGTGATTGGTGGCCAAAGAAAAGATGGATGGACTGTGTGAAGGATGATATGAGTAAGAAAGGAGTAAGCACCGAGATGACGAATGATAGAGGAGAGTGGAGGAGTACAACATTTTGTGCCGACCCCACTTAGCGTGGGATAAGGCAGGGAAGATGATGATGATGTTTGCCATTACGCAATGGCAAGAGATGTCAAGTTTAGGCAGTGTTTAACGTTTGCCTATTTTTTTGTAGGAAGGCCCTCGTACATTTATTTTATTTGCCTTACGGCAGATATATCAAATTTACTTACCTATGGTGCGCAAACTTGGTTAATGTCGCAACTTCAAAAGTCCAAAATCAAGGTTTGCCAACGTGCAATGGGGAGCAGCGCGCTCTTCTAGCTACTGGTTATCTCTAGGTACCTGTACTGTACATTCATCATTAGTGTTCACCATCATCATCAACAGCCTATAAAAGTCCACTGCTGGGAATAGGCCTCCCGTAAAAGTTTCCAGAAAGAACGATTCTGAGCCCTTTCCATCCACCGCCTTCCCGCGGTCCTAACAATATCGTCAGTTCATCGGGTAGGATAGGGATAGAAGGGCGTGCCACACTGCTTTCCTGTTCGTGGTCGCCATTCAAGAACCTTTATTCCCCAGCGGTTGTCAGTTCTTCGAGCTATATGACCTGCCCATTGCCACTTCAACTTGCTGATTCTGAGAGCTATGTCGGCTACCTTGGTTCTCCTCATTAGTGATACAGTTTCCTTACATCACTATCACTACATAGTATAAAACATAAGTTTCCCTGTCCCTATGTATGCTTAAATCTTTAAAACTACGCAACGTATTTTGATGCGATTTTTAATAGATAGAGTGATTCAAGAGGAAGGTTTATATGTACAATACATGCATGATATGTGCACCCGTGCGAAGCAGGGGCGCGCGGGCGGGTCGCTAGTTGGAAATAAAACAACCCAATATTATATATCTTCTTTTTTATTACAAGATAACTTATACCAAGCAGCATTAATATCAAATAAATACAACGTATAAACAAACTCTGCCGCCAATACAGTCAGCGCCATTTCATGACATGACACAGTTAACCAACAATAAAATACCTACTATAGACAAGAAAAAATTATTGTTACTTTAACTTTAATGTAGTTCTCTAAAAAAAGTTGCATGAATATACTGCCATTTTGTTAGTGTATATAATCTGATGTCTAGAAATAACAAACATATTTTTGATACAAAACATATGTAAGTAGATACATACATAAAACAGAAATGCATTTATATAAAAACATATTCGAGGAGCATTTTGAGTTTTTTTTACATATGAACATTGCGCTTTATCGCGTGTAGTAATTATTTAGCTAGAATATCCTTTTCAATTTAAAAAATTCGAGTGTAACCAGTTGATGCAGCTAGTACACAAGTCAATAGAAAAAAATTACTGAAATCAAAACCAAAATTCATTATGTATGTAAAGACTGATAAACGAGCAATTTTTGTGTATAGGTATAGGTACATATAAAATAATCTGAATCCATAGCCGCGATGATCTACTTCTCACGAGCAAGAGTGAGAAAACTAATGTCAACAATAGCGTAAGAGTGAAAGAGAGGGAATTATTAGCGCAGGCATTTATTATACCTTTCATCGTGTGGGCGCGTATATTGAAGAATATATTATAAGGTACGAGGAAAAACGTGGATTATTTGGTATTTCATCATTAAAAAACACTAACAGTCGTATTCTTTGGCAAATTTTGTAAATAATAAAATGTGTTATAAAATCTGTAAACTGAAATTTTGAAACAATTTGAATTTTATAACATCAGTGCATAATGAAAATCGATGTTTTATAAACTACAGAGTATTGGCGACAGAATGGGTCCGTATTCACAAACAACAACAGAATTCGTAAATGCTTCACTTTAAAAATGAAATCGGCTCACTACTAAACATTCCCCAGGCACAGTCGTCATCCCTTAGATCTCTTGATACTTGCGTAGTATCAAGAGGTACTACGCAAGTTGCTTACTGAAGATACGATGATTTAGTCTAAAGATGGTAGCCAGAGGCACGTCCAAAGATAACATTGGCTTCGTACACCATAGCCAGTCTGTCGGCATCTCTTTTTATACGCGAGTAATTATAGGATATGCATTTTAGATGCTTAAGGGCCCGGCGACAGCGGCTCGCAGTTTCGAGAGGTGCGATTGGCTATTATTTCATTTCGGGGAGGTTGTTTGAAATAATAACTATCTAGTGACAAACAATAAAATAATATAAGGGAAATGTGCTTGAGTCAGAAATCATTTTGGTATTAGGTAAACGTAAGGCCAAACATACTAATACCAAAATGATTTCTGATTCGGGCATGTTTCCCTTATATTATTGTATTATTTGTGTACGAACAGTATTTATGCGTGTCACTTTAGAGTTATTCTTTCCAACAACCTCCCCGAAATGAAATAAAATGAAATAATAGCCAATCGCACCTCGAAAGTGCGAGCCGCTGTCGCCGGGCCCTTAAGTTAATTTTGTAACTGTTTGTGAATACGGCTGTATCTTGCCTATAACATAGTTATGAGCTAGTAGTCAGTAGGTACTATACAATAGAAGTATACGACTATTTCTCCTTGTTTAACGCTTCTATGAACTCTTCTAACTTCTCTTGGACTTGTCTCACTCTCTCTGTGGACAAAATGTTAACACATTAAATAAAAGAAAAAAAAAGGAACATCTCCGCGACTTTATAATGCAGGCACGATAGATATAACCGAATAATTTTTTTTGACGACCTCAGTGGCGCAGCTGGCGAGAGTCTGCCTGCGACGCAAGTGGTTGCGGGTTCGATTCCCGCCTCAGAACAAATTATTGTACGATCTGCAGAAATTTGTTCCGTTGGTCTGGGGGCTATGTATAATAAAAAATATCTGTATCTATTTAAGTATATAATGTATTAAATATATCAGTCATCTAGTACCCATAACACAAGCTTTGAGTAGCTTACTTTGGGGCTAGATTATGCTGTGTGGATTGTCCAGCATTATTTATTTATTACTTTTATTTAATTAGTCAGTTATGTACTTACTTAATTCTTCAGCTAATTCTATTCTTCTTCCAGACAATAACTTCTTCTTGAGATCTGGATCCGCCGCAATCTTAAAATAAATAAACGCAAGCGTATTAATACCATCTGTAAGCCTCAAGTTGATGGACGCAGCCGTTCCGGTGTGAAAGAGTAACAAACATCCATCCATACTTACAAACTTTAGTGTTTATAATAGTAGTCGGATTATCTACTCCAGTATTATGTATCTGTCGTTGGTGTGTCGAATTAAGTAAATATGTAAACTTTTTATCCCTATCACTACATAGTATAAAACAAAGTCGCTTTCTCTGTCTCTATATCTCCATGTCCCTATGTATGCTAAAATCTTTAAAACTACGCAACGGATTTCGATGCGGTTTTTTTTAATAGATAGAATGATTCAAGAGGAAGGTTTATATGTATAATACATGCATGATATGTGCACGCGCGCGGCGGGTCGCTAGTTGTCAGTATAAGCATGTGCAGGCACCTCGTCGAGGACCTCCCTGAGATCGCGGTCCAGCCTCGCAGCCTCCCGGTTGGAGATCTGTTGTCGCAGCGCGTTGGCCGTCGTGCGCAGAGTTTGCTGTATTCGCCAGAACATCACCACCTCGCAGCATTCCTTCTGCAATGTATACTGTGCTTTAGGGCAGGGGTCCCCAATTTTATTTGGCCATGGAACCCTAAATCATACATTTTTTGGCTGAACCCTAGCTGGCGGTTTTGAAAATTTTACCTTTTAGTTTGAATATTGCAGGTAATACTCAGGAGAAAAAACAAATTATAAATGAGAAATTATTATTATAAGTATTGCAAAACATCGACGCGATGATTCGGCGCGGTTATGAGTGTTTTCCATGAACGTTTTATTTAAATCTCGGACAGACCACGGAACCCCTGTGACCCCCTGGGTTCCGCGGACCACCATTTAGGAAACCCTGCTTTAGAGGATAGGTGACTAATAAAACAAGGATCATACAAAAGAGTGGTAGCCAAGCCGTAAGTTTGTGGGCTTGTTCTTCTAGGCTTTGGTGGCGTGGAACTGGCGCATAGAGTCACCAAGTTTTAAGACGATTTAAAGTGATCCATGTGATTTCATCAAATACCTTTTGAAATAGACCTTTCATCCGTCTACATCCCGGAACAGAGAAAACCAAATGACCAAACCATCCTAGCATTACTAGTGGCTAGACAGATGTTGTTTAGTGTCCACAATGATATTTTTCCTCAGTTTGGAGCTAGATGGCGCTGTGTCCACAGAAAGTGATAAACATTCTCACCCCGGTTCCATTCTGTTGACTATACAGATAATAGCTCTTTCTGCAATCGCGCGCTCGGGTCAACGCCTTTTGTAGGAAGTTTCTGGAAACAAATACTCAGGTAAAAGGCTGACAACCGTCGAACGTCGACGATGTAGAAGCAATGCAATGAAAAACAAGTTGTGGAGAAGAACATTACGAAGGTTAAGCAAATATAATGATTTTAATCAAAAAGAGTTTCCTTTTCATCATCATCATCATCTCAGCCTGGTGTCACCCACTGCTGGGTATAGGCCTCCTTCATTTTCTGCCAGCCTCCTCTGTCCTTTCAGCGACCATAAACAGGTAGATTATGAATATAATTCACACAAAGTATTAAGCCCCTTTTTCATATTCCTTGCCATTTTTTGCGGCTCTATACTTGTGCAATTTCACGGTCTGTGACCGATGTGTAAGACCATAGGTTTTTTAATTGAATTTTGTGTATCAAATTTTAAATCTTCAGACAGGATTCAACCCTCCATTACAAATTTATGAATGATAAATCCCGGGCCGCATGGCAATGCCGCGGGCCGCGTTATATTTAACGCGACTGTAGGTATGTATAACTTACTTGAGGTAAACAGGTTTCCACGTCTCTCTGATGTACTCGTTGTCGACATCGATGCCCTTTCTTCTGAGATTGTCCCTGACGGCCACCACCTGCAGGGAAATCGATTGATTGAAAACAAGCAGCGTCCCGCGGTTTCACCCGCGTAGTTTTAAATCCCGGTATGATCACGGGATTAAAAGTAGCCTATGTGTTATTCCAGACTATAATATATCTCTGTGCCAATTTTCACCAAGATCCGTTCAGCCGTTCTGGGGTTATAGAGTAACAAACATCCATCCATCCATACTTACAAACTTTCGCATTTATAATATTAGTAGGATAAAAATGTGTGTATAATCTAATTACTAAAACATAAGTTAGGTATTATCCTATTTGTGGTATAACAACGCTCTCCCACCTCGTCATACATGAGGGCGGGCCGGGAGACTCCGAGTCGTTCCAGCTCAGAGCGCACTTCCCATCTTCGATTCTGTTCATCCGAGCTGGACTGCCAGTAGAGCCAACGGTCCCGGAAACCAGGTCCTGAGGGATATTATACATTTATTAAAACAACTAGCGACCCGCCCGCGCGCCCCTGCTTTGCACGGGTGCACATATCATGCATGTATTACATACATATAAACCTTCCTCTTGAATCACTCTATCTATTAAAAAAAACCGCATCAAAATCCGTTGCGTACTTTTAAAGATTTAAGCATACAAAGGGACATGGGGACATAGGGACAGAGAAAGCGACTTGGTTTTATACTATGTAGTGATAGTGATAAAGTATAATATATTTAGGCAGATGGTATGAGGGTTATGTTATGGGTCAGTTTTTTATGGAAACGTTTTGCGGCATTAAGAAGCATATTGTTATCTTTGCACCAGTTACAAATCACGTTAAGATCCTCCTGGATGCATCGTTTGTGGACTTTATATTTTTATAGTTTTAGATAAATCGATATGTCGTAAATCGAAGAAAGAAATGGTATTTCAATCAGAGTATCGTGAATACGTGTGTAGTACGTGATACGGGTTACCCCAGGGAAGTGTTTTAGGGCCACTATTGTTCATTATTTATATAAATGATCTCCCCAATGCTATTACCGAACAGATGGTGTTATTTGCTGATGATAGCACAGTTATGTTTTTCGACTCTTGTAAGTCTCAACTAGAGGCAAAAATTAGATTAACTCTTGACAAAATCGTAAGATGGTTAAACGGAAATAATTTAGTTATCAACCTTGAACAAACTTAGCTTATGACATTCTCCAATAACTATAATAAGATTAATAACTCTGACATAAACATACAATATTTAGGACATACAATTAATAATGTTGAAAACACAAAATTTTTAGGATTACATCTCGACCGTAATTTCAATTGGAAAGCTCATGTTGACATTATATGCAAAAAACTTAATCAATTTTCATACGCACTACACATGCTAGCTAAAGTTGTCAGTATTCCCACTGTAACTACTGCTTATCATGGTCATGCTGAATCCATTATGAGATACGGAATAATATTTTGGGGACATTCCACTTTAACAGACAGGGTATTTATCAGCCAAAAGAGATGCATTAGAGCAATATGTAAAATTAAAAAAACCGATAGTTGTAGACCATTCTTCACTGATCTTAAAATACTGACATTACCCAGCCTCTACATTTATGAACTTGCGACATTTGTAAAATTGAATATGGACCTTTATATGAAACCTAGCAGCAAGCGCCACAACAATAAGATTTGTTTTTCCTTTAACAAAACTGCCCTTTATAACAAAAGTGTTCTTTGTATGGCTGCACGCATATATTACAAACTTCCAAAGCACATTTTAGATATTTCCAGTGTAAATCTATTCAAGGCTCAATTAAAAAAAATGCTCTTAGGAAAAGACAGTATTTGAAAAATAAAATTGAAACTTTATGATTATGCATGACATTATAATATTGTAATTTAATTAATTTTAATGACATTCATCATCATCATCATCAACCTATGTTAGTCCACTGCTGGACGTAGGTCTCTCCCAAGACGCGCCACTGAGCCCGGTTTTCGGCTCTTCTCATCCAGTGCGTGCCAGCTACATTTCGCAGATCGTCGCCCCACCTTGTCGGAGGACGTCCTACACTACGCTTACCTAAACGCGGTCTCCACTCAAGTATTTGTTTGCTCCAACGATTGTCGGATCTACGGCAAACATGGCCGGCCCACTGCCATTTCAGCTTGCTAATCCTTTGAGCTATGTCGACTACTCTGGTTCTCTGTCGGATAACCTCGTTTCGGATCCTATCCATCAGAGAAACTCCGAGCATAGCTCTCTCCATAGCTCGCTGAGCAACTTTCAGTTTGTGGACCGACCCTACTGTTAGTGTCCACGTTTCGGCAGCATAGGTCATAACAGGTAGGACGCACTGGTTGAAGACTTTCGTCTTCAAACATTGAGGGATGGGCGACGAGAAGACCTGACGAAGTTTCCCAAACGCAGCCCAGCCCAGCTGAATTCTCCGGTTTAGCTCTCTCTCAAAGTTGTGTCTACCCAACCGCAGGGTCTGCCCGAGGTAGACATACTCCTGCACAACTTCGAGAGGCATTCCGGCGACAGTGATCGGCTCTGGGGTCATGCGATCATTAATCATGATCTTTGTTTTATCTAAGTTCATACCCAGACCGATCCGTCGTGAGGCAGCAGCTAGGCTGTTTAGCATCTGTTGTAAGTCCTGCAACGATTCTGCCACTATGACGATGTCATCAGCAAACCGTAAGTGTGAGATGTATTTGCCGTTAATGTTGATGCCCATTCCGGTCCAACTCAGCGTCTTAAACAGATCTTCCAGTGCGCATGTGAACAATTTGGGGGATATTTTAATGACATTGCTAGGTGAATATTTAATTTAATTGTACTTAATTATGTTAATTGTGTTGTTATTTTACTTTTTAATGTTTATACGCCGTCAGGCAAAACACAAAGATCAATACTTGCCGACGCTTGCCATCTACTTTTATGTAAAATAACCTGTGTTTATAAACGAATAAATTAATAAATAAATGAATAAATAAATAAATAAAGTCAAACAAGAGGCAAGTCGTTGACAAAAATAAGGAATAAAATCGGACCAAGGTAGGACCCTGTGGCACACCGGAAAAAACAACAAAATAATTTGAGTTGTATTCCCTGACGACTACTCGTTGGGTTCGGTCTGAGAGATATGACCTGAACCAGCCTAAGATTGGATCATGACTGTCGCACAGAGTTAGATTTTCGAGGAGAAACTTGTGATCAACCTTATCGAATGCACTGCTAAAGTCAGTGTACAGTGCATCGACGTGGACACGGCTTTCGACAGTACGTTTTCACGAATTCACGAAATTAAGGAGATTGGTAACCGTAGATAGTGACGAAGCCATGTTGGTCACTACAGATGAAGTGTTTTGTATGCCAGGTAAGTGAGGAGCAGATAATGGACTCGAAGACTTTGGAAAATGTAGACAGGATTGAAATAGGGCGATAGTTTTTGATGACGTGGGACTGCCTTTTTTGAAGATGGCTACCACGTTGGCGTCTATCCAAGCGGATGTGAAGGTTGATGTTATAACGTACCGGTGAGTTCTGTGAGTAGCTGCTGCGTGCTGGCGAGCCGCTCGCTGACGGCGCTCTCCATGAGCGTGACGGCCGCGTCCCAGTCCGCGCGCGCACCCACCATGCGGTCCTGCAGCGCGTTCAGCTGCAGCACGCGCAGCACCTGCACCAGTTGTACATGTCATTAGCGAGGCGGGGGGAGGGGGGGCTCCTCCCACTGGTGTCCACATGTACACACAATGTACTCACATGGTGCGCGCGCTCCTCCCACTGGTGGCGCGCGAGTGCGTCCCGCACGGCGCGCCGCTGCACGGGCTGGTAGAGCGCGTCGCCGGCCGCGTGGCGCGCCGCCAGCAGCGCCGCGAACTCGTCCGCGAGCGCGGCGCGCCCCGCCTGCACGGACGCGCCGGGGAGCACCGTGTCCGCCCATTCGCGCAGCTTTATGTCCACTGACGTGTTGAACTTGTCTACGTCACGGAAGAAAACAACATTTTAGCTTCCTCAGGAAGTTGATTAGCATTATGCGGAGTACAATGATTTAGGAATACAGCAATAGTAATGATAAACTTTACGTTTGCTTAAGGATAAGTTGTACGTATGAGAGACAAATCATTTTTCCGTAAGCTTATCCGTGATGCGATGCCTCAGACAAATCCAATTATAGGCCTTCTCGCTGGCGGACTATTCATTAATGTTTTGGACAGTCTGCTTGATAGATACCACAGCAAAGTAAACATTTAAGGTAATAATGATGCGCAGTTTGGTTTTCAGCCTGGGCTGTCGGCAGAATTAGCTATAAACTAGATTAAGCATACTGTCCAATATTAAACAAGCAGAAAAACGCTTGTATTTTGGATTTGTCAAAAGCATTTGACCTGGTCTCGTATAACATACTCTGGGAAAAGCTGTTGAGTGACACAAGCTTGCCAAAATATCAGGTGCGCTTATTCCGTTTGATATTGGTAAGAAAATAAAATAAACACGATACGATGGGTCGGCTCGTTTTCTGGTGAGCGAGTATAGATTGGAGTGCGGGGTGCGACAAGGGAGGATTACATCCCCGAATGTCTTCAATCTGTACATCAATCGTTTGGTCGTAGGATTGAGTAGAGCTGACTTCAGATGCTGGATTAACGGCACATCTGTTAACAATCTAAACAATGCAGATGGCATGGCTTTGCTGAGTTCTTCGATCAACGCTTTCAAACAACTGCTGCATATACGTGAATCTTATGGCAATGGGCTTAGTGAAAATGCGAAAAAGAAAATACTGTGACACAATGTGGCACTAAATGAAATATGTAACTAAAATGTTAAATACAATTTTTTTGTGTATCTTACTAAAGTCGATATCGTAAGGATCGATCCAAATAGTAGTATCGCTGATTTTGTTCTGTGGCTGTTGGTACTTTATCTGGCGCGGGATTCGAAAGGCTAGGAAAAAGGAGGGTAGGATCAGGTTCACAGGGTGGATTAGGGTGAATCTTAATAACTTACTTACACAGGCACGGTAGATATCCAGATCTCTAGTACCAACTTAAGATGATCATTTGGGGATGGTGTCAGAGATTTGTTTGAATACAACATTTGACAATATTCATATTTTACATAACTATTTCCGCTGCTAGTTAGTTTCCTCATAACGTTTTCCTTCTGTATATGAGTGGTGCACACAGGCCTAATTTTTATTCGTGGTAGTGGAAGGTGTGAAAATATGTGTTTCGTATTTTACAGTATACTAGCGACCCGCCCACGCGCCCCTGATTCGCACGGGTGCACATGGTTTTTCTACTATATCATGCATGTATTATACATATAAACCTTCCTCTTGAATCACTCTATCTATTAAACCGCAACAAAATCCGTTGCGTAGTTTTAAAGATTTAGGCATACATAGGGATATAGGGACAGAGAAAGCGACTTTGTTTTATACTATGTAGTGATAACTTGCGACAGCTGGGCCGCCTGGTCCAGCAGATAGATACCTGTGTTGTCGTGCGCGCTGGCCGCAGCAGGCAGGTATATGTTGTCGAAGATGACGTCGGCGGCGGCGTGCCACAGCGCGCCCTGCAGCCGCTGCTCCCAGGCGGCCGGCGGCACGGCCGACAGCTCCGCCGCCTGGTCCAGCAGCTCGGCGCGACCGCGCTCGAACACCTCGTCGCGGTCTAACTCTCGCTGTCTGACAATACAAATCAATTATATTCAAGTTTGTGTTAATGTTTATGTATCTTTTATGTTATTTTTATCTCTTTCGTTACTATATCTTTTATGTTATTTAAGTTATATTAAGCTGTTGGTTTTGTAATAAATAAATTATACAGGTAAACGTGCCACATCATCGACCGCATCATCACGTAACATCAGGTGAGATTACGGTCAAACGTTTGACGTTTTCAGCCCTTGACAGCGAAAAAATGCATCGGTGTCTTTCTGGACCTTGCAAAGGCCTTTGACAAGGTCTCCCCGATCATCCTCGTAAAAAATTTGGATTATTTGGGGATTCGAGGTGTCGCCTTGGATTAGTTCCGTAGTTACTTGTCAAATAGAGGTCAGCTTGTCTCAATTGCTGGCACTCCAGTAAAATCAGTGGCGTTTCGTTCGATGTCCCTCAAGGTAGCATAATGGGGCCTACTCTGTTCACGCTGTACATCAACAATGTAATTGCCTTATTTGATACCAGCCCAGTTTACTCGCAAATTCTTTGTTATACTGATGATACGGCCATTCTTTTTAAGGGTGACTTGTGGGAACAGGCAGCTCTAAATGATGAAGTAGGCTTCATAGCTGCTTTATAGAGTATTCTTGTCACTGTCATTTTCATGCCACCTAAAAGAGACAGCAACAGACTTCTTGGTCTGATAAGCTAATGGCGCGCTCAGCGATCATTATGAATAAGGGCCTGAAATTTTATTTCGCAATTGCCACCAATGTTGGCAACTGACTGAGAATAGACCCATCGTATTTTTTTTTATACAACTAGCTGATGGAACAAGCGGATGGCCCACCTGATGATGTGGTAACCATCACCTATACCAAAGCATTGCTTTACACCGGCGACCACACTCTTCACAAGCGCGCTAGAGAAAGGCGCGGCGTCAGTGTTACCTGGGGAAGGAGTTCTTCCACTCAGTCTCCAGGTTGAACCGCATCGCCTTGAACGCGTCCGCCTGCTGCTCGACTGAGGCGCGCACCATGCGCCAGAAGCACTCCGCCACCGCCAGCGACAGGTTGCGGGTAGTCACCTGCGACGACGTCACCAACCCGTCTCTGACACCAAACAACAACCAATCAATTTTTATTAGATTTACGGCCGAATACTCAAATGCAACTCAGATTTGAGCACGTCTCATGTGACGAGTTTTTGACGGAATTTCATTAAAAACTGTCAAAAAACCACGACTTGAGACGTGCTCAACTCTGAGTTGCGTTTGAGTATTCGGCCGTTATAGTGCTTACTACACTTAGGAAATTACAAACTTTTGGGACATTAAAAATCTTTGAATGAATGAATGAATGAAAATGCTTTATTGTACACCTTACAAACTAACAAAAAAAATGAAACAAGGAATAACAACTAGAGATATGTACAACGGACGGCCTTATCGCTAACAAGCGATCTCTTCCAGACAACCTTTGGATGGAGAGGAGCCTATATAAAAGATGTTTGGTTTCTTTGTGACAACTTTGTCTTTGTGACAACTTTGTCTTTGTGACAACTAATCAAGTCGAGAATTGCTAGACACAACTTAGGTGTATTTTTTATAACGGTTTGGAATACGTAAAAGTTGTGTTTATTGTATGTGTCTTATATTAATGATTTATGTCAAAAATATTAATAACTAGCTGCCATTCGCAATTGCACCCGCGTAGTCTTGAATCCCTTTATTTCCACAAAATAAAAAGTATTTTATGTGCTATACCAGACCAGCAGCGGCCCGATTATGCTAATGTCTGGCTATTGAGATGGCTTTCAATTTGACATTTGATTCCCATGTGTAATAGCAATCATATAGGATGGATGGAAATCAAATTTCAAATTGAAAGCCATCTCGATATTCAGACATTAGCGTAATCAGGCCGCTGATCTATCTCTCTGCCAAATTTCACAAGATCCGGTCAGGCATTCTGGCGTCATTGTATAACAAACATCCTAGCTTTCACATTTATAATATTAGTCATCTCCAAAAGTTATCTATTTATGCTCACTTGAACAGTTTAGAAGAGCGGAAGAATCGTTCCTCGTACTCTCTGATGGACTGGATGGAGTCATCCCGCCGGCTGCGCCCGGTCACCACGGCGTAGTAACCGAGCGCTCGCATCGGGAACAACTTGCCCTCCAGGATGCGCCGGATCTGGACACACATCATTCATTCAATTATTTAGATTAATTAGAATTAATTACACATTTTTACTTAAATCTCAGAACAGTAGTAATAGGCCTTATCGCTAACAGGGATCTTTGCCAGGCAACCATGAACTGACACAAAAAAGAGAGGGGGAATTCTGATGTGAGTTTAATTAATGTATCCGAATATTGTCATGGGCTAAACTAAGGACAGAGGCTTTCTTCTGTAATGCACCGTTTTTACAACCTTACCATGGACCACAATAATGGTAGGCTTTGGTCGCGTGGAGCTGGCCCCTAGAGTCACCTAGCTTTAAGACGTTACAAAGAGATGCTTAAGATTTTATTGAATAAATACTTTTTGACTTTGCAATAAACAATTATAATTCTAATTTGACAGCCCTCTAACCTCAACTAGTAGCAGCGCTCACTTATGCGCTGTATGTCTCGGGTTCAATAAAGTACTGTTAACAGTATTTGACTAATAAATAAATATTGTCAGCAATTAAAGTTATAATGATCAAATCGAAACGGTTTTTATTTACTAAGATCACAAGGATCGTTTTGTAATAAATCAATGAAAAATCTTTACAAGTGGTGCGTTATTTTTTTTTATTCTTGTTATGATCCGCAATCAGTTGGTGCACTATAGACGTATGAGTGGATGGACGAATGGCGGTTAGGGTCCAGACGCAGCAGTTTTTTCTCCCTTATTTTTTTTAGTTGTCCAGAATGTGGCTTCTTTTCAACCTCATAGTGTTGTTAGAGTTTTCTACTAGGGCTCTTGCTAGTGGGTTGGTGTGGTTTTTGAGACGGAACAAGTCTCCATTTCCCCTAACTTCAATCTCCTCACCTACTGTGGGGACATCCAGGTACGTTAAATAACTAAAAGAAACTTTGCAAGTAGAGCATTCTAAATATATATAACTCAAAGGTGACTGACTGACTGACATAGTGATCTATCAATGCACAGCCCAAACCACTGGACGGATCGGGCGGAAATTTGGCGTGCAGGTAGATGATATGACGTAGGCATCCGCTAAGAAAGGATTTTGACCAATTCTACCCCCAAGGAGATAAAATAGGGGATGAAAGTTTGTATGAGATTTTCAAAGTAAACGAGCGCGAGCAAAGCCGCGGGATCAGCTAGTTTAACATAAAAAGCTTCAAGAAAAATGTTAATAAAGTCCTTAAGGGTAGGCTACGCACTGACATCGCCCCTGGTGTTGTTGTTGTCTATGGGCGATGGTGAACGCTTACCATCAGGTGGGCCGTTAGCCCGTTTGTCTATCTTTTACATAAAAACAAGAGCGGCTTACCCTATTGGGGTTAGCCAGATTCTCCTCCGCCAAGTCCACTTTAGTGAGCACGAATATGGTCCGCTTGCCTTGCGGGTCGCACGACGACACTAGGTCTGTCACGTTGCTTCTCTCGGCATCTACCGAGCCGTCCTGAAACATAACACACATTTTAAGATTCATATTTCCTGCCATTTTATAGCGGCTATCTAGAATACTTGTCACTGACACTTTCATGCCAACGAAAAGAGACAGAAACACTTGCCGATCTGATAAGCGAATGGAGCGACCAGTATTGAAAAGACGGTAAATTTTATCATTATTTTACAAGGTTTCAGAAATCTGGTTAACATTTTTGCTAACATTTTATGAGATTTGAGTAACTGCTACTGATAAAATTTTCTTTTACAAATAAAATTAATAATAAACCAATAATGTTATAAGCATTCACATAAAAAGTATTGCAGTCAAAATACTTAAAAACTAGGTATATTTAATAATAAAAACTATGCACGTAAACTAAAAGTGTTGCTTCCGTGAAACCAAACTTTTATTTAGTCAATGTAAACTCGCCCAACCAAAAAAAAATTGTACATTGTCTTCACAAATAAGGACCTCTAAATGGTCCCATAAACAGTTTTTATGTAGCTACCGGGTTCCCATATACTGTATTATTTATAAAAGCCAGTGTTATATAGTTACTTGAATACACAGGATGATAGCATTCGGGTTCTCCATGTAAGTCCTGGACATCTGTTTGATGGCGTCGCGAGTGTCCGCCGCCATGTCCACTGTTTGCGTCTGAAACACATTATTACATATTAGAACTGGTGACTTTAGTTTATTTAATTTTAATTTATTTATTTCTAATCACCAACGACAGATAGGTACAGTACTAGAGTAGATAATTAATGAAGTAGGGAGTATATGCGCTGTCACTTACATGCAGGTGGGAAATGTGTGTATAAAATTACTAGTGCGGTTTCATCCGCGCAGATTTCCATCCCGGTATTCTCACGGGATAAAAAGTAGCCTATGTGCTATTCCAGATTATATTCTATCTCTGCTAAGTTTCATCCAGATCCGTTCAGCCGTTCAGGCGTGAAAGAGTAACAAACATCCATCCATCTCTTATTAATAAATTCTGCCATTATATAGTGGCTCCATAGAATATTCTTGTCACTGTCACTGTCATGCGAACAAACAGCAACAGAATTATTGGTCTGATAAGCTATTGGCGCGCTCAAAGACCATTATGAATAAGGGCCTAGGGAATTAAGGATGTACATAACTGTAAGTTTTCCAAAGATCAATAAAATAAACTACTAACGGATATGACTCCGGGCAGGTCGACTAACACCATCCGCTGTATGCCGGGCCCTTTTACGGACATGGATATGACGTCACTGGAGACGGTTCTACCGCCGCGGACGCTATTCCGCATCCGGAGCTCCACCTCCCTGGAAAACGACTATAACTGAAACAGCTTCAGGCCAGGCACGGTAGATAACCACCCCAAGTTTGCTGTCATGACTTAGCGACTGCTAAATTGTAGTGGGGGGGAGTTGTTTTTTTAACAACATAACACTTTCAATTCAAAACAGACCTCAAATACACTCATAAATAACTCCAAACTAATCGTCAGATCAGACTCAAAAAATGGGACTACATGACCAGCTATCGATAAAAAAAAGAATTATCAAAATCGGTACACCCAGTAAAAAGTTATAACAAACATAAATTCAAATTCAAAAATGTTTATTCAATAAAATCACAAGGAACATCTTGAAACGTCTTAAAACTAGGTGACTCTAGTGCCAGCTCCCGCGTCATAAGCGTCATAAAAACAAACAGTTGAATAACTAACTTCCTGAGATCAGCCAGATCGGCCTCCTTGTTCAAGTCGAACTCCCGCGCGGAGTCTCGGAACTGCGCCACGTGGTACGGACCTTCGGACAACGTCACCTTCACTGGAGCCCTGTTACATACAGGAAAGGTTCAATTCAAAGTTGTCAAAAAAATTTATAGTATTAAATTCCTATTCATATTCATCATGGGGCGTTATTCACTATGACCAATTCAATCGCGTTTGCGTTTAGATCACGTTGTGACGTCAAACGGTTATCAAACTAGGCAAAGTATCTCCTATGTCATAAAAAACAAAGCCCAAAATCACGTTGTCACTTCACACGGTTTGGGGCAAGGAATCTCTTATGTCATAGAGAATAATGCCCCATTGCGGGTTCGATTCCCGCCTTGGAACAAATTTGTGTACGATCTGCAGAAATTTGTTCCGATAATCTAGGTGTTTTCTATGTATAATAAAAAATATCTATCTATGTAAGTATATAATGTATTAAATACATCAGTTATCTAGTACCCATAACACAAGCTTTGAATAGCTTACTTTGGGGCTAGATAGTGCTGTGTGGATTGTCCAGCATTATTTATATTATTATTTTTTTAGTTATTAGCTAATCAGTCCGATAAGATTGTTGCTGTCTTTTTTTCGTTGGCATGAAAGTGACAGTGTACTATATAGAGCCGCTATAAAATGACAGGGAATATGAATAAAAGCCTTATTATTTAACTCAACCATAGGTAAAGATAGTGCACATCTCGGCCGCACCCCTCGGAAATATCCTGGCCTGCGTGATGATTACGTACATATGCACAGCTATGATTATGACCTGCCCCGTACAGCTATGATTACGACCTTCCCCGGTACAACCATGATTACAACCTGCCTTGTACAGCTATGATTAAGAGCTGCCCCGTACAACTATGATTGTGACCTGCCTACGATTAAGACCTGCCCCGTACAGCTATGATTATGACCTGCCCCGGTACAGCTATGATTACGACCTGCCCGGTACAGCTATGATTATGATCTGCCCCGGTACAGCTAAGATTACGACCTGCCCCGTACAGCTATGGTTATAACCTGCCCGTACAGTTATGATTACAACCCGCCCCGGTACAGCTATGATTGTGACCTACCTGTGATTAAGACCTGCCCCGTGCTATGGTTATGACCTGCCCCGTATATATAATACAGTTATGATGGTGACCTGGTGCACATTTCGCCGGCGCCGCGCGGGAAGATCCTCGCCTGCGCGATCATCTCCAGCACGGACGTCTTGCCGGCGGACTGGTCGCCGACGACCACGACGCGCGGCAGGCGGTCCGTCTCGCCGGCGTCCCAGCCCGCCAGCTCGTCCAGCACGGACGAGTACATGTCGATCAGAGAACGCTGGAACAAATAAAGTCATAATCACAACACGGAGACAAGTAAGAACTTCTGTTCTTGTAGTTATGCGGTCTATCTCCACCATGGGCCATGATAGGCAATTACAAGTGATTTGTTATACAGGCTGTCCCAAAAAATAGTGTTAAGTGAAAGTCCAAAGATAGAACACCCCTTGGGGTACCCGAATCACCCTTGACCCTCATGTATGTTCCGCGATTTTTTATAGTTTTCGAGTTATGATTTTTTTCAGAATTTTTGAAAATTTTCGACTTTAAAAATTTAATATTCTGTTGTTGATATACAACTTAAAAAATTGAAGAAATTAAAAAAACTAAAAATTAAGACTCTGGTACCCCAGGGGGTGTTCTATCTCTGGACTGTAACACATTCAAACTTTCACATTTATTAATTAGTGTGATGATGAGCGATTATTATATTTATGCCAAAGCAGCCTGTTCTCCTGCTCTAGCCGCTGCAACTTCCTTACCTGCATCTTCCTGCTCTGTATCGGCTGCCGGCCCTGCTTCAGCAGCATGTTCTGCTGCCGGAGCAGCCTGTTCTCCTGTTCTAGCCGCTGCAACTCGCGCTGGTAGCGCGCTTGCAACGCTAGCACTTCGTCTTGTAATGCGTGCACTCTCTTCTCTAAAAAAACACCAATCTTATAAAAATACAATCTCATTAGACATAATTCTAATTATTGTTTAGTTTCTTCTGTTAGGCTTTCTTTATATTGTAATTTCTGTGTCTTTATATTGTGTTCTATGTGTATTGTATTCTCTGTGTATTGTGTGTCAAAATAAACTATTCTAATCTATACACTACAATACAAAATAGAATAGAACTCTTTATTGTACAATATTGATAATAACACATTAAAAATAAATATAAAGTTTAAAAATATAATGGGCGGTCTTATCGCTAAAAGCGATCTCTTCCAGACAAAATCATTCATTTACATCATAATATATATGCCACACAAATACAATTTATAAAAAGATACTTAAATATACATATATCTATGTCAGGTGGTCATTTGCTTGTATTAGCAAGTTGTATATTAAAAAAAGTCACCTTTTTTTAAAACATTGGACCGCAATCTCATCGGATGTTATGTGATGATGCAGTCAACGGTAAAATAACCTGCTATTGAATATCCAACTCAACAATGAAGTCCTTACCATAGTTAGCGTTATCTTCGGCCTCAGACTGCGGCTGCGGTTGCGGTTTGCTCTTCAGGTTGTTCACAACCTTCGGCGGTGATTCTGCTGGAAGAGCATTTGTAATATTATTTTATCACTACATAGTATAAAACAAAGTCGCTTTCTCTGTCCCTATATCCCTATGTCCCCATGTCCCTATGTATGCTTAAATCTTTAAAACTACGCAACGGATTTTGATGCGGTTTTTTATAATAGATAGAGTGATTCAAGAGGAAGGTTTATATGTATAATACATGCATGATTTGTGCACCCGTGCGAAGCAGGGGCGCGCGGGCGGGTCGCTAGTAAAGAATAAACAACACCTAAACGTGTGATGGCAAATGCAGGGCATAAGAGTAGTAGAGCTCTTTGTGAGTGGCTCGTTTGGGGACGTACTGCCACCACGCCTTTTTCAGCCGACAAGCAAGCTTGCAATTTATCAGTTTGAAGTGTCATTGTCGGTGAAATTGCAGGCACATGAGACTTAACATCTGTCTGTATGTCTTTTATCTGATATTTTAATATTTCTTCAATAGGCTATTGCATAAACATGAAAAATTGGTTAATAATGTGCCTTAATATCTATTTTACACCAATAATCTATTATTTTAAAATAAATCGTTTAAGTACCTACATATTGAGAATAATATATTGCATTAAAAAAAAATACCGTCGACAACGATCCTGACTGTTATGGCATAGCGTCTTGAATGACGTCACGCCCGTACGAAATAGTCTTGTTCAGCCTATTTTCAGTAATTCTTAATTATTATGATAAATATTTTTTTTCTCTTATCTCAATTAATAATAGGAAACTAATCCATCCGATTTTTCTTAGTGGACACAAGTATATTTCAAAATTATGTCCATCTTATATAATTAATATGTCTATAATTATTGTGAGCGCCATGTGGCAGCCGTGATAATTTAGTTAAATAAAGAAAAGGCTCTTTTCGTTGATTGATGGAAGGTCAGTAGGGAAACTAGATAGCCAAATGAACTACCACTCAGGCAAATAATGTTAGACACCTAACGTATGAAACTGTGCTTTCATGGCAGACGCTGAGACGGCGGCATCTACATCTACATATGCAGCCATGGATTTGATGGAATAAAATAAATAAATAAATAATGCTGGACAATCCACACAGCACTATCTAGCCCCAAAGTAAGCTATTCAAAGCTTGTGTTATGGGTACTAGATAACTGATATATTTAATACATTACATATATACTAACATAGATAGATATTTTTTATTATACATAGAAAACACTCAGACCATCAGAACAAATTTCTGCAGATCGTACACAAATTTGTTCCAAGGCGGGAATCGAACCCGCAACCTCTTGCGTCGCAGGCAGGCTCTCGCCCGCTGCGCCACAGAGGTCGTCAATTGAGAATTAGACTCACATAAATAACTATTGAATTGGGACTTACCTTAATAAAATGAAGTTGGACTCCTCTAGTTAGACATTGGACTCACCTCAATAACTTGATGTCAGGACTCCTTAATACCGTAACCACGGGCTGATATAACTTCAATTCAGACTCATCCATCTTGAGGTAGGATTCCTCTAACTTGACATTCTGCCCCTTTAACTCGACATTGAACCCCTCTAACTCAACATTTAACCCCTCTAACTTAACGTTGAACCCCTCTAACTTACATTAAACCCCTCTCACTCACATTGAACCCCTCTAACGTGTCGTCGAACCCCTCTTACTTCACGTAACACTCACCCAGCTGTGCGTTGTTGGCGGCGGCGGCTGCGACAGCGTCCTCGTACCGCTGAGCGAGCCACTCCTTCAGCTCGGCCGCCCGCGCCGCCCCCGCGTCCCGCAACCGCGGATCTGCGCCCAGGCGGAGCGTGTCAACCACACCTAGCGTTAGAGCTCTATTGACATAGACTTGCTACTGTTTATGAAGATACGACGAAGGATTAGGGACCACTCCCTATGGGAATGCGGTCTAGACCAAGGAAATGTTGACCATATATTATTATCTTGTCCGAGGCTGAGGCTATCTCTGTTCGATATCTCCCCCCCTGAAATCCCTCGTCCTTTTTCATCCAAACTCTTGTTATCTTATGTATTTTCTCCATTTATCAAAATATTATGTAAATTTATAAGTGTAAATAAAATAAAATTGTAAATTGTTCTAGGTACCTACTTGTATGCATACCTACCTACAAAATAATTATTCTTTTCTATTGTCTACTGTCCTACACCTTTCTCTGTACCTAAACCTTCATTTATTATAGTTTTATATTCTTTTAATGTTGTAATATACCTAAATAATTCTAATTAGATGTTAAACCTATCATTTTAACGAATCATATTTTAGTCTCCGTTCTTGACTCAGATCTCCGCCTTTTTGTTTTAAATCTCTTACCAACTCGACATTGGCAAATTCGTGGCAACCCCTATGGGCCTATGGGATTTTAACGAAAAAATAACTTTTGAATTTGACATATATTTTTTTTTTTTTTGACTACTGTTGATAGACGATTTTGTATGGACAATTATTGAGCGATTCGTTTCCTGTCATCTAACGAAGCAACATAGCATTTTCATTTTAATTGTTTTTCTAGTGTTATTTTGAGTTGTGTTGTGTAATTTGGGTGGTATTTTAACCAACATTACTTGTGTTCTTAGCACAAAGTGTAAGCATTTGGAATGAAAGTGTATTATGTGATATCGTGATTTGACCGAAAATGTTTCAAATGTTTTGAAGAAACCGCCACCATTTTCTTCAAAACAAATTGACTGACTCGACTTTCGACTGACGTGACTATAAACATAACTACAAAGAGTATAATCTCTGAATCACTTGACATTGGCAAGATTGTCTATGACAGGAGCCATAAAAAAGAAGAAAGAAAAGAAGACAATTATTGAGCAAAAACAAATTGACTTGCTAATGTTCATATGAGTCTGATAGATAATTTGCGATTAACAATGATGGACAGCCATTTGAACTAATACATTTAGCTTGTGTTTTGTTTGTAACTATGAATAAAGACAATGATAGGAAATTTAATATAATGTAAATATGCCAAACCGGTAATTTTAAATAAAGATAGGAGAGATACTTCTGTATTACATTTAGTAACATAGCAAACTTGCTCATATACAATGTTTAAAAGTAAATAAGGATGTAATAAAATAGATAAGGACTAATTAGGGAATGTATTTAATATATACCTATTACTTATTTTTAACAGAATCACTTAAATACACTCATCTGTATTGATCAATTATAATTTCATCAAAGATCATGTAAGTTTGTCATCCAATTTGATGATTAGATCAACCAGTGTATAAAACCGCTCAAAACAGTCATCAATAAACTTACCTATTTCAAACCTATCAGAGATCTTGTCTTTGGCGTCAATTAGTGTGGTGGTAAACCGACCCCATTGCTCTTTATCGGGGAAGAGCTCATTCATCCATCCCATGTCGGGGAGGCCGTCTTTCCATTCTGCATATTTCTGGAGTGAGATATCAAGTTGCTTAGATTTTTTTTGATGGATATAAAAACTGTGACTACCTCCACAGTAAAACAACACCAAAACCCATTACAAATAATTTAAGCTTAGGTTTCAGATTCTATATCATTGTTGACAATAAGAGTGCAAGGTATTCAATAGAAGGTTAAATACAATACCTAAAGCTATGTATTACTAGTAGCGCCTTGCGGTTTCACCCGCGTAGTTCTAAATCCCGGTATTCCCATGGGATAAAAAATAGCCTATGTGTTATTCCAGACTATAATATATATATCTGTGCCACTTTTCACTAAGATCCATTCAGCCGTTCTGGAGTTATAGAGTAACAAACATCCATTTATCCATCCATCCATCCATACTTGCAAACTTTTGCATTTATAATATTAGTAGGATAACACAACTTAACAATTTTGCTACAGAAACAAATCATATTTTTCAGATGGGACAGAACTATTCGGTTTTAAAGACATGAAGTATTTTTATAGTTAGTGACTAGTTTATAAAGTAATACAAATTATGATATTGCTAAATTATTCACCTTATTTAAGGTCATTCCTCCCCCAACAGCTCCGCCGAGCACAAGATACCGGATTTTCAGAATCCCTCTCACTGCCCTCGCTACCAGCATGCCATATTGTCTCCGTGGCATGTGGATAGGGGCTGGGCGATGGAGCAGCATGCTTCGGCCCGTCCACACTGAGAAAGCTACAGCTCTTGTGTCTATCACTTTCCATGATGATTTTTTTAATTGTGATCTGTGTTAAATAAAAATAAAATGTAACGATGAGTATGAGAATGTAATGTCAATTGTAATCTTTTCTTTTAGGTATAAAACTGTGAATCTAAGCTAGTTTAATGTAACCGAGTTTATAAGACTTGGAAACATAGTAACAGCTTGATTTTTGTGAACATTAAGTTTTTTGGGTTTTACACGCATACATACAAAATTTAATTTGTAATAGGTTTAGGTATGGAGGAAGTAAGGGTTAAACTATAGCTACCCTTGTACCTGAGTTGAGGGTTGGGGATAGGGGGGATGCAAGTGGGGGTAGATGGCAAGTCTTCACCTTGAGTCCTTTTTTCTAGGAAATGAAAAAAATATTACTTCAAATTTCTTAACTTAAAACAAAAAAAAAATAACCCTAACCTAATGAGAATTCCTTCCCTTGAGTCTTTTTGTCATAGAGATGAAATATTACTACCAATTTTCTTCATATAAAAAAAAAACCCTAACCTAACTAGTAACTTACCTGAAAAATAAAAGTATTTTTTTTCATTTCCTAGAAAAAAGGACTCAAGGGGTGATATGAACTCCTTCATTCGTAAGAACTACGAAGTTTCTGTTTAGTTGTTTGACAAGAGATGTTGTCATATTTAAATCATATATTTTCATTGCAAATGTTTTACGTTAATTCTTTAGTTGAATAAAGCATAATATTTCTCCAGTATTCGTATCTTTGTATGTATCAATTTATTCAACTAAAGTTTCTACACGCGTACGTACAAATCGCATCAACATGCCCGACACAGAGGCGAAGTCTCCTCCGTCGAACTTGGCACGTTATCTCCGACCAGACCGGTTCAACACAGAACCATCATCAACGAGTGCGGACTTAAAGTGGGAGCACTGGCGTAAGTCTTTCGAAAGCTTCTTACAAATAGAAGCGGCTTCTGCTACAGACGAGGCAAAACTACTTTTGCTAATAAATCACGTAGCACCCACTATATACAATATCATCCGTGACTGTACTCAATACTCTGACGCTATAAGCCGTCTTAACACCACCTTCGAAAAGAGGAGAAATGTAATCCTAGCACGTCATCGCCTAGTGACCCGCAAACAACAACCTGGTGAGACTATAGCCGAATACTCAAGAGCTCTTTCCACTCTCGCTCACGACTGCGATTACAAACAAGTAACAGCCGACGAGCACCAGAGCCAGTCCATTCGAGGAGCGCTAATTTCTGGCATTTCCAACCAGAGAATACGTGAGCGTTTGCTCGAAAATTCAGACAAGTCACTAGAAGAGACTTTGAAGCTCGCTTTGTCCTTAGAAATGGCAGAAAACTCGTGTCAAACTATACAATCTCCGACAAGTCACAACGTAACATCCCTCAATGCTGTAGCAGATGTTTCTCACAACGCTGCTGCTGCTAACACCAACAGACCTCGTCGACGCTGCTTCTTCTGTGGAGGAAATCTACATCAGCAGTCGAGCTGCCCGGCGCGCAACACTGAGTGCCAGCTTTGCTCACGAAAGGGCCATTACGCTAGTGTCTGTCGCAGCTCTGGGAAACTACGCCACAATGCTGCCATGATCGCTAAAGATGAGCCCCAAGGCGCGGCGACCACATCATCTTACCCAGAAGAAACATGCGCTGCTGCTCCATCTAGCTTACGTAAGGCTACCACACCTATTACAATTAATGATCACAAAGTCGACGCTTTAATTGACACAGGGAGCTCCATTAGCTTTATAGACCGAGACCTAGCACAAATAATGAAACTTAAAATGAGAACATGCTA
The DNA here is from genome assembly GCA_963576535.1 of Plemyria rubiginata. NCBI lineage: Eukaryota > Metazoa > Arthropoda > Insecta > Lepidoptera > Geometridae > Plemyria > Plemyria rubiginata. The sequence continues at coordinate 534,806 of OY754931.1, forward strand.
TCAGACGATAACTCTTGCCTCAGCGAGCAATGTATCACACGTAAATGGAGTATGCCATGCAACTATAAGAATCAATGAACACACCTACAAGCAACAACCTTTGTACGTCATCAACAATCTTTGCGCCGACGTTATAGTAGGCCACGACATCTTGAAAACGCATTCTTCTTTGGAATTGCAATTTGGTGGAGATAAGGAGGCGCTGCGGATCTGCAACGTACTTCAAGCGTCCGTACCCCCTGCGTCTGTCTTCACCAATCTGTCATCATCCATTAAACCCATCGCCATCCCATCGAGACGCCATTCAGAAGAAGATCAACAATTCATCGCCAAAGAGATATCTAGCCTTTTGGAAAACAAAATTATTGAGCCTAGCGTGTCTCCGTGGAGGGTACAAGTACTAATAGCAGGAGGAGGCAGCCACAGGAAAAGAATGGTAATCGATTACTCTCGGACAATTAATCGATACACTGAACTAGATGCCTACCCCATTCCTAATATCGACTCCATTGTAACTCGCGTAGCTAAATATAACTATTTTAGCCAAATCGACCTCAAAAGTGCCTATCATCAGGTGCCGATTCCGGAAAACGAAAAGATCTACACCGCCTTCGAAGCCTGTGGGAATTTATACCAATTCACACGCATTCCATTTGGTGTTACAAACGGTGTAGCTGCTTTCCAAAGAACCCTACACTATGTTATTAACACGGAAAAACTGAAAGGCACTTACGCGTATTTAGACGACGTGACCGTCTGCGGAAAAGACAAAGCGGAGCATGATAAAAATCTACAAAATTTCATGGAAGCCGTGAAAAAGTATAATCTAACATTGAATTTGAATAAATGCATATTTGAAACGGACTCAATTAACCTCCTAGGCTATTCAATACACAATAACTCAATTAAACCAGATAAAACACGACTAGAACCTCTCGTCAACCTTCCTGTTCCTTCTGATCCAGCTTCGTTAAAAAGAACCCTCGGTTTATTCGCCCATTACTCAAAATGGATTCACAACTTCTCCGCCAAAGTAAGGCCATTAGCAGAATCAAAACTACCCCTCTCGCCTGAAGCGATTGCGTGCTTCTCCAAACTGAAAACTGAAATTACGAAATCCGCTTTGGCAAGTATCGATAATAAGGAGATATTCACAGTGGAGACCGACGCATCAGACTATGCAATCGCTGCAACACTATCTCAGAAAGGTCGTCCAGTAGCATTTTTTACGCGGATGCTCAATGAATCTGAACGCAGACAACCCTCGATAGAGAAGGAAGCCTGTGCCATTGTAGATGCCCTGCGCAAGTGGAGGCACTATTTACTCGGAAGACATTTCATACTCGTCAATGACCAACGCTCAGTATCAGTAATATTGTGCTGTAGTCAAGGAATCTTCCATCAGCAAACTCATTCAACTGCATAAATCACTATGTCACCCCGGCATCGCTCGTATGATTCACTGGGTATGTTCAAAGAATTTACCATTCTCAGTTGAAGAAGTTAAGAGGATGACCGCTGCATGCCCCACCTGCGCTGAAATCAAGCCCAAGTATGCTAAGAACGAAGGACTACTAATAAAAGCAACCGCTCCGTTTGAAAGGCTAAATGTAGACTTCAAAGGCCCCTTACCATCTAAGACTAATAATAAATACATCTTAACGATTATAGATGAATATAGCAGATTTCCGTTTGCTTTTGCTTGCAAGGATATGACTTCCGAGACGGTGATAAAGTGTTTCCAAGAATTAATTTTGCTGTTTGGCACCCCAGGGTACATTCACTCAGATAGAGGATCTTCGTTCTTATCAGAAGAGATGAAGAGTTTTCTGACGAGACTGGGAATTGCCAGCAGCCGGACGTCACCCTATAACCCACAAGGGAACGGTCTAGTAGAACGTTTAAATGGAACCCTGTGGAAAACCATCCAGCTACACCTGCGGTCTAACAATCTAGACGGCGACGATTGGGAAAAGGCCTTGCCTACAGCTCTCCATGCTATTCGATCTCTCCTTTCAACTGGGATAAACACGACGCCTCATGAGAGAATGTTTAAACATCCCCGACGATCTTGCAACGGTGCATCCATGCCGTCCTGGCTGATGACACCCGGCCCTGTTTATATGAAGAGAAACGTCAAAAATTCCAAATACGAACCCAACGTTGAAGAAGTCGAACTGCTCCAGAGCAACCCTGATTACTCTTATGTGAGACTACCCGACGGCAGGGAGACCACTGTCTCTAACAGACGATTAGCGCCGCTTCCGAGAGCCGAAGATGATGACGAGTACCTGACTGCCGAAGACGATGACGAGTACCTGACTGGGGATGAGCACGAGACACAACAGCCTCCACAGCCAGAGGAAGACCCGTCTCCAAACGAGGATCCATCTAGTGTGCAACCTGTGGAAAATATTGAAGTTTTACGCCGCTCTGAACGAGAACGAAGAGCGCCAGCCTGCCTTCAAGATTACGTTTCATTCACAGACAGGGGGTGAATGATATGAACTCCTTCATTCGTAAGAACTACGAAGTTTCTGTTTAGTTGTTTGACAAGAGATGTTGTCATATTTAAATCATTTTTCATTGCAAATGTTTTACGTTAATTCTTTAGTTGATTAAAGCATAATATTTCTCCAGTATTCGTATCTTTGTATGTATCAAGGGGAAGACTTGCCATGTACCCCCACTTGCATCCCCCCTATCCCCAACCCTCAACTCAGGTACAAGGATTGCTATAAAGTGGTACAAGTTGTTACAACCTACCTATAATGTTATTTTGTTTTCAGGTGCTTATGTAGTGTTTTTAGTGATGTTCTATGTTCAAGGTCATTACCAATAAGTTAAGCTTAAAGCCTCAGATCACAAGATGGACCATTTATCGTGGTATCACCATTGTAAAGAGAAGAGAGACTACAGCAGTACACCGCTAGGGCATTCTGATTATTGAGGTGGTAGGTGGGTAATATGTTTCAAGTTTCGTCAGTTTTGTAAAATATTAGATGGTTTGACTTACCGCATACGATTGTGTAGTATCCGCGACATTGTTTACGTAATTTATTCAAGTAAGCCAGTATTTCATAACCATTCAACTGGATTCAGCGAAAAATAAACTTGAGAAATATATACTTCATAACCTCCACCGGCTGTGGTAAATAATCAAGTATATACGTTCGTGTATAATTAAATAGTTTTCTAGTATATGTGTACACAATCAACTTGTAAATAAATAAAATCAATTCATTTTTTGAAGTTATTTGTTTTCAGAAACCTTCAAGCAAGATTTTTCCTTCGAGATTTCTTCCCATTTTTGACAACTGTTGTTGACACTTGTTTCTTTTCTTTTTTTTTTTCTTCTTTTTATGGCTCCTGTCATCAATCTTGCCAATGTCAAGTGATTCAGAGATTATACTCTTTGTAGTTATGTTTCTAGTCACGTCAGTCCAAAGTCGAGTCAGTCAATTGTTTTGAAGAAATTGGTGGCGGTTTCTTCAAAACATTTGAAACATTTTCGGTCAAATCACGATATCACATAATACACTTTCATTTCAAATGCTTACACTTTGTGCTAAGACCACAAGTAATGTTGGTTAAAATACCACCAAAATTACACAACACAACTCAAAATAACACTAGAAAAACAATTAAAATGAAAATGCTATGTTGCTTCGTTAGATGACAGGAAACGAATCGACAAACACTTGTTTCTTTTTTTGACATAATTATAGAATGTGACAGATGACAATAATAAAAATCAATTCACATTGGACATTATCCTCCCCAAGCTCGTTTAGGTAGGTATATTGGAGCCTTATTCACTATGACAATAGGAGATTCCAAGGAGATTCCTTGCCCCAAACCGTGAAACGTCAAAACTTGATATTGGGCTTTATTATTTAATTCATAGGAGATACTTTGCCCTGACCGTATGACACCGGCTGCCTTGTCTTAGCTGTGATCGCGGTGTAAATGGTCATAGTGAATAAGGCTCCTGGTAGTTTATAGACAATCCATCTAACCCCAAAGTAAGCTACTCATGGCAAATGTACATAAAGTACGAAGCAAAAAAAAAAAAAAGTAAGCTACTCAAAGCTTGTGTTATGGGTACTAAATGACTGATATATTAATAGACTAACTTAAGGATATTTTTTTAATCATACATAGAAAACACCCATCAACGGCGAGGTGAAGTGAAGAATAGCGCTGAGATTATATACCTACGCGTAAACATGTAGGTACACCTTCCACCTGGTTGACGACGTGACGATCAAAAAAGACTTATAGGAAGCTCAACTCGACACTGACACTGCACAAAATCGTGTGCAGTGGAGAAAAAGGACAAAGAAGGCCGACCCCAAGTAAACAGGATAAACGGTCGAGGGATATATATATATATATATATATATACACATTTAGGTACTCTAACCAACCACGCTGACAACAATCACCAGCATTACACCCATCATCATAATGCTCACTTTGCAGAAAACCCTGGCAGTCCCTGCCACGCCATGCCAGCCGCCGCAAACTGGTGCCCCGACTTGCAAGAGGACCACCAACATGAATGAAAGCCACCCTTAGGCAATATAAATGTGACAAAATTGTTTACGGATTCATATCGGGACCAAGGCAAAGAGGGCAAAAAGGTATTTCAGAAGTTCACTAACCTATGCCAAACGACCCTTAGAGAATTTATAACGGGAGTTGCCAAGCGCTACTTTTAGTACTAAAATCTTTCTGCCGGTTTTCGCGGGAGGCGAGGTAGTACGGTACACAACACATTTACATAATCACGCATACTAATGCAGAAAAATTAAGCGTCCCTATAAACGCACACGCAAGTAAAAGCTGTACACCAACACAAAAACAATAACACAAACAAAGAATTACTGTTGTTACACTTTTGTTTAGTTACACACTAACACAAAAAAGTAGTGATGGGTTGTAAAAAGACCGACAAAATGAATGATTTCATATGAATGAAATCAGGGTGGTTCAAAATCATATACTTTTCCTTTTTTTAGCCAAGATTAACAAACGTGTACCTGTCTAGCCTAGTAGGTATTACTAAGTAAATAGAGTGCTGGCACCGACTCCAAAAATATCGGTAATTATTATAATGTCATAATAATAAAATTATAAGATTTGTTGAAAAAATGGATACCTATTTGTAAGTAGATTGAAATATAAATCCATAATGCAATTATTTTTAACTTTTTAGTGTATTTTTCATAACAAATTGGATAGCAGTTTTGGAGTCGGTTTTTTTTTGTAAAAAATATTTTATTAAGAGTTTGTAGAGCGTAATCTCTAAAACTACTGAAACGATTTTAAAAATTATTTTACAAATAGAAAAGCTACACTGTTGTTGAGTAACTTTAAGCTATATTCTATTTTCGCAAGTAGTAAGTAATCTTTCAAGTAAGTAGTCTTTCATGAATGCATTTTTAGATAAATTTTTTGTTTCTTTATTGGTATGATGTGTCCAGCAGTGGACTTACATAGGCTGATGATGATGATTGGTATGACGGGGAAAGGTGATGAAAAATTGTGGCGACGATAAAAAAGTAGCCCATGTAGCTAACATACTACAGCTATACAAAAATCACGTTTATACGATTCTGCGTTCATAAAGTACAAAGAAAATAGCAATAAACCAACGACACAGCACAACTAATATTTTAAGGGAGCTCCATAAAGCGACGTATTGAAGGCAGAATGACAGAGACAGTTTTTGTAGAGTCCAATACTGAACCTCCTTTTTTAAATCGGTTAAATTTTAATATGGGTACAAAAAACACATCGCATTTTATTCTAATTTTACGTTCATTCCATCATTCATTCAATCGATTTCGCTCAACTAGTCCCCACACTACGCCTTCTACCAAGGAATATAAATTCACCGACACCTCCTACCAAGACGATGGCGTCGTATTAAAACTGTCGTAACTGGTATTCCATTAAACGTAATTACAAAACCAATTGACTAAAATATCACTTACTTGTGATAGGAAATACCGTGTTCCCTAAAGTTTGATGTCTCTGATCTCCTTTTACACCGAAATACCGCACAATTCACCATTTTTACTGAGCACTACTTCGCGACACGAAACGACAACTAATGGCCGCGGTGATGAGTGAAGTAGTTTTATATAACGTGCATGGCCAAATCGCGTCTTATGGCCGGCAGAGGGGTACGCCTTGCGTTAACATCTCCATTATAAATGCTCTAAGCAAACGACCAAACGTTAAACGTTACAGATTTTTGGTAGATTTGATCCTTTCAAGCTGGCTATACTTATCTTATTCCATTTCAAGAATTGGCAGCTGGCAGCACTGCCCATCCGTACCCGAACCCGGGAGCCAGTAATGTACAACCACGTATTGCACAACCTTGGAAAACACAGCCCGGAATTGATGTACAATTTGGTTGCCAATTCCATGACTGTGTAATCCGCGGGTGTACATTCCAAGCCGTACAAAGTTAGCACACATTTGGAATACACAACCCTGGAATACGCTGCCAATGGCATCCAAATCCGGGTCGTACAATCCCCACACGTATCAGGAATGTACAACCATGGATTACACACCCATGGATTTCGATGCCAAATCCTATGCTTCATTTACACTTGCCAGTTGCTTACTCAGTAACTTGAATTGAACAAGAGTCGAGCTTGTGCAAGTGAAAAGGTGTATTGATGAAGATCTAATAATATGATTGAAACTTTGATTATAGATTGTTACAATTGACATACTATACTTTGTGAACTACTGTACAACAATTCATAGAAAAAGTCTAGCTAAAGAGCTGTTTATGATTTCATTAGTGTCTACGATATCAATCAATTAATTGTAATGATGTTTGATGACGGTATAAAGCAGGAGTAGGTACTCTGATGATAGGTCAAAAGAAAAGGTAATTCGGTTCCGAACCATCTAACCTTTATTATCCTGTTATACGTAGGTACCTCTATATAGAACTAACTCATCTTGGTTTTCAGAAAGTTTGGGTTTTGTTAGTTAATAAATAGTAGTAGTTTGCCTCGAACTGAGATTTCGTGACGCGACGCGAACTCTCGGAAAATATAAGTAAGTGGTAGTCAGGTGCAAATCCAAACATTGTGTTTGGACTTGTCTCTGGCTACCATTTACTAAGTACGGTTACCAAGATTCAACTAAATTGAAAGAAAAAATAAAAGAAAGAAAATACATTTATTTGACACACATAAGAACATACAGAAAAAAAGAAAAGAAGAAATACAGAACGCACAGGAAACTACAATAGGTATAAAACATATAACTTACTATAGAAGAAAAAAAAACAAAGTCTGTGGCCAGTCCCGTCCCGTTCAGAGTAGTGCGTACGTACTGTATGCCAAAAAGACCCTAACTCAGTTCTTGCTGCTTAGCAAAGTTGGTGCCTAGGTAGCCTACCTTGCTGAGCCGCGCTGGTTTCAAATTGGCCTATTTATTCAAGAGTTCCGTTAAACCGACCTTGACTTCATCATCAGAACAGGTCGTTATTGCCATTTAATGAGAATCGAGTCCCTTCTTAAGGCGTTGACAACACCTAATTTTCCTCTCGCTCGCACAATTAGACATTTTAAAAGATCTGAAATCACTAATCCCAATTTCGCAAAATCGCAAACAACTATTTTGTGTGCAATCACTTTGCACACATTTTAGTAAAAAAATCATTTTGATCGATACAAGTTTTCATATTCAAAAGTTTGCTTATGTACGAAAACTAGAAAAGCAAACTTTTAAGAAGGAAAACTTACATGTATCAAAATATTTTTTTTACCAAACTGTGTGCAATGTGACTGCACACAAAATGGTTGTTTGCGATTTTTCGAAAATGGGTTCAGTGATTTTATATCCTTCAACAAGTCAAAACGTGCGAGCGAGAGTCACATTAGCTCCTATCATCACCTTAACTTATTTCAAGAAAAAAAAATTGAAAGAGCAAAGGAACTGGCTGACCTATAGAAAAACTTTTATGCCAACGAAACTCTTAGAAATGGGAGCTCTTATATCATTGGTTATTTTAATTTAATTTTTTTGTTGTACTTAAAAAGTGGGCAACCTAGAAAAAAATAGTTTTGGAATGTCCAAACCAAGCCCTTACATATGACATGTAACTTAATCTTTTTTAATTGTTCCCCCTCATGAACCCCATATTTTAATAACCCCTCATCCGATATTACTCATATACTTACCAGTAAATTTCTCAACTACAAGCTATCGACTTACCAAATTTCATGCACGGTTCTCAAGTTATCGTCGGACAAACATACAAACATGCATACGTACATACATAAAATGCCAAATCGCCCAAGTTGATTGTAAAATTTTTGTTTGCTTCGCTCACTCAATCAACAAAAAAACCTATTTTACCATTGACCAATGAGCTAAGTATCATATTTTAAAACGTTGCTCGAAACATGTTAATCGAAAAGTAAGCACCTAGATAGAAGATGGGCCCGACTGCTTTTATATAATATTGAAGCACCTTCAGTAATTCCATGAGCAACGGCATAGCCATACCATACGGAGTGTAGGTATTAAAAATTTACAGGGCGCCATGCGTTTTTCTAGAAAAACCTACCACGTCATATTCTAGCTTCCTAAACCAACATTCATTTTAAATATAAATTAGGTAAACAAAGTGTATATTATATACTATACCTATTACTGTATTCCGAGTTATATTGAAAGCTTAAGGGTGTCCTTGACTGGCCAAGGTAGGTGCCTATATAAACGAGCTGATTTTGTTGTTATGACCAAGAGGTATTCAACGAAGCCTAGAAGGGGGCTTAGCTTTCCCATTAAAAAAGTTTGCTACTAAAGCAAACTTTTGAGAAGGAAAACTTGTACCTACTATCAATGTAAAATTTTACTTATCTATGTGAATGTATAAATATTAAGAATGCTAGCTAGTTAATCCTACTAATATTATAAACGTGAATGTTCATAAGAATGGATAGATGGATGGATGGATGGATGTTTGTTAATCTTTCACGCCGAAACGGCTGAACGGATCTGAATGAAACTTGGCAGAGAGATACATTATAGTCTGGAATAACATATAGGCTACTTTTTATCCCGTGGAATTTAAATCTGCGCGGGTGAAACCGCGGGGTGCAACTAGTAATATATATTACTAGTTACGTCCCGCGGTTTCGCCCGGTTGTATAAATCAAGGTACTTTTCCTTTATTATTTATCTTACAAATCAATAAGTAACTACATAATAAGTACGTACATAGCTATTTCATATTTACTGATGAATAATGTAAGTGTCTACGATGCATCAATTTTTATTATCTAGGTAAGTAGGTACAGAAAAACTAATAATATTAAGAAACTGTACATTACTTCACTATCACTACATAGTATTAAAACAAAGTCGCTTTCTTTGTCCCTATATCCCTATGTCCCTATGTATGCTTAAATCTTTAGAACTACGCAGCGGATTTTGATGCGGTTTTTTTAATAGATAGAGTGATTTAAGAGGAAGGTTTATATGTATAATAATACATGCATGATATAGCTGAAAAACAATGTGCACCCGTGTGAAGCAGGGGCGCGCGGGCGGGTTGCTAGTCCTACTAATACCTATTATAAACGTAAAAGATGTAAGTATGGATGGATGGATGTTTGTTATTCTTTTACGCCGAAACGGCTGAACGGATCTGGGTGAAACTTGGCAGAGAGATACATTATAGTCTGGAATAACACATAGGCTCCTTGTTATCCCGTGGGAATACCGGGATTTTAATCTGCGTGGGTGAAACCGTGGGGCGCAACTAGTTTGATATAAATAAACGTTAAATAATAACGTTAGGGGAAGCAGGGATAATGGCGATCGTGTCAGGTAATACCTAGGTACCGCTCAATCTACGCTGCAGCAGAGTTGTAATGCTTGAGCAGACAGATAAGACAAATGAAAAAACAAATAGAGCATTTTTCTCTCAGGTGATCGGCATTCCCCCATCTTTCTCTACATCCCTTTTTTCAGTATGTGTCACTGTCATGCATTATGTACATAAAAAATACAAATGTGACGTGAAATGAGACGCCGAACTTCTCGTGCCGCTACGTGGTGAAAAGCGGGAGAAGACCTGGGGGCACCTTGTCCCGCATCGGACATATTCACCACTCCCGTCGGATGGGAACGGCCGAGCACTCGCGGTCGCTCCCGGGCCCCTCCCTGCAAAGGGTGGGGGCGTGCAGGCCCCCCCTTTGCAGGGGGGACATTTGCGGGCCCCGCTGTAAAGATGGGCGGTCGTCGGAGGAGGACTGGATGAAAAGGCTCTACCAGTTTCCCAGTTCCCCTCCAACAAAGACGACGCGGGAGTGCCACCGGGTTGTTTAGTGGGTATAACGGTAAAGGAAACCGGGGAGTCCCACATACCTCTGCCATCCTCCAATGGGGGGGAATGCTTAACGCATTTTTCCCAGCGTCAAAAAACAAAAAGGATATTGCAACAAACAGAATCGACACCAATAGTAAGATTGTCAGGAGCCATAAATAAATAAAATACAAATATTAAATTTTACCTAAATACTTTATGTAGAATATAGAAACCTCCCAATGTAAGACTAATCTTAGATTACCTGCCTATGAATTTGTTATGAAAAAAAAAAATGAAAAAATGAAAAAATATTTATTACAGCAAAAAAACGGTGAGGTGGTTTACAAATTGGTACTTATATTTAGGATTAGAGATTTACAGTACTAGGTCTAGTTTACCTACTGTTTTACAATGGTTGAGTTTACTTGAGTTTTGGTTAGTTTTCATGAAAATTATTAGACTAGGTAGGTATAGTATACTCAACATGATAGGTATGGATGAATTATCGTTGTTTTGCTGAGCGATAAATAAGGTTGGTTACCTGTGATACCCACACTAGATATAAATCTGTGTCGTGAGCATCTATACGATTGCTAAAATGGGGTGAACGGCATCAATTTTCATTGTTTAATTCGAGGGAAATAAAAATACATTAAATTTGCAATATGATAAGGTAGGTATTTAAATGGTAACAAGGTACAATAACTAAATGTTTTAATTAACCAGTAGAAAACAATAATACATAAATAATAATTAGAATAAAATAAATAATATGAAATATAAGTATTATACATAGGTAATTATTCAATACAAAAGGTTTATGCGATGGACCCTAATACATTTTCGGTGTACTCATAGTTGAGAGTGCTTAACCATTTTTCTATAATGCGCTTTGATTTAAACATAGAACTGTGCTTTATATCACAACTTTTTACAACTTTGTTATAAAGAAAGTTTGAAACAAAGGGGGCAAACCGTTTGGCAAATGATGTATTTACTGGTTTCGTTTGAATTTTAAAGACTCTGTGGGTTAAGGCTTCGGTGACAGCGGCTCGCAATTTCGAGGTGCGATTGGCTATTATTTCATTTTATTTCATTTCGGGGAGGTTGTTTGAAAAAATAACTCTAAAGAAACACGCATAAATACTGTTCGAACACAAATAATACAATAATATAAGGGAAACATGCCCGAATCAGAAATCATTTTGGTATTAGTATGTTTGGTCTTACATTTACCTAATACCAAAATGATTTCTGACTCAAGCACATTTCCCTTATATTATTGTATTATTTGTGTTCGAACAGTATTTATGCGTGTTTCTTTAGAGTTATTTTTTCAAACAACCTCCCCGAAATGAAATAAAATGAAATAATAGCCAATCGCACCTCGAAATTGCGAGCCGCTGTCACCGGACTCTTAACATCTTAAGATAGACATCACTAGTAAGTACTGTCCTATGAACTGTGAGAGAAGTTTTAAGAACAAATAGTTGACGTATTGTAAGGACGCCGCTTTCATTGTAGACGTTTATTGTAGGATATCTAAAAGGCCTTTTTAACATTGTTTTTAGTACTGATCTTTGGGCTCTTTCTAACTGGATAAGTATAGTTTTTGCAGCACTACCTCAGCTAGTGATGCAGTAGGTTAAAATGGATTGGCAAAGAGCTAGATAGGTAGATCTTAATGTGTCCCAGTTAGCAGCATTTCTAAGCAGTCTCATGACATTTATGATTTTGCGTGTTTTTGCGGATAGACTTTGTATGTGATCTCTAAAGTTAAGGTTTTGATCCACCATAACACCCAGATATCTAATAGATTTTGTTCTGCATATTTTATCACAGACACAATCATCTGTCACCACGTTGCATTTGTGAAGTTTGATGGAGGAGAGGGAATCTGGGGGCGAGGATGCCTGTGTCTTGTGAAAGCAGATGAATTTTGTCTTTTGTGCATTAAGGGTTAGGAGATTTCTCAGAAGCCAGTGGCTAACCATTTTCATGCCCTGCTCAACGATCGAGATTACTTGTTGCCAGTCTGAGCCATGAAAAATTATCGCTGTATCATCAGCATAGCAAACGACGTCAGCGTTTGTTAGTTTTAAGTTGTGTATACTATTTATGTAAAGTATGAAGAGTGATAGTTATAGATAGATAGATTCTCTATTGTTTGAACTCTTTATTGTTCACCCCACAGAAACATAGTACAGAGTAAAAGCATACATTCTAGGTAAAACAATGGGCAACCTTATCGCTGAGAGCGATCTCTTCCAGGTTATATGTAGGTATTAGCAATATTGTATGCCCGATATGGGTAGACTGTTGGAACTAAAATACCTTTGTAATATCTAAAGACGTTGACGACACCTAATTTTCCTCTCGCTCGCACGTTTTGTCATTTTAAAAGATATAAAATCACAAATCCCAATTTTGAAAAATCGCAAACAACTATTTTGTGTGCAATCAAATTGCACACAGTTTGGTATAAACTCATTATGATCGATGCAAGTTTTCCTACTCAAAAGTTTGCTTATGTACTAAAACTAGTAAAGCAAAATTTTAAGTAGGAAAAACTGCATAAATCAAAATGAAGTATAAGGGGCATTCGTGGATCACAATATGTTGTTCCTGAGACCTGTCATCATTTCATGCATCCCGCATTTATTCTATTTATTCATGTATCGGTTGATCTCACCGTCGCGTCGTTCTGAATGGATGAGCCGAGGTACCGAAAGTCAGAGCAGACTGGTAAGAATACACCATCTGAGGCAATAGGGGTGAAACTGGAGGGAACACCAAATCGCAGAACAAGTGCTCGGTTTTTGTCCTGCTTATCTTCAGTCCGACACTCTCCGATTTCTCCTGCCATTTTCCCAGCCTGCTCTGGACCTCAAGCGCATCTTCACCAACAAGAACAATGTCGTCGGCGAACAGCTTGCACCAGGGTGCTTCTTCCTGTATGCCCAATGTAATGTAATGCATGCATAATCAGGAGAAACAAATATGGGCTTAATACCGACCCCTAGTGCAAACCTACAGCCACACTGAACTTGTACTTTCTGAATTTTGAATGTTGTTAGAAATGCGACAAAAACAGATTATTGACCGAGCGAGCGAAGCTTCTCAGTTTCCACATTGGCCAAAAATGCGTTTTTCCGGATGTCTGTCTGTCTGTCTGTCTGTCTGTTCTCCTCTACAGGTCGCATTTTTCAACCGATCTGGACGAAACTTGGTACACAGGTTATATGACTTATTAGAATTTTTTTGTCGTCGGGGATTTTTGATTGGAGGGGTACTTCCCCCAAAAAGGGGCAAAAAAGGGGGCTATTTCATATACTGAATATCTCCACCAAATGAGATCTGATTTCGATTGTTCTTTTTTTATTTGAAAGGTAGTAAGAGTAGTAGAGCTCTTTGTGAAGGGCTCATCAAGGTTTCGGTTTGAAGAGTGTGGTCGCCGGTGTAATTACAGGCACATGAGGCATAACATCTGTATGCTTCAAGTTGATGGTCGCAGGGCAGTGCATCGTAGGGCACGTTCCTATTGTGCGTGACCTACGGGGCAATGTTTTGTTTATAGGTGATGGTTACCACTTAACATCAGGTGGGCCATCTGCTTGTTCCATCAGCTAGTTGTATAAAAAAAAAATAGTAATTATAAGTTGGTCTCATAAAATTTTGGTGAAGATCTGATGAGGATCTTTAGCATGATGAACGGGATAGCTCATCAAAAAATCGACGGGTTTCAATCAAATTTGAGAGAAACACTAAGGACCTCATTCTACACAAGATGATTAAAAAAAACAATAAAAATCAAAAGAATCAAAAATCGGAAAAATTATATCTACCTACCGCTAAGCCAGTGAATTGCTCACTTTTAGTGTGCTCGCGAGGTCTACCAGCTCACAGAGCCACTAGTTATCTAGGTCCTATATCTTTCCTTTATAATAATCCTTGTCCAAATAAATATTTTTGTCTGCAAGGCTGTTTCAATAGGTACCTGTAGATTTTTTTAATCGGACTTTTCATTCAAAAAATATTACGATTTTAGTGCGCTTTGTAAAGCGTGAAAACGAGGCAAATTCTAACTCAGCGTGGAACTTGGCGGCCAAAGGCGTGGGTCACGAAGAGCGGGATTCTACGTTTATCCTAAAATTTTGAAACAAATTATGTCCACCCATACGAAGCTGCGACAGCCCGCAAGTACATACTTCAAATTTCCAATCGCCCAAGGTAATTGTAAAATTTGCATTCGCTTCGCTCGCTCAATTAATAATACTGGTGGACTTTCCACACAGCACTACTTAGCCCCAAACTAAGCAAAGCTTGCAGGTTATATTATCGGAACCACATAGCTGATTATAATACTTTTTTTGAAAATATATGCCTACCTACTTAATTACATAATACCTAACACCCAGACTGAGATATTTTGTGTAATGAACATAAATTTTTTTCTCTCTCTATCTCGATCCCCACCAAACATCGAACCCACGGTCCACAGCGCAAGGCAGATCTACCTACCTGCTAGCCAATTAAGCTGTGACGGCTGGCAAATATAATATGTTATGTTTACACGACTATGTTTACTGTTATGCTGTAACTTTAAACCTGTTCATAATACACATCACAAGTGCTTAAGGCCTGTGCCCACATGAGCTGGAGTCGAGGCGGCATGCAGCGCGCGGCGGCGCGGCCGGTGGCGCGCCGTCGCGTCGCGTCGTTGAGGCACAGGCGCCTTTAGGGCGCGTCGCGCCACTTCTACGTTTTCTTAAGGCGTTGACAGCACCTAATATTTCTCTCGCTCGCACGATTCGACTTTTTAAAAGATATAAAATCACAAATTCCAATTTTGAAAAATCGCAAACAACCATTTTGTGTGCAATCACATTGCGCATAGTTCGGGAAAAATTTCATTTTGATTGATGCAAGTTTTCCTAATCAAAAGTTTGCTTGAGTACGAAAACTAGAAAAGCAAACTTTTAAGTAGGAAAACTTGTGTTGATCAAAATGATTTGATTTTTACTAAACTGTGCGCAATGTGATCGCACACAAAATTGTTGTTTGCGATTTTTCGAAAATGGGTTCAGTGATTTTATATCCTTCAAGAAGTCAAAACGTGCGAGCGAGAGTCACATTAGCTCTTGTCTTCACCTTAAGGCAAGGAAATCCCAGAACCTCCAACTTCCAAGTATTGCAGCACTTGAACAGCTAGATTTCGTTAGATTTTCTTCTCAGAGATTAATAATAATGAAATGTAAAAAAATTTTTTACACATCGCTAGTAAATATTAATCCATATCTTTTGATATAACTTTGACATGATTTCAAAAAAAACTCTCTTAGTAATGGATGTTTGAAACATCGATTTATTTTTATCGAGAAAATTATAATTATTTACGTTTCTATCTTTACACAGCGCTCGAGTACGTGTTCAATTTTAATGTTTTCGTTTTTTTCGTGTATTTTTTTACATTGGCGAGGGTGCCGTACCCACCCGCACTGCAACTACCGCTATTTTGTCATTCCGTTTCGTTTTTTTCGGTCCAAAATGTGAGAAGGAAGTATAGCTGCCTGCGCGAGCCTGTGGAGTCGAGCCACATAGAGACAACGCCGCGACCATGCTTTGACTCTACGCCGCCTGTTTCTCGCCCCTCCCCCCCCCCGCCTCGACTCGGCGTTAGTTTAGTCGGCGACGGGCCTTAGGATTCATTTGAACAGACGTGGTAAAAAATAAGCATGCTTTGCAACTAGAGATGGGCGCTTACCCGGTAAAAACCCGAACTTTGGGTTTTTAACCGTTTATACCCATTTTTACCTACCCATTTTGAATTAATACCGGGTAAAAATTCACATCTTTTTTTGGTCATTTATGTTTTCATTTGTTAGTTTTATTCTGATTTTAATTATCTAATCTTAATATTCTGATTATCTGATAAAAAAGTATCATTCTAGCTTATTTTTATTCTGATACTTTGGATTCACACAAAGATAATAAATGAAAGATATGTTTTATAGGTACTATTACTACTATTACTGGGGAAAGCTGACCAATGGGTGGCCACCGCACCACAATTTGATTTTGACAGTGACATTTGTTTGTTTACCTTTTATAACATAGTAGAAAAAACGGTGTATAGACTATATATTTATATATATTATATACAGGGTTACAGGAAAAATCGTGCTTAATCCGTTAAGGGCGTGGAGTTCCCATCATTTCTGACTTATTTCACTATGGAACACCCTACCCTAATCTTAACCCTTTTCGAGATATTCGACTATTTTTGTTTATTTTGTGTATCATTATTATTATTGCATTTTTACATGACATGTGTAATTAGATGCTTTAGGACATCAATAATTAAAATAGTGCATAAGTTAATTGAATAGACCGTAGTTGACAAGTGAAAGTTAATAAATAAAAAAATATTAGAAAGTTAAATTTTTTGTTTATTTTTTTTTTTATTTTATTTTTTTTTTGTTTCATAGTGAAATAAGTCAAAAATGATGGGTACTCCACGCCCTTAACAGATCTAGCACGATTTTTCCTGTAACCCTGTATATTTTACCCTTCCAATTTTTAACCACCCGCCCATCTCTATTTGCAACTGTTCACATTAGTATAGTAGCACGTTTGTCTAGGCGTTGCTAGTAATAGGCATGCTTATTTCGAGATTTTTGAGCTCAACAGGTTCACTTATGAGCATGCATATTGTTGGGTAGGACACAATTTTAAAAAGAGTTTGTATGAGGCTCTCGTTCTATATAGATTTATATCTGGTTTGAGCCTGGTGCCAAATAGCACGTCTGCCCATACGTTTGCTTTGAGCATTCTTATTTATGATTCATCTTCCTGCCCTTGTCCCACGCTAAGTGGGGTTGGCACAACAGGTTCTACTCCACTCCTCTCTATCATTCGTCATCTCGGTGGTCACCCCTTTCTTACTCATGTCATCTCTCACACAGTCCATCTGTCTCTTCTTTGGCTTACCCGTCTTTCTAAAACCAATCACCGTCTCATGAAATAGATTAGCGTCGTGGGCACGCTAACCTATTACTCCTCAACTTATCAGTCACAGTCAAAATTCCTCTAATATTCTTATTTACGAGTGTGCTTCAAATAAGCATACCTAATTTTCAACTTTAGAGCAAAAATGGTAATGGCAAAGTTGTTGGAAATTTAATTTCTCACAAGTTTGGTCAATATAATTTTTACGCTAGGATCAATATTTTAGGAGCAAATTTTGCAGTTATACTATCAAGTTTGTCAAAAAAATCGTAATGGGTGGAATTTTATTTTCTTCAACTTTGTTTCTCGCACTTTTCTTACTCCACGATCATTATTTTCGGATTTATACTCAAATCGGAGCTGAAATTGTTTTTCATAATTTTGTTGAAAATAAAATTCCACCCATTATGATTTTTTTGACAAACTTGATAGTATAACTCTGCAAATATTGATCCTAGCGTAAAAATGATCTTGACCAAACTTGTGAGAAATTAAATTTTCAACAACTTTGCTTTTATCATTTTTGCTCTAAGTTGAAAATTAACGAGTTATTTCAGAAAAACGAAAAAAATTTAACTTTAAAACAAGATGGTGGCAAACCCTCTACCGGGATTAGTTCGAAAATCGAGTTTATACTTCCAACCATGGGGTGGTTGGAATGTTTAAAAAAAAAATCGCTACCCGGATTTTTTTCTATTTCAGGTTAGTTTTATGTCTGCCCCGACTGGACTATTGCAGAGCATGCTTATTTCAAGAATGCTTTTTTTGAGCACGTGTGTCAGTCCCTTTAAAGCAATAAAAGTTTTCGCCTGGCACCCATTAGCGGCACGGCATGGAAAGGTATTTTTCGGAGAAGAATAAAAATATAATCTATCTGTATGGAAATAAAGTTGAAATTTCAATGTAAACGGTCATTCCTGATAATATAAAAGCATACTGTCATAGTAAAAATAAAGGTTTTTTCGGTTAAAATAATTTAAAAAATTGCCAAGTTATAAAAACGGCAAATACTAATCACATTTTGTTGTATGGAAGTTCCCAATATTTATTGTATTCTGTTTTTTATTTTATTTTGTTAGAGCGGCGCGGCATCAGAAATAATTATATCATTTGTGAAAATTTAGGTGCATTCCTCGAAGCGCACTTAAATGAAGCGCACCCAAGTACCTCGTCGAAGCGTCCTTTAGCAGGAATAAATCTTTAGTTTTAACTCCTCGAAGCGCACCTATGACAATGTAGGGCCTAGTGATGGGGTAATAGAAACTGTAAAGTATAATTTAATATATCTATTTTTGTTTGGAAATACACATTATTTAGAAAATCAGTCTTACAGAACACTAGAACATAGGTACATAACCGTAGCATGGTTCGTGAGCATTCGGTTGTAATCGGATGGACTCGTCAAATGCATTCAAATCTGCCCTGAGCCGGTTTGCGCTGCGCTTGCTATGTGTCACCGCTTCCTTTACTTGCGCTGCTGTAGGAGTTATTAGCAGGCCAGGATTTCTGATTTTTAACTGTCCGTACCTCATTAACTATAAGTATTATAGTTTGGAAAATCAGATTTAGTTGAGGATATTTTCTAGTCCATCAGAAGACAAAAACACAAATGGTGCCATTTAACCTGATAGAAAAATATTACAAAGTTACCTCTAAATGTAACTTTGTGAATAGAAAAATGAATAAAATGACACAAAATTTGTACCTGTTTTGGTACAAACGTAGAGAGATATTACAAACGCAGAGTATAACAAGAAAATGTTTTTATATGCCATACAAATATTATTAAAAACACCTAAATACCTAATAAAATGCTACAAAATGTCGGCTGTCTGTGCACCGTCTTGCTCAATAGGTACTACATAGAGTTCAAGAGAGCAACGCTTGAAAATCCTCGCCTTAATTTAACTACCTGGTCGATAACTAGTCGCTTTAATAAGTTAGTTAGTAATGCATTAAAATGTGAATTTTATGTACTTACCCCATCACTACTACCATATTTTGTCATAGGTGCGTTTCAAGAAATAAAAACTTAACATTTATACCTACTGAATGAAGTGCACCCAAATGGGTGCGCTTCAAGGAGTAAATGGATGCGCTTCGTCTGGGTGCGCTTCATTTTGGTGTGCTTCGAGGAATGCCCTAAAATTTAAATTGTATATCACGGTTCATGAGACAGCCTGGTGACAGATGCACAGCGGAGTCTTAGTAGGTACCTAATATATTAGGGTCCCGTTTTACCCTGTGGGTATGGAACCTTTATAAGATAAACTTATACAAATAGTAACAGAAACAATATTTTAAAGTGCATTAAGGCGTAGGTAGGTATATAGGAACTTGTTGATGGATCCTTGTAGGAAATTTTACTTAGTTGGAATGAGTCGCAGCCTTACATCATTCCTTATAGTAGTAGTAGTAAAATGTACAAACAAAAAAAACTGTTTATTTACTATGCTGATCGCGCTTTCAGGAAATTAAGGCGTTGACAACACCTAATTTACCTCTCGCTCACACGATTTGACATTTCTAAAGATATAAAATCACTAACCTAATTTTGAAAAAAACGAAAACAACCATTTTGTGTTTGGCAAAAATTTCATTGTGATCGATGCAAGTTTTCCTACTCAAAAGTTTGCTTATCTACAAAAACTAGAAAAGTAAACTTTTAGGTAGGAAAGCTTGTATCAATCAAAATGAATTTTTTACTAAACTGTGCGCAATGTGATTGCACACAAAATGGTTGTTTGCGATTTTTCGAAAATGGATTCAGTGTTTTTATATCCTTCAACAAGTCAAAACGTGCGAGCCAGAGTCACATTAGCTCTTGTCTTCACCTAAGCATACGGCGCGCACCGCTATCTCGCTCGCACAATTGAACATTTTTGATGATATAAATAAAATCACTGAATGAAGTTATGTTAAATTGCAATCAGTGATTGTATTACCTTAAAAAATGTGCAATCGTGCGAGTGAAATGGTGGCGGCACGAATCTCACTTAGACTTGCACCATTCTTTTTAGGTAAAGGATATGCATGTTTAGGTAGGTTTTGTGATATAATATGTGCGTTACTGGGCTAATTTTCATACATGTTTATTACTATACATATTTAAGTGACGTTATGGTGGCTGACTTAACCCTTTCCCACCATAGATGGTTTTAAGCCTTGCCTCAGCCTCGCTAGCTAGAATTGGCCTCAAGAAGAAAGTTCATCATTTTCAGTTAACATATACCTATTACATAAGTGCAGGTGTCCGGTCCGTGTCAGTCAGTGGTTCGTGTCAGTGTCAGTGGTGCCTTAAGACGAAGACAAGAGCTAATGTGACTCTCGCTCGCACGTTTTGACTTGTTGAAAGATATAAAATCACTGAACCCATTTTCGAAAAATCGCAAACAACCATTTTGTGTGCAATCACATTGAGCACAGTTTAGTAAAAAAATCATTTTGATCGATACAAGTTTTCCTACTTAAAAGTTTGCTTTTCTAGTTTTCGTACTCAAGCAAACTTTTGAGTAGGAAAACTTGCATCAATCAAAATAAAATTTTTACCAAACTATGCGCAATGTGATTGCACACAAAATGGTTGTTTGCGATTTTGCAAAATTGGAATTTGTGATTTTATATCTTTCAAAATGTCGAATCGTGCGAGCGAGAGAAATATTAGGTGTTGTCAACGCCCATATTTTACTTTCCTGAGCACTAGAAATGATTGTTTTCTATTTTGGTGTTATTAAAAACGAGTTTTTTGCAAATTTTTCAAAAATGAACTTATTTGCAAATTTTTATATGTATAAAAAACTGCAATAGCTAGTCGTTTTTCTATCTATCAGCACAAATAGTTTTTATTACTAAAACAACATTAAACTAATAGAATCCATTCCTTTCTAGTCATAGTGTTCAAGAAAGTAAAATAAGATAAAAAAAATGATATTTCTTTAAAAAAGATATCAAAGATGTAGTACCTTTATTTAAGTATGATATATTTCTTTCAGAGCGGCCTAGAACAGCTGTTGTACTAAAGACATTTCAAGGTTATCTATTAATTACCGGACACCCTGTATACGTACATAAAATCACGCCTGTTTCCCACGGATTTTCACTTGCTACGAGATCCTTACATAAATACCTCTTTCCCTTGATTAACTCTCATAACATTCCTCTTACATTCTCGTCGGCTTAGGGTAGGTACCTACTTTTTCTGGTCTTTCTCTAGTCTAGAACATCTTTTTTCATTTGAATCATCAGAATGATCTAAAACTAGTAGTTCGCCCCGAACTGAAATTTCGTGACGCGAACGCTCCGAAAATATAAGTAAGTGGTAGTCAGAGGCAAGTCCAAACATTAGGTTTGGAATTGCCTCTGGCTGTGACCTACTAACTAAGTATGGTACCTAGCCAAGTTTTAACTTAATTGGCCTATTTATTGAAGAGTTCCGTTGAACAGACCTTGACTCCATCATCAAAACAGGTCTCTATCACCATTTAATGAGAACCAAGTACCTTCTTAATCTTTTTCAAAAAAAAAATTCATTGATAAAACAAAGAAATTGGCCTTCCAGTAGAAAAACGTTGAGGCCAACGAAACTCATAGAAATGGGAGCTCTTGGGTCATTGGTTATCCATTTAATGAGAACCAAGTACCTTCTTAATTTATTTCAAGAAAAAATAAATTAAAAAAGCAAAGGAACTGGCTGACCAGTAGAAAAACCTTGATGCCAACGAAACTCTTAGAAATGGGAGCTCTTGCGTCGTTGGTTATCGTAATTTAACTTTTTTGTTTTATCTAAAAAAACAGGCCCCCTAGAAAAAAAATTAAAAACGGTTTTGGAATGTCCAAACAAAGCCCTTTCATATGACATGTAACTTGTTTTTTTGGGTAACTTTTTTAATTTTTCCCATATTTTAATATTTCCTCATCCGATTTTACCCATATACTTACCAGTAAATTTCTCAAGTGCAAGCTATCGACTTACCAACTTTAAAGCAGATCGGACCAACGGTTCTCAAGTTATGGTCGGACAAACATACATACATACAAACATAATATTATGTACATACATAAAATGCCAAATTGCCCAAGTTGATTGTAAGATTTTCGTTCGCTTCGCTCACTCAATCAATAAGACAAGCCAAAAGCCTTTGTCCACAAAGTTTGTTTATGAGGTAGGTAGGTAATGTGAGTGCAGCAAACATTGAGTTAGAATCATATAGAATCACAATCTCTAGCTAACAACACTCAAAATATGTCCGAGCGCCGTTCTACATACCTATACATTGTTACTAGTAGTTCGTCCCGAACTGAGATTTCGTGAAGCGACGCGAACGCTCTGAAAATATAAGAAATTGGTAGTCAGAAGCAAGTCAAAATATTGTGTTTGGACTTGTCTCTAGCTGCTACTTACTAACTAAATATGGTAACCAAGTTTCAACTGAATTGGCCTATTTATTGCAGAGTTCCGTTGAACAGACCTTGGCTCCATCATCAGAACAGGTCGCTATCACCATTTAATGAGAGCTCAGTAAGTAGGTACCTTCTTATTTTATTTCAAGAAAAAAATAATTGAAAAGCAAAGAAACTGACCAACCAGTAGAAAAACCTTGATGCCATCGAAACTCTTAGAAATGCGAGCTCTTGGGTCGTTGGTTATCTTTATTTAACTTTTTTGTTGTATCTGAAAAAGCGGCCATCCTAGAAAAAAAATAAAAATGGTTTTGGAATGTCCAAGCCAAGCCCTTTCATATGGCACGTAATTTTATTTTTTAGGGTTACTTTTTTTTATTTTTGCCCCCTTAAAAAACCCCATATTTTAATAACCCCTCATCAGATTTTACCCATATACTTACCAGTAAATTTTTCAAGTACAAGCTATCGACTTACCAAATTTCATGCAGATCGGATAAACGGTCCTCAAGTTATCGTCGGACAAACATACATACATACACACATTAATGCCAAATCGTTCAAGTTGATTGTACCTAAGGTTTTCGTTCGCTTCGCTCACTCAATCAATTATATCGTTTGCAATGGTATTTGCTCGAATGTAAACGTTATCTCGCTTGTATAATGTTCAATGTCGCTTGTACACTATGCCATAACTCAGGCCATGTGTACGGACAGGGAGCAGTGGAGACGCAATTTAAACAAAATTTATAGGTAAAGAGGTAATACATATTTATTGTGAAATGGGAGTTTGACACCTTTTTATGGGTTACCTATTAGCAGACATCTTATACCCTGGATTAACACTTATTATTATACTGCTGTCACTTCATTCTACTTCTCTGGATTTGGCCTCCTGAAGCAAATAAAAATATGAAAACATTTTTTTATTCATTTATGTCATTTAAGACGTAAATTATCTACTTGCAAGCATTCAGTATTAGTTTGGTGGCGTATTTCTTCAATTTCCCATAACTCATCATCAATCTGGAATAATTAATAGGAATCAATTGAGACTATATCTTTGTAGGTACGTACCTACTTGATATAATATGGTAATTATTCATGTTCTTTATGTGAAAATATTTAGTGTACCTATCAATCCACTCCATAGCTTTGCGTCGGAACAAAATAGCGCACGGGAGACAAATTGTTTATCTTTTACTATTGCATATTTGCTTAACATGTGAAAAAGTAACAAAGCTGTTAGCGTTTTGTTGTGCTAAAAATATGAAAGTTATTTTAATTAATGGAAATATGCATCGTATATATATATAAATTTGTTATGATACCTAAAATATGAAACACCATCCTTTTTCGCACGTATTTGATCGCGGACGCTGTACGAGGATTGCGGTTGCCATACAACTAAACAAAAACTCGACGCACTGCATAGCTTGCGCCGAGTTTTTGCGCGGACATTTATTGGTTGATTGGGATTCTATAGATTCTAAGTCAATGGCAGCAAACCTTTTGTTGACAATAAAATATATTATCAGCATCTGCATCATCAGCATCAGCGTGTAGTGTGAAATAGGTACTCCGTACGTTGATTTTGATAGTAGGTACCCAGGTACCTACCCCACTTCAACAACATTAAATCATAATGTATCATAAAATAATATTTTTGTCCGTAGTATGTGCCAAGGCTAAATTAATGATAAACCCTACTAGGTATTATAATTTTTTTATGAACGTACGGCGGTGTTATAATTATGAACTTACAAATCTATTATAAACTCTTATTTTTCTTATTACATTACTTCCAAATAGTATATTTTTTATAGAAAACTTTGTACAGTTAACTTTTTAGATAAATATTATGATGATCAAAGAGTTGAATACCTAATATATAAAACAATGTACTCTGTGCCTAATACCTATCATGGACAAAGAGCTCGAAACTTCTAGATTGATTAGGTAAATTTATTTCTATTGGCTGTAGGTATTTTTAAAAAGTAATATTGTTGACTGTATCTTTTTTCCTTTGTCTTTTTATATATTATCATGTAATCAAAAATATTGCACGCCTAGTTTTAAGTAGAATACATTGGAAATTATTATAATTATTTGACATCTTCTCATACATGTATTTATGCAATAAAAATACTTTGACTTTGACTTTGATGCCTAGATGGCGCTTACTCATAGGCCGGAAACCTTGCTAGCAGCCGTTGAAACTGAGAAAGTTGAAACTCGAAAGGTTGATAACAAATTAACGCATCTGTTTACTACTAGATGGAGCTAAACAACAAATAACAATAATGATATAGTTTATTAGACATAAAAAGAGCGTACATTATTAAAAATAGATGATCTTAATTATTTGAATAAAATCACAAAGTACAATGATCGGTTAAACAGATGGGCTCTTTGATTTCAAAACTAAGTAAGAACTTGTTTTTTGGGAACAAGTGTTCCTCCTTGAGTACTACAGTTATTATCTATGATAAAAACAGTCTGCGTTTAGGATTGTGAACATTATAAAATTTTATTGTTAATAGAGTCTGTCAAATGAAAGTAAACACTGACATTTTTTCGTAACTTTTTACATGGAAATTCCAATGTGTTTCCACCTACGGACGCTATGCTCTACAGCTGGGTAAATTCAGGTTGGGATAAAATATTTATTGCGTGTACATTAAAGAACGACAATTATTATCCAATTATGAACCACTCTTAAAAACTGCCGAATAACAATTTTGAACTATTTTATAGATTTTGCCATTCTGTATCGGAAAAATTGGCCAAAAATGCCTGTTTCCCGGAGAGGTGGGCAGGTACCACGCATCACCATTTCTCATGAATTTGACTTACTTCTTTCGTTTCAGTCACTCTTAATATTCTTCATACTGGTCGTCGGTTATGGTAGGTACTCTTGAATGTTTTCCAAAATATTAGGGAAAACGAGAGTCGGAGTGTGGTGTGGCATCATTACTATTCTCCAATGTTTAGATTAGAAGATGGTGGCGTAATGCACAAATATTTTGATACTTTGAGACTAACAAGCAGGTAGGTAGGTATCAAAATGTTAAATGATTTTGTACGCCTGTAATGGTAGGATTTTAGTAATACTTTGAATTTTGTGAAGCCCTTTATTTACCATGTACCTAAAATGCTGACAAAATTTATTTTATTATTATTTATTTATTGAAATATTAACAACACAGTAATAAAATAAAAATGAAAAATATTAAAATAAAATATTTGATTTGATTTAATTCGTGGTTTTTAACTTTTATTCTCTTTTTATAATGTCTTCTTTTATCATAACACAATAGGTATTCACCATCATTTTGGCCTTTTGACATTTACGAAAGATGATATCAGTGGCATCAGTTTGTTTGAGAATCAGCCAAGAAATCTAATAATTGTTAATATTGTAGTACATCATTTAACATTGCAGAGATTCAAAAATATGTAAGTACTAGTTGTGCCCCGCGGTTTTATCCGTGCAGATTTAAATTCCGGTATTCCCAAGGGATAAAAAGTAGCCTATGTGCAAGACTAAGACTATAATCTGTCGCTCTGCCAAGTTCCATCCAAATCAGTTCAGCCGTTCAGGTGTCAAAAATTAACAAACATCTATCCATACTCACAAACTTTCGCGTTTTATTATTAGTAGGATATTTAGAATATCTGAAAGACATGCATATTTTGTTTCGAATAATAACCGAGTATCAAGTTGTGATATTCCAAGTGTCCTAATAATAATGGGTTGCCACGCTAATATTTATTGAATTTGGCGCGAATTTTCAGTGTCTACTTTCATTTGACAGACTTTTTTTCTAATTTGGATTTTAAATTATAAAGGTTTCAATTGAAAATCGTATCGTATTTTATTTTATTTTTTAAATTCAACACATCAATGTACTATTACATGGAGTTAAACACAAAATGATTTGATTTTTAAATTATTAAGAGGATTCACATTCTACAAAATTGTATTTTATTTTATTATTTCGTTCATGCTAATAAAAGGATGCTCCTTTTATACCTACACTATACAATTGTATATATTTGTCAATGTTTTGTTTGGTATTTTAGGGTTATCAAGTCATATTTTTATTTTTTATGAATGCATTCCAATCTTTTAGTAGGTAATCTTGTATGTAGGTACTGGCTGTTCAGAATTTATTTCTTGTTTGAATTCCTACCAATACTACGATTCACTACCATCATCAAGGATGCCTAATGGAACCTAATCTAAAACTAAGAATTTCCCTCTATTTGATAAAAGAGAATTATTTTTTATCTGTGCTACTTGTCTAATTGACGATGGGATAGTACAGTTTTTACCACTAGTCCATCTAAACAAAGCATAGGCTTTTGACCAATCAGAACAATGGTCACCAAGTCCATGGGCGTGTAATCCTGGCTGTACAATTCCAAGTGTACTGGGAAAGCACAGCCAGGAAAACACGGCCCGCGGTTCATGTACATGAACTCCTGGCCGTGTTTTACAGGGGTGTACATTCCTTGGTGTACATTCCCTGCACACATTAGGATAGCACGACCACGGATTTCATGTACATTTGGTCCTGAAATCCTGGCTGCGTATTCCTGCCCGTACATTCCTGGCTGTGAATTCTCGGGCTGCGTAATACGTGGTTGTACATTAACCGGACCCCCCGAACCCGACCAAACAAACGTCAAAAATGGTCAATTTTTCATGAAATTCTTGAATGAAAATTGTTCATCAAAAAAGGATTCCTCCGCTGCTATTTAGATGTGTTAAATAAACGCTATGTGTATTTTGTGTCGTGTATTTAATTCGTGGAGTGTTGCAATGACCTAAAACTCAACGTAGTGGATCAGTGTCTTCGCTAAATCAGTGAGTGTTGGTTTTTTGTAAAAGTCCAAATTTGCCCTCGACTAATTAATTATTCGTCGAGGAAGTGGTGATATCACAGTCAGTTATTTGTTATGGAGTGATGTAATGCGGGGTTTCGTATGAGGGGTATCCTCTGTAGGTATTAATTCGTGTTATTCGGTGTAACTTGTGTTATTTTTAGAAGCCAAGTGCTTGTCTGCGCTACGTCTGTTTATTTGTCTGGCTGTGGTATGTATGTAATTATATTTAGTTTAGAGCGAGGATCAAGGTGGGTTGAAGAGTCAAAGACATTTTTAGTTTAATTAAGTACATATGTATTTTCTCTTGGCTTCTACCTTTTCCTTACAAAAGTAAACTATATCTACCAAAAAAAACTGATTTAAAACAGGAAGCACCTTACAGTAGGTACCTACCTGCCTAAAATACTTTTTGAATTGAATTGTATTGATATACATTTCATATATACTGTCATCTAGCCCCAAACTAAGCAGACCTTGCAATAAGGGAATTACTGTACTTATTACCAGATAAGCGATATAAACTTATACCTAAGTGTTTTTATTTTTTATTAACAACTCAGACAGAGAACCCCGTTGTTATCACAGTTCATCACAAATGTTCATCCTTCATGAGGTTAAACTCACAACCCAGTGCAGAAGGCAGAGATACTCCGAACTATGCTGTGAGAGCCTCATACTCATTGCAATTAGATTTAATCAATGTGTAGATAAAAAATATGTTATTGCACACAACCTAAGGATATAACATACTAAAACAGTGATCTCTACCAGGCAACCGGATGGATTGGATGAAGTACCTATATTGTTAGAATACTCAACTCAATATGTTGAATTGATGTTATTGGTCCAATGTTATCTTATTCTTATCTTATTGCAACACCCACACACCAATTTTAAAAATGATACCGGACTTCTGTTTGTAGGTGTAGGGTGAATGACCCTGATAAGTGTTTAGTCATGCCCATGGGTATGGTAATACATCGGCACACTGTTAATAACTGTTTTCTTTACTTACTTCATGTGAAATAACAAACATCAACTGTTATAGTTGATTCAGTTCATTTATTTATTTTCTTTCAGGCATGTTATACATTGCTCTTAAGAATGTCAAATTTTACATAAGTAGGTACATAACAGTGTATAAAATAATTATTCAAAATAAATTAACAATAATAAAGATTAAAAAAAACTATACTAATACTTAACTAAATTTAAATTAAAAATACCTAAAATACAAATTCATAATTCTATGTCATTCCATGATTTGCGGTCGGCAAGAAATTGGTTAATGTCATAATATGCCCGGTTTACTAAGTGTTTTTTTATAATATTTTTAAATGCCTTTTCGTTTAAACTAGTGATGCTGTCTGGCAAGACGTAAAATCTGACACAGTTTACTAAAAATGATTTATTTATTTTCGATAGTCTTGCATTTGGTAATGTCAGTTTATTTTTATTTCTAGTGTCATACCTGTGATTATCGCTATTTTTAGAGTAATTATTCATGTGTTTCCTGGCATGCATTAAATTTGCTAAAATATAATGTGATGGCATAGTCATAATTTGAATTTCCTTAAATAGTTCCCTGAGGCTAACTCTTGGTCCAAGTCCGTAAATGCCTCTGATTGCTCGTTTTTGCAAAATGAATATGCTACTTGCATCAGCAGCATTGCCCCATAGAAGGATTCCATAGGACATCAACGAATGAAAGTAACTATAATAGACTATTCTTGCTGTTTTTATGTCAGTCAATTCCCTAATTTTACGGATAGCAAATGCTGCAGAGCTAAGTTTACCGGCTAATTCCCTGATGTGATTTCCCCATTGAAGTTTACTATCTACGGTTATCCCCAAGAATTTGGTATGATTGATTAGACTAATTGGTTTCATGTCAATTGTTATAGGAATAGGTATCGTAAGTTCATTAGTCAAAGAGAATTTAATACATTTAGTTTTGTCAGAATTAAGAATTAAATTATTAGTATTAAACCAATTGTGAATTATAGCTAAAGATTTATTAATATTTAAAATGTCAGGATTTGATCGATTAATATTGAATGATAGTGAAGTGTCATCAGCGAATAAAACTATATTTGCAAGCTTTTGAGCTAGGTAGGGGAGATCATTTATGTAGACTAGAAACAGAAATGGACCAAGAATTGAGCCCTGGGGTACACCTACTGTTAAGTCCAAAGTATTCGATAATACACCATTGACATCTACTGATTGTTGTCTCTTGGTAATATAGGATTCCATCAGTTTTAGTGCTCCTCCTCTTACACCGTTGATTGATGTTTGACTCTGTCTGTGTATAATCTATAGGTAGGTACTAGGTAGGTACTTACTAATAATGATTAATATTATATTCATTAATATTCATTGAATTCAACAAAAATTTGTACACACTTGATTCTTATCTTCTGATGAACTTAAAATCATGATGATGCATTCAATACTCAATATACAATTGCTCACACATGGTTTAGTTTAGCTATACTATTTAGGTACTTAAAGGTACTTTTAATGTATTTAAAAGTACCTATTCTCTGGTATTTTAAATTTTTAACTACTTATGACTGACAAACCTAATTAGGTATTAAAAAATTATTAAGAAGTATGTAAGTATGTACCTAAACAATTAATCAAAATAGGAACTTTCCTTCCTGGCTTCTAGTACTACCTACAAAATTTACTTACTAAGCTTAAAATAGTCTAAACAATGATTTATACAACATCGAGGAAACATATTACAATCCTTTTCATACTATTATTTTATTTTACTTACAGGAAGTACAATAATACTTAGGTAGGTACTTAATCATCCTACTAATATTATAAACATGAAAGTTTGTGAGTATGTATGGATGTTTGTTACTCTTTCACGCTGGAACGGCTGAACGGATCTGGATGAAACTTGGCAGAGAGATAGATTATAGTCTGGAATAGCTCATAGGCTACTTTTTATCCCGTGGGAATACCGGGATTTAAATCTAAGCGCATCTAGCGCAACTAGTATTAAGATAATTAAGCATACCTACATAACTATACTAAGTAGGTGCTATCATGACAGGTAGGTAATAAATCAAGAGAACAATTATAATTTGTGAATTAATATACTTACCTACCTACCTATTCAAGTGGGGGGGCATTTATACTGCACTCTTTCATGTTATAAATAAACAAACTGAAACACTTGATGGCTAATAAATATAAATTTAGTTGTTATGCCTTTGTAGATAAAGTTTTAACTACTCATTCTCATTGCAATACCATCAGATGAACCTTATTGTGTTGAGTTAGGGTTCAAAGTTCAACAAAACAATATTTTAATCTTCACTCTGTTGTTGTATTCCGCTGTAGATCTATAGAAATAAGGTTACAAGTTCAAGAAAACATTGAGATGAGCTCATCAGTAACTGAGATGTTTGGATGATTCAAAGGCGTAGGTATGACATGACGCCTAAATATATGCAGGTAGGTAATATCGTCAATACACTCAAAAAGTAGCTTGTGAAATATATCTGATGCCAATGAAATCCAAAGGGAATCCTACTACTACTAATATTATAAACGCGAAAGTTTGTAAGTATGGATGGATGGATGTTTGTTAAAAAGAAAAAATAAAGAAAAAAAGTAGCATATGTGCTATTCCAGACTATAATACATCTCTATGCCAAATTTCATCATGATCCATTCAGCCGTTCTGGAGTTTTTGAGTAAAAAACATCCATCCATCCATACTTACAAACTTTCGCGTTTATAAGTAATATTAGTAGGATGTATTTTAGGAAATAAATATACTCATTTTGATTTTAATTAGTCCCCATCGGAATCGAAACTGCAACTCTTGGATCTCAAAATAAAAAAAACAGTCAAAACAAAACGGTCTTTATTCAGTACAATCACAAGGATCACTTTGAAACGTCTTATACACTAGCGACCCGCCCGCGCACGCGCGCCCCTGCTTCGCACGGGTGCACATTCATGCATGTATTATACCTGTAAACTTTCCTCTTGCATCACTCTATCTATTAAAAAACCGCATCAAAATCCGTTGCGTAGTTTTAAAGATTTAATATACATAGGGATAGAGAAAGCGACTTTGTTTTATACTATGTACTTAGTGATACTAGGTGAATCTACCGCCAGTTCGTCGCGACCAAAGCCTAGAAGAACAGCAAAGATTCTTATGGCTTGATTCCTAACATTTTTTCAGAGTCGCCTTCCACGCCACAGTAGTCAGAAAAAAAACTTTTATCTATAGGTAGTAAGTAAGTACACACCAATACTGATAATACTGTGTATGTCACACAGTTCTGTCTGTCATCCACACTACCTACCCAGTAGCGGCAACTGATGGCTACTTTAAGTTAAGCCGCCGACGCGGGTCAACTACTATCTAAAAACAAGCCGTAGCGATTGCTTTATTGTAGCTGTAAAATTAGTAATTAAATCTTCTAGGCTTGGTCGCGTGGAACTGACACCTAGATTCACCTAGCTTTAAGACATTTCAATCAAAGTGACCCATGTGATTCAACAGAATAAAATACCCTTTGACTTTCATCACTGTTATTGCTAAGCATTGTAAAATCTGGTCGTATATTCTTAATTTCCTCTAGTTAGTTTTTGCTTACTTTTATACGGCATAAAAAATTGGTCTCAAATTCTCGTTTGTTAAGCGATTTCTCCGTCAATTATGATTTTTCTTTGATTGGTCAAACTTCAGTTCAGAGGTCCCATATAAATTTTATCGAAATTGATTCTTCGCTTAAAAAAAGCTCTTTTAAATATACAAGCACAGATTATGATTTGGTTTTTGGTTCCCTTTACCAAGTGTTTTGGTTTATGTTTTTTCAGTGTATTTACGTATTGGGTCATCGCATAACTGATAGCGATGACTATTTGTCATAATTTATTATTAGTTGATAATGGACAAACATAGAGATGATTTGTATGACCTACTACCTACTTTCGGTCACCGAGTGGCTGTCTACTTCATCATTAGTTTTTAGGGTTCCGTACCCAAAGGGTAAAACGGGATTCTATTACTAAGACTGTCCGTCTGTCCGTTTGTCACCAGCGGCCCGATTACGCTAATGTCGGCTATCGAGATGACTTTCAGTTTCACATTTGATACACATAGTTTAATAGCAACTTATAGGATGGATGGGAATCAAATGTCAAACTGACAGCCAGCTTGATAGCCAGACATTAGCGTAATCGGGCCGCCGCTTGTATCTCATGAACAGTGGTGCTTAGACAGTTTGAAATTTTCACAGACGCTATTTTTGTAGCCGCTATAACAACAAAGGCCACTTACCTACCTAGTTAGTAAAATGATTGGTAAAATAAAGCTGCTGTTCATTTGCAGAGTAAGCCATGGCGTCGGTGTGGAAGCGGCTGCAGCGCGTGAACAAGCGCGCGGCTAAGTTCCAGTACACCGCCTCCTACCATCGCGTGGACCTGGAGACGTCTCCCAAATGGTATGTATCACCTGCCTTTGTGAACAGTTCCGTACTGTTATGTCTAGAACAAATCATATGGTAGGTAGGTAGGCATAATTACCAGCAACCCAACCAATGTCTTCCAATATCTATCTGGGAATAGGCTCTATAACGCCAAATTTCTCTGTCTTGAGCCTTTTGTAACTACTTGTTTTGTTTTTTTTTGTAGGAGTAGGGTTAGCTTGGTATGGTCATGTTATGCAAATGGAAGAATCTCATGTAACGAACACGATGAAGAATGCTTAGGCATGTATGTGTATGCAATAGGAGTAGAGGTAGGCCAAAGAAAAGATGGATGGATTGTGTGAAAGATGACACGAGTATGAAAGGAGTGACTGCTGAGATGACGGATAGAGGAGAGTGGAGGGAAAAAACCTGTTGTGCCGATTCCACATGTAGTGGGATAGCGGCAGTGAAATGATGTATATTATGATCCACAAGGCGAATTCCTATCATGCACGTTCCATAGCTCGCTAATCAACTTTATTAAATTGAACAGGAAACCCAACAAATTGAGCGTGGTGTGGACGCGACGCTCGAGACGCGTCGTCACAGAGCCTTATGAATGGGAGCCTTCGCTGAAGGACCCGCTGAAGTAAGATGTATTTTATTTTGTACAATATTTATTGATTCAATGGCCGTAGTTAACACTGGAGTTTAATTTATAATAGCGATCCGCCCGCGCGCCCCTGCTTGGCACGGGCGCACATATCATGCATGTATTATACATATGTATAAACCTTCCTCTTGAATCACTATCTATTAAAAAAACCGCATCAAAATCCGTTGCGTAGTTTTAAAGATTTAAGCATACATAGGGACATAGGGACATGGGGATATAGCGACAGAGAAAGCGACTTTGTTTTATACTATGTAGTGATTAGTTTGTAACAAGAATCAAAGAAAATAATAGTAGAAACTAGGCCGTAAGCTTGTTGCCTGTTCTTTTAGGCTTGGTCGTGTGTAATTGGCATCTAGTTCCACCATCTAGCTTAGCTTCAAAGTGACGACTGTACAATGGGCGGTCTTATCACTAAAAGCGAACTCTTCCCGACAACCTT
This sequence comes from Plemyria rubiginata, assembly GCA_963576535.1. NCBI lineage: Eukaryota > Metazoa > Arthropoda > Insecta > Lepidoptera > Geometridae > Plemyria > Plemyria rubiginata. Next base: position 569,032 of record OY754931.1, read on the forward strand.
TGGATAGAGAGGAGCCTTAAATAAATAAATGCCTTTTGACTCTGAAACATTGAATGAAAACGGTGAGGAAACCAGTTTTTATATTTTTGTGTTGCAGCGGCGATGAGTTTGCAACCTGTCACGTATGGAATACCAGGCACTTGAATATGTGGCTACGGGCTTTAAGTATATATGGACGTACATGACTACCCCTCATAACATCTTCAAAGAATCTTAATCTTGCTAATGTTCAAACAAACGTACATTATGTTTTCAGGGGGTCCGTGATATACCCTGTGCCGGAAAACCAGACCGTCACCGTGACCCTGTTCAAGGACTCCCGAACCAACGAGCTTGAGGATAAAGACTGGACCTTCGTGCTGGAAGACGTGAGTCAATATAATCACCACCATTAAATAAGTACACTTTCCTCATGCTAAACAAAGCTTGTGATGGGAACCAGAAGGATATACTTAATATTAACATCCAGACAGAGAAAAATATCACAACCGCGGAGAAAGAAAAGATCTCGAATGGTGACTGCAAACGTCCTCCAAAAACAAATATATTGCTGCCTAAATAAAAATATGCTGATTTAATTTTTATAATATATAATATTTAAGTTTTCGTGGATTTTTGGTGTTAAGCGAAATTTTCCCATGTTTTTTCTAGTTTTTAATTTGTTTTCCAGGTGTCAATAACAGGCAAACGGCGTCGTCTAGCCGTGGCATCGATAAATATGCGTAAATACGCGAGCCTCGAGCCCTCACAGAGACCTATCATAGTCCCGCTGGACGCTACGACTCACAAGATTGTTAGCGCATCAGTACATCTCACCCTACATTGTGTTTTACTGAGAGAAGGGCAGGCGACGTAAGTAAATAAATAACATATTTATATTCATTCATTAAAATATTACGCGTCAAAGCGATCCTCATTTTAAAAGCAAGCGAATCTAGGCGTCATGCTAAATGAATTCCAGTGCCGAAAATATTGTTGATCCATCTGACTGCGCCAAAAATTATGCAAGGGTCACAGCGCCCTTAAGTAGTAACCACTTACAAGATTTTTCGAGCATCAAAACACTACGTAGGTCCTTATTCATAATGATCTTTGAGCGAGCCAATCATATCAGACCGATAAGTCTGTTGCTGTCTCTTTCCGTTGGCATAAGTGACAGTGACAAGAGTACTCTATTGAACTGCTATAAAATGGCAGGGATTATGAATGAGAGAGGTAGTGTTTTAATTGCAAGGCTGTGCCGGGAAATTATTGACTTGGCGCAGCCGGTAGCAATAGTATAGTATGATTATTATATTCCTAATCTAGCAAAAAACTGGCGCCTAGATTCGCCTAACTCACTCATGAGACTTAAACAAAAAAAACAGCTTCACGACTTTGATCCCCAGGCACGGCAGATATCCCTTCAGATCTCTCAGTACCAAGTACTAACTCAAGATTATTTGAGGATGACTTCCAAACATTACATTTGGCACATACCCACATTTTGCAGTAGTTAGTATTCCATACGTGACAGGTTGCAAGCCTATCGCCGCTTAGAGACCCTTATTAAATCAAAATATTGGTGTTTGACTCTGAATGTTGTTTACTTTGTTGTAGAGATGAAGACATGCAGTCATTAGCGTCTTTACTATCAGTGAACAACAATTCTGATATAGCCGTGCTGGAAGATTTGGACGAAGACTGGCTCTCAGATAATTCTACAAGACAGGTATGCTTATGTGATTTCCTTAGTGTAGTAAACACTATAAATCCAATAAAATAAATAAATAATGCTGGACAATCCACACAGCACCATCTACCCCAAAGTAAGCTACTCAAAGCTTGTGTTATGGGTACTAGATGACTGATATATTATACATGTACACTTACATAGATAGATATTTTTTATTATACATAAACACCCAGACCAACGGAACAAATTTCTGCAGATCGTACACAACCAAAAATAGGTATGCTTATGTCACGCTTATGTCTTATGTTATGTAAAATAACGCTAGCGTTAAAAAAAATAAACAGCTTCACCACTTTGATCCCCAGGCACAGTACTTGGTACTAAGTAATCTAGGGAATATCTCCTAGATTACTTAGTACCAAGTATTAAATTCAAATTCTTTACCAAAGGTTGTCTGGGAGGGATCGCTTTCAGCGATAAGACCGCCAATGGTACTACTTTATTTTATATTTTTAAGTGTTATTTGTTCATTTTGGTGTACAATAAAGAATTTTTCATACATTTCATTCATTAATTACTTAATCTTTGAGGTCTGTACGGGAATTGAGCCCACAGCCTACAGCGCAGAAGGCAGAGCTACTACCAACTGAGCTTTGAGAGTTGTCTGTTGTTTACAATAGCATAGTTATTTATTTTATGTCCAGATGTCCGACCTCCGTCAGCAAATGGAAGAGATGACGCAATCTCTCACCAACAGCGATATAGCAGCGACCCCTAACAGTGTGCAGAGCCTTAACTTTGACAACTCCAGGACCCCTACCGCCCCTATCTCGCCGGAACCTAATACCCCTACAACCCCTACCCCACAGGACAACGCCCCTAGAGATAATGACTATAAAGTGAGTATTAACTGAGCTATCTGATGTAATAGTGACCCCTATTATCTCTTATTATAGTAGGGGTATTATTACGGCCACCCATTAGTAATCTACCTCCCCTGCCCTGAGGTTTTGGCCTCAGGGGTAATAATAAGGTAGGCCACCTTATTATTACCCCTGAGGCCAAAACCTTTAGATGGGTAATAAGTTAAAGGACCCATTGTGAAGTGATATAATAGCAACTAGTGGCTCTGGGAGCTGTAGACCTCGCGAGCATATTAAAAGTGAGCTATTTGAGGAATGTAATGTGCAAGTGCATTTTCTGTTTTGTGATTTTTTTGATCTTTTTGATTTTTTTTGCATCATCTTGTGTAGAATGAGGTCCTTGGTGTTTCTCTTAAATTTGATTGAAAACCATCGATTGTTTGCTGTTCATCATGCTGAAGATCCTTATCAGATCTTCGCCAAACTTTTATGAGACCAACTTATAGCTACTACCTTTCAAATAAAAAAAGAATAATCGAAATCGGATTTCATTTGGTGGAGATATCCAGTATATCAAATAGCCCCCTTTTTGCCCTTTTTTTGGTGGAAGTACCCCTCCAATCAAAAATCCCCGACGACAAAAAAATTCTAATAAGTCATATAACCTGTGTACCAAGTTTCGTCCAGATCGGTTGAAAAATGCGACCTGTAGAGGAGAACAGACAGACAGACAGACATCCGGACAAACGCATTTTTGGCCAATGTGGAAACTGAGACGCTTCGCTCGCTTCGCTCGCTCGGTCAATAAGATCTGAGTAGATCTAGGTCTAAGTAAAAAATATAATTTTAATATAATCACTTTGTAACGTCATCAGATCCACGTTCATCTAGGCTTTGGTCGCATGGAACTGGCACCTAGAGTCACCGAGATTTGTGACTTTATAAAGTGATCCTTGTGATTTTATTGAGTTTCTTATGACTTTGACTCTCATCCTTAAGCCTTTCTAGTTTTTTTTTATCAAAAAAAGCAAAGAAACTAGTTGATAGCCCACCTGTTAAGCAGATACCTTTGACTAAACTTTGTTGGTTGTACTACAAAACGGTGTCTAACTTTAAACAATGTCTAAAATTAGCGCTGTCTCTGTTTGCCATTATGCAATGGCAAGAGATGACACGAGAGAGAGAGAGAGAGACACGGTTTAAAGTTAGACACCGTTTTGTAGTAAGGCCCCAAAAGTTTAGGCAGTGTTTAACGTTTGCCTATTTTTTTGTAGTAAGGCCCTGTATATCTTTCAGATGGAGTACCAATTCGAGCCAAAGAAATTCGAACTAACCTCTACCCCCATAGACAATACATTCAAAGAGGTGATTTTCAAACCGAAAACCGTAGCTAAAAGGAACCTTAAGCCTCTCGAGTTAAAGACCAATTTGAATTGCATCGGCCTGGATCGGAATGATAATGAGAAGGAAGATGGGGATAAAACGCCCACAGCTGATATGGAGAAACTTTTTCCGGGGAAGTTTGACAAAGATAAGACTCCTGTAAGTACTCACTCACTAAGTGCTCTGTGAGGCGCGCTTAAAATCACTACACTGTTTCGAAATTAGTGACACAACAAACGAAGAAGGATGTACTGTATTACTCTTTCGGTCAGCGAATAGTACAAATAGATGTTAAATTCAAAGTTATTTACTTAAAATAACGCCTTGACTTCAGATGAAAATTTTTGTATTTTGACATATAGTTCGATTACAACGAAGTTAAGCCTAGTCTCAGGTGCTGGCGAAGGAGGCTTAACATCTTTAAGTTGATGGACACAGAGCAGGGCATCGTAGGGCACGTTTCTATCGTGCGTGACTTACGAGGCCATGCTTTGTTATAGGTGATGGTTACCAATGCTTGTTTCATCAGCACTAGTATAAACAAAAACTTTAAAGTCATCAAATCAAATGAAACTTTTTTAGTGAATCAATAACGAAAAAAAACTAATGAATAAGGAATAGTGTGATTAGAGAGAAATGTGGAGTGCAAGAAGACGTGATGAGGGTAGAGAAAGGTATGCTAAGATGGTTTGGGCATGTAGAGAGGATGGATGTAAGAAGACGAAGAAAGAAGAAGAATGTGAATGGGACTGTTGCTAGGGGAAAACCTCGGCGGACGTATCTGGATCAGATAGCAGACGTTCTAGAGAAAGGCCAGCTCAAGAGTACCCTAAACCGACGAGCATGTATGAGGAATGTTATGAGAGTGAATGAAGCGAAAGAGGTATGTCAGGATCGTAGCATGTGGACATCCATGGTCTCTGCCTACCCCTATGGGAAACAGGAAAGAAAACTGGCCTAACTCTGTGCGTTATTTGACTCGTGGCTAGCCGATTTATTTATAAAAATGAAACTGAAAAACAGCTTTACGACTTTGATCCCCAGGCACGGTAGATACCCCTTCAGATCTCTCAGTACCAAGTATTAACTCAAGAGGATGTCTAAGGGGGGTAGTCAGAGGTACGTCCAAACATTACATTTGGCACATACCCATATTTTGCAGTAGTTAGTATTCCATATGTGACAGGTTGCAAGCTCATCGCCGCTGTTAGAATACTAACTGGTTTCCTCACGATGTTTTCCTTCACCGTTTAAGAGCACTGGCATTGCGCGCATAAATTTGTCGATAGAAATAATCCATTGGTGCACGACCGGATTGAAACCTGCGACCTTACGGTCGGAAGGTGGGGTCACTCCCACTAGACCACCGGTGCTCTCGATTTATTTAAATTCAATGTATTATTGACCAGGTCCAAGATCTCCTAGAATGGTGTCAGTATGTGACGCGCGAGTACAAATCCTGCAAGGTCACCAATCTGACGACCAGCTTCCGCTCCGGACTCGCTTTCTGCGCGATCATACATCACTACAGGCCTGATCTTATGTGAGTATACTGTATTGTGGTTTTAGTTTTAAAGCTTACCCTATTTAGATTGCCTTGCAGAGAAGAGATAGGTTTGTGTTTGGGAGTTGAATTTTACCAAATTAGGATTGTCGTACTCACAGCATTAAGTTTCAGGCGTTCTAGCATTTCGTCTCTCTCCTTCCAAAACACATTTTGTTTGCTTTGGGCATAAGATGCATTGTTTTTCACAACTCTGCCCAACCATTTAGGGCATGACCATACCTTTAATATGCAGCAAAAACAAGTTGGCAGATAGCATCGAGCCCTGTGGTACACCGGAATAAATGGCCAATTGACCTGACGAGCAGCAATCAATAACTGCCCAAATAGATCGTTTGAAAGAAAGCTAGTCAAAAACAAAATAGTACTGGGAGTCCAAATGCAGGAAGGTGGCAAACTTCCTGCACTTCTGCACACATGCATATCTCTATTAAAGCCTTCGATGTATCGAGAAAAACCGCTAGAGCGCTAGTGCTAATGCTGCTAACTATATTTCTCGACTTCTCTTCTTGACTTCAAGCTTCGACCACGTCTCAGCTTTACAATTATCACTGGCAACACATTGCGGGTATTTTAACTACTTGTTTGTATTTATTAATGTTTTTTTTATTTAATATGTGAATTTATTAAATAAACATATTTTGACTTTGTTTCCAGCGACTTCTCCGGCCTTCAGCCGGACGCTGCGGAGGACAACGTCCGCTGCGCGCTGGAGGCGAGCGGCGCTCTCGGCATCTCTCCCGTGCTGTCCGCCGGCGAAGTGTGCCGCCCCGCGCCCGACAAACTCGCGGTCAGTATACACAAATAAACAAAATAATAATCATCAAATATCTAACTAAGATATCACACTATCTAACTCAGATTTTTTTCTATCTGACTCAGACATCTCTCTAACTAACTAAGATGACTATAACTGTATACTAATTTGAGGTCGTCAAATATACTAATTTGACGACCTCAGTGGCGCAGTGGGCGAGAGTCCGCCTGCGACGCAGAGGTTGCGGGTTCGATTCCCGCCTCGGAACAAATTTGTGTACGATCTGCAGAAATTTGTTCATTAGTCTGGGTGTTTTCTATGTATAATAAAAAATATCTATCTATGTAGTTATATAATGTATTAAATGTATCAGTTATCTAGTACCCATAACACAAGCTTTAGTAGCTTACTTTGGGGCTACATAGTGCTGTGTGGATTGTCCAGCATAATTTATTTATTATTTATTTATGTGTCTATCTCACTAAGATATCTCACAATCGAACTAAGATTTTTGTCTGATCTTACTCAGATATCTCTCTATCTAACTCATCATTTTCCTGCCCTTATCCCATTTCATGTGGGGTCGGCACAACAGGCTTTTTGCTATCCACTCTCCTCTATCAGCCGTCATCTCAGCAGTCACTCCTTTCACACTCATGTCATCTTTCACACAATACATCCATATTTTGTTTCGCCTACCTCTACTTCTTAATCCATCCACATTGTAACCTAACACTTTTCGTTAAAACAAGATCTACCTACTAGACGGAAGGATAAATATTTTTCTGCTGGCATTTTCCGACAACAGAAAATGGATCTTATCCACAGCTTGCATAGAGTTGATGATGTATTAATTGTATTTCAGATAATGACGTATCTATTCCAACTACGAGCACACTTTACGGGCAGCGAGTTACAAGTTGAACAGTTGGGTAAGAGTTTCATTGTATTCCTAGCTGCGCCCGCGGTTTGGTTTTAAATGCCGGTATTCTCACGTGATAAAAAGTTACCTATGTGCTATTCCAGACTATAATCTATCTATGTGCCCAATGTCACCCAGACCGTTCTGGCGTGATTGAGTTACAAACATCCAAACTTTCACATTATAAATGATTAACGTGCTAGTTACTAAAATCCATGGAATTTGTGACAGTAAATATTATGTCCCAGTTGACAACTCAATCATTTAAGCTGACTTTTTGGTCTTTGACTTTTTTGACATTGACTTAACCATAAATAAAAGAAGACTTTGACTCTTTGACTGTAATGGTATATCTGTGCAGGTAACGACGAGACGGAGTCTTCGTACCTGGTCGGTCGACACGACACGGACGGCTCGTTGCCGAGAGAGTTGTTCAGTAGAGAGATCAGCACGCGCCGCTCTAAGAACCTGGTGGACAAACCGCGCCCGGTGTGAGTGTAATTTAAATACAAATAACACAGAAAAAACCGAAAGCCCTCGTCTCAATTGGTAGGCTCTGGTAGGCTGTGCTTTCTGGCTGTGGGTTCGATTCCGACGCAGAACGAAAATTTGTGTCTATGAAACATACATAGGTGTTTGTGTATGTTCCTACTGCATATACAAGAGGAGGCCTATACTCAACACTGGGTGCAAACGGGCTGCAAACTGAAATAGCTTCACGACTTTAATCCTCAGGCATGGCAGATATCCCCTCAGATCTTTGTCAGGTTTAGGAGTCAGTGCTGCCCGTCCTACCCCTACCACCCTACCCCCTACCGACCTATCAAAGTCAAAATATATTTATTCAATAAAATCACAAGGATTACTTTGATACGTCTTAACTAGGTGACTCTAGGTGCCACTTCCACGCGACCTAAGTATATCCTCATACCGCCCTATCCCCCTAACCCCCTAACCTAACCCCCCTACTCTAACCCCCCTACTCTTAACCCCCCTGCTTAAGTCGTGAAGCTGTATTAACAAAACATATATACATACCATGTTTCTCCCGCAGCATCGTGAGTCAACAAGAGCCGGCTGGGGCGCCCCCCGGCGCCGAGAAGCGCGCGTCGCTGGTGGCCGCGTCGCGCAGCATGCTGGGCCGCGTGCTGGCCGGCGAGCGGCCGCGCCCCCAGCCCCGGGGACGCGCAGCGCCCGCAGAGGTCAGAGCCGGCAGATGTTAAGCCTCATGTGCCTGTAATTACACCGGCGACCACACTCTTCAAACCGAAATACAGCGTTGTTGCTTGGCGGCAGAAAAACGCGTGGTGGTAGTACTCCCCCGGACGAGACACACGCAAAGAGCTCCACTACTATTAGCTTTATAACTGGTGCCCTCTTATTATTATTGGTCGCTGAGTGATCAGAACAAACCTTAGCAGACTGATAAGTCTGTTGAAGAAAGAAAGAAAGAAAAGAGAGAAAATACATTTACACATTAACATTTTTTTTTTTCATTTTTTCTGTTGCGCTCTTCTTTGGCATTCAAGTGATGGCGACAAGTGTCCGGTATGGAGCCGCTGTAACATGGCGCGGAGTATGAATAAAGACTGCCTAGCTATTTAGTTTTAACTTTTTCAATTGAACACTCTACTGTATTAAACTTTCGACTTTTGAAAGCTTAATCAAATATTCCGAAATTGGCCGATTGATTGATTGAATATAATGTTGATAAAAATACCTAATACTTATTTATAAACATCTTGTTCCTAATACGACCTACCTAGGATTTTTAAACGGTATTCGGCAAAACTATGCCTGTGTACACACCAACATATCACTTATTATATACCACTTTACTATTTAATTTAAAACCTCTGCCTGCCTCCATGCTGCTATATCGTCTGCTGGTTTCATCACTTTTTTCCATAACATTATCAATTACGATAGGACATCCCGGCGCCGCCTCAGAAGCTGATGACCCGCAAGGAACTCACAGATCCCTTCGGTTCTGATGAAGAAGACGAGGAGACCAGTCCAGCACAGCCCCCGCCACCCACTGAACCTGGTAAGTCTATAAACGTCTAGAAATAATAGAGGGATTTGTGACGTAACTGTATTGTTTGCATACATGATCGAGCTTTACAAAGTCAAAGAAATATAACGCTTAATGCAAAGATATAAGAGCGAGTGTACGTGACAGACTGTATCTACGAAGCTAGAATACTCTGGTTTCCTTCTCGATGTTTTCCTTCACCGATTTAGATTCAGATTTTAAGAGTAGTAGAGCTCGCCACCACGCCTTGTTCTGCCGCCAAGCAGCAACGCTGTGTTTCGGTTTGAAGAGTGTGGTCGCCGGTGTAATTACAGGCACATGAGGCTTAACATCTGTATGCCTGAAGTTGATGGACGCAGGGCAGTGCATCGTAGGGCACGTTCCTGTCGTGCGTGCCTTACGAGGTAAGGCTTTGTTATAGATGATGGTTATCACTTAACATCAGGTGGGCCATCTCCTTGTTCCATCAGATAGTTGTATAAAAAAAACACTGCATACATATTTCATCGGTCGTCGGGGTTGGGAAAGGACATAGAGTAAAAGGACCATAGGTTCTTTTTAATCGCGAGTAACACCGCGGGGCGCAGCTGGTATTTTATTATTCTAACATTTAATGTAAGTATATAATGTATTAAATATATCAGTTATCTAGTACCCATAACACAAGCTTTGAATAGCTTACTTTGGGGCTAGATAGTGCTGTGTGGATTGTCCAGCATTATTTATTTATTTATTTATTTACAGTGAAACACGAGCAAACCCTGTTCTCTGCAGACACGGCGTTCACTGATCCCCTGACGTCACTCCTAAACGAGCCCAAGAAGGAACCAGTTAACGTCCTACAGATAAAAGAGAAATCGGAGACGTATGAAAACGGAATACAGAACGAGATCACAACAAATACGCAATCGGAATCAAATACATTAGGAAATCATTTAAATGCGATTTCGAATCGGTCAAATATTTTTGAAAATCAGTCACATACGTTCGGAAATGGACCACAAACGTTTGAGAACGGGACAAATTCGACCGGAAACGAAATTAAAGCTAGCACGCCAGAGCTACCCAAACCGACACCGGTAAGTTTTTATATATATATTTTGGAGTTATGTTGTGGCTGTCGATTTTTAATGCTGTTTTAGTGTGTGAGTTTCATCAAAATTGGTACATTGATCATACTTTTTGCTGATGAACGCACGGCAGTGCATTTTGGAGCACGTTACTGCGTAAACGCGTCAATGCTTTGTTATACGTGATGGTTACCACTTAACATCAGGTGGGCCATCTGCTTGTCACTCAGATAATAATTCATTCAATGACTGTGGTCCATATTTTCGTGTTGACACTTTAACAATTGAAAAGCAATCTGGCGATTGTAGGAAGGTTTTAGAATTTTAGATTATAATATGTTGTTAGAAATATATCAACATCAACTATATCTTATTATTTCCTTTTCATTACCGCTGCGAAAAAAACATGGCTTTGTGTGACGTCATCGCTTCTCATTGGACCGATGCTATAACAAACGCTTATTGGATCAAACGCTTCGCCCTGATTGGTCGAATCCTCCATTGGTTGAAACACCGCTTGGCTATTCGACGTCATCCTATCTTGTTGAAACCCTGATGCGTCATTGGTCGAAATCTGTCGCGTCATATTCCCGCCTCATTATTGGTCAAATAGCAATTGCTATCTCGTCATGACGAGCTGAAGGAGAGAGCGAGACAGCTGCTAGAGGCGACCAAGCGCGAGGCGAGAGAGAAAGAGAGGAGTAGAAGACAGAAAGAGGAGGTTGAGAGAGAAAATAATGGAGATATTATTCCTAAGAAGGTATGTTTTTGACTATCATATTTTTAGTGAATTCTGGTACGAGATATTTTAATTTTCAATAACGCTAAACATAATAATTAACTCGCCTTTAGTTGATTATTTAATATTATGTTTTAGCTTACGCCAGCGGTTGCGCTTGAATAAAAAAGTAACGTAACCCTGAATAAAAAGTATAAAGTACTTCGTATAAGTACGTACTAAGTATTAGTTACTATTCCAGTTCGGAAACTATATCTATTTCAAGTTTCATCCAGATAAAAACAAACAACTCATTTTCTACTAGATTTCAAAAATTTGTAGTTTTCATTATCTCTATTAATATTGTAGTAAAAATAACATTAATAATTGTTCAAAATAAGATATGTCCGTTATTTAAGACGTTAAAAAAGACTTTTTTGTTATGTAATTAAACATTTTTATTGAAAAGTTAAAAGTATTCCATATGTTTTTTAAAACAATGTCTTTCACAAAATGATTTGAAGATCATTATTTTAAAATATTTAAACCCATTTTCAGCCTATGACAGAGGAAGAGAGACAGGTTATGCTACGGGAGAGAGCGAGAAAGCTAATCGCCGACGCCAGAGCGGGTATAGTCAGGTATGTTGTTTTTTTAATGTTGTATAAAATTAATGTCAAATTCAGTAGATACATAGGATAAGAGGGTCAATCTTTAAGGGTCCGGCGACAGCGGCTCGCAATTTCGAGGTGCGATTGGCTATTATTTCATTTCGGGGAGGTTGTTTGAAAGAATAAATAAATAATAAATAAATAAATAAATAAATAATGCTGGACAATCCACACAGCACTATCTAGCCCCAAAGTAAGCTACTTAAAGCTTGTGTTATGGGTACTAGATAACTGATATATTTAATACATTATATACTTACATAGATAGATATTTTTTATTATACATAGAAAACACCCAGACCATCGGAACAAATTTCTGCAGATCATACACAAATTTGTTCCAAGGCAGGAATCGAACCCGCAACCTCTTGCGTCGCAGGCAGGCTCTCGCCCGCTGCGCCACAGAGGTCGTCAACTCTAAACAACTCAATAACTCTAAATTGACACGCATAAATACTGTTCGAACACAAATAATATAAGGAAAATGTGCTTGAGTCAGAAATCATTTTGGTATTAGGTAAACGTAAGACCAAACATACTAATACCAAAATGATTTCTGATTCGGGCATGTTTCCCTTATATTATTGTATTATTTGTGTTCGAACAGTATTTATGCGTGTCACTTTAGAGTTATTCTTTCAAACAACCTCCCCGAAATGAAATAATAGCCAATCGCACCTCGAAATTGCGAGCCGCTGTCGCCGGAGCCTTAACCACAAAGCCCTTGAAAATTACAATGACAATAATAGGGACTAATGTAAGGGCTACAAGTTATCCTCTTCTTAAAAGGTTATAAAAAGATCACTCCCAAAAACTTAAACTAGAACTTTGAACATATTTTTTTTTATTATAGGTAATAAATTGGAAAGTAATATAAGTCATATTTTTATATTTTATTCACATAAGATTGGAAACTTGCGGTAGTGGTAACAGTAGGGAGGTCGGCCGTTACCGGAGATTATGACAACTAGCTCGGTAATCGTGTGTTTATGTCGATAGATACATCTGTTGATACTGTAAATTAATAATCTATACTCAACGAAACTGCAAAAAAGCTGATATTGGTGCCAATTGTGTTCTTTAATTTTTCTAACTTAACCTAATTTGACAGCACTAATAGTAGTGCCATCCGTTTCTAAAAGCAACAACAAGGACGGATATAATTTTAGAGCTGTCAGATTAGGTTTGTTTAGGATAATGCAACAACATAATCGAGACCAATTGCATGGTATAATATTTCATTTAATACATTTCATACTGAGCATGTTATTTTGTAAAATTACATTTGTCTATTATTCTGTGATATAACTCGTAAGTTTTGTTTTTAATTTAACCAATGTGTTATCTAAACTAATATTATAAAGAGGAAAGGTTTGATTGTTTGTTTGTTTGTTTGTTTGTTTGTTTGTTTGCATTGAATAGGCTCCGAAACTACTTGACCGATTTGAAAAATTCTTTCACCATTGGGAAGCTACACTATCCCCGGTGAACATAGGCTATATTACATTTTCAAAAAAAATTGGGATCCTTACTAAAATTCAAATAATGTAACCCAAGGTGTAAAAAAATTCGTAAAATATTCTTTACATCGCGTGCACTGCGAAAACTATTGATGATAGAATAAAATAATGTTCTACAACTTTGCAGAACACATCATTATTTACAAAAAGTGTCGCGACAGTATATGTCTAACTCTTATAGTTATGCCACAATAAGTGTTTTTTTTTATTTTAAAATTTTAATTGAAATGCCGCCCCTATAAGAGGCTCTTTATTTGTATCTTGGTATTAATCCTTATCAAAATAAATTACTTCATATTCAAAACTGCTTTAATACCTTTATAAAACTTTTTAAATTATTCAGTTCGGACATTCCATTCGAAAGATATCACAAGTTTAAAAATGTAAGTATTAGAAAAAGGTCGCGTGGTAGCCACTCACCGTGTGCATGTCTCCAGCTTCCTCATATTGAAAATGTAATTTCTATAAATGCCAATATTTAAAGCATAATTAGTACACTCATAGATTTGAATCACTTCAAATATTTGGAACAGAAACACTTCAAATATTTGGTACCTCGCTAATTCGTTTGGTACTAAATCTGGAGACTTAAAGCAACCTGCTAGCTCCAGCCATTCCAGAGAACGAGCATATGCTTTTTCACGTATCGTTACTCCAGCTTACACGTTGATGAAGTCTTATAACTCGAAGAGTTTCCTAGCTACAGACCTGAAATTTTTGGTACCAGGTGTACTAAATAGGTACTAAATCCTTGCGTTTACTATATATCTCTATCATTAGCCGTTTGCCCACACTGACTGAGGCAGCTGGAGACATGTTACTCCAGCTTACACACTATTATAAGCTTATAGCATCGTTGTTTATTTGGCAGCTAAATTATGATTCAAATCTATGAGTGTACTAATTATGCTTTAAATATTGACATTTATAGAAATTACATTTTCAATATGAGGAAGCTGGAGACATGCACACCACTCACCCTGCTTGGCGAGCTAGGCAGCACCTTAGGGTAGGGGCCGCACGGGTCGGGGGAGGAGCTTTAGTGAGGCAGCGAGCCTGGCCTCGGCTGGCGGATCCTTGGTCGCAGGAAGGATCCGCCGGCTTGGATTGGAGGTGGCGCTGCACAAGACCGAGGCCGTATTTTTCAACGGGCCTCGGCAGCGCATCCCCAGTGACGCCCACATTATGGTGGAGGGCGTCAGGGTCGAGGTGAAGGCCCAGATGAAATATCTGGGCCTGGTGCTTGACAGCAGGTGGCGCTTCGGCCCGCATTTCAGCGGGCTGTCAAAGCGCCTTCTTAAGGTTGCGGGAGCGCTTTCCTGGCTCCTCCCAAATTTGGGCGGCAGCTATATGCCGGCATCTTCAAGAGCATGGCCCTTTACGGGGCCCCTATCTGCGCGGACTCCCTTCAATGAAGGGAGAACGCCGCCGCACTCCGGAGCCCCCAAAGGGCCATCGCGCAGCGGGTCGCAAGAGCCTACCGCTCGGTGGGCTTTGCAGCAGCCTGCGCTCTGGCGGGCACCCCTCCTTGGGAACTCGAGGCGTGGGTGCTCGCCAGAGTATAAGAGTGGACGGCGAGGCGTAGGGCGCTCGGAGAGCGCCCCGCCTCGGAGGAGCGGGAAGCTGTCCAGCGGGAGGCGAAGGATGCCATCGTCCAGCACTGGAAGGTGGACCTCGCCTCCGCCGCGTTTGGCCACCGAACCTTGGAGGCACTCGGGCCAGTCCTGCAGGACTGGCTCGACCGGCCTCACGGCTTTTCATCATTCCGTCTGGTGCAGGTGCTATCCGGGCATGGATGCTTTGGGTCGTACCTGCACCGGATCGGAATGGAGGGTGCCCCGTCCTGCCACCATTGTGGCGCGGTGGAAGACACGGCACAGCACACCCTCGAGGTGTGCCCGTCGTGGGCCAAACCGCGCCGCGACTTGGTGGCGGTAGTTGGGCCAGACCTGTCGCTCCCCAGCGTGGTGAACTCCACGCTGAGGGACGCGACAGGCTGGGCAGCGGTCGCCTCCTTCTGTGAGGACGTAATGTCCCAGAAGGAGGCAGCAGAGCGCGCGCGGGAGGCTGACCCTCAGGCGCCGCTCTGCAGGCGGAGGAGGGGTAGGAGAAGACGTCTTCCCTCCCCTCAAGGTGATGAATAGCGGAAGATAGGCGTGGAGGCGCCATCTCTCGCATTGCACTATTCGCCACCTCCGTCGAGCGGGAATGATCGTGGTCGTTCCCGGGCCTCTCCCTCCAGGAGGGGCGTGTAGGCCCCGCTGTCAAGGCGGGCGGTCGTTGGCGGGGAACTGGACGAAAAGGCTCTGCCAGTTTCCCAGTTCCCCTCCATGGTGACGACGCGGGAGTGCCACTGGGTCGTTCAGTGGGTATACCGGCGCTCACAGGCCGGGGAGTCCCACATATCCCCCCCATCCTCCAATGAGGGGGAAATGCGTAACGTATTATTCAAGCGAAAAAAAAAAAAGGGGCCGTACGGGTGGGGAGTCAATGTCAAGAAATGAAGTCGGCTCCCCTACGCAACGGTAAAAATTTAAGTAATAAAAATAAAAGTTCATTAAAATAATAATGTTCAAATTTTCTTTATACTTTTCTTTTTTAGTAACCTAACGCAAATAGAAGGGTTTATGTGTGTGTATTATAATTTTGAAATTATTGTTAAATACCCGTGCGAAGCCGGGGCGGGCCGCTAGTTATTAATAAACATGTCTATTCTTCCTATTTTATGTGATGATATGTACTTAATAAAAGTATAGTATAGCGACGACCTCAGTGGCGCATCGGGCAAGAATCCGCCTGCGACGCAAGAGGTTGCGGGTTCGATTCCCGCCTGGGAACAAATTTGTGTACGATCTGCAGAAATTTGTTCCGTTGGTCTGATTGTTTATGCATAGTAAAAATATCTATCTATGTAAGTATATAATGTATTAAATATATCAGTCATCTAGTACCCATAACACAAGCTTTGAGTGTCTTACTTTGGGGCTGGATGGTGCTGTGTGGATTGTCCAGCATTATTTATTGATTATTTATTATTGTAAGTTGGTGGCACTGTAACATGTTGTACAATGTATCTGCTTTATTTGCTTTCAGCCCCACATCGCCAATGTCGCCGTCTCGCGGCGCGCGGCCGACGGTCGAAATCATCAGCAAGCATTCCGTTATGGAGGAAATCGCAGCAGGTAATCTATACAGGGTGTCCCAGAACTCAACGTCAAGCCGAAACGGGGCGACAGGATTTATTGTAAACATCATGAAAAAATCAGAAAAAAATCTAACCCATGCATTTTGAAAATTATGGGCATATAAAAATCTAAAAATTTGGTAGGTAATTCTGTAACCATTTCTCGGTTATTGTGTTTTTTTTTATTTTTTGTTCATTTAAACTTTGGAACAACTAAATGGAATATATTTTTTAATATTTATAAAAATCACAGTCAAAAAAAATTTTTTTACTTTAATTTCAATTTTTTTTCTGATTTTTCTTATGATGTTTACAATCAATCCTGTCGCCCCGTTTCGGCTTGACGTTGAGTTCTGGGACACCCTGTATACATAAACAAGTGTTTTTACAAAAAGTGGTGGTACTTCCCTGGACGAGCCATACACAAAGAGGTTTATTACTTTTTCTTTAGTTTTCTCTTTGTTCAGGCCAACGTCTTCTCAAATAGCGATAGCAACTCACCTCAAGACGCAGTGTACTCAAGTGGGCGTTATTAGGTTTAATAATATAAAAGACTACACTAGTCGATGAACATTGAGCCTACTTCAATATACCTATCTCACTCGGATAATTACTTTTAAGGATTATAAAAAAACCTTTATTTATTTATTTGTTTAAGGAAGACTAACAGCACACCATACATATAAATCAAGAATACTATATAAAACAAAAGGCATAAAACAATATACAATATACATATATAAAACATAAAACAAAATAAGTCTCCACATATAGATATAGAATAAATGCTTATTTGAGCACAGAAAAATCGGGTGAAAGCTACATACACACAGAAAAAAAAAATACAAATTTTAGAAAGCTATATGATGTTAATGATAATTATGAAACAATATATAGTAAAATAATAAAAACATATACATAAATCTAATCAGCCGAAGAATTGCGAACTCATTATGCGCCTCATCCGCGCTATGCTACAGCCGAATAAGTCAACATTGACACTATACTTTTTATGTTTTATATTACATTCACTACATACTATTAATAGTTATTTAATTTAAATAAATTATTAACAGCGGGCGGTGTTGAACAACTAGACGCGTTGCTGTCTCGCGACGGATCGACGCCGAACTCCAGGAAATCTCTCAGCCCGGAAAGATCTGGTGAGTTTTTTTTTTTTTTTATACAACTAGTTGATGGAACAAGCAGATGACCCACCTGATGTTAAGTGGTAACCATCACCTATAAACAAAACATTGCCCCGTAGGTCACGCACAATAGGAACGTGCCCTACGATGCACTGCCCTGCGTCCATCAACTTGAGGCATACAGATGTTAAGCCTCATGTGCCTGTAATTACACCGGCGACCACACTCTTCAAACCGAAACACAGCGTTGCTGCTTGGCGGCAGAAAAAGGCGTGGTGGCGAGTTTCTTGAATTCACGCTTATTGTGCCCTAAATCCAAAGACTTAAGGGTTGTAAGTGTCCCCCCCGGACACAACATATTTTCGCATGATGTTTACAATCAATCCTGTTGCCCCGTTTCGGCTTGACGTTGAGTTCTTTGACACCCTGTATAACCAATGAGTGTAGATAAGTAAAATCGCAATCGGTTTAGTTGTTGTCAATGGCATTACAACTTTTAGCTTTTAAAAAAAATTGACTAAGCAAGTTTTCACACTTAATAATGAGACTTTATTTTTTGCTAATTTTTATGTTTGAAAACTTGCTTGGGTCAAAATTTTAATTTTGCTAGTATTTTCAATCAATAAATCAATTTCTCTCTCTCTCTCGCGTTACCGCACGCGTTGCCTTTCGCGCATTGCCCATGTCGCCGCCCATGCCATTGCACATTTAAGCTAAGTGGTAAGGCGTTGACAGCACCTAATTTACCTCTCGCTCGCACGATTCGACATTTTGAAAGATATAAAATCACTAAACTAAATTTTGAAAAATCGCAAACTTCCATTTTGTGTGCAATCACATTGCACACAGTTATGTAAAAATTTGAATTTGATTGATGCAAGTTTTCCTACTCAAAAATTTGCTTATGTACGAAAACTAGAAAAGCTAATTTTTAAGTAGGAAAACATGTATCGATCAAAATGAATTTTTTACTAAACTGTTCGCCATGTGATTGCACACAAAATGGCTGTTTGCGATTTTTCGAAAATGGGAGTAGTGATTTTATATCCGCCAACAAGTCAAAACGTGCGAGCGAGAGTCACATTAGCTCTTGTCTTCACCTTAACGACGATAACGACGGCGGGTCAGCGACCGTTATACCAATATTTATAATTAATAGTAACAATATGTGCAGACAGTCGCAACAGTGAGGACTCTAAGAGCGTGAAGAGTGTCGGAAGCGCTGAGGGGCGCTTCACTCTGCAGTCCTTCTGCGCTCTCGTGGACCGACTCACGCCGGACAAGGAGAACGTCGACGAGAACGAGGCGAGTAAAACACAACACTACATTATATTATACAGGGTGTCCGAAAGGTCGATGCAAAGCCGTGAGGGGGTAGGTCACCTCGTTACGCATCTATTCAGGCAGGTTTATTTTAAAAAGAAATTAAAATTTTTGATTAATGCTTCATTATTAAACACCTCCCATTTAGTCAGTTATCGGGATACAGATGATTGTTTTAGTTTTTATCGATTGAATACGCAGTATGCTAGGACGCAAACAAATTGTTAGGCACTAGTAACTGTCTGTTTGAACACTATAAAGGAATAAGCATATGATTTTGGTAAATTTTTCAAAAATCATGGATATTATGATAACTCGGAATTCGTCGACATTGGACTAAGGTAATCTAGCCTGAATAGATGCGCAACGAGGTGACCTACCCCCCCCCCCCCCCTCACGGCTTTGCATCGACCTTCCGGACACCCTGTATGATACTAGCTACGACCTGCGGTTACACACACGTAGTTTTACGTCCCGGTATTCCCACGGGACGAAAAGTATCATATGTGCTATTTCAGACTATAATCTTTGAAACCGCAGGGCGCTACTAGTACTCAATAAAATCTCAAGGTAGGGGAAGCAGGGGTAGTGGCGAACGTGTCGGGTAATACCGCTTACTCCAAAAACTTATTAAATAAGGTGCCTTAAAACAGCGGGCACGCTGCAGCGCAGGGGTTGTGACGCTCGAGCAGACAGAGTCACTAAACCTTAAAACTAACATAACACAAATGAAAAACCAAATAGAGCATTCTTCTCTCAGGTGATGGGCATTCCCCCATCTTCCTCTAGTAGTAGTTTAAGACGTTTCAAATCACTTTGAACCGTCTTACACCTTACCTTCGTCAAATCGACGAGTACACAACAGAAATATTGCTGTCTCTTCGGCGCATGCGCCGATCTTAGCATCGCCGTTTGCCAACTCAGTGCTCACCGAGGTCTCTCATGAAGCGGCGGAGTCTGGTTCGTAATTACTTTAATTCTCGATATATTACGAAAATCGTCGTTTCGACGATAGGATAGCTAGAAGGAATTAGGCAGTTTAGGTGGTACATCTCATTTGATCTTTAAAACCGAGTCTCGTAAAATATGGTATAAAATAAAAATTACTATAGCAAAACATTACTTTATTGTTTTATTTACTAAAATAATACTTGGATTATGTATTTCACTAATAAAAATAACGGAACATTTATAATTAGATAAATTAATAAGGGCTAAAAATTGCTCGTCGAATCGACGTATGGTTAGGTTTAAAGGATTATATGCGAAGGTTACGTGTCTAGGGTAGCTAGGTAACTCCAGTTGCCAGTTCTAGAAGTTGAATAAAACTTTTCCTTTTTCTGTTAGATTACTTAATGTATTATATAGCTTCAATAATGTAGGTATTTTATAACATTGCGCTTCGCTTCAACCTTCATTATGCGAACCGCTAAGGAATGGAACTCGTTACCGTCGTCTGTCTTTCCTGACCATTATAACATGAGTCTCTTCAAGGCAAGAGTGAATAGGTGTCTTCTAGACCGTTCTGCTCCACCGTAGGCTACATCGTCGCTTAACATCAGGTGAGATTGTAGTCAAAGGACGGTCTATTCAGTTTAAAAAAAAAAAAAAAAAACGAGGATCATACAAAAGAGCGATAGATACCAAGCCGAGTTTGTTGCCTGTTCTTCTCGGTGTTGGTCGCGTGGAACTGGCACTAGAGTCACCTAGTTTTAAGACGGTTCAAGATGGTCCTTGTGATTTTATTGAATAAACATATTTTGACTTTGACTTTGAATAATTCCAGAAGCTGGAGTCCGGTTCGTACATCTCGAGCGAGGTGGCGGCGCTGGAGCGCGAGCAGCGCGCGGTGGACCAGCGCGCCGCCGCGCTCGAGAAGCAGCTGCGCGCCGTCATGGAGGCCGGGGACAGCTGCGAGGTACCCACTGCATTATCTACTTATTCTATAATTATATTATTATTATTAGCCTTCCGATCGTAAGGTCGCAGGTTCGAATCCGGTCGTGCACCAATAATGCTGGAATAATAAATAAATAATGCTGGAAAATCCACACAGCACCATCTAGCCCCAAAGTAAGCTACTCAAAGCTTGTGTTATGGGTACTAGATGACTGATATATTTAATACATTATATACTTACATAGATAGATATTTTTTATTATACATAAACACCCAGACCAACGGATCAAATTTCTGCAGATCGTACACAAATTTGTTCCGAGGCGGGAATCGAACCCGCAACCTCTAGCGTCGCAGGCGGACTCTCGCCCGCTGCGCCACTGAGGTCGACAATATCTAAATCCAATCCAATGGATTATTCTATCGAAAAATTTATGTGCGCAATGCCAGTGCTCTTAAACGGTGAAGGAAAACATCGTGAGGAAACCAGTTAGTATTCTAACAGCGGCGATGGGCTTGCAAACTGTCACGTATGGAATACTAACTACTGCAAAATGTGGGTATGTGCCAAATACTACTGCCCTGCGTCCATCAACTTGAGGCATACAGATGTTAAGCCTCATGTGCCTGTAATTACACCGGCGACCACACTCTTCAAACCGAAACACAGCGTCGCTGCTTGGCGGCAGAACAAGGCGTGGTATACGACAACTAGTATTAAATATTTGATAAAATATAAATTTTATTTGTAGAAAAAATGGCGAAGAATATTTTTATCCTGTGTTCAAGCTCCGTGTTGTCCGGTATTTTAATGATTCTATTTAAATTCACTGTAATATGTACCAGTATTAAAGCTTCTGTATTTATAATAAGCTAGCCTATGTTTCATTCTTTTATTATTAGTTTGTATTTAGATAAATAATAATAAGAGATATAATTTTCTATTGTAAACATACTTTGGGTTGTTGCTAAATACTCATAGTATTCACTAAAGTTAAAAAAATAGTTGAATTTAGTTAAATTATTTACTGACAAAATACACGTGAAACAATTAGCTATCTGCAGCCTGTAGCAAACGATCTATAGATAGTTCAACTGATCCATAGTCAATTGGAAGCGAGACGCTGCTAGCTTTTAGTACATAATTGAAAATGATAAATATTTTATTGGCAAGTAAAGGCAATGTAAAGGTTCGCTTACACTGGTAATTTTTGGGCAATAATTGCTCGGCAACTTTCTAGGGTAATTGATGGAGCAATTAGAAGCAATATTGCCAAAATTTACTTTTAGTATATTTTATCTAAAAAACTTTATTTATTGTCATATAAAACAACATATATAAAACAACACTAAATAGTGTAACTTTATTTAGTGTTGTTTTATATATGTTGTCTTGACATGTCCTCTATTTTATTTTAGTTGTATTTTATTCCGCACACAAATGTATTTTGTTATATTGGAAATAAATGAATATGAATATGAACAATTGCCGCATTTTTTCGATATTGCTGCATTAACCACTAATTATTTCAGATTGATTTATTCGTCATTCGTAATGCCGAGCTATTATTGCTCAAAAAATTGCCCGTGTAAACGCACCTTAATATAATAACAAAAGTATACTAGGGTGTATGTGTTACATGAGTTATATTTTGTATTTAATCAACAGGAAGAGGCCCACCTGATGTCGCAGTGGTTCAACCTGGTTAATAAGAAGAATGCGTTGCTTCGCCGGCAGATGCAACTTAACATACTGTAAGTAGCATACATAGTGGTTTAAAAATCGTTTTTTAGCAAGTAGGTAAAAGTTGAGTCTGTTAGATTCTCAGACAAAGCAACTAATAAAAAAACCTTTAAATATAACTTATGTCCAACAGTGGATTGCCAGGTTAATGATATCTATGTAAGTTTATTCTTACTAATGTTATAAACGCGTAAGTTTGTTAGTATGAACGGATGGATGTATGTTTATTACTCTTTCACGCCGGAACGGCTAAACGGATCTTTATGAAACTTAGCATAGAGATAGATTATAGTCTGGAATAGCACATAGGCTACTTTTATCCCTTGAGAATACCGGGATTTAAATCTGCGCGGGTGAAACCGCGGGACGCAACTAGTAAATAATGACGACCTCAGTGGCGCAGCAGGCGAGACTCCGCCTGCGACGCAAGAGGTTGCGGGTTCGGTTCCCGCCTCGGAACAAATTTGTGTACGATCTGCAGAAATTTGTTCTGTTGGTCTAGTTGTTTTCTATTTACATTAAAAAAATATCTATGTAACACCCGAATACTCAAACGTAACTCAGAGTTGAGCACGTCTCAAGTCGTGGTTTTTTGACAGTTTTTAATGAAATTTCGTCAAAAACTCGTCACATGAACGTTTGAGTAGTCTGCCGTAAGTATATTATAATGTATTAAATATATCTTCAGGAACTACATGACCTCATTCCACCATCTCCATTCCACTACAGGACAAATAGACGTACGGCTCAATACCATCCATTTCTAGTTAGCATACCACCAATTCGCACAAAGCGCTTCGCTTCAACCTTCATTATGCGAACCGCTAAGGAGTGGAACTCGTTACCGGCGTCTGTCTTTCCTGACCATTATAACATGAGTCTCTTCAAGGCAAGAGTGAATAGGTGTCTTCTAGACCGTTCTGCTCCACCGTAGGCTACATCGTCGCTTAACATCAGGTGAGATTGTAATCAAAGGACGGTCTATTCAGTTTAAAAAAAAAAATATCAGTTATCTAGTACCCATAACCCAAGCTTTGAGTAGCTTACTTTGGGGCTAGACGGTGCTGTGTGGGTTGTCCAGCATTATTTATTTATTATAATAAAAATGTGGGTATGTGCCAAATGTAACGTTTGGACGTACCTCTGACTAACCCCCCTTAGACATCCTCAAAGAATCTTGAATACTGAGAGATCTGAAGGGATATTTATTTATTTATTTATTTAGAATCTCCAACATCGTGTACATCAATTACATTCAATCAAATTAAAAATAAAGATAGTGAACCATGCTAAATGTTACAATAATTACAGGAGATAGACAGCGTGCAAATAAAAATTTTGAGCGAGAGCGAGTTCAAAATAAACTGAAACTGAAACTGAAACAGCTTCACGACTTTGATCCCCAGGCACGGTAGATATCCCTTCAGATCTCCCAGTACCAAGTAGGTATTAATTCAAGATTCTTTGAGGATGTCTAAGGGGGGTAGTCAGAGGTACGTCCAAACATTACATTTGGCACATACCCACATTTTGCAGTAGTTAGTATTCCATACGTGACAGGTTGCAAGCCCATCGCCGCTGTTAGAATACTAACTGGTTTCCTCACGATGTTTTCCTTCACCGTTTAAGAGCACTGGCATTGCGCACATAAATTAAAATAAAATTCTAAAATCACAGTAAAGCTACAATAAAATGTCATATAATACTAATAATATGTACATAAACTGTAATGTATGTATGTATGTACATAAACTAAACCATGTGTAAGCAATAAAATATTGAATTGAGTTGAATATCTACCGTGCCTGGGGATCAAAGTCGTGAAGCTGTTTCAGTTTTTTTTTATAATAATGTGCGTATTTGCAGCGAGCAGGAGGAGGACCTGAGCCGTCGCTGCGAGCTGCTGGCGCGGGAGCTGCGGCTCTCGCTGGCCGTCGACGAGTGGCGGAAGGCGCCCGGACAGAAGCGCAGGGAGCGGCTGCTGCTGCAGGTAACTACCAGCCGCAGGAAGGGGACCTGAGCCGTCGCTGCGAGCTGCTGGCGCGGGAGCTGCGGCTCTCGCTGGCCGTCGACGAGTGGCGGAAGGCGCCCGGACAGAAGCGCAGGGAGCGGCTGCTGCTGCAGGTAACTACCAGCCGCAGGAAGGGGACCTGAGCCGTCGCTGCGAGCTGCTGGCGCGGGAGCTGCGGCTCTCGCTGGCCGTCGACGAGTGGCGGAAGGCGCCCGGACAGAAGCGCAGGGAGCGGCTGCTGCTGCAGGTAACTACCAGCCGCAGGAAGGGGACCTGAGCCGTCGCTGCGAGCTGCTGGCGCGGGAGCTGCGGCTCTCGCTGGCCGTCGACGAGTGGCGGAAGGCGCCCGGACAGAAGCGCAGGGAGCGGCTGCTGCTGCAGGTAACTACCAGCCGCAGGAAGGGGACCTGAGCCGTCGCTGCGAGCTGCTGGCGCGGGAGCTGCGGCTCTCGCTGGCCGTCGACGAGTGGCGGAAGGCGCCCGGACAGAAGCGCAGGGAGCGGCTGCTGCTGCAGGTAACTACCAGCCGCAGGAAGGGGACCTGAGCCGTCGCTGCGAGCTGCTGGCGCGGGAGCTGCGGCTCTCGCTGGCCGTCGACGAGTGGCGGAAGGCGCCCGGACAGAAGCGCAGGGAGCGGCTGCTGCTGCAGGTAACTACCAGCCGCAGGAAGGGGACCTGAGCCGTCGCTGCGAGCTGCTGGCGCGGGAGCTGCGGCTCTCGCTGGCCGTCGACGAGTGGCGGAAGGCGCCCGGACAGAAGCGCAGGGAGCGGCTGCTGCTGCAGGTAACTACCAGCCGCAGGAAGGGGACCTGAGCCGTCGCTGCGAGCTGCTGGCGCGGGAGCTGCGGCTCTCGCTGGCCGTCGACGAGTGGCGGAAGGCGCCCGGACAGAAGCGCAGGGAGCGGCTGCTGCTGCAGGTAACTACCAGCCGCAGGAAGGGGACCTGAGCCGTCGCTGCGAGCTGCTGGCGCGGGAGCTGCGGCTCTCGCTGGCCGTCGACGAGTGGCGGAAGGCGCCCGGACAGAAGCGCAGGGAGCGGCTGCTGCTGCAGGTAACTACCAGCCGCAGGAAGGGGACCTGAGCCGTCGCTGCGAGCTGCTGGCGCGGGAGCTGCGGCTCTCGCTGGCCGTCGACGAGTGGCGGAAGGCGCCCGGACAGAAGCGCAGGGAGCGGCTGCTGCTGCAGGTAACTACCAGCCGCAGGAAGGGGACCTGAGCCGTCGCTGCGAGCTGCTGGCGCGGGAGCTGCGGCTCTCGCTGGCCGTCGACGAGTGGCGGAAGGCGCCCGGACAGAAGCGCAGGGAGCGGCTGCTGCTGCAGGTAACTACCAGCCGCAGGAAGGGGACCTGAGCCGTCGCTGCGAGCTGCTGGCGCGGGAGCTGCGGCTCTCGCTGGCCGTCGACGAGTGGCGGAAGGCGCCCGGACAGAAGCGCAGGGAGCGGCTGCTGCTGCAGGTAACTACCAGCCGCAGGAAGGGGACCTGAGCCGTCGCTGCGAGCTGCTGGCGCGGGAGCTGCGGCTCTCGCTGGCCGTCGACGAGTGGCGGAAGGCGCCCGGACAGAAGCGCAGGGAGCGGCTGCTGCTGCAGGTAACTACCAGCCGCAGGAAGGGGACCTGAGCCGTCGCTGCGAGCTGCTGGCGCGGGAGCTGCGGCTCTCGCTGGCCGTCGACGAGTGGCGGAAGGCGCCCGGACAGAAGCGCAGGGAGCGGCTGCTGCTGCAGGTAACTACCAGCCGCAGGAAGGGGACCTGAGCCGTCGCTGCGAGCTGCTGGCGCGGGAGCTGCGGCTCTCGCTGGCCGTCGACGAGTGGCGGAAGGCGCCCGGACAGAAGCGCAGGGAGCGGCTGCTGCTGCAGGTAACTACCAGCCGCAGGAAGGGGACCTGAGCCGTCGCTGCGAGCTGCTGGCGCGGGAGCTGCGGCTCTCGCTGGCCGTCGACGAGTGGCGGAAGGCGCCCGGACAGAAGCGCAGGGAGCGGCTGCTGCTGCAGGTAACTACCAGCCGCAGGAAGGGGACCTGAGCCGTCGCTGCGAGCTGCTGGCGCGGGAGCTGCGGCTCTCGCTGGCCGTCGACGAGTGGCGGAAGGCGCCCGGACAGAAGCGCAGGGAGCGGCTGCTGCTGCAGGTAACTACCAGCCGCAGGAAGGGGACCTGAGCCGTCGCTGCGAGCTGCTGGCGCGGGAGCTGCGGCTCTCGCTGGCCGTCGACGAGTGGCGGAAGGCGCCCGGACAGAAGCGCAGGGAGCGGCTGCTGCTGCAGGTAACTACCAGCCGCAGGAAGGGGACCTGAGCCGTCGCTGCGAGCTGCTGGCGCGGGAGCTGCGGCTCTCGCTGGCCGTCGACGAGTGGCGGAAGGCGCCCGGACAGAAGCGCAGGGAGCGGCTGCTGCTGCAGGTAACTACCAGCCGCAGGAAGGGGACCTGAGCCGTCGCTGCGAGCTGCTGGCGCGGGAGCTGCGGCTCTCGCTGGCCGTCGACGAGTGGCGGAAGGCGCCCGGACAGAAGCGCAGGGAGCGGCTGCTGCTGCAGGTAACTACCAGCCGCAGGAAGGGGACCTGAGCCGTCGCTGCGAGCTGCTGGCGCGGGAGCTGCGGCTCTCGCTGGCCGTCGACGAGTGGCGGAAGGCGCCCGGACAGAAGCGCAGGGAGCGGCTGCTGCTGCAGGTAACTACCAGCCGCAGGAAGGGGACCTGAGCCGTCGCTGCGAGCTGCTGGCGCGGGAGCTGCGGCTCTCGCTGGCCGTCGACGAGTGGCGGAAGGCGCCCGGACAGAAGCGCAGGGAGCGGCTGCTGCTGCAGGTAACTACCAGCCGCAGGAAGGGGACCTGAGCCGTCGCTGCGAGCTGCTGGCGCGGGAGCTGCGGCTCTCGCTGGCCGTCGACGAGTGGCGGAAGGCGCCCGGACAGAAGCGCAGGGAGCGGCTGCTGCTGCAGGTAACTACCAGCCGCAGGAAGGGGACCTGAGCCGTCGCTGCGAGCTGCTGGCGCGGGAGCTGCGGCTCTCGCTGGCCGTCGACGAGTGGCGGAAGGCGCCCGGACAGAAGCGCAGGGAGCGGCTGCTGCTGCAGGTAACTACCAGCCGCAGGAAGGGGACCTGAGCCGTCGCTGCGAGCTGCTGGCGCGGGAGCTGCGGCTCTCGCTGGCCGTCGACGAGTGGCGGAAGGCGCCCGGACAGAAGCGCAGGGAGCGGCTGCTGCTGCAGGTAACTACCAGCCGCAGGAAGGGGACCTGAGCCGTCGCTGCGAGCTGCTGGCGCGGGAGCTGCGGCTCTCGCTGGCCGTCGACGAGTGGCGGAAGGCGCCCGGACAGAAGCGCAGGGAGCGGCTGCTGCTGCAGGTAACTACCAGCCGCAGGAAGGGGACCTGAGCCGTCGCTGCGAGCTGCTGGCGCGGGAGCTGCGGCTCTCGCTGGCCGTCGACGAGTGGCGGAAGGCGCCCGGACAGAAGCGCAGGGAGCGGCTGCTGCTGCAGGTAACTACCAGCCGCAGGAAGGGGACCTGAGCCGTCGCTGCGAGCTGCTGGCGCGGGAGCTGCGGCTCTCGCTGGCCGTCGACGAGTGGCGGAAGGCGCCCGGACAGAAGCGCAGGGAGCGGCTGCTGCTGCAGGTAACTACCAGCCGCAGGAAGGGGACCTGAGCCGTCGCTGCGAGCTGCTGGCGCGGGAGCTGCGGCTCTCGCTGGCCGTCGACGAGTGGCGGAAGGCGCCCGGACAGAAGCGCAGGGAGCGGCTGCTGCTGCAGGTAACTACCAGCCGCAGGAAGGGGACCTGAGCCGTCGCTGCGAGCTGCTGGCGCGGGAGCTGCGGCTCTCGCTGGCCGTCGACGAGTGGCGGAAGGCGCCCGGACAGAAGCGCAGGGAGCGGCTGCTGCTGCAGGTAACTACCAGCCGCAGGAAGGGGACCTGAGCCGTCGCTGCGAGCTGCTGGCGCGGGAGCTGCGGCTCTCGCTGGCCGTCGACGAGTGGCGGAAGGCGCCCGGACAGAAGCGCAGGGAGCGGCTGCTGCTGCAGGTAACTACCAGCCGCAGGAAGGGGACCTGAGCCGTCGCTGCGAGCTGCTGGCGCGGGAGCTGCGGCTCTCGCTGGCCGTCGACGAGTGGCGGAAGGCGCCCGGACAGAAGCGCAGGGAGCGGCTGCTGCTGCAGGTAACTACCAGCCGCAGGAAGGGGACCTGAGCCGTCGCTGCGAGCTGCTGGCGCGGGAGCTGCGGCTCTCGCTGGCCGTCGACGAGTGGCGGAAGGCGCCCGGACAGAAGCGCAGGGAGCGGCTGCTGCTGCAGGTAACTACCAGCCGCAGGAAGGGGACCTGAGCCGTCGCTGCGAGCTGCTGGCGCGGGAGCTGCGGCTCTCGCTGGCCGTCGACGAGTGGCGGAAGGCGCCCGGACAGAAGCGCAGGGAGCGGCTGCTGCTGCAGGTAACTACCAGCCGCAGGAAGGGGACCTGAGCCGTCGCTGCGAGCTGCTGGCGCGGGAGCTGCGGCTCTCGCTGGCCGTCGACGAGTGGCGGAAGGCGCCCGGACAGAAGCGCAGGGAGCGGCTGCTGCTGCAGGTAACTACCAGCCGCAGGAAGGGGACCTGAGCCGTCGCTGCGAGCTGCTGGCGCGGGAGCTGCGGCTCTCGCTGGCCGTCGACGAGTGGCGGAAGGCGCCCGGACAGAAGCGCAGGGAGCGGCTGCTGCTGCAGGTAACTACCAGCCGCAGGAAGGGGACCTGAGCCGTCGCTGCGAGCTGCTGGCGCGGGAGCTGCGGCTCTCGCTGGCCGTCGACGAGTGGCGGAAGGCGCCCGGACAGAAGCGCAGGGAGCGGCTGCTGCTGCAGGTAACTACCAGCCGCAGGAAGGGGACCTGAGCCGTCGCTGCGAGCTGCTGGCGCGGGAGCTGCGGCTCTCGCTGGCCGTCGACGAGTGGCGGAAGGCGCCCGGACAGAAGCGCAGGGAGCGGCTGCTGCTGCAGGTAACTACCAGCCGCAGGAAGGGGACCTGAGCCGTCGCTGCGAGCTGCTGGCGCGGGAGCTGCGGCTCTCGCTGGCCGTCGACGAGTGGCGGAAGGCGCCCGGACAGAAGCGCAGGGAGCGGCTGCTGCTGCAGGTAACTACCAGCCGCAGGAAGGGGACCTGAGTCGTCGCTACCAAGTACTAACACATGAGGCTTAAGGCTCTCCCCCACAGGCGGTTATATCGCACGCGCATATCCTACATCCAAACTAGCGTTATTATCGCAACAGTGTGTAACTTCGTGCGCGTCCTAATACAAAATGTAATATTTCTTTGTAATATATCTGTTTTATTGTGTTAATTTTTCATGCTTTTCATTTTTTATATTTTGGTTTTAATTTTTAGTTTATTTTTTTATTTTCCGTATGTTCCGTTTGTGTGTCCCGTGTATTGGTACTGTCCGTTACAAATAAATGTTTTTTCTTTCTTTCTTTCTTTCAAAACTGGGCTGGAAACAGATAACGCGCCTGTGGGAGAGCCTTTAGCATCAGGCACATCCTTATGCCTCAAGTTGATGGACGCAGGGCAGTGCATCGTAGGGCACGTTCCTATAGTACGTGACTTACGAGGCAATGCTCTGTTATAGGTTGGAAGGTAAGGTGTTTAGGTGTTGCAGGTTATCTTAGTACTGCGCACCTAGTGCTCGGGTATTTGTTTATCCGAATTACCACTATTTTTAAAAAGGTTAAACGGTTAAACGGTGAAGGAAAACATCGTGAGGAAACCAGTTAGTATTCTAACAGCGGCGATGGGCTTGCAACCTGTCACGTATTGATTATGATAATGAATACTAACTATTGCAAAATGTGGGTATGTGCCAAATGTAATGTTTGGACGTACCTCTGACAACCCCCCTTAGGCATCCTCAAAGAATCTAGAGTTAGTACTTGGTACTGAGAGATCTGAAGGGATATCTACCGTGCCTGGGGATCAAAGTCGTGAAGCTGTTTCAGTTTTTTTTTTCAGTTGAAAAAGATTAACGTTGTATATTTATTTCAGGAGTTACTTGCGGCGGTGAACGAGAGGGACAGGCTAGTGCAGGAAATGGACGAGCAAGAGAGAGCGTACGTACCTATTTATAGGGGCACCAAGAAATCCTACTAATATTAAAAACGTAAAAGTTTGTAAATATGGATGGATGGATGTTTGTTACTCTTTCATGCCGGAACGGTTGAACAGATCTGGATGAAACTTGGCAGAGAGATAAATTATAGTATGGAATAACACATAGGCTACTTTTTATCCCGTGGGAATACCGGGTGTTGGCAGATATTTAGCATTTTACCGTATTTAGCTGAAATACATATTTTAGTTCCTAATTAATAACTAGATGTCGCCACAGGAAACATTAGCACGCGCTATGGTTGCGTTTTGAGCAATGAGTGATATCAGCAATCGTATAAATAAATACTTCTGATCACCGGGATTTAAATCTGCACGGGTGAAACCGCGGGGCGCAACTAGTAACTATATAAACCCAGACAGAGAACAAACATCTATGTTCGTCACACAAAATGTTTGTTCTCGGTGGGGATCAAACCCACGACCTACGGCGCAGAAGGCAGAGCTACTACCAACTGAGCTGTGAAGGTTGTAAAATATACATGTACCCTCAAATTTATACAATTCTCTTTGACTATCTTTCGTTTTTACAGGATAGCGGACGACGCCGAAATCGAGCACAATCTATCTCAAGTTGAAATGGACGGCAACAGAAAACAGAACTGTATCATCATGTGAATACAGTCTAGAATAGCACGAAGTTTAGCGTCCATCAAGGCCCGTTTTCTATGAAACGGTTAAATTTGACAAGTCCATTAGGTTTTATTTGTGGATATAAAATAGACGCTTAGTTTCATGCACTTGATAATTTTTAGGCATTTGTAATTAACCAGCCGCTGACTATCCCTTTACATGATCTCAAGGATTATAAACAGACATCTGCGGAGGTGTCTACCGTGCGGGGACAGTCGTAAGCCTTATTTTATTTGAACAAAGTATATAAAGGCCTTTGTAAATCTTGTAGATGATTGAAACAATGGCAATTGTACACTCATGCCCTTACGGGACGCTGTATTAAATATGACAGGAGTAAGGTTGCCTAAATGTTTTAGCAAAATGTTATTGGAATGTATCCTCACTTAAATCAATTGAAAAGTTTTTCAAAACATTTGTGACGTCATAATACTCATTATTATGTTTCCTATAAATTATAGTGAATAGTGACTCATAATCGCTCACTTACAATGTCATAGTTATCGGATGTATATAGCGGTGTTTCTGGTCCTACATAACAGAGGAAAAACCCTTAAATTATCTGATAACTAACACCTTATAAAGCGATTATGTCAAGGTGAGTAGTTTGTAAATTATTATTATTTGGTTCAGAAGACGAATAGTTTTCTTAAAAATTACATAGGTACTTAACAAGATTAAATTTGATTTCATTATTTAATTTAATTTTTGACAGGGAAACTACGGTTTTGTTAAAAAATTGTTCGATTGAACCAAAATGTTTCTGTAGACTGTATTCTGAAACTATGACCAAGTCTAAATCTAGGCTGAAGCTTCAAATAAAAACATAGAACATTGCCTAACAGTAGAAATACGCATGGTTTTAATTTATGTTGACATCTGTCATATTTGACGCCTGTCATAGTTGACGTCTGTCAGATTTGACATTTTCTGTTATATTTTTAATTTTTTAACCTCCTCCTTGCGTCGTACTCCTCACTACTGAGGGTCGTGACCCCCTCAATGGATCACTTTGTCCTTCACAAATCTTCGCCATCTAGATCTGTAGCTGGCGACATGAACCTTCACATCGAGAGTGGTGCGGATTTGATCAGACCAACGTATCGGGCTTCGGCCTCTTGGTCTCTTGCCCTCAATTTTGCCAGTGAGGACGAGTTTTTCCAAGTTTTCTCCTGGTTTTCTGGCTATATGCCCGAAATACTCAAGGACTCGCTGGAGGCAGATGGCCTATTGGTTACTTTGAGTTCCTTGAGTATTGATACATTGGTCCTTCTCGCTGTCCAGGGGATTCTTAGCATTCTCCTCCAACACCACATCTCGAACGCGTCCACGCGTTTTTCATTCGCTTTTATAGTCCAAGTCTCTGCACCGTAAAGAAATATGGAGAAGACCAGGCTCCGGATGAGTAACTTTGGTCCTGTTGGTGATTTTCCTATCCTTCCATATTCCTTCTAGTTGACTCATTGCACTCTTGGCCATCCCTATTCTTCTACGTACTTCAGGTTCACAGGAGCCGGTATTAGAGATGTTGGAGCCCAGGTAAATGAAGCTGTTTACTGTTTCCAAGTCAATTTTTTAACATTGAACTTTAAATGGTGCAACCCTTGAACATAATTTTATTTTAATAATCCCTACCACAGTAAAAAATTTACAAAATCCCCACCGGTGAGAATCAAAATAATAGTGGAGAATACGCCAATTTTTTTTTGCAGATTCTCATAATCCCCACTGGTGGGGATAACTTAGTGGGGATTATGATAATAAACTCATTCCTGGAGCTACACACATAGCTGGACTACTAATAACATGTCACTTGTATTTTTGTTATCCGTAGCTAAAGTTCATCAATTAAAAAAATATATATTAGTTAGGCCTAGGGTATTGATCTAAACTTGACCACAGTTTCAAAATACGGCCCTCGAACTTTATCATAAGTATTTTTGGTATTTGAACCGTACCAAAGATTTGATTTATATTTTATATTGTTTTAGCATTACTGAACATTACGTAAAGTGATATTTAAGTACAATTCGTATTATAAAATATTTTTTTTACGCTGCATAGACTAGCATTTTATTAACCGACTTCAAAATGGTAAGTAATTTTGATACTTATTGATGTAGATAGTACATATTTTTTAGGTTTATTGATTGCTAGTTAGTATTCTAACAGCGGCGATGGGCTTGCAACCTGTCACGTATGGAATACTAACTACTGCAAAATGTGGGTATGTGCCAAATGTAATGTTTGGACGTACCTCTGACTACCCCCCTTAGACATCCTCAAAGAATCTTGAATTAGTACCTACTTGGTACTGGTAGATCTGAAGGGATATCTACCGTGCCTGGGGATCAAAGTCGTGAAGCTGTTTCAGTTTTTCAGTTTTATTAATTGCTTAAAAATCGTCTTGCCTGCTTTATAATATTTTCAAGAAATCTTTTAAGTTGTACAATATACCGTATACATTTTGTCACAATATCACCAAAGGGCGTTTCATAGTATAAAACAATATGACTCCATTTATTTTTAAGTCGTTTTAGAATACCGCCCTTGAAAATCATGAAATTCTGACCGTTTTTGACGTTAGTATGAAAATGTAGTTAATTTGTTATAATAATTAGGGTGCTACATTTAATAATTGGTACTGAATTAATTAATTCAATTTGTGCAATTTTATAGAATAAAACAAACGTATCGCTTGAATGATAATGTTAATATTCGATTGATTATTCTTATAATATGAAATGTGTTTAGTTATACGACAAATAATTATAAAAAAACACTTATACACAAATCTTAAATTGCAATCTCTAATATTCCATAACTATACATAATTTCAGGTAGGCTGTACCTACCATTAAACCTTCAGTAAAAAAATACATCAATCATAATATTGATATTTTTTTATTTAACAAACTGGATTACTCTATGCCGTTGTGATAGGGTTCATTTTTGTACATAACATTTAATAAGAACTTAGATAATTGATGACAAACGGTCATAACAAGACTGCTCTATAGAACACTTGTCACTTAGCAACAGATATTTATTTCGTTTTTTATGAACCGGGCATTAGTTATTATATTCAGGGTTTGAGCTTCTTAGATAAGTCTGTAGTACAGTACCTTGAGAGATAGGTACTCTTGAGAACTGAGGGGCCACACTTCAGGGGAAATAGTCTATTACTGTATTATTTTACAAATGCCAACGAATTCCCTGTGTGGACCCCAGTGCGCACTCGATAGTTTCACAAAAGTGGAAACTACCCCCATGTCTGAATTTTTTTCGTAACGTCTTGCCTGCCTTTTGAATGGAAATTCGTTAATTCATTCGTCAATTCAGCACGCCCGATAGAGGTGCTTTTTAAAACTATAAAAAATGGATGACGATAGAAAACAAAAATACTTGTACCCCTAGTCTTCGTACCGCGAAAAAACGGCGTTGGAAATCAAAACATGATAATTTTAACAGTTTTATAGGTCGCGTCAACCAAAAAGAACGCCGGAAAACAGTGGAGGGGATGTGTTTGCGCATACAAAATACTCGCGTTATCACACCCCCTCCATTCGGCGTTCTTTTCGCGTGACGCGCACTATGGCACTTCTAGCTTCCAACTACCCAAAAAATGGGTTAAACTATAGCTACCCTGGTACCTGAGTTGAGGGTTGGGGATAGGGGGAAAGCATGTGGGGGTAGATGGCAAGTCTTTCCCTATAGTTCTTTTTTCTAGGAACTGAAAAAAAATTTCCAAAAAATTTCATACAAATTTCTTCACTTAAAAAAAAAAAAAAATAACCCTAACCTAATGAGAATTCCTTCCCTTGAGTCTTTTTGTCATAGAGATGAAATATTACTACCAATTTTTTTCATATAAAAAAAAAAAAAACCCTAACCTAACTAGTAACTTACCTGAAAAATTAAATTATTTTTTTTTCATTTCCTAGAAAAAAAGACTCGAGGGGAAGACTTGCCATCTACCCCCACTTGCATCCCCCCTATCCCCAACCCTCAACTCAGGTACAAGGATTGCTATAGCCAACCCAAAAAATGTCCTATGTAAGGTTGAGGCGTTGTTTCAATGTGCAAATCCTTTCACCACACTGTTTCGAAAGAATTTGTTTAAATTCCACGTTAGTGCAAACTCGCGCCATAGTCGTCTGTAATCTTAACGTAAGCTTATTTATTGTAACAGAACTACCTAATAAAGTGATATTGTAAATTAAATGTGTATTATTCAACTTTCACACTGTTATGTACCGATATGCAGGGCTAAATGTATACTGACGTAGATGTAATAAAACCACACTTCAAATTGTAACTGTCACTGATTCGGGACGTCTGTCGCACTAGAGCGCACACGCTAGACTGCGACAGCCGACCGTCACCCGCTCAGTGTTGCCAGATAATTTATTCAAAACACCACACACACTATTTGGTATTAATTAATCGACCTAACAACCACCCTAGTAGGCAGATATAGGTAGACCCAGCAGACTGCTGGGCATAGGCCCAACCTATATTTTTTTATAACTTAATCATCAAATAATATAACTAGCCGATGAACAAGCAGATGTTAAGTGGTAACCATCGCCTATAACAAAGCATTGCCTCGTAAATCACCCCCCACCCACGATACGAACGTGCCCTAAGATGCACTTGAAGCTTCTAGAAAGTTTCGAGAATTGAGACATTTCTAGGAAGAACTATTCTGCGTGCCCTTTATCCACCGGCTTCCTCAATCTTCAC
Source organism: Plemyria rubiginata (assembly GCA_963576535.1). NCBI lineage: Eukaryota > Metazoa > Arthropoda > Insecta > Lepidoptera > Geometridae > Plemyria > Plemyria rubiginata. The sequence continues at coordinate 604,997 of OY754931.1, forward strand.
GACTAGCGACCCGCCCGCGCGCCCCTGCTTTGCAGGGGGCACACATCATGCATGTATTATACATATAAACCTTCCTCTTGAATCACTCTATCTACTAAAAAAACCGCATCTAAATCCGATCCGTAGTTTTAAAGATTTAAGCATACATAGGGAGAGAGAAAGCGACTTTGTTTTATACTATGTAGTGACAGTGGTGTCGTGTGTCCCTGATGGATCGTATCGTCAGTCTTCGAGTACATGGGTAATAACATTCTAAATTTGTTGTCTTTTTGAAAGACTGATCAATACAATTTAAAATCATTTAGGTCGGGCTCGCTATCCCTCTATCCCATCCCACTAAATCCACTAATATCATTAATGTGAAAGTTTGTAGGTATGTTTGTTACTCAGTCCCACCAGCACAGCTGAACGGATCTGGATGAAATTTGACACAGAGATGGATTAGTCTGCAATAGCCCATATGCCTCTTTTTATACCATGGGGATTCCGGGAATTAAAATTACGCGGGTGAAATCATTTAGGCCTGGTGCGACTATATTATGTAAATAAAAATACCAAATTGTTTTGTAAAAGAGAATTATTTTATTATAATTCGTTGTGTGCAAGCAGTTATATTGATATTAGTATCATCGCCAACTTAAACCTGCCCTCTGAGGCAAAAGCAGCTAAGTCACGTAATAGCATTTTATGTTTACCGAACATATTGTTATTTTTAAGAAATAAGCTATTTCTCGGTTAAGGTACTTCATAGATTCTAGGCTTGATAATGTGAAAAAACTGCCATCTAGATCCTAGCTTTAACATTTCAAAGTAATCCTTCTGATTCAATTAAATAAAATATATTGACATTATGCGACTTAGCTGATGTTGAACATGGTAGGCACCACCACACCACACCACAGGCGTCTCGAAACAATTATTATTTGTATTAGTATAACAAATTGTACTGGAAGATCTTTGTTAAAAATTATAGCTACCTTATCTAATTTTAACGTAGGTATGTATGTTACGTTATACTCGTGATAAGATACACAAGTAGTTATATACCTATAATACTTAAAACTAGGTACTAGATTAATAACCAATAACTCAATGTTAATTACATTAGTTACGTAATTGATGAGTCATCGTATATTTCAGATGTAGAATGATGCTGCCAATGAGAGATTTTCGTTTTAAGATTAAAAAATACAAGTTCCTGAAGCTTGACATAGGTACCTACATATTAAAATACCCAAACAAAAAGTGATGCCAAGTTTTTCAGCACCACATATCGGTTCCTTCATATATCTGCATATTTATAAATTGAAACGAAAACCCCTGATTCTGTAAAAACTTAGTAGGTACGTAGGTCACCTACTGAACTGAATGTTTAAATTATAATAATTAACAAGACTTTATAAAGTTAATTGTAAAATCGCGAATATTCTACAGGCTGCGAATAGTTTAATAAAAAAAATATAAGAACTTTTTGGTCATATTGTACAAAAGTTTTTTATATACAGAGGGAGGACAAACACTTATGACAAAGACTGTTCCTAAGAATTATCCAGAGGCTTTAATACTAAATTAACAATTTTTAATAAAGTCATCTTATCATTATGGTTGAAGTCTAATATTTTTATGTATTTTACATATAAACTACTTATTAATGAATTTAATTTGCATCATTCTTTTTATTTCAATACATTATTAAATAGAAGCACTTAGGGCTTTAATACCATGTGATTATTATTATTACATATGTCTACATATAATATCAAATACTTGACCTAAAGAATGGTCTGAAAAAATCCAAAACTGGACTTACACATGTTTATTCCACGATATGCCACTGGCAATAATTAAACTAACTTCGCTATTTTCAAAGTAGATAGGTACCTAACGTTTTTCTGACCAGCAGATGTAAATTTTTTTAGGTAATTTCTATAATTTTAAAAGGAATTACTATATTTTTACAGTTAGCCAATAACTGTTTCGACAGACCATATTCAGTAGGTATTTTGCATTCTTGCATTTTCAATTAGTCGCTTAGCAATTCATGCCCTAGTTAGACTTGTCAAATCCATAATGACAGCTGTCATGTAGGCAGTGTCATCACGCGCGGGTGTGATTGTTGGAGGTGACGGGTGGCGCCTCTGCTTCCTCCGCTCTCGCTTCTGCTCTTAGTTTTCTATATTTTCCTGAAAAAAAAAGAAATACAATTTAGCACAAATTTGTGGATCCAGCAACGGAATTTAACGTCTTATAAAAAAAAATTATTTATAACAATATTTTTTTTTAACTGACCCTCAACTGCGGACTGAGCTAATGACAACCATTTACTAAAATTAAGATTCACACGGACTAGTCACACAAAAGCGTCGAAATTACGACTTAACAGTACCAAATACAAAACAAGACAACCTGCATTTGGTCTGTTTTCATTATTATTCAAAACATGGCGCCCAACACGGGGCAAGTATTGCTCTTAATAAAATTACACATACGAAGTTTAGTGTTCTTCAAAATCATGACTTAAAGGTAACATATCTACAACTAACAAATAAATAGGGTTTCTGATTATTATTCTGTATTCAGTTTTTTACAAAAAATGGCGCCCTAACATGGGGCAAGCGTTTGGTGCCAATTTCGCGACAAATATTTTTCTTGTTTAAAGTGACTTACTCGATACTTTGACCATGATGACACCCCACCAGATCGACCATCCCCATCCCACTAGGCAGAACAGCACTGTGAATAGTTGTAAGACTCCTACTAGTAGGTTGACTACGAATGCACCTGAAAGAAATGAAAAGTTCGTTTTCAAAAGATGTAACAAATTAAACTTGATAAATTAAATTGTACCTATCATACAGAAAAAGTTTTTTTTGTCAGTTCTGGCTAGGGCGCGTGGAAGAGGCAGGCACATCTAGCTTTAAGACGTTTCAAAGTGAATTGTGACATTAACTTGAATTTTTAGATTTTCTATTATCTGTCCTTCAATCATCATCAACGCAATATAACGCTATAACCCTTACCAATCCTATATTTGGCTCCGTCGTGGACTCCAAACCTGGGTATTCCGAAACACAAACAGAACAGCCCACTGAAGATAGAACCTGAAAATAACACAATGAGTTTGTGTTAATGTCTTCCTATTAGGTACCTACTTAAACTTAAAATATTAACTAAACATTTCTAAACTGCAACGGGCAAACAGACATGTCCACCAACACCAAATGTCACCGCGATTGGAAGCTTATTAAGTATTTACTTCTTTTTAGATTTTTTTATAGTGCTTATGGATATTACAAATTTTTTTTTAATTTTGCAGGTGGTAAGCACAGCCCCGTATCAAAATTTATAATTCTTAAAATGTTCATAAATAAAAACTTATATTAACGGGACGGCGGAAATGTGGATTTGAAGCTGGTTTATATGTATAGTACCTAGAGTAGCGTATAGATGTTATTTTGAGAGTACTTACCTAAACCAGGCACGACGACGTTGCAGACGAGACAGAAGTAGGCCAGCACTATAGGCAGGATAGGGACGGCTGCACGGATCAGACTCATGTGTTCCACTAGAGATGGGTCCAGCTTCTTACGCGTGTCCTGAAAATGAGTGCAAATGAAAACGGAAAACGGTCTCCGTCCATTCTTGTACACCGAACTTGAACACACGGTAGACGTAGACACGATTTTTGTAACTAATTTCTAATGGAACAAGTGTTTGGCCCACCAGATCTTAAGTGGTAACCATGACCTTTAACGAAGCATTGCCTCGCACGACAACACCACAAACTGAAGCACTGCAACACTGCTTGACGCCAGAGATGAGGTAATGAAGCCAGTGTGTTTCAAAATGTCAAACTGATAATTTTCGTGAATTTTATTTTAAAACCACGTTTTTTTCATTGGTTCGCTAGCAAATGGAAGCCACATTTGGCTTTCCTTACTATTTTCGTGGCAGGTATCTCAAAAACGACCTAACGACTACGTTACCTCGGTGTCTTCTTCAATATCCGTGTCTCTTTTCATGAATTCGGTGGAGAGTGAGACTTTTGAGCCTCGCGAACTTCTAGATTTTATCGATGGACTTGCTGAGAGGGACGGTACTTGTAAGAAGTTTGACATTTTGTATTTTTTTTGTAACAATGTTTTAAAGGGTTTAGCAGACTGGTTTTTGTGATACGACGAAAAACTTTTTTAGAATAGAGAAAAAATAGGTACTTTTACAGCAAACAACATAAATCGACCGATACATGCGGTAGACCGTATCAATCAAAATCAAGACCAAACTGAATATTTCTCACTTTACGTGTTTTGCAAATCATATGTGGAGTAGATAGGTAGGTAAGGTAGGTACCTACATTGTTATGCCATCGATTTCTTGGTCATTGTTCATATTGACCTTGTGTGTTCTTTTATAAATAACAAAACGCCAACTTGTGTTGTTTAAAAGCATGGGTGTAGATTACATCGTAATGTTATAAGTAAGTTTAGCGGCACGCGAAAATAGAAATTTAACGGTTTGATAACACACAACTACTACAAAATATTTTTTTATGGAGAAAATTGTTCTCATATTATTATTATTATAAGCCCTCTGGGTCCCACTTCTGGGCAAAGGCCTCCCCCCATTCTTCCCACACATCGCGATCCTGGGCTATGTTTGCCCAGTCCGCCAGGAAAACATCGAGCTCGTCCCTCCATCTCCGCTTCGGTCGGCCGCGTCGCCTTCTCGCTGGGTCAGGATGCCAATCAGTGGCTATCGTTTTGATATTATTATTAATATTTTTAGCAGTTTATGTAGCACTACTTATGTCACATTTCTCTAGAGTCTAGACAATTAAGTAATTGTCTAAATAATTCTAAATTATTATCGGTAATAAATAAATAAGTATCTGTATCGGTAGGTAAACCTGCCATTTATCACAAAACGAGAATTAGTAATTATGTAAATATTTATCGCAATAAATACCTCTACGTTTTTATCATCAGTCTCATTTTAGTTACTGGCTTATGTACGACAGTTCAAAGAAAGAGCACCACGTTGGGCGCCAAATTTTGTGACTACAATTTCACCTGAAGCTAAGCGACGATGTAGCCTAGGTTGGAGCAAAACGGTCTAGAATACACCTATTCACTCTTGTCTTGAAGAGACTCATATTGTAATGGTCAAAAAAAACAGTCGACGGTATCGAGTTCCACTCTTTAGCGGTTTGCATATTAAAGGTACAATTTTCGGGTAGGTATTTCAGCAGAGAAAAAAGTAGTTTGAGATTTTATTCTCTTCTCATTCTTTTAATGCCACTATGTATGGGTGTGAGTTCGGACCTTGAGTCATATTTCTAGTGGTAGAACTGTTGCGTGACAGAACGTCGTCGCAGCGATACAGGGTCATTGATATATGGACGACGCGACGACCGGCGGTAAGGTCAGATTTTGTAGACTCGGGGAAACTTTGGGTCTAGATTTTTTAGAGTGACTCAGCATCATCATCATTATCATGGTCAGCCTGAAAAAGATACGCTACCAGGAACAATTTTAATTTTATTCCATCCTACGTTCTTCCTTCCATTCTCCTTAATTTTTTTCGACTTGTCTTTATTCCACATCGGTTTAACGAGCTAAATAGCTTGACCATTGCCTATTAATTTTTTTAATTAGGTGAACCGATCACGTGGACCATAATCAGTAGGTCCAAGATTGTGTAAGTTAAAAACCATTTTGAAAACTAGGACGGATTCCTTTTGTTGGCCATAAAATAATTTGTAAAACAAAAAAAAAAATTCTTCTTCGAAATGATAGTACCTGTTTCCGAAATTATTATGAAACAAGGTAAAATAAATCTTCAATAAGCCAAAACTTGGTCATGAGCCTCTCATTCTGGTACATATAACTTCTAAGATGTTTTGCGAACTACACCTACCTCCGGCGGCAAGGTGGGCGAGAGGCTTTTATTCTTGGAGAACATGCTGGCGCGCCGACTGGCCGGCGGGTCGGGCCGACGCCGGCACACGCCGCGCAGCCATGTGCACAGGCGGTTGTTGCACCAACTGTTGAGGGCATCAAGAAACTGTTACAGAAATGATGTTATCTAAAAAAAAGTGCAGGGGTAGATAAGATAACAAGAGACAACCACTTGCCATCGTCGGAATGCGTTTTTTTTAAATAAAATTAGGTATATTGTCGTGTTCTGTAACCTATTGAGAACCATCGTGAAAAAATCTCTTGCAGTAGAGCCTAAAATTACAGTGACCGCCACAGTGAATATAGAGTATTCAAATTCCTTGGACCGCCACTAAACTGGACCTTTGTGGTTTTTGGTGTTATTTCCCCCCTGCCTGGCCTGATTACTAAGATTTATATGTAGGGAGGTACATTAATGCGGAAAGCTTATAACCTAATATGGATACTACGGATCTTGGTCCTTCTTTTATTGTGTTATTAAATTATAAACATGAGAGAATAAAATGGCGCCCAACGTGTGGCTGACTTTGGGCGCCAATTAATGATCTATAAATTGTCTAATCACAACTTAAGTCTCAGTCTCAGTCTCAAACAACCCACAGCTCACAGGCCTTTATTTAGCCTGAAGATTTAGGGCGAAGAGCTATTCCCGTTGCACCTTGATCATCGCTCAGCTAGTAACGCTTACAAGACAGTGTTACTTACGTTGTAGGCGACCGGTCGCTCAGTATACTATCCCTTCTCTCGACTTGCCGCTTCCTCCCACAGCACCCAGTCTCGTTCACAACACTATTTGACATTGATAGGTCTTGTCTCGGTGACATGGTGACGTCAGCAACGTTCTGCGCGGGAATCCCCGAATCGGCCACGCGACGCCTGCTTCCGCAACAACAGATCATATCACGGAGTTTTCGCTTTTTTTGTTTGGTTTCGTCTTCGAATTCGATCGTTGCGCCCTTTGGGTACAGATGAAAAACAATTTAATTTGATTACAAGCTGTGTATTCGGTAAATCTTTAAGTTGGTAGACAAATCATTCTTTTAAGTTTTATTTTATATCATTTATCTGTTAAAAGAAGTAAAATTTTATTTGTACTGCTTATTCTATAATAGTCAATAGCTATTTAGAGACCATCTCAACGTAAATTTTATGTAATTATTTTATAAGAACGCGAGTCGCAGGTGCTGCTGCCCTACTGATCATGGCGCCACTGAAAACCAGCGCAGCGCTGTATGGGCTTGAGCTCATACAGCAAATGCTGAGTGGTGGCCTTTTTTGTCGTCAAACAAATTGTAAAAGTGTTTTTAAATAATTATGAGACAAAATAAAAAATGTTCTATTCTATTCTAAATTTCACCACCTAAATTATGCAATTATGAACTTATAAACATTGAAGCACCAGACACTATTACTTACCTTTCCAGCAGCCCTTTCAATCTCTGTCTCAACTTCCTCTTCAATCGGCGTCTTTTTCTTACAACAGCTGAATTTACCCATCATTCCCTGCTTTTTATCACTCGTCAACTCTTCAACTTCATCTTGCATCTCTTTCTCGTCATCCGCCTCACCCTTAACGCAACAAGAACAGCATTTACTCCTGCATTTGCCCATGAGTCGCGTGCAGATGTTCGGTTTCTTATCCTCACTTCCCGCCATTTCTGGGGAGTTTTTGATTTCATTTTCAGGTGGATCGGCTTTTTCTTTTTGTTCTCTTTTCGTTCGTGCTGGAGGTTTGGGTGTCGTGCTCGTACTTTGTGGGAATCTGCAAAGGTACATAGGCGGATAATAGTACGGTACCTAAACGTATATAGTATGATAATAAATAACCCGGCTCCAGATATAGCATCAAATGTTTGTTCAAAGCAAAAACAGATCTTGAATTTTATTTTGTTAGGTAGGTAATTAATTAATCAATCACATTTTACGACGTGCTAATAGTTTTCCCTAGAAAGTTCGCGTGTAGGTTCGAAAATGCTCATTACCAATTAAATACCGAACATGCAACTTGAATTGTTTCATTTTTTAGTTTACCTGAGCAGCGTGGCCGGGCCTGGGTATCTAGAATATGGAAAATTTTGAATTTAGATACTTAATTTTACTAACAAGTTCAATACATAAGCCACCGAGCCACAATCTTGAACATGACAGCCATGCGTGTGTCAACGGGGATTCTAATTTTGTAATTCGAATTAAAAGGTTATCGACTTATCAAAGTGGGTTTGGCTATGTAGAGGGGTACGTAGGTAGGTATGTATAGGGAATGTTTAAACTACAATTTCTAAAGTGTAGAGATAGATAGTAGATAGCCAAAACAATGAAATATGAATCTTGTAAAAACTATTTTCTTATGCTATGTATGTAGGTAAAGAGCAAGCAAACCAGCTTTTATACCCTGTTTCATTGTCGTACCGCTTTGGCAGCAACTCATTCGGCAATATGTAAACAGTCCTGTTGTGCAACATTGTAATAAACTAAATCACCACCAACGCATCTACAATTATTTTAAAACTACATTTATTTTGTCAAAAGTTTAATTTAGATTAAAAGTTACTGGCATGTTTGAATTTTGAAAATTGAACGTTGGCATTTTGTTAACACCTTTTTTTGGCAATGACTGATCAGCACGATTTCTTTTTATAGGAAGAGACTACATTTTCACTACGTAGCGTTTTCATAAAAACATTTTAATTTATTTGGTGAAGTGGTATTTTCGCGCCATATTCTTACCCCCACTGAACGGGTGCGAAGTAAGACGGGTGAGGTCGAACTAAAGCTCGGTCTGATTTCTTAGGGGTTGTATCGAGTGCCAAGTATGTACCTACTGTGGTTTGTTGTGGCGTGCTAGTATAATGGGCCTTGAAACAAAGAAAACAAGCTTTTTAAAAGAAATATGCAGATGACATTCCCTAGACGGTTTTTATGGCAGCACTGGCTGTTTGAGTGACAGATTGTGGTGACTTTGGCAGAATTGCTAACTTGGCTCGAAATCACGAATGATATGTGTGTGTATGTGCTCTAATATTAACCTAACGCCAACCCATAATATATAGATACATACATAGCATGATCATAATTTGTGTCGTAAAGGTACGAGATTAATGAAAATTATTCACACAATCGTGGTCAATCAAATTTTAAAGTAATAGGTCTCGTCACCTAAAAAGATAGCTCGAAGGAGGAGGTGTGATGGCGCATGTGTTTTGTATGCGCAATGCTCGAAAGGAGCCTCTTGAGGCGCACTTAAAATCCTTTCACCACACTGTTTCGAAAGAATTTAGTGACACGATAAGAAGAAGAAGAAGAATTTTATTTTATTTATTATCCTAAACTAACCTAATCAGGAGCCTTATTCACTATGACAATAAGAGATTCCAAGGAGATTCCTTGCCCCAAACCGTGAAACGTCAAAACTTGATATTGGGCTTTATTATTCATAACATAGGAGATACTTTGCCCTGACCGTATCACACCGCCTGCCTTGTCTTAGCCGAGCTCGCGCTGCAAATGGTCATAGTGCATAAAGCTCCTGGCAGCTCTAAAATTATAGACGTCCTTGTTGTTTCGGTCTTTTAGACAGGGATGGCAATATTTTTATTGCTGTCAAATTTGGTAAAGTTAGGAAAATTAAAGAACAGAATTGGCACCATTATATTTTATTTCTTTTATAGAAATCGGCTACAACCAAGTATAATTGCTAGGCCAAGCTGTGGCCAAACTCGTGAACCCAGGCCATCAGGGTTGGCCCGCGAACTTCGAACTCATTCAACGCAGCGGAAATTGGCTTAGCCACATAATAAAACCAACCTAAGTAGGTGAAGCATACACTATGTGGGTTAGATTCCATGGAAATGATAGGCTAATGAAAGTGTAAGGAGAATTTTAGTTTACTTACGTAGGTGGGTATACTCGGCAAGTATTTTCTGTCGTCAGTACCTACCTATTATATATTATGTAAGTACCTACTATACGTACAATGCACAGATACTTGCATGCTGCGAATCGCGCGAGAGGGTGGTTATTGTTACATATTTCGTTCGCCCCACTAACGCGCGCTATTGCAATGAAATACCTACGATTATCTTTATTGTATGTAGTACATGAGTACTTAAGGTGTATACCTAGCCCGTCGTGTAGGCCACTGTACCTACCTTTAATGTTAGTAACGATGGTTACATAATTGTATTGTTTTATTACATACTTAGATAGGATTAACCTTCAGGTTCAAGTTTTCAAGACAAAAGTTTACAAGTCAGCATTTTTTATTTAATAGTACTTTGGAGTACTTAGCTCATTTATATTCTAAAAGTTCACGAACTTCTACAAGTTTATCAAGTACTTAGCTTTAACTAGTTTTTAAATTCAATTAGAGCTTGAAATTGTCGATTAATCTATTAATTAAAACTGCTTGCTTTGCAGGTGGGTCCTGACCCCAAAAATATGAAGCAAACGTTTAGCAATTAATAGGTTTAGGTGTATATTTTATGTAATTGTTCATAATTAGTGTTCAAATGATGCGTCCATTGAAATTCTAGACATTGGTGGCCATTGCTTTTCTGTAAGTTATATGGGGCATTGCTCGAAGCACACCTAAATGACTACGAAGTTCAATAATATTATTCTGCATTTCTCGGTTTTGCAGACTGTCGCGAATAAGCGCCATGAACATGAATGCTCGCTCGAATGCTCGCTCTCAAGTGGCAGCCCTAATGATATGGTAATAAGGAGTGTGGTCACGCCATGGCTCGCTCGATACCTTCAGAGTGTGTAGATAGACTGTCCGAGACCTCTTGTAGACTACTTTTGATGATGATGTCTTTAGTTGAGGAGGTTAGCGTGGTACGGCATGTCATGAGGAAGGAAGAAAGTCTAATTATAAGAAGTGTTACTAATGGATGTGGACGGTTAAAAAAAAAGAGGCAGGCCAAATAAAAGATGGATGGTCTGTGTGAAAGATGACATGAGTAAGAAAGGAGTGAGCGAGCACTGAGATGATGAATGATAGAGGAGAGTGTGAGAAAAACTTGTTGTGCCGACCCCATGTGGCGTGGGACATGGGGGCCATGAGGCAGGAAGATGATGATGATGGCATTTCTTTAAGAGTTTTGGATCCCTTTTTCATAGATAGCATAATTTTTAGGTTTATACAATCAAATCGAATTTTGATAAGTTAAAATATTTATAGGTGCCTACTGATTACATATGGAGGCACTTAAGTATTTAGTTATTTTTAAATGTATTTTAACAAGAAGCACAGAAGAAATCTACTAGCAAAGTATCTAGTATCATACACCTAAGTACAAAATGGTCTCGCAAAATAGTACAGTGGTTGACCAAGGACTTCTCGATCTCGTCTAACGAAAGCCAGCGACGCAAAGTAAAAAAGGTCTATGAAAAACTTAATACACTCTTAAGGGTCCGGTGACAGCGGCTCGCAATTTCGAGTTGCGATTGGCTATTATTTCATTTTATTTCATTTCGGGGAGGTTGTTTGAAATAATAACTCTAAAGAAACACGCATAAATACTGTTCGAACACAAATAATACAATAATATAAGGCAAATGTTAAGGTGAAGTGAGATCCTAGTTGAGTCGTTTTTGAGGGGGTGAAGCAGACGTAGAGGGGCGGACGTCGCCCTGTATATAGCTCATACGAGTAGCAGCTCGGTCAGTCATAATAAGTTGGTAGGTACCTACTATTATCTATCTAGTACCTAAACCTAAACATTATCTATGACGATGACGACTATTATATAGGTACCTATAACGACAGCTAGTTACCTATTACAAGCTTTCTACTGGTTGGGGTTGCAGCTACTTATTTATGGTAGGTGGGTAGGTAGGAATGGATACATAGTAGATCTAGGTACTTACTAGAATTCAGCGAGTCGTTCAAGTTATTTTGAATTGAAATATCTACCTAAGCCCACCTTTTTTTCGTGTGTTTTAGTGAATGTCTATCGGAAATTACTAGGGAATGTAAACCGGTTTTTTACTAAAACCGGCTTTTCCAGAAATTAAAATCGGTATTTTTTATTAAATTCGTTTTATTATAAACAGTTACATGCAAGCATAGACTGCTCCACAGATCGATGGTCCAATTTTGATAGACTACTTTCAGATCCTCTCAATGGCATACCTCGAGCTCCGCGGGAATCTACCAACTCTGGAAGAATATGATTATGATAAAAGCTGACGAGGTTTGGCTCCATTTTGGTTTTCCAAAAATCGTCATCTTTTTGAATGTATAGACAGTGAAATACCAAGACAGTGAAGTACTTCTCGACTTTACGAGACGAAAATAAAAAATTTTCATTTCTTTAGTTCAAAACTTTATAGTGGCAATGTAACTGTTTATACATAATTATTAAATTTAAAAAGTTAGGATGTCCCATTTTACTGTAATATTTTGGAATTTTGATTGAGATGTAGATAGAAGACATTGCTTCAGATAATGAGACAAGTTGTTAAAATCCTGTAGATAGTAGGTATTTTAATGAAATAATCATCATTACAATCCCTCATTTTTCTTATTCAAGTGGGTTCAGTGCAATACAATTACAGTATAATTCAATCTCCAGTAAAGCCGTATAAAGTCAGTGGTATAATATAGGCAAGAAATAATCATCTTTAGAATCATTTTTTTTAATTCAAGTGGGTTCAGTACAATATAATTACAATACAATATGGTGGTCGAAACAGTGACGTCCAAAAATAATGCGTATCGTGGGGTATCCTAATCACCCCAATGTATGTTCTGCGATAATTCAGTTTTCGAGTTATGAATTTTATTCTGAATTTTTCTGAACTTTCGACCAAAAATATCTTTTTTGACTTTTTTTGTTGCAACTGTATCTTCAGGTGTTTTACTTTTATACGACAAACAGCTTCGTAACTTTGATGAAAATATTGGAGTAAAGTGATAAATTTTGGTTCGATTTATTATGACTTATTATTATTATCAGTTAAGCTATCTAAAGATCGTTTGCAACGGTCTGTACATAGCTCAACTATTTCATATGTATTTTGTACACTTTGTAAATAATTGTAACTATTAATTATGACTTCATTTTACTTGAAATTAAAAATCTAAACAGGTGACTTCATGTCACTTTACTCCGATATTTTTGATCGAGTGAGCGAAGCGAACGAAGATCTTACAATCAACTTGGGCGATTTGGCATTTTATGTATGTATGTTTGTTTGTTTGTCCGACGATAACTTGAGAACCGCTTATCCGATCTGCATGAAATTTTGTAAGTGGATAGCTTGTACTTGAGAAATTTACTGGTAAGTATATGAGTAAAATCGGATAAGGGGTTATTAAAATATGGGGTTTTTTTAAGGGGGCAAAAATTAAAAAAGTTACACAAAAATAAAGTTACATGTCATATGAAAGGGCTTGGTTTGGACATTCCAAAACCGTTTTAATTTTTTTTCTAGGATGCCTGCTTTTAGAGTTATAACAAAAAAGTTAAATTAATATAACCAACGAACTAAGAGCTCCCATTTCTAAGAGTTTCGTTGGTATCAAGGTTTTTTTACTGGTCGGTCAGTTTCCTTGCTTTTTAATAAAAAAAAATTATTGAAATAAATTAAAAAAGTTCTCAGTTCTCATAAAATGTTGACAGCGACCTGGTCTGATGATGGAGCCAAGGTCTGTTCAACGGAACTCTTCAATAAATCGGCCAATTGAGTTAAAACTTCTTTACCATACAAAGTTGCAGTCAGGGGTTACAGTTACACAAAAAAAAGCGGTTATAGCGGTCAGTGGGTACCATTTAGCAGGTAACCTTTCTAGGTAAGTATACCAAGTTAGTGGGGGATAATCAGAGGCAAGGCCAAACAGTACATCTATGTACTTAAATTTTCGGAGCTTTCGGATCGCATCACGAGATCTCAGTTCGGGGCGAACTACTAGTTATAACTTTCATCAAAGTTACGAAGCTGATTGTTTTATGCATAAAAGTACAACTCGTGAAGATACAGTTGCAAAAAGAAAAGGGCAAAAAAGTCAAATTTTTTTTTGCTTTTCTGGTCGCAAGTTCTCAAAATTTCAGAAAAAATTTCATAACTCGAAAACTGAACAACCGCAGAACGTACCTGGGGGTGATTCGGATACCTCACGATACGAGGAAACTAAATTTTATTTTTGCACTTCACTGTTCCGGCCAACATGTATACAGAAGATTTAAAAAAAAATCGAAAATTTTATTTGCATTTTAGTGTGCAGGTACGTTAGTTTGATCAACGAACACTTCTTATTTCATATAAATACAGTAAAATATACCTACACTAAAGCAACAGCACCAGCTGAAATCGCACCGAAAAAGTGTTTCGTGTTTTTGTTGTTGCAATTGATAAAAAAAATACAATGTCGACAATTCTACGACCGGTTATTTCTTTGACCGATCTTGTCTCACACTCATATTCCACTAGGTAAGGCAGATTTTCAGGTGTTCTGAAATAATTTAGATGAGTGCATTTGACATTTGTTGTAAATGTTTGTAATTGTGAATGAAAACCGGTTTTCCAAACATTTATCGAAATGAATTTAGCCATTTCAGCGTGAACAGCGTGATACAACCGAATATTCATAACTCGAAAACTGCAGAACGTACCTGGGTGTGATTCGGATACCTCACGATACGAGAAAACTAAATTTAATAATACATCCAAACAAACATTATTTCGCATTTATTACATTACTTAATTAAAGGGTAAACAAATAGATTAGATTGCACTAGACATTGTAGTAGGTAGGTAAATGTGCGTGATTATGACGGAGAAGCATTTTAGGACACTTTTTATAGTCACCCACAAAAACCGGTTTTTTATTCTTATGAATGCAAAGAACCGGTTTCCGTCTACCGGGGAAAGTATATCAAAACCCTTCAATTTACAAAAATACATAAACTAGCCCGAATAGGTATGGGTACCTCACCTACTGATTGCTATTCCAGATGTGTTTCGAGTAGTTTAGGTACCTACATCTTACTACATCCATACTTTCGTATTTATAAAATACCTAAAATATTTGGGTATAGTCGAATATCAAGAATAGGTAGGTAGGTGGTTCGTGCATTTCTAAAGACGCGTCCGGGAACTTTATGTCAATACTAGTTGCGCACCGTGGTTTCACCCGCGCTAATTTAAATCCCGGTATTCCCACGGGACAAAAAGTAGCATGTGTGCTATTCCAGAATATAATCTATCTCTCTGCCAAGATTCATCCAGATCCATTCATCCATCCGTCCGTCCGTCCGTCCTTCCATCCATCCATCCGTCCGTCCGTCCTTCCATCCATCCATCCATCCATCCATCCATCCATCCATCCATCCATCCATCCATCCATCCATCCATCCATCCATCCATCCATCCATCCATCCTTCCATCCATCCATCCATACTTACAAACTTTCGCGTTTATAGTAGGAAGGATTGTGAAACAAAATCCAATAATTCACGCGTCTTACTCCATACGAAATAAGTAGGTACGAATACCTACCTAGGTTAACCAGGTATGTAATCGAGCTTACTCAAAAAATCTGGGGGACACTGTTCGGCATGGATAGTACCTAGTACTCGCTCCCTGAGACTGCTCAGCTGGCAGCTCGATTACATACCTGGTTAACCTAGGTAGGTATTCGTACCTACTTATTTCGTATGGAGTAAGACGCGTGAATTATTGGATTTTGTTTCACAATCCTTCCTACTATAAACGCGAAAGTTTGTAAGTATGGATGGATGGATGGAAGGATGGATGGATGGATGGATGGATGGATGGATGGATGGATGGATGGATGGATGGATGGATGGATGGATGGATGGATGGATGGATGGATGGATGGATGGATGGAAGGACGGACGGACGGATGGATGGATGGAAGGACGGACGGACGGACGGATGGATGAATGGATCTGGATGAATCTTGGCAGAGAGATAGATTATATTCTGGAATAGCACACATGCTACTTTTTGTCCCGTGGGAATACCGGGATTTAAATTAGCGCGGGTGAAACCACGGTGCGCAACTAGTATTGACATAAAGTTCCCGGACGCGTCTTTAGAAATGCACGAACCACCTACCTACCTATTCTTGATATTCGACTATACCCAAATATTTTAGGTATTTTATAAATACGAAAGTATGGATGTAGTAAGATGTAGGTACCTAAACTACTCGAAACACATCTGGAATAGCAATCAGTAGGTGAGGTACCCATACCTATTCGGGCTAGTTTATGTATTTTTGTAAATTGAAGGGTTTTGATATACTTTCCCCGGTAGACGGAAACCGGTTCTTTGCATTCATAAGAATAAAAAACCGGTTTTTGTGGGTGACTATAAAAAGTGTCCTAAAATGCTTCTCCGTCATAATCACGCACATTTACCTACCTACTACAATGTCTAGTGCAATCTAATCTATTTGTTTACCCTTTAATTAAGTAATGTAATAAATGCGAAATAATGTTTGTTTGGATGTATTATTAAATTTAGTTTTCTCGTATCGTGAGGTATCCGAATCACACCCAGGTACGTTCTGCAGTTTTCGAGTTATGAATATTCGGTTGTATCACGCTGTTCACGCTGAAATGGCTAAATTCATTTCGATAAATGTTTGGAAAACCGGTTTTCATTCACAATTACAAACATTTACAACAAATGTCAAATGCACTCATCTAAATTATTTCAGAACACCTGAAAATCTGCCTTACCTAGTGGAATATGAGTGTGAGACAAGATCGGTCAAAGAAATAACCGGTCGTAGAATTGTCGACATTGTATTTTTTTTATCAATTGCAACAACAAAAACACGAAACACTTTTTCGGTGCGATTTCAGCTGGTGCTGTTGCTTTAGTGTAGGTATATTTTACTGTATTTATATGAAATAAGAAGTGTTCGTTGATCAAACTAACGTACCTGCACACTAAAATGCAAATAAAATTTTCGATTTTTTTTTAAATCTTCTGTATACATGTTGGCCGGAACAGTGAAGTGAAAAAATAAAATTTAGTTTCCTCGTATCGTGAGGTATCCGAATCACCCCCAGGTACGTTCTGCGGTTGTTCAGTTTTCGAGTTATGAAATTTTTTCTGAAATTTTGAGAACTTGCGACCAGAAAAGCAAAAAAAAATTTGACTTTTTTGCCCTTTTCTTTTTGCAACTGTATCTTCACGAGTTGTACTTTTATGCATAAAACAATCAGCTTCGTAACTTTGATGAAAGTTATAACTAGTAGTTCGCCCCGAACTGAGATCTCGTGATGCGATCCGAAAGCTCCGAAAATTTAAGTACATAGATGTACTGTTTGGCCTTGCCTCTGATTATCCCCCACTAACTTGGTATACTTACCTAGAAAGGTTACCTGCTAAATGGTACCCACTGACCGCTATAACCGCTTTTTTTTGTGTAACTGTAACCCCTGACTGCAACTTTGTATGGTAAAGAAGTTTTAACTCAATTGGCCGATTTATTGAAGAGTTCCGTTGAACAGACCTTGGCTCCATCATCAGACCAGGTCGCTGTCAACATTTTATGAGAACTGAGAACTTTTTTAATTTATTTCAATAATTTTTTTTTATTAAAAAGCAAGGAAACTGACCGACCAGTAAAAAAACCTTGATACCAACGAAACTCTTAGAAATGGGAGCTCTTAGTTCGTTGGTTATATTAATTTAACTTTTTTGTTATAACTCTAAAAGCAGGCATCCTAGAAAAAAAATTAAAACGGTTTTGGAATGTCCAAACCAAGCCCTTTCATATGACATGTAACTTTATTTTTGTGTAACTTTTTTAATTTTTGCCCCCTTAAAAAAACCCCATATTTTAATAACCCCTTATCCGATTTTACTCATATACTTACCAGTAAATTTCTCAAGTACAAGCTATCCACTTACAAAATTTCATGCAGATCGGATAAGCGGTTCTCAAGTTATCGTCGGACAAACAAACAAACATACATACATAAAATGCCAAATCGCCCAAGTTGATTGTAAGATCTTCGTTCGCTTCGCTCACTCGATCAAAAATATCGGAGTAAAGTGACATGAAGTCACCTGTTTAGATTTTTAATTTCAAGTAAAATGAAGTCATAATTAATAGTTACAATTATTTACAAAGTGTACAAAATACATATGAAATAGTTGAGCTATGTACAGACCGTTGCAAACGATCTTTAGATAGCTTAACTGATAATAATAATAAGTCATAATAAATCGAACCAAAATTTATCACTTTACTCCAATATTTTCATCAAAGTTACGAAGCTGTTTGTCGTATAAAAGTAAAACACCTGAAGATACAGTTGCAACAAAAAAAGTCAAAAAAGATATTTTTGGTCGAAAGTTCAGAAAAATTCAGAATAAAATTCATAACTCGAAAACTGAATTATCGCAGAACATACATTGGGGTGATTAGGATACCCCACGATACGCATTATTTTTGGACGTCACTGTTTCGACCACCATATTGTATTGTAATTATATTGTACTGAACCCACTTGAATTAAAAAAAATGATTCTAAAGATGATTATTTCTTGCCTATATT
Source organism: Plemyria rubiginata (assembly GCA_963576535.1). Classification (NCBI taxonomy): domain Eukaryota; kingdom Metazoa; phylum Arthropoda; class Insecta; order Lepidoptera; family Geometridae; genus Plemyria; species Plemyria rubiginata. Next base: position 623,502 of record OY754931.1, read on the forward strand.
ATACCACTGACTTTATACGGCTTTACTGGAGATTGAATTATACTGTAATTGTATTGCACTGAACCCACTTGAATAAGAAAAATGAGGGATTGTAATGATGATTATTTCATTAAAATACCTACTATCTACAGGATTTTAACAACTTGTCTCATTATCTGAAGCAATGTCTTCTATCTACATCTCAATCAAAATTCCAAAATATTACAGTAAAATGGGACATCCTAACTTTTTAAATTTAATAATTATGTATAAACAGTTACATTGCCACTATAAAGTTTTGAACTAAAGAAATGAAAATTTTTTATTTTCGTCTCGTAAAGTCGAGAAGTACTTCACTGTCTTGGTATTTCACTGTCTATACATTCAAAAAGATGACGATTTTTGGAAAACCAAAATGGAGCCAAACCTCGTCAGCTTTTATCATAATCATATTCTTCCAGAGTTGGTAGATTCCCGCGGAGCTCGAGGTATGCCATTGAGAGGATCTGAAAGTAGTCTATCAAAATTGGACCATCGATCTGTGGAGCAGTCTATGCTTGCATGTAACTGTTTATAATAAAACGAATTTAATAAAAAATACCGATTTTAATTTCTGGAAAAGCCGGTTTTAGTAAAAAACCGGTTTACATTCCCTAGTAATTTCCGATAGACATTCACTAAAACACACGAAAAAAAGGTGGGCTTAGGTAGATATTTCAATTCAAAATAACTTGAACGACTCGCTGAATTCTAGTAAGTACCTAGATCTACTATGTATCCATTCCTACCTACCCACCTACCATAAATAAGTAGCTGCAACCCCAACCAGTAGAAAGCTTGTAATAGGTAACTAGCTGTCGTTATAGGTACCTATATAATAGTCGTCATCGTCATAGATAATGTTTAGGTTTAGGTACTAGATAGATAATAGTAGGTACCTACCAACTTATTATGACTGACCGAGCTGCTACTCGTATGAGCTATATACAGGGCGACGTCCGCCCCTCTACGTCTGCTTCACCCCCTCAAAAACGACTCAACTAGGATCTCACTTCACCTTAAGTCAGAAATCATTTTGGTATTAGGTAAACGTAAGACCAAACATACTAATACCAAAATGATTTCTGATTCGGGCATGTTTCCCTTATATTATTGTATTATTTGTGTTCGAACAGTATTTATGCGTGTTTCTTTAGAGTTATTTTTTCAAACAACCTCCCCGAAATGAAATAAAATGAAATAATAGCCAATCGCACTTCGAAATTGCGAGCCGCTGTCACCGGAGCCTTAACTTATGTTCTCTTATGTTATATGTGCTTGTTTCATCAGCATGTTGTATTAAAAAAAATGTGAAATGGACTGAAGTTAAGAATACAAGTTGTAACAGACTGTTGGTAGGTTGTTCAAAGTTATGAAAAAATGTATTCTGATAAATCAAATTCTAATCTTGAGATCTTTACTTCACTTTTACAATCGAAAGGCAAGTAAAAGCCAGCCTGAAGAGATACTAAACCACACACCTTGCAATACATAATGTAATGTGCGGTTTGAATGCGCAGCGCGTCGCTCCATGGGGTATTATAGTGAAACTCACCCCGTGCGGGCACTTTCTTTGAGTCTGCTGGGAGTTTGTGGGGAATTATGTACGCCAAATGGAGGAAATAGAAAATGTAAGGTGAACTGTAATGTCCTGCGTGGATAATATAATTCAATATGGGTTTTAGATTCCTTGCAATCATGATTCTTAGACTCCTTAGACATCCTCAAAAGAATTTTGATTTGGTATTTGGTAATAAGAGATGATACTACTGATCTTCTTCTTCTTATCGTGTCACTAGTTTCTTTCGAAACAGTGTGGTGAAAGGATTTTAAGTGCGCCTCAAGAGGCTCCTTTCGAGCACTTGTCACATGTTATAGAACTTGTTAGGTTTTACAACATGCCGGTTTCCTCACGATGTTTTCCTTCACCGTTTGAGAGTACTGGCATTGCGCACATAAATTTTTGAACAGAAAAACTCATTGGTGCACGACCGGTTTTGAACCCACGACCTTAGGATTGGAAGGTGGGGCTGCTACCACTAGACCACCAGTGCTCTCGATACTCTCGATACTACTGATAAAACATGTTTTGAAGTGATGCTTACCTAATCCTAAACACAAAAACAAGTGTTTTGTTTATTGTGTCGATGATAGTTTAACCTAACACTTGTGGTGTACCTACACCAAAATTTAGTATTAATGAAATTAATTGAAATAGACTTACCCGCCATTACTCTGCGATTTTTCTGATCCGTTTTCCACTTTGCTGTCCAGATGTATCTTCTCAACGCCCGGCGTTGACACGTTAGAGCTTAGCACCTCCACCTCTGCCTCTCCTTTCACCAGCGCCTCATTCACTTTCTCTATCGGTTCTTCTTTCTTCTTCTCTTTTACAACCGTCACAACAGGCTCTATAGCCTTTTTGGTTTCAGGTTTAGGAGGTTCAGGAACCTCTTTTGGTTCTTCAACTGGAGTTATAATGCTATTAACGATTTTGGTCGCTTCTGTACGTATTTGTGTAGTTATTGTTTCGCTAGGTGTTTCTTTTGTTGGTTTTGGTTCAGGCTCTTTTACTTCTGCAGGCTCATCAGCTGTTTCTTCTTTTTGTTTTTCCTCTGTTTTATCTTTCACCTCAGGTTTTGCTTTTGCCCTGAATTTAGCAGAAGTAGTAAGTATATTTTCTCTAGATATTTCTGGAGTTTTTAGTATGTCATCAATTTTCTGTCTGACTTTTTCTAGTTGAGGGTCGTTAAAAGGCCCTTGTAAAGGTTTTAGTTTATGATCCTCAGTGAAAATAGGCTTACGTTTTACATCATCCTTTTTCTTTTCATCGACGATTTTCACATCAGTGTCTTTTTTAAGGTCATCTTTACCCGTCAATGAGTCTTTGGAACTGTGTCTTTCAAAAATGCCTTTTTCTCTAGCTTTCTCGAATGTAGTTGGCAGTTGATTAGTAACAGTAGTTACTATTTCTAAGGGTTGCGAGGTTATTGCAGCTGTTGTCATAGAAATAATACTTTTCTTTGTCATTAACACAAGCTCGCCTTTTTCATTTGTTATTTTGTCATACTGAGTTTCGTTATCTTGCTGTAAATTTTTATCAGGGTCAGTAGCAGTGTCTGTCATTTCCTTTTTGCTTTTAGTTTTATCGACTTTATCATCATTATTTGTTTTCTTAGCACTTTCTTTCATGCCTACTTCATCAACTTTACTCGTAGATTGAGATTTTCCAGTTAAACTAGTTTTACTACCAGCCTTCCTCAGTGGAGGCTTTCCGCTTAAGTTACTAGGAGTTCTCGTAAGACTTTTCATACTATCTGTTCTACTGATAGGTTTTCGGGGTTCAGTTTTACCGGAGGCAGGTTTAGTAAGACTTTTAGTGCTAGGAGTTCTAGTGATAGGTTTGCTTACTGTCGAAGGCTTGGATACGGGCGCCTTGGCAATAGTCTTACGTTTATCAGGGCTTGTATCCCTACTAGTTGCTCTGCTAGGTTGTCTAGTACCGAGTCTAGATGTAGCAGGAATAGAACCAGTTTTATCAGGTTTTTTAGCGGTTGTGGGGTTTAGGGAAGATTTAACTGAGCTTGGATTGGGGTCTTCAACAGGACTCTTGTTAGGAGTGCCAACTATAGGAGAAAGGCGTTTCGCGTTGATGCGTTGGTTTGAAGGAGGAGGCCCTCCTCTTCCTGGAGAAATTGGAGGTTTACCTTTTATATGCTTCGGAGATATGCTCAGATTCTGACTGCTTTGACTCATATTTCTTTTGTCATGGATTTCACTGCCTACTCTGATGGTCTCATGAATGCTGCTCGTACTACTTGATATGAACCGTTGGTTGTTGTTCAGATTATTTTCCATAGGTCTTCTCGATATATAATGCACTTTTTTGGATGTGAAGCTAACGGGGGACACTGAGCTTTGTCGCTTAGGTATCTTGGAGTGTTTTGGTGATCCGTCATTAGATTGAGGTTGCGATTTTGAGATAGATCTACTTGTTAGCCTGGATCTGTGTGCAACCGGCTTCGACATACCGTCATTCTTATTGATGAAAATCGACGGTTTCGTTTTCACGTCTTTAGTCAAGCTAGGTTTAGCCGTGGCTGACTTCGTTAGAGCAGATTTGGTGCTTTTCGAAGCGTTTGCTCGTAAAGCCGTTGATGGAGAGTTGGATCTTGAGCGAAGGTTGACTTTGCTTGGCGAATTACTTCTCGAGTTTACCCTAGAGTTACTTCTACTGTTCGCTCTAGAATTGTTAGTCGATGCAGCTCTAGATCCTACACGAGAGTTCACCGCACTTTTAGAAATCTTCTCTTGTATCTCCATTTCTCTTTCTAACGCGTCTTCTTCTTCTCTTCTCTTTCTCTCTGCTTCTGCTTCATTCTTCTCTCTGTTATGTTCGCTAAGCTCTCTTATCTCTTCGATGTTTTGTCTTACGAAGTCTATCGGTGAATGTGGTCGCGGTAAGGTTATGGGAGGTGGAAGAGTGGCTGTCGCCATCTGGTCTATTCGTGGTAACGAGTTGGTTCTTCTTCGTGGTGGTGAATTATTTCTTGAGTTGGATGTAGAGGTCCTCGGGGTGTTGTGACGTGATGTTTCTTCTCTAAAGCCTCGACCTGCAAGTTTAAGTTAATTTAATAAACTTAGTAAATAAAATAGAAAAGTTCGGTATTATCTATGTCAATACGATTTAATTTAGAAGTACGAGGTGCAGGTTCGATTTACGCCGAGACGTAATGATGGGACAAAATGGCGCTAAAGAAAGAAATAAATATAAGCATTTTATTACAAACAGAAACAAATGGTATCCTGCATACATAATTCATCTACCACATCATCATCATCACCCTGAAGAAGTCCACTGCTGGACATAGTCTTCCCCAACACATTTTCGAGAAGAACGATCATAAGTCCTCTCCATCCGACTTCCCGCGATCTTAACGATGTTGTCAGTCCTTTGGGCAGGAGGGCGTCGTACACTTCGTTTTCCTGTTCGTGGACACCACTCAGGAACCTACATTCCGCAACGTACCTTACCTATCTGACACGTCTTGGTAGTTGCCAGCTGGTATCTTCAGTATTAACGGCTGGTAAAGGTCGCGTCAGCCAAAACGAACGCTGGAAAACAGTGGAAGGGATGTGTTTGCGTCACTGACCTCAATAAATTATGATTTATTGAGGTCAGTGGTTTGCGTCTACTTAAAATACTTGCGCCATCACACTCCCTCCCCCTCATTTCAGCGTTCTTTTTGCGTGACGCGCATTAATTCCTCCGCTGCTATTTCTTACCTTTAAACGGAGAGACCCGGTCCGTCCGATGCGGCAGCACGGCGGGCAGCGAGCGTGGACCGGCGCAGGCGCTGGCGGGACGCGACGCTGTCGTGTCCGGGAGAATCGCGAACGACTTCTCGCTCTTACGCTTCGGGGTAGACAGCACCACCCTGGGAGACAGACAACTTGATTACTACACTACAATAAGGCATCCACTACATCTCCACTTGCATCTATGCTATATTATTTTATCTCAAGTTGATGGACGCAAGGCAGTGCATCGTAGAGCACGTTCATATCGTTAATAACTCGCGGTAATGCTTTCTTATAGGTGTTGGTTACCTCATAACATCAGGTGGGCCATGTTCTCCTTGGAAGTAGGTACTATACAAAGACACGTTTTATTTATTTTTCATTTGCCAACGCAGAGCATAAAAATGGAAATATAGAACATCTAAATGGTGACAGCGCCGAATTTTATTGAAACATTTCGACGAAATAATTATTCATTATTCTTTATTGTACACAGTAAAAATATACAGTAAACTTAAATAATTAAACATGTGCAAAGGCGAGCTTAACCCTAAAAAGAGTTCTCTTCCAGCAAACCTCGAAGGATTGTGAGAGATTGAAATTAGAGGTGGGTGCGTGTACAAAATGAGAGAAGATAAATAAATTATAATAATAACTACTACTACTATTAAAAACAAATGATTATTAGATCTGAATCACTGCTTTACGACAAAACCTTGAAATCCATAAAGTAGCCTTGCTGTTACTTCAGCACTAGACCGAACATTGGACCGTTCTGTAATTATTTAAATGTGCAAGTGTAGAAACAATAGAGCGAAAATTACCTACGGGTGTTACGATTTTTCAAAATTCGGAATTTGTGATTTTATATCTTTCAAAAAGTTAGATCGTGCGAGCGAGAGTAATATTAGGTATTGTCAACGCCTTAAGCCTCATGTGCCTGTAATTACACCAGCGACCACATTCTTCAAACCGAAACTTTGCTTGGCGGCAGAACAAGGCGTGGCGGTAGTACTTCCCCGGACGAGCCACACACAAAGAGCTCTACTACTCTTAAAAATTTAATAACAGCTCCTATCCGGGCGTGAATACAATAATTAATTCCCTTCTCAGCAAGCCGGGATAGCGCGTATTCGCTAGGTCTTTGCTAATTCTTAATTCCTCCTCATTTGGCAGCACTGGACACCAAGCAGCACAGTTCACAACCCGTAATTATAGGGATGTGTGCAGAGTGCGTGCGGTGCGGGTAGCGGTGCACGCGATAAGCTGAAGCGTTTTTGATAACCTTATTTATAATAACGTCGTTCTGTTTGCAACATTTTCACTGCACTGATAGATTGCCAGAGAGTGAGCAAATGTAATAAGTACTGAATACATTTGCTCGCTCACTGCCAATCTACCAGTGCCGATAGGACTTACATTACTACACTTTGTCAAAGTTGGTGTAAATAAAAAAAATAAAATAAATAATGCTGGACAATCCACACAGCACCATCTAGCCCCAAAGTAAGCTACTCAAAGCTTGTGTTATGGGTACTAGATGACTGATATATTTAATACATTAAATAATTACATATAGATAGATATTTTTTATTTTTTATCATACATTAACACCCAGACCAACGGAACAAATTTCTGCAGATCATACACAATTTTTTTCCGAAGCGGGAATCGAACCCACACTCTCTTGCGTTGCAGGCGTAGAACTACACATTTCTTTTAATACTAGAACTTGGTGCTACGTGACCTGAAAGGATATCTACCGTACCTGGGGATTAAGTCGAAAGCTATATGTATGTACGTACAGTATGTTTGTAAGTACCTTTGACTGCCCCCGTTAGACTTCGTGAAACTGTTTCAGTTTTGAGTTCTTTTATTAAACCGCCTCCGCTCCCGCTTCCACCTCTCCCTGAAGCCCCACCGACCACCGACGCATGTCAAGCGAAAGTAACTAGCATAATGACCCCTTGTGTATTCACTCGTACATAAGCAAGGTACCTACCTAGCCACTACTATGCTTATTTCTGCCGCCAAGCAGCAACGCTGTGTTTCGGTTTGAAGAGTGTGGTCGCCGGTGTAATTACAGGCACATGAGGCTTAACATCTGTATGGCTCATTTGGACACAAGGCAGTGCATCGGAATATTCTCGTTGTATTTTTTATACAACCAGCTAATGGAACAAGCAGATGGCCCACCTCATGTTAAGTGGTAACCATCACCTATAACAAAGCAATGCCGCGAGACGCATGATAGGAACATGCCCTACGATGCACTGCCCGTTACTTTGTACGTGACTTGCGAGTCAACGCTTTGGTAAATTATCATTTGGAGATGGTCACCACTTAACACCAGGTGGCCATCTACTTGCTCCATTAGCCAGTATTGTCGCTTAAAAGTTAGTATAATTTCAATAATTCTCGGTTGACATCGAACCGATAATAAATTCATGATATATTGTATTACATAACATTAAAATGTTATTGTGTGATCTATAAGTATTGTGAAGTACAGTACCTTACCTACCCGTGCCCGCCCGGTACATTACTGCTTGTCAGCAGAAAATAGGTACCTACATAAGTAGTTAGGCCTAGATCTATGACTGAAGAATAATAGTTGTTTATATTTTAGTACATCATATTATAACATTGCAAAGAATATAAAAAATATTCTAATAAGTAAGTATATTTAGAATCTCTGAAAAACCCATTTTATAGCTCTGTTTAGAAATATAACCAAGTATCAAGTTGTGTTATTCCATGTGTCCTATTAAATTAATAATGGGTTGGCACGCTAATATTTTTTGAGTTTGGCGCGAATTCTCAGGGTCTACTTTCATTTGACAGACTCTTATTTTTTGACAGACAGTTATTGTACCACAGGTTACGTTGAAGTATTTAGGTGGTACCTAGCTAACTAAAGAGAGCGTCGGTCATGCATGAGAAACATCGACTAGACAAAAAATCCGAACAATGTCACAAACAACCAATTAATGTTAGGTAAATGCAAATTGGTACAAGAAACAGGTTTTCTCTTCAATCTAGGTTTTCTAGAGTTCCGGATCAAAATAGTGAAACGCAACCATCAGATTGCTTCTTGCCCGCGCATTTCATTATTTTTGTAGTTATAAAAACACTAGATAGAAGTTGATAAACGCAGGGCAGTAGGGCACGCTCTTATCGTGAGTGACTTACAAGGCCTTGATTGGTAGATGGCGGTTACCACTTAACATCAGGTGGGCCATTTGCTTCTTTCCTTCGGTAAAGATTCTGGGTATGGCAGATTCTTGATACGGCAGATTCGTGTTTGCGCTGAAGTACAATCATCATTTATTGTTAATTGTTAAAATATATGTGTTCGTTTATTTTCGTTGGCACTACCGTTCTTGTCCCATAACTGGTTGTATAAAAAAAAGTTATATTGAGTACTAGGAGCAAAGTAGCTGGCATAAGCTAGAAAAGTTTGTGTTCAAAAAGTTATACAGCGTGTATCGGAAGGGGGTATCAACCCTGAAGGAGGTGAATGTGCTCATGAAACTCAACAACTTTCCCCAAAGAACATAGGTCATAATATGAAAAAAAAATTTGGCCCTCCCATAGTAAATCAATCAGCTGGTAGTCAGTTTTGTAAGGGAGGGCCAAATTTTTTTTTCATATTTCGAACTATGTTCTTTGGGGAAAGTTGTTGAGTTTCATGAGCACATTCACCTCCTTCAGGGTTGATACCCCCCTTCCGTTACACGCGCTGTATAGTTGTTCTATAAGTTGCTTTTGTTATTTTATATTTATTTTGTTTTTTCTCTTTTTTGTGTATCAGTTGGGCAAATAAATGCGTTCTATCTATCTACATGCTATACTGTTTTCACATTCCGCCAGCAATCTAGTAAAGTGTCTGCATTGACATGCCGGCTGCACTTAGCGGTGGTTGGTGCGGTCGAGGAAAGTTACGTTTGTCATTGTCACGGTACCTACCGACATCATTCTGTCTACTTTTCCTTGGTCTACCTGACTACGCTACCGACGATCTATTTCACCAGCAGTGCAAGTACCGTTCTTTCGATCGCTTAATTTGACATTTAGAATCGTCAAAATTCGTTAAAAATGGTTTTATCCATTCATTGTTGAAACCATTTTTAACGAATTTTTGCGATCGATAAGAACGGTACTTGCACTGCAGAAGTGGTAGGTATAATTCGTTTTTTACCCCTATCGGCCACTGAACAGCCGTAAATAAAAGAGAAGAAGAAGTGGTAGGAAAGGTTTTTTTATTCATTCGGTATCGGATTCGGCACGCAATACAACTTTTTGAATCCTACTAAGTTTGTATATAAGTATGGATGGATCGATGGATCGGACGGCCGAACGGATCAGGATGAATCTGGGCAGAGAGATAGATTATAGTCTAGAATAGCACATAGGCTACTTTTTATCCCCTGGGAATACCGAGATTTAAATCGGCGCGGGTGAAACCGCGGGGCGCAACTAGTTTAGAATAGACGCGACGCGACGCTCCGTCCGCTCCGTACGCAGCGATGCTGATGCGGTGGACGCGTACCTTTAGCCGAGAGTTCAAAGAGCTCTATACATCTAACAAAATTATTTACCTACTTTAGGATATAATCTACGAAAAGAAGATGTTTATCAACATCTTAGGGCATCGAATCTTAGACAATGCATTGCACAACACAACAATAGGGTTCCTTGGGATGTGTGGGACGCGAGGTTCCGCCGTTGCGACATGCGAACGTACTTGTGGCTGCGCGTGCGCAATGAGTCAGGTGCAGCCGGGCGTGAGTGCACGATTACTGAAACGGCAGTACAGTGAATAATAAAAGTGGGTGGTAACGTTATTGACCGAGCGAGCGAAGCGTCTCAGTTTCCACACTGGCCAAAAATGCGTTTATCCGGATGTCTGTCTGTCTGTCTGTTCTCCTCTACAGGTCGCATTTTCCAACCGATCTGGACGAAACTTGGTACACAGATTATATGACTTATTAGAATTTTTTGTCGTCAGGGATTTTTGATTGGAGGGGTACTTCCCCCAAAAAAAGGGCAAAATAGGGGCTTTTTGATATACTGGATATCTCCACCAAATGAGATCCGATTTCGATTATTCTTTTTTTATTAGAAAGGTAGTAACTATAAGTTGGTCTCATAAAAGTTTGGCGAAGATCTGATAAGGATCTTCAGCATGATGTACAGGATAGCTCATCAAACAATCGATGGTTTTCAATCAAATTTGAGAGAAACACAAAGGACCTCATTCTACACAAGATGATGCAAAAAAAATCAAAAAAATCACAAAACGGAAAATGCACTTGCACATTACATTCCTCAAATAGTTTCCTTTACTATGCTCGCGAGGTCTACAGCTCCCAGAGCCACTGGTTAATATTGTATTAGATTAGTAGAAGCGAGACAGTGGAGAAGTAAAACCTGTTCTGCCGGCCCCACTTAGCGTGGAATAAGGGCAGGAAGATGATTACTACTAGTAAAAGCGAGACTTTATTCAGAGGAGCTGATTCAAAAATAAAAATCAAAATGGCCACCAACCGGCATCACCGGTTACCAATTAACATCAAGTGATCCATCTAATTACAAGTAGTATAAAAAAAAGGTAACTCCAATTCATAATTTTGTATTTTATAATTAGGTTCTAAACTACATAAATTTAATTTGTAAAACTTAAACATTATTTACCAGCATTCGCAAATAATACAGAAAAAATAAAAGTAGTACGTACCTAGCTGGCTGAAGTTAGAATTTCAGTTGTAAAGAACACAAACTTTTAAATTCAAATTGTTAATCTATTTTTGGTGCGGATTGCACAAGCAGACATCCTACTTCCTACTAATATAACGCGTAAAGTATGTTTGGTGGATGTTTGCTATATATTATCGCACCCTAGCTAGCATGGAACATTAAATTAATATCATTCGTAATGTTAATATATATGCTCCTTTTGTCCTATTTTTAATACCAGGGCAGTCGATAAAATTTAATAATGGAAAATGTTGCTTAAGAGTATATGCATTTTTCCTTTTCAGCGGCCCGATTACGCTTATGTCTGGCTATCGAGATGGCTTTTAGTTTGACATTTATTGATCCCTATTGTAATAGCAATTAAATAGTATGGATGGTCTTGAACCCACCACCGCGCACCGGATCGAAAGTAGAGCTACCGACTAGGCCAGCATCATTTGTACAATAACAGATCATTGGGTAATAGTCAAAGCCATTAATTCATCAACTCATCTGCGGCCGTAGGAGGCATCCATCTGGCGTTATTCAAGGGCACTCTCTGGGCCCACGCGTTTGCGAAATTACTATGTAGAGTTTAATTGTTATAATGCATCATCAGCCCACTGCTGGGAATCACCCATCTCTTTTATTCAACAAGAAGCTGGCCTTCGATTGATAACAACCATATTCATCAAGAATCTACCTTGCTTTCGAAAACTATAAATAAGTAGGTAATGGTAATACGATGACTCAAGCATTAATAAACTACATAAGTCGAGTTCGGTTGAAAAGACTAGACTAAATGAAACGACTAAATTAACGAATTTAATATTAACTAGATGTAGGTAGGTATGTTGAAACTTTACACGTAATAAAAAAAGGTGTGTGATAAGACTACCGATTGTAGGACTTACCCTCGGTTTCTGAAAGCGCTATCAACACTAATCGGCTGTCAAGTCACTTGCTATTTCAGCTTTTACTTCAAATTAAATAGAAATAGCAAGATACTTGACAGCAGCGTTGATCGAGCTTTCAGAAACCGGGGGTAAGTCCTACAATCAGTAGTCTTATCACACACCTTTTTTTATTACGTGTAAAGTTTCAACGTACTATATAATATATACTATATTTTGAACATGGTTTTTATTCCTCAATAAAGAATTTAATATTATTAAGTGTCAAGTACTCGAAACTAAAGGCGCTTCTTTGAGGCGCGTTTAAAATCCTTTCACCACACTGTTTCAAAATAACTAGTACCCATCAAGAAGAAGAAGACTTATTACTTATACTTTTGTCCCACTTTCGCCGCTTCGCCTGTGGCCTTGTGCATGCTAATGGAATAATGAATACTTACATTTATTGGTGTTATTTCGTACGGCATATTTAATTGTAGTTTTGGTTATTTATGCATAATAAATGTATTTTTATTGTGTTTCCGTGGACCCGTGGTTTTATGGAATGTTGCTTCACTTGAGTCTGTTTTTTGTGCAATTTGGGTGCAATGTTTACCTACAGTTTTAAAGAAAATTGGCCGTTAAGTTTGTTTGATGGAGTTATTTCGTTAGTATTGACTTAACACTCGTAATTATATTAGGATGCTCCAGTGCATTGTAGGGCACGTTCATAGCGTGACTTACAATTGACTCTATTTATTTTATTTATTGACTTTTACTTACATGAAAATGCTTTGGTGATGGTTACCGCTTAGTATCAGGTGAACAATTTGTTTTTTTTTTAGATTGCTCGTATTATTCACAGACTTTTTAGACAGAGAAGTCTCTAGAGAAAGAAAACGAGAAATTTAATCTAAAATGAGGTAAATATATCCTTGTGGAACTTTTTTTGCTATTTTTCTATTTTAAAGTAAAAACACTTACAAGCAAAGGAAGTCACTTGCTATCTCTATCTAATTTGAAGTAAAAGCTGAAACAGCAAGTGACTTGACAGCCGAGTAGCTTTGATCGGGCTTTCAGAAACGGGGTGACCTAGGTATATAATTTCTTCCACTGAACCCTAATTAAATAAGGAAACATACATATAAGTTAAAAGTTACGCGCATATTTTCGTAATGAAATTATGTGCTTTGTACACGCATTCAATTAGTTAACGAAAAACGTTTAGCAAACATTGTATTCACACAAAAAACTACGTTACCGTGAAAGACTATGAAAGAAGTTGGTTTTATTTATAGTTTGAGTTACACTGCGTGGCTAAATAAACGCGAGGTTACTTTGTTGTTGTTGGAAATCCCCCCCCCCCCCCTTTAAAGTTTAAACTGAAACACAGCAACGTTGCTTGAATGCATAAATAAGCATGGTGGTAGGGTACTTCCCTGCACTACTGTAGTACTGCAACAGTATTGTTACACAGCTGCTTTGTCTGAACAAAAAAATATAATATAAGTAAATTATACACCGTCAAAAGGGTACAAAAATACTAAGAGGTAAAATGGGCAATCTTATTGCTAGAATCTAGAACTTTTAACACAACCTTTGCATGTTAACATTGCGAGCAGAGTAACCCAAAATGATTAAGTACAGAGGTGAAATGATTGCATGTTAAGACATGCAGAGCAAAGATGCATGTAAAGATCGATTTCAGTATGTAATAAGGTAGGTACCTACTTAAACCGATCTATTTCACAAAAAAAAAACTATTGGGTTGCAACTTTGCGCGCAGTGTAACTTAAAATTATAAAGAATACGAAATTTAGTTTTTCATTGCAGACCTGTTTCATAATGAGGTGTCTGTTAACATTCACTTCACTTTTTACATGAACTACTAAAAAGTTTAGCACTGTCGGTCTAACCGGAAAGCGGTTTTTGCTTTACATTGAGGCGATTACTACTGTAGGCGAGTACTTCTCGGTCGCACAATTAATTTCGATATAACTGAAATTATTTCTAAAAAAAAATCTTATTTATTCATTATTTACTCACAGCTAGTTCCAACTTTACAGATAGGTACTTATCTAATACGTTAAAACTAAAAATCTAACATTTGCATAAAATAAAAAAAACAACAACAAAATAAAGTCAAAAACAATAAACATTAATAACAGTATATAATACAGGTAAAAAATAACAACTAGAATATTAAAATCAACTTAAAAAAAAAAACTTCTTTCTCACTAAATTCTCACCAAGAATCAAAAATATGTCTCACATTTTTGATTCTTGGTGCCAGTTTTACGTGGAACGTTAGTTCTAAAAAAAAGATTAACATTGTATCAAGTCTGAAAGAAGCATTTTGAGGCACACAAAATCCTTTCACCACACTATTTCAACATAAACAACAAGAGGAAGAAGAAATTTCACGCGACCAAGCCTAGAAGAATCACGGTTTAAATGGTTACAAAAAACGCTGGCTGCGAATCCTACTTATTATAAAAGTGAAATTTTGTAAGTATGGATGGATGGATGTTTGTTACGCTTTCACGCCGGAACGGCTAAACGGATCTGTATTAAACTTGGCAGAGAGACACATTATAGTCTGGAATAACACATAGGTAGGCTACTTTTTATCCCGTAGTAATACCGGGGTTTAAAGTGAATCCGCGGGGCGCAACTAGTTATTTTTTTAAACTGCTGCCTTGTGAGAAAATAATATTACGAAATACGTTATTTTCTTTTGATGTATTATGCCCTATGGTATATTCTGTTTATACTCGTAAGTGTCCCATTGTAAAGTACCTCATGTATGTCTGTCTGTCACAACTCTAGTAATTCTATTGTTGTCTAATTGAATTACTCTCCCTCGCTTTTTCCTTGCGTAAGATGACCCCACACTGGTTCTGTTGTGTCGTGGGTATCACCAACTTATTATATCACTAAACAAGGATCTAGAAAACAGCGATAGAAACCAAGCCGTGAGTTTGTGGCCTGTTCTTCTAGTCTAGGCTTTGGTCGTGGGAGCTGGCCCCTAGATTAACCTGGCTTTATGACGTTTCAAAGTGATCCTTGTGATTTTATTGAATACTAGCTGAACCCGCGGCTTTGCTCGCGCCAAAGAATTCAAAGTTTTATACAAACTTTCATCCCCTATTTCATACCCTTGGGGGTAGAATTGATCAAAATCCTTTCTTAGCGGATGCCTACGTCATAACATCTACCTGCATGCCAAATTTCAGCCCGATCCGTCCAGTTGTTTGGGCTGTGCGTTGATAGATCACTATGTCAGTCAGTCAGTCACCTTTGAGTTATACATATTTAGAAATACCATTTGATTTTGACTTCTTTTATATCTACTTGCTGATAAAAAAAGCAGATGACCCAGTGAATAAGTGCTAACCATGAACTTAAAACAACTGAAACTTATGGCATCTGTTGATAGACGCAGGACAGTGTATGTAGGGCATGTTCCTAGTTGCATGTCTTGTGAGGCAATGCTTTTTATAGGTGATGGTTACTGCTTAAGATCAGGTGGGCCATCTGCTTGTTCCATCAGCTGGTTGTATAAAAAAAGACTCGAGCTGAAACTCGAAAACGAGTGAAGGTGGAAAGCGGACGTCAGATAAAAGTCCAGATAGCCAACGACCATACAATAGCCGATCCAAAGATAGCCCACACATTACCAGCTAGGTTCATACACTAGCTGGGTTTGTGTACACGATCGTATAATTTACTGTCATTATGTAATTGCCGAAACAATGGAAAAATTGAGAACAAGTTTGTA
This sequence comes from Plemyria rubiginata, assembly GCA_963576535.1. Lineage (NCBI taxonomy): Eukaryota > Metazoa > Arthropoda > Insecta > Lepidoptera > Geometridae > Plemyria > Plemyria rubiginata. The sequence continues at coordinate 639,234 of OY754931.1, forward strand.
CAGTATCCGGTTTTTACTGCTGCAAATTTTATTATATATTTACTGTAATATAATATACTCGTAGGTGTCAAATGCCATGTTTGGGCGAACCTCTGACTACCATTCTTAGACGTACTTAAGGAACCTGGAGCACTAAGAGATCTGAGGGGATATCTACCGTGCCTGGGGATCAAAGTCGTGAAGCTCAATATATAATAATAATAATAATGCTGGACAATCCACAGAGCACCATCTAGCCCAAAGTAAGCTACTCAAAGCTTGTGTTATGGGTACTAGACGACTCATATATTTATTTCAGATATGGATGTTATACGAGTAAGCTAGCATTAGCCTACGTAGCTCAGTTGGTAGTAGCTCTGCCTTCTGCGCCGTAGGTCGTGGGTTCGATTCCCACCGTGAACAAACATTTGTGTGATAAACATAGATGTTTGTTCTCTGTCTGGGTGTTATATAATATTATAAGTATGTATTTACAAAAAAAAAAGTATATAAGTAGTGTATCAGCTATCTGGTTCCCATATTACAAGCAAAAGCTTAGTTTGGGGCTAGATAGTGCTGTGTGGAAAGTCCACCAATATTTATTTTATTTATTTATTAAGTAATGAATGTTTTTGATGATGTAATTTTTATGCAGGTTTTCTATGTTTCTTTTGCTGTGTGATTGTTTCGAAGGATGTCTAGATATTTTTTTAGAATACTCGGTGATGGAACAAGCTTAGCACCTGATGTAAAGTGGTAACCATGGCCTAGAAGAAAACATTGCTGCGCTAGTTACGCACATAAATACCTACATGTAAATCGTTCAGTTTGCGCAATGTTTCCGCATGCCACAGCAACAGCCGAAAACTGTACCTACTATTCGTTTTTCTGTACTAAAAACATCCAATTTGATGACGCGAGTAGTGATCTTCGTTTGTTTAAGTTTTTTGCTGAATTTGGCGTTCAAAATAACAGAAGAACCTTTGACCGCTGCGGCCATAGCTGCGTTCGATCCACGACTTATCGCCCACCCTGTATTGTTCCTACAACACAACCAGCTAACCACTCCGAAACCTCTGCGGTCGCGATCGCACCTAGATTTACCTAGCTTTAAGACGTTTCATAGTGATCCTTTGATTTAATTGAATAAATAGGTATCATTTGACTTTGAATTATATTTCAATAGTTCATAGTTAGTTCATTTATTTATAACAGATTATAGTTACATGTCATAATATTAATATTAGATTACCTATATAGGTATGCTAGGTAAATACAAATTCTAATCTTATTTTAACAACTATAACATAACAATATTCCACATCAAAACAATAAAATTAGTTACTAATACATGTTAACAATTAATAATAATAAATAGTGTCATAACTAAATTAAAATCAATATTAAATTAATCTTATTCTGATACAATTTCCACAAAACATTGATATTCTACCCTAGCTGCGTGGGGGCGGGCTCTCGGGAAGTTAGCTCATCGCAGTCATAGAATGTTTGCTCTAATAGCCATTTCTTCAACTTTGTCTTAAAGGATTGTGTCGATGGAGCGTCTCTAACATCGGCCGGAAGTCGATTGTACATCGCTGGCCCTAGCACACGCATCAGCTTCGACGTTTTCGTGAGACGACGCGGAACTGCTCTCAGCCTGTCTGCATGCCTCGTGTTGTCGTACCATCGCCGTACCTTGCATATTCATCTAAATGATTCCTTACATATAGTGCAGCTTGATATATGACAAGGTCAGGTACAGTCATTATTCCGAGGGATTTAAAATATGGTCGAGCGGATGTGTCTTGCGAGACCCGAACAATGGCGCGCACTGCCCTCTTCTGCAGTCTAAATGCGCGCTTCCAGTCTGCTGCACGCCCCCAAAACTCAACCCCGTATCGTAACAGAGAGTGGACTGAGGCGAAGTAAAATAAGAACAAAGTAGCAGATGTTATCATGCAGATAAGTACCCACCTGATGTTAAGTGGTAACCATCGCCTTTAACAAAGCATTGCCTCGTTAGCCAAGCACGGTAGGAACGTGCCCTACGATGCACTGCCCTGCGTCCATCAGCTTCATGTGCCTGTAATTACACCGGCGACCACACTCTTCAAACCGAAACACAGCGTTGATGCTTGGCGGCAGAAAAAGGCGTGGTGGTAGTACTTCTCCGGACGAGCCGCACACAAGGAGCTCCACTACTCTTAATTTTCATGCATGTTCTCGGATCTCTCGTAAATGGTATTTACGTGTATGATTTTGTACCTATTAATTGTATTGTATTTTTATTGCAGTGCAAATTCGTATTTTAGAAAAATTCGCTCGATTTGCTCGCTCGAGCAATAAAAGAGGCACTCTAAGGGAATTAATGTCGACCTATGTGCTAGAAGATCATGCATTCATAAAAACACAGGATGACAGTGATTAAATAGCGAACTTAAATTACCTTATGTAAAAACCTCAAGGTTTTGTTACAAAAACAACCTGGCGACTGGACAGAAGCTGGTCAACTATGTAAAACCATAGACAAAGTTTCATTGACAATTCAATGGAATAAAAACTACTGCAAAACGCAAGACTATAGTCCCGCCGGACGGTTCACTGGTAAGTGCCAAATGTAATATTTGGACGTGCCCATCTCTGACTACCCCCAAAAGTCACAGTCAAAAGGTATTAACTCCTTAAACACCCTTAAATAATGTTCAGTTGGTACTAAGAGATCTGATGGAATATCTACCGTGCCTGGGGTATCAAAATCGTTAAGCTATTTTCTAAGACAATTTATAACAAAATTCATTATGTTTACAGAAATGTTATTTCGGCAACCATCCAACAAATTGAATAGTTAAATATCTTTCATCTTTATTCATTTAAAATACATTGAATAAAAAATAATGTTTTTATATAACATCTAGGAAACAATCCATTTGAATATACAGTAGGAAGTTATCTAAGTTTTTACGATTTATGCTCTATTTAACTTGAAAACATGGATTATTATTGTTTGCCCCGTTTTTCTTAACCGACCTTGAAGGTTGGTGATGCGTTTACGTCCTTACTAAATGTACTGTAAAAACTATTCATCAACCTTTGTGTTTATTTTTAATAAGAAGTTTTTAGTTTATTGTAATAATAATTAAGGTATTGCTGTAATATTTCAACCCATGATAAAAAAAACAACAATTAAAAAAAAATTTTTTTTGTTTGGCCTACAAAAAAAAAAATTGTTTGTACCTGGTGATGCCAATAACAACCCATTGTCTGGCAAGAGCCTTCTATATAGCAACGCTGTTTGTAGAAAAAAAAGGCACACATACGTAGGTGGATGTCCTTGAGGGATAAGGAAGGTAGTTAGAGGCAAGTCCATTTAGGTCATGGCCATTTTTATTCTACGTTACAGATTATATTTAGACTAAAACACAAATCTAACAGTCTAATTTGCATGCGAATATGGTCTTTCATATTAACATCGGTTGCACTGTGTTTGTGTGCGAGTGTGACATATGTACACACAGAACTTTTAGTTTTATGCGAATATTATTAGCTTGACTCTATTTGTGAAGCAACATAGCCTCTTTATTTGAATTTTTTGTCGAGAGTGATTTTGAATTCAGTGGCGTTATTCACGTTTAAATCACGCTGTGACGTCACACAGTTAGGGCAAAGTATCTATTATGTCATAAAGAATAAAGTCCAATATCACGTTGTGACTTCACACGGTTTGGGGCAAGAAATCTTCTATGTCATAGAGAATAGTGCCCCTGGTGTGTAATATCGGTGGTTTAACAAACATTGCTTGGAGGCTACGAATAAATAATTATTTATACGTAGCTTGGGGGTCTTAGAAGAAAGTGTGAGTAGTTCTTCTTACACTTGACTATGGTAAGGTTCTATCAAGACGATCGATGAACAGAGCACCAGTAGCCAAGTTAAAGGGCCGCAGGATCGAATTTGGTCCTGCCGAAATGGGAAGAGATCCCGCGTAGCACTTAGTGCTACGAAATGCTACAACATGCTACAAAGTACAAGCTATGGGGTCTTTTTTATGTTTATCCTTCCTGCTAATATTATAAATGCGAAAGTTTGTAAGTATAGATGGATGGATGTTTGTTACCCTATAACTCCAGAATGACTGAACGGATCTTGGTGAATATTGGCACAGAGACATAATAATAATAATAATGCTGGACAATCCACACGGCACTATCTAGCCCCAAAGTAAGCTATTCAAAGCTTGTTATGGGTACTAGATAACTGATATATTTAATACATTATATACTTACATAGATAGATATTTTTATTATACATCGAAAACACTCAGACCATCGGTACAAATTTCTGCAGATCGTACACAAATTTGTTCCACGGCGGGAATCGAACCCGCAACCTCTTGCGTCGCAGGCAGGCTCTCGCCCGCTGCGCCACAGAGGTTGTCTGTATATTATAGTCTGGCAAAACACATAGGCTACTTTTTATCCCGTGGGAATACCGGGATTTAAATCTGCGCGGATGAAACCGCGGGGCGCAACTAGTTTGTTCTAAAATTTAAAATCTATGGATAATATTAACTTGACATGTACGTCTTAACAATAATGGCATAGTCATTACAATTTAACTATGTTTCAGAAGTGTTTTAAATACTATCTGTATGTATTACGGCGGGATTACTGAAGACTAAATTCTAGCAGCGCCGTTGGGCTTGCAACCTGTCACGTATGGAATATAAACTACTGCAAGAAATGTAGATAGACCTCCTTTCAGATCTCTTTGTGCCATGTTAGTCAGAGGCACGTCCAAATTTAACAGCATATGCCCGCTGTTAAATTTGGACGTGCCTCTGACTAACATGGCACAAAAAGATCTGAAAGGATGTCTACCGTGCGATCGTGTTAAGCTGTTTCTGTTAAAAACAATTTCTTATATTGAGTCAGTGACTTTACACCAACGCGCATCCATAAATGGCGTCAGACAATTTTGTAGTTAATAAATTGATAGTCGCTCGATTTGGTCATTGCAATAAAGTTACTTATGAACTTATGAATTATAGGCATATGACGTCATCGTGTTATTGTTTTTACTTGAATTTATATTGATCCACAGGTTATAATCTCGTGATCTCTTAGCAAGCATCTTACCAAGTAGGTTAGTCAGGGGTAAGTCCAATTTTATTGTATTTTCTAAATAAATATTTGGCACACACCACACCTTGTAGTAATTGGTGTTTTATACGTGACAGGTTGCAAGCCCATCGCCGCTGCTAGATCTTAGCTAGATATTAAAACGTTTTTAAATATATTTTGTAACCTTTATGGTCTGAATAACATTTAGCTTACCCTGCGTTTGTTTCGAATAACAATTTCAATTAGTTGCGCGAACAAATTTATTTTATGAGTGATGTTCCGTAAACTAGCGGGACCCTATGGTGATTACAGATTTTAGGTTGAGATAGTAGGTTCGAATCCCGTCTTATAGGTAAAGTATGAAGTTTGAGAAAATTTCGCTTCTAAAGTATCAGAAGTTAGAACTTTGTTTGCGTGAGCAGAACACAGATTTAGTCAAAGTCAAAGTCAAAGTCAATATATATATTTAAAAAAGTAAAGTGTAATAAATAATAATAATTGTTATTTAATATGCATTAAACCATTATGTCAAAATATCTATCAAAATAGTTTGCTAATGTCAAATTATTTGATCGTCCTAAGTTAATGGTAACCACAAGCACACATATTATATTTTCGAAATTTGAAGTTTATTTTCGTTTTTGACATCATGATTTATTTTTATAATACTTTTTATTTACTTTTACAATGATACACGCATATTTAAAAGTGACAGCGTGTTCCATAATAACACAATATAAAAAAATACTTACGGACAGGGCGCGGAGCAGGGCGCCTGCGCAGGACGCCTCACATCACCATCACTAGCCAACACTTCGAATGCGTCCACCACACTTGACGTCCGTCCCGACTGTTTTAAATCCACTGACTGTCTCACTAAATCCCCCGAATGTCTTAAATCCTGCCGTGAATTCGGGGACTGGATCGCTAAATCGACCGACTGTCGCGACGACAGATCGAAGTACCTATCCTGCGCATGGATGAGCTGTGTCACAGTGAACGCTGGTGCGTCCGTTCTGAACAAATCATCGTATTCTAAGCTTAGTTTTCTGTTGAAGAATCTATTGTCTTCTATGTCTTTGGACGGCGAGATGTCGGCTCTATCGATAGTTATGTCTAACTGATTGCGAAGTGACCGGTCTGTTGCGAACGCGTATGGTGTGTTCGCGAGTTCCTCTTCAATGCTGTTGTATCGACTGCGAAAGAGCGACGGTTGGTCCCCATTCAGCTCCCCCCCTTTCGGCTCTTCGTACTTGGTGCCGAAGAGATCGTATTGCCCGAATCTGTGGTTAATTGTGTCGAATTTGGGATCTTCGAGCTCGTTGTCTCGCGGACTGGATTTGGGCGACATGTTAATGTGGACTATACCGTGTTCGTCTGTGTACTTTAGCTGTAGCGCCATCTTAGCTTGCCATGTTTAGTGGTTTATCTGGAAAAGAAAGGATAGGTTAGTTTTTGGGTTGGTTTTTTTATTTTTATTATTCAATTTAACAAAAATACTTAATTGAACGACTTTAATTTATGAAAAGTTTCAAAGTGATCCCTGTACCTAAATGTAATTAAAAAAAAACATTTTGATAAAAAAATCAAAATTAAGTTAGATTTTATAAAAAATAGCCCTTAAACAAGTTTCAATACATCAAATGATTTTAAGTAGGTAGTTAATAAAAATAATATTATATAAATTTTCTCTGCTTGTTTGTTTTTGTAAATAATATTTGATGAAATTATGAGTAGGTATAAAATATAATAGTTTACTTCATTTTATAATAAATATTAAAGCAAGCTTTGGTTAGATTAAACTAACTTCAGAAAGGTCTTAAAAGTAACTTATGGTTTATCATTACATTGAAGACCTCAGTGGCGCAGCGGGCGAAAGTCCGCCTGCGACGCAAGAGGTTGCGGGTTCGATTCCCACCTCGGAACAAATTTGTGTACGATCTGCAAAAATTTGTTCCGTTGCTCTGGGTGTTTGTATGTATAATAAAAAATATCTATCTATGTAAGTATATAATGTATATATAGTCATCTAGTACCGCACAAGCTTGAGTAGCTTACTTTGGGGCTAGAGGATGCTGTGTGGATTGTCCAGCATTATTTATTATTTATTTATTTATTGGTAGTTCATCATCATTATCATCATCGTGTATGAGTTTACTGCTGAAATCCGTTTCCGAGGTGTCTTTGGTGTTGGCAGGTTTAGGTGTATGACTTTTCTGTTTTAAAAGTGTGCAGTGGATTCATTACGTTAGTTAGTTTAATAATATAAGTTATTTTAAAATGAGCGCAGCTTCTTCCGAATTACACAAAACTATTTGTATGTAAAGTTAACCTAATTAAATAATGACGTTTAGAGATGCCGCCAAATCATAACTATTCGGGCAAAAACTCTAAGCCGAAGGATGCCGGATCATCGCTCTATTTTATACGTTGGGGTACTGTACCTACATAATAAAGTTGGAGGTTTAGATGGTTACTGGATTGTTAGTCTGAAAAGTGTAGTTCAGACCGTAAACCTTTAAATTAGATTAAGTGTGTTTAGTGTAGTTTAGTATTTAGTATTGTTTAAAAGATTTTATTAATTTTTGTTTTATTTAGTTTAAAACTTGTTGAATTTTTTTTTAGTTGTACTGTTTAAATTTTGTTTCGCCTATTATATTTTTGTCATACGATTAAATATATACGCGAGCAAATTTGTTCACGTTTGATCGACGAATAAAATATTCGTAACGTTTGACGTTTCAAATTTGAAGCTTCCGCATCGCGCCCGCTTCCCGCGTTATTGACGTTGAAAGCCTTACTGTACCAAAATTTTAAATCACTCACAACACACTTACACTCCGTCTGCGTACAATACAAATTCATAATCCAAACACAGATTATTTTAATATATAGAAAACTGTAAAAAACTTTACTAATTCGTTTGAAAATCAAGCCCATCTTGTTTAAACATTAATTTAATTATTATATTAGATGTATGTAATGGATTCTCATTAAATATTCAAACAAAAGATTGAGTAAAATAACTTTTTGTTTTCATTAAAATCAGAGAAATAATTTAGAATCTTCAGAAATTCTTTTTAAATTTTAGCAAGAAACGCACGACCAAGCTGACTAACCATCATTATATAAAAAAAACTGTAATTGAAACCCGAGGCCGAATAAACGCCGAAAGTGGTCTCAACTCTAGAGGTAATGCTTCTATGCCAATAGCACGTGGTCATTATAAATACTAACTGAGCTACACAACATTTCTAATGCCTGGCGAGTGGCTTCAGGTGCGATATGCAGTTAAAGCGATTGCACGCTATGCTATGCTCTACAAAAAAAATTGTTGTTTAGATTTTAACAAACTATAGGGTTACATACATCGGGAAAGCATCAAACTCACACATCATGATAAATACGAGTATCCCGTTTTAAATGAAAATTATGTTCATAACCATGATAGTTTCCAAAATTTTACCGGAAAGTATTCTCTTTTCTGCGCCAGAAGCTAACAAAAAATATACGTTTAAGACTATAGCGTCCTTTAAACACAATTTCACAGATTTAAAGTACAATAAATAATAATAAAATGAAATAAAAAGCGTTTTATTTCTTATGTACAATGTTTACATTCAAAAGACATCAACGCGCTTTATATAACCAAACACTACTCTCAAATATTGAACAATTATAACAATTTGAGCACTGATGGTCTAGTGGTATCTGCCCTGCCCTTCGAGCGGCCGTGGGTTCAAAACCAATCATGCACTATAAAGTTTTCTGTTCAATAATAAGTGCGCAGTGCCCGTAGCTATTCTTTAATAACGGCGAAGATAAAATAATAGTAAGAAAACAGTATCTCGTAGAACTATAATAAAACGAAAGCAGGTGTCAAATGCCCGAAAAGCCTATTTAAAGTGCACAATTCTTTCATCACACCGTTTTGAAAGACATTAATAATAAAAGTATATTATGTAATATATCAGCTATCTGGTTCCCAATTACAAGCGTTGGCGTAGTTTGGGGCTAGATAGTGGTGTGTGGAAAGTCCACCAATTTTAATTTATTATTTATTCTTTAAAAGATAAGAAGTGCTGCAAATGCATTTTATCCTTCAGCAGTAAGAGAGATATATTTCAACAGCATTTTATCGTCAACATTTAAAGCTAACTATCGCTTGCAGTGGTCATCGAACCCACGCTCTGTATACTTTTAATAGAGAACTTTGTTCATAAGTGGTTTTCCGTCCTTATACTGAGGTGTTTTGAAAAGCGGTTACCGTTATTTGGCGACTGTAACAATGTCACAAAGAGAAAAATCCATTTATGCAAGACTGTACTCGATACGGGTTAGCTATAGCAATCCTTGGTTGTGGTGGATGGATGTTTGTTACTCTTTCACGCCGGAACAGCAGAACAGATCTGGATGAAACTTGGCATAGAGATAGATTATAGTCAATAGCACATAGGCTTTATCCCGTGGGAATACCGGAATTTAAATCTGCGCGGTTTAAACCGCGGGGCGCAACTAGTAAGTCTATATAGTGCAGTGTCTTACTTATAACTTATATAGGTACCTATTTCCGCGACAAAATATCTAGCATTTTTAATTTTACGTCGGTAAAAAACAGCGACAGTTTTTTATAAAGCCAAAGCTTTGCGAAAACCTTCACGCCATTAATACGTATTTATATTTTTAATATATGCGAGCGAAATGAATGATTTCTTTGTTTGCAAGTCCTAGGAAAATGGAAAAGTAATTTTAATAACATACCTTTCAGAACATTGACTTCGTTATGGTGCAAAATTCTTTGTTCACAAAACGTTGCATGAAATACTTGTCTAAATATAAGTAGTTGAGGAAATAACCCCCGGTTTCTGAAAGCTTGATCAACACTTTCTGTCTGTCAAGTCTGTCAGTGTCAAGTGTGGCTGTCAAGTCACTTGCTATCTCTATCTACATAATCTGAAGTAAACGATGAAATAGCAAGTGACTTGACTGCCGATAAGTGTTGATCGAGTTTTCAGAAACCGGTGGTAACATAGTGTCCGTATCCCTCCCGTTAAAACTTTGGTAGGAAATCATCATCATCCTCCTGCCCTTATTCCACACTGCATGGAGTTTTCTTCTTCCACTCTCCTCTATCATTCGTCATCTCGGTGCTCACTCCTTTCTCCTCACGACTCACTGACTTCTGCCTCTGCCGACCTCAGTGACGCAGCGGGCGAGAGTCCGCCTGCGACGCAAGAGGTTGCGGTTCTTTCTAATGACAAATAGTAAAAAATAAAAAATACGGTCTTATGTTTGTTTCTTTGTTTCATACATCGTCGATGACCAGCATGCAACAAAATTATGTAGGACAATTATTTCCTACAGAATTTACATTTTCCGGTCAGATTACCAAAATGAGTTTCCTGTGGTCTCAGTCTGCCGGTGCGTAGACCTTGACACAGCCTTCGATAAGGTAAGCTAAGTATACCAAGGTTCCAGGCCGTCCTTGAGAGAGGAGAATTATATAGCGATTATGAGCTAAGGTATTGCCCATAGGCCTTAACTACGTAAAGACGATGGCAAAAAAGTAAATCAGAAGATCAGAAGTCACCCTTTTTGAATAAAGACATACCCCCGGTTTCTGAAAGCTCGATCAACACTAATCGGCTGTCAAGTCACTTGCTATCTCTATCTAATTTTAAGTAAAAGTTGAAATAGCAAGTGCCTTGACAGTCGATTAGCTTTGATCGAGCTTTCAGAAACCGGCGGCTAAACAATCATTTATTTACTACTGAGCACAACATACAGAATATGATACTTAAATATGCTTACTTATAGGAAGAAAATCATAGCACAATAGAAAGACATCAGACAGAATATTCATAATATAAAAACATTGTTAGGAAATCTACACGCTTAAATATGAAGTAAGCTATTTTTAAATACATCTTGCTTATGGAACAGGCAGATGGCCCACCTGATGTTAAGTGGCAACCATCACCACAACAAATTGTCTCGCTAGACACGCACGACAGTGGCAGCGATGACGACCTCAGTGGGGCAGCGGGCGAGAGTCCGCCTGCGACGCAAGAGGTTGCGGGTTCGATTCCCGCCTCGAAACAAATTTGTGTACGATCTGCAGAAATTTGTTCCGTTGCGCGTTGGTCTGGGTGTTTATGTATAATAAAAATTATCTATGTAAGTACATAATGTATTAAATATATCATCTAGTACCCATAACACAAGCTTTGAGTAGCTTACTTTGGGGCTAGATGGTGCTGTGTGGATTGTCCAGCATTATTTATTTATTTATTTATAGTAACTGCTCTATGATGTCCCTTCGTTCAAGTTTAGGGATACGATTTTTATATACAACTAGTGGATTGAACAGGCAGATGACCTGTTGTTGTGATAGCTATCACCTATAACAAAGCATTGCTTCGTAGGTCACGCATGACAGGAACGTGCCCTACGACGCACTGCCCTGCGGCCATCAACATAAGACATACAGATGTTAAGCCTCATGTGCCTGTACTTTCACGGGCAACCACAATCTTCAAACCGAAACAGCAGAGCTTCTTGTCGGCAGAAATAGGTTTGATGGTATAGGTCGCGTCACGTAAAAAGAACGCTGGAAGTAGGGGATTTGATGGTGCGTTTGTATGCACAAACACATTCACTGTTTCCCAGCGTTTCTTTCAAATGACGCGACCTCTGTAGTCCCCGGACGAGCCACATACAGCTCTACTACCAAATAATAATAATAATAAATGCTGGACAATCCACACAGCACCATCTAGCTCCAAAGTAAGCTACTCAAAGCTTGTGTTATGGGTACTAGATGAGTGTGCATGTCTCCAGCTTCCTCATATTGAAAATGTAATTTCTATAAATGCCAATATTTAAAGCATAATTAGTGCACTCATAGATTTGAATCATAATTTAGCTGCCAAATAAACAACGATGCTATAAGCTTATAATAGTGTGTAAGCTGGAGTAACATGTCTCCAGCTGCCTCAGTCAGTGTGGGCAAACGGCTAATGATAGAGATATATAGTAAACGCAAGGATTTAGTACCTATTTAGTGCACCTGGTACCAAAAATTTCAGGTCTGTAGCTAGGAAACTCTTCGAGTTATAAGACTTCATTAACGTGTAAGCTGGAGTAACGGTACGTGAAAAAGCATATGCTCGTTCTCTGGAATGGCTGGAGCTAGCAGGTTGCTTTAAGTCTCCAGATTTAGTACCAAACGAATTAGCGAGGTACCAAATATTTGAAGTGTCTCTGTTCAAAACTCTATGAGTTACAAGCTTTTCCAGCTTTTTTTGTTTGTCCAGCTTGCACATGTTGGATCTCAGCAACCACAATAGGTACAGACTCGGTTGATGTCTCTGAACCGAGCTATGAATTAGTGCACTCGGTACCAAAAATTTGGAATCTCTAGGACAAGCAGTTCTGTTGTAATCAGCAAAATAACATTTAACCGCCAAAAATTCAAAGCATTTCGACGCGACCATAAAAATGATGCGTTGCCGCTCTGAAGGTGATACTACGCGCCAGTCACTGGTTGCGTCTATTTTATTTTTTGTTTTTGTCACATCCGCATGAACATCCGCATTATTGGTGCGATGCGGATGTCCAAATCGATGCGGAAGAAACATACATAGATACAAGAGGTGCGTTTTTACTGGTAGGTAGCCCCTCTTTTTACCTTTTTGGCAGTGTTAAAATAACGGAGTTGTATCTGTATCTACATAGGTACCTACTCAAAGCGCCAGTTCTTTAACACCTACCACAGTACCCATAGGAGAAGTTAAGTAGTAAAACTAATAAATGATTAGGTACCTACGTAAATCTAAATTTACCTAATTATTTATTTAACTGCTACCTACCATAATACTGGTTTATATAGGTAGGAAGGATTCGTTTTTGCAAATCGAAAACCTCTCAAATTTGAATGACTTGACTTAGGTCTGATGACGATTCACTTGACATGACACTAGCAACATTAGATTGGCTGTCAAACTGTCAAAATACGGACGGACGGACATGCTTCTCGCTCCCTGCCTTGCCTGCAAATTCTGCAATATAATTGGTATATTTTATCAAAAAAAAAATATAAAATGTCAAACCATACCAAACTATTTAATTGATGAGATATGGCAACATACAACGCCCCGCTCTTCAACGCACATCGGAAAGAGAAGGGTATAATAATTATGCCTTCAGAAATTTAAAGGACTGAGTGCATACAAAAAAGACTCTTATCGCGGGTAAAATACGTTCAAATCCGCAGAGCGTAATATCACCTTCAGAGCGGCAACGCATCATTTTTATGGTCGCGTCGAAATGCTTTGAATTTTTGGCGGTTAAATGTTATTTTGCTGATTACAACAGAACTGCTTGTCCTAGAGATTCCAAATTTTTGGTACCGAGTGCACTAATTCATAGCTCGGTTCAGAGACATCAACCGAGTCTGTACCTATTGTGGTTGCTGAGATCCAACATGTGCAAGCTGGACAAACAAAAAAAGCTGGAAAAGCTTGTAACTCATAGAGTTTTGAACAGAGACACTTCAAATATTTGGTACCTCGCTAATTCGTTTGGTACTAAATCTGGAGACTTAAAGCAACCTGCTAGCTCCAGCCATTCCAGAGAACGAGCATATGCTTTTTCACGTACCGTTACTCCAGCATACATGTTAATGAAGTCTTATAACTCGAAGAGTTTCCTAGCTACAGACCTGAAATTTTTGGTACCAGGTGCACTAAATAGGTACTAAATCCTTGCGTTTACTATATATCTCTATCATTAGCCGTTTGCCCACACTGACTGAGGCAGCTGGAGACATGTTACTCCAGCTTACACACTATTATAAGCTTATAGCATCGTTGTTTATTTGGCAGCTAAATTATGATTCAAATCTATGAGTGCACTAATTATGCTTTAAATATTGGCATTTATAGAAATTACATTTTCAATATGAGGAAGCTGGAGACATGCACACCTAGATGACTGATATATTTAATACCTTATATACTTACATAGATAGATATTTTTTATTATACATAAACACCCAGACCAACGGAACAAATTTCTGCAGATCGTACACAAATTTGTTCCGAGGCGGGAATCGAACCCGCAACCTCTTGCGTCGCAGGCGGACTCTCGCCCGCTGCGCCACTGAGGTCGTCAATATATATAACTAATACTGCTTCATGTTGTGCAGCAATAACTCACATTTTGTCGTTAGTGTTGTAATTTTATAATAATTGGGGGTTTTACGATAGCTGGCGAGCTTGGATCTCAACGGCAGGAAACCAGAATTAGGGTTCTACAGTCCAACAGGAACCCTTAGAGCGCATTACCTATATGACAAGACTTGTATCAAACACCACAGAAGAAATAAAGAGATTTTACTGACAAACATTTGTGTCAAGCTTTTTTATATTCAAACTAGCTGGTACCCGCGACTTCGTCTGCGTACTTTTCGCAATAAAAGGTAGCTTATGTCCTTTCTCAGGGTCTAAAGATTGTCTGTGCCAAATTTCATCAAAATCGGTTGAGAGGTTTGAGCGGGAAAGCGTAACAGACAGACAGACAGACAGAGTTACTTTCGCATTTATAATATTAGTAGGGACTAGCTGGTACCCGCGACTTCGTCTGCGTACTTTTAATTTGATTAAAGTTTCATGGTTTTATCTTTTAAAATTAAGAAATCCCATACAAACTTTCAACCTCTATTTCAACCTCTTCATCCCTTTTTTTCGCAATAAAAGGTAGCCTATGTCCTTTCTCAGGGTCTAAAGATTGTCTGTACCAAATTTCATCAAAATCGGTTGAGAGGTTTAAGCGGGAAAGCGTAACAGACAGACAGACAGACAGAAAGACAGACAGACAGAGTTACTTTCGCATTTATAATATTATATATATATATATATATATATATATATAATATATAATATATATAATATATATATATATATATATATATATAATATATATATATATATATATTATATATATATATATAGTTAGGAAGGATAGGGATATCTAAACCAAGGAATACGAATCTTGATCTAAACTATCAAAACTTTCTTCCATTCGCGCGGCTAACTATATACAACTTTTCGGCCGAAACACTTTTGAACCCCATTATAATTGTTTGAGTATTACTTATAATTTTCGTAATTATGTAATTAGTGTAATTTTTGTCTATAGCGATAATAAAGCACAAATAAAATAAGTTGCATCTAGATTACTACATTTTTGTTTTGGGTATTGGTTTTCCGTAAGAATACCCTGGATTTTGTATAGTACAAGTCACAAGACTTCACCCGATAGAAGCGAGTCTCTACCTCTGCCTACCCCCCTTACACATCTTCAAAGAATCCTAGGCTGGTAATCGTTAGAGATCTGGGATCTCCATGAAGGTGTTTTTTTAATACAACTGGTGGATAGAACAAGCAGATTGCCCACCTGATGTTAAGTGGTAACCATCACCTATAACAAAGCATTACGTCGTAAGTCACGCGATAGGAACGTGCCCTACGATACACTGAGGTCCATCGAATTAAGCTCATGTGCCTGTAATTACACCGGCGACCACACTCTTCAAACCGAAACACAGCGTTGCTGCTTGGCGGCAGAAAAAGGTGGTGGTAGCACTTCTACGGACGAGACACACACGAAGGGCTCTACTACTCTTTAACTCTTCAGATGATCTTCTATGATGATGACAAGTTCAGAAGTTGACTTCCCCAAGCGCTGAAAGGCTGAAGGTAAATAAATAAAATAAATATTGGTGGACTTTTCACACAGCACTATCTAGCTCCAAACTAAGCTTATGCTTGTGATATGGGAACCAGATAGCTGATATACTACTTATAATAAATTTTTTTTTGTAAATACATACTTATAATTTTATATAACACCCAGACAGAGAACAAACATTTATGTTCATCACACAAATGTTTGTTCACGGTGGGAATTGAAGCCACGACCTACGGCGCAGAAGGCAGAGCTACTACCAACTGAGCTACGTAGGCTGACGATGGTGAAGGTGATGAAAGGCATCACTTGTTTGCCGATTGCCGACAGGTATATTAATTTGAGTGCGATTAATATCAGTGCACGTGTATCGACCCCTATTCTCCCCGCACACTAGATGGCAAACAAATGGTACGGTCGGCAGATACAATAAATAAAGATTTGTAAAAAAAATTTTTTGTACTAATTTGTGTACGGTCTGCAGAAATTTGTTCCGTTGGTCTGGGTGATTATGTATAATAAAAATATCTATCTATGTAAGTATATAATGTATTAAATATATCAGTTATCTAGTACCCATAACACAAGCTTTGAGTAGCTTACTTTGGGGCTAGATGTTGCTGTGTGGATTGTCCAGCATTATTTATTTATTTATTATTTTTTGGTTCATCCTACATCCTCAAAGAAACTTGAGTTACGGATATCTACCGTGCCTGGGGATCAAAGTCGTGAAGCTGTTTCAGTTTCAGTTTTCGTCCTACTAATTATTATAAACGCGAAAGTTTGTATGTATGGATGGATAGATGTCTGTTACTCTTTCACGCCGGAACGGCTGAACGGACTGAATGAAACTTGGCAGAGAGATAAATTATAGTCTGGAATAGCACAAAGGCTATTTTTTATCACGTGGGAATACCGGGATTTCAATCTATGCGGGTGAAACTGCGCGGCGCAACTAGTGGTAAATAATGAGTTATTTTTTTAAGCAACTTGATGGTGGAACAAGCTGATCGCCCACCTTATGATAAGTGGTAACCATATCAACAAAGCATTGCCTCGTAAGTCACGCATGATAGAAATGTGCCCTACGACGCACTGCCCTGCGTCCATCAACATGAGGCATACAGATGTTAAGCCTCATGTGCCTGTAATACAACAACGTTTTACATGATGTGTCAATTAGCTCACATTCACCTTTCAGGGTCAATTCGGCATCACGCCATGAGGTCAGCGTGACCTCTAAGGTCACGTTGTTGTGCTGACTGTACACGGTTCAATGACTCACCTGCAGTTGAAGTAATTGGCTCGCGTAGTTCGATTGTAGGTATATGCCTTTCTTGGTATTTCTACGGAAGCAAATCAAGAATTTTAGGATTTTTTGGTTCCGATTCTGTTGTTCCGATAAATTGGATTTGATGTTTTTTTTTATTATTACACTAGTAGAATCCTGCGGTTTCACCCGCGTAGTTATAAACCCCGGTATTCCCGCGGGAAAAAAGTAGCCTATTTGCTATTCCTGAATATAATCTATTTCTCTGCCAAGTTTCATCCAGATCCGTTAAGCCGTTCCGGCGTGAAAGAGTAACAAACATCCATCCATCCGTCCATCCATCCATACTTACAAACTTTCACGTTTATAATATTAGTACGATAATAGGCAAAACGTTTGACCGCAATCTCACCTGATGTTAAGTGATGCGGTCTACGATGTGGCACGTTTACCTAGCAAATACTTGCATGATTAGTGAAACAGAAAATTACATTGATGCCGAGGCACGGTAGGTATACCAAGTTCAAAGTAAAGATGAAACTAGCTACTTTAACTAAAATATGTTCTTAGTTATATTTTAGACTATTAGATATTCTTTAACTTTCCTCGTGCACCTACGACCAATCTATACTTTAACGATTCTCCCCATCCAATGGTTGTCTGGAAGAGATTGCATTCAGCGATAAGACAGAGATTTTAATATTTTATAAAAAAAGAGAAATTTTTATGTTTATTTTGGTTTACAATAAAGTATTTTTCATAAATTTCATTCTAATATAGTTGAAATGTGCGAGCAAGAAGTTGTTAATTTGTCCGAGCCTTAAGAAACGTACCGCATCGGTAAAGAAGTCAGCTTAGCCAATTGGCGGTCAAAGGTCAACGATGAGTCAGACTTGCTGACCGATTGAGGTCAATGACTAAAAGGTGCTTCAGGAGGTCTTGGAAACAACTTTGGTCGCGTGGAACTGGCACCTAGGGTCACCTAGTTTTAAGACGTTTCAAAATGATCCTTGTGATTTTATTTATTATTAAAAACGCGAAAGTTTGTAAGTATGGATGGATGGACGGATGTTTGTAACTCTTTCACGCCAGAACGGCAGAGCGGATCTGGATGAATCTTGGCAGAGAGATATATTATAGTCTGGAATAACACATAACTTTTTATCCCGTGAGAATACCGGGATTTAAATCTGCGCGGGTGAAACCGCGGGGCGCAACTAGTTGAATATACATTTTGACTTCGACTTGCGTTTTTTTGCAACTCTTCTTGTTGTGTCAGTAGTTTTTCGAAACAGTGTGGTGAAAGGCTTTTAAGTGCGTCTCAGAGGCTCTTTTCGAGCACTTGACATGTTTAGAACTAAGGTTTTACGAAATACCGGTTTCTTCACGATGTTTTTCTTCACCGTTTGGGAGGACTGGCGTTGTGCATACATTTTTGAGCAGAAAACCTCATTGGTGCACGACCGGCTTTGATCCCACTATTATGAAAGGAACCACTACACACCACAGCTCTCCAGTCAAATAAGACCCTATTTAATTCATACAGTTAGTATTCTATCAGCGGCGATGGGCTTGCAGCCTGTTACGTATGGAATGCTAATGCAAAATGTGGGCATGTGCCAAATGTGATGTTTGGACGTACCTCTGACTACCCCCCTTAGACATCCTCAAATAATCTTAAGTTAGTACTTGGTACTGAGAGATCTGAAGGGATATCCACCGTGCCTGGATCAAAGTCGTGGAGCTGTTGTGTTATTATGGTTACACTGAAAACTGCATTTTCATTTTACCTAATTAGACCACATTTTCAGGAAAAAATTTGCATCACATGTAATGGAAATAACTTCCGGAAAAGCGGTCACGCCTTTTTTATTTGTCAGCCAGATAGTAAAATTCAGTCAAGTCAATCTAAAATGAATTACAAAGACCACATTGAAACTTCTACCC
Organism: Plemyria rubiginata; assembly: GCA_963576535.1. NCBI lineage: Eukaryota > Metazoa > Arthropoda > Insecta > Lepidoptera > Geometridae > Plemyria > Plemyria rubiginata. The sequence continues at coordinate 658,302 of OY754931.1, forward strand.
TTCAAACTGATACCCGCAACGCTACTTGGCGGCAGAGGGTAGTTTAAAAATAGAGCTCTTTGTGTGGCTCGTCAGGGAAAGTACTACCTCCACGCCTTGTTCTGCCGCCAAGCAGCAACGCTGTGTTTCGGTTTGAAGAGTGTGGTCGCCGTTGTAATTACAGGCACATGTGGCTTAACATCTGTATGCCTCAAGTTGATGGACGCATGGCAGTGCATCGTAGGGCACGTTCATATCGTGCGTGACTTACGAGGCAATGCTTTGTTATAAATAACCACTTAACCGTGTGCCCACCTGATGTTAACCATCTGCTTGTTCCATCAGCTAGTAGTATAAAAAAAGACATTATGGATTTTTTTTCTGCGTCTCCGCTTTATCACATCGGTAATGACGGTCGTCGTGTTTTGGAAGTCAAAGCGTTACGGACATGGCAGTATTGAAACACCATTAATCATAGCTTTTGTTAGGTAAATTAAATTTCGTACGATGATGTAGGAAATTTTGTGAAGCGTTACTGTTTCGATAATAAAATGTTCTTTTCATGTAGGCAACAAAAATTATGATTCAAATCTATGAGTGCACTAATTATGCTTTAAATATTGGCATTTATAGAAATTACATTTTCAATATGAGGAAGCTGGAGACATGCACACAACAAAGTACTGTACACTATACATAATTCTTTTTTTCATTTCTATTCACTGAGCTAATCTTACTAATATTATGAACGCGAAAGTTCGTAAGTATGGATGGATGGATGGAAGGACGTTTGTTACTCTTTCACGCCGGAACGGCTCAACGGATCTGGATGAAAGTATGGCAGAGAGTGTATTATAGTCTAGAATAACACATAGGCTACTTTTTATCCCGTAGGAATAGCAGAATTTAAATCTGCGCGGGCTGAAACGCCGGGACGCAACTAGTTGTTTATAAGTTTCTTTGTATACTTTGGTTGGCTGGTAAAATGCTTGACCATTAAGCCCTACTATTGTGCTTAAACTTTGTGTAGGAAAACTAGTGTTAAGCGAAATATTTATTTGCGGAAATTTTGCAATGGTGGTTTGTGATTTTTAATAAATAAATTTTGTTATTTTATGTATATCTTGATGAAAACAAATGTGCTTGCGTCCATTGTCGGCCTATTAACTAATCTTTTTAAATACCTATTGTTACTTTTTTATATAACTAGTTGATGGAACAAGCAGATGACCCACCTGATGTTAAGTGGTAACCACCTCCTAACAAGCATTGCCTCGTAGTCAAGTATGATAGGATCGTGCTCTACGATGCATTGCTCTGCGTCCATCAACTTGAGGCATACCGATGTTAAGCCTCATGTGCCTGTGATTAAACCGGCGACCACACTCTTCAAACCGAAACACAGCGTTGCTGCTTGGCGGCAGAAAAAGGCGTGGTGGTAGTACTTCCCCGGACGAGGCCTTCACTAAAATAATAAATAAATAAATAATGCTGGACAATCCACACAGCACCATCTAGCCCCAAAGTAAGCTACTCAAAGCTTGTGTTATGGGTACTAGATGACTGATATTTAATACATTATATACTTACATAGATAGATATTTTATATATATATATATAGATATACCAACGGAACAAATTTCTGCAGATCGTACACAAATTTGTTCCGAGGCGAGGATCGAACCCGCAACCTCTAGCGTCGCAGGCGGACTCTCGCCCGCTGCGCCACAGAGGTCGACAAAGCTCTACTAAAAGCTCTGCTACTCCACTTATTATTCCTCTTCAAGCTTTATCACCTGCCCATTGCCACTATAACTTGCTAATTCTGCGTGTTGTGTTGGTACTTTAGCTTTTATTCGACGACCTCAGTGATGCAGCGGGCGAGAGTCCGCCTGCGACGCAAGAGGTTGCGGGTTCGATTCCCGCCTCGGAACAAATTTGTGTACGATCTGCAGAAATTTGTTCCGTTGGTCTGGGTGTTTTATGTATAATAAAAAATATATATCTATGTAAGTATATAATGTATTAATTAGATCAGTTATCTAGCACCCATAACACAAGCTTTGAGTAGCTTACTTTGCGGCTAGATGTTGCTGTGTGGATTGTGTCCAGCATTATTTATTTATTATTATTCGGATCTAAACCTACTTATTTTCTTGGTAGTCTTTTGTATGTAGATATTGTAATTCGCTGGCTCCCCTCCAAGCAGCCCAAGGCCTAGCGGAGGCAAGTTCAAGACTATCTACATGTAATGACGACCCTTACAACTCGATAGTTCTGCCTACTGCGTCGTAGGCCGTGGGTTCGATCCCCACCGAGAATAAACATTTGTGTGATGACCACACCTATAATAGATGTTTGTTCTCTGTATAGTTGTTCTTCTGATGTTTTTGGTTTTATTCTGAATGATGAATGATTATGTACTTTTCAGAGTTCTGTAATAATGCACACATTATTATGTTTCTTAATACTTTTTACTCCCTGATTTGGATCAGTTGAGCTATCCCTAGATCGTTTGCATTGGTCTACAGATATCTAAGCTATTTATATAATGGTATTTTGTACAAGTAAATGATTTTACCATGATGTTTTCCTCCACCGTATGGTGTAGCGATTATTCGCTTTATTCTTGGCTAGACCTTCCATTATAATTTCATTTACTTACAAGCAACTTTAACACCGAGCAGCTATCAAAACAAAACACGCAAGCAGAGATTTTGACTCTATTATAATATGGTGATATTCAAGGTAGCCAGTCTACATAACATGACTAATAATCAGCCTTACAAAAGACCGGTAGAAACCAAGCCATAAGTTTTTTGCCATTCTAGGCTTGGTCGCTTAGAACTGGCACCTAGATTCACATAAATACGTTTCAAAGTGATCTTTGTGATTCAAATGAAATACCTTTAGGCACGGTCGGTTACTGAAAGCTCGATCATAACTAATCGGCTGTCAAGTCACTTGCTATTTCAGCTTTTTACTTCAAATTAGATAGACTTGACTGCCGATTAGGTTTGATCGAGCTTTCAGAAACCGGGGTCAGACTTACATATCTATAAGCAGCCTCTATAAAAATTTATAGCTCGTTACGTCACTTCTACGAGTTATAATTATGTGTGTATCTTTAATAATATACAAAAGTTACGATGTTTGAATGTTTGTTTGTCACTGTTACTGTCACTGGACCGATCAATATGAAACTTAGAACAAATATAGTTCGTAACCTGTATAAGCATAGGCTACAAGAGAAGTTACAGGTGGCTGCTATTATATCATATTTGATTTAATGTATAATTTATTTCTAAAAAAAATATGGTAAAGAATATTTTAATCCTGTGTTCAAGGCTCCATGGTATCATATCAGGTATTTTAATATGTTCCTATTTAAATTTACTATTAATACTACTGAAATGAAATGAAGCAGATGAACACTTTTATACTTATTTATTCCGAGACCAACTGTACATAGAAGAGGTACTTAGTACTTAATACGGCTATGACTATTTCTCCTAAGACGTCCTAACTTCACGACTTCCAGACACCAACTCGCTGCTCACCCAACGTTCAGTAAAAAGTTACCTCGGGTAGGCAGATTCTAGAAAAATGCCAGCACGAACCAGTTTTTGTCACGCGTCATTGGTCGCCCCGCCCACTGAGGCGCTAGCAGGGTAGCCAACAAAACAGAAATTAAAATGGTGTTGCCATCAAAGTTATCAAAATTACGACATTTGCTATTAAAATTATCAAAATTACGACATTCGGCCGTCCGTCACCGTACCACCTCCCGGGGTACGAAATTATCGGTAGCAGTCAAATTGTTATCATTATACAAAACTGTTTTTTTTTTTTCATGTATTTTTACAATCTCAAACTTAAAAAATTCATGTAACTACTTTGCCTTATATTACGAATTTTATTTATAAACTTAAAATGATTTCATTAAATTGTTCAATTTGACAAACTCTGTAAAAATAACATTCCGTGAGTACATAACCAACTTACAGGACATTTAACTTTGCTAGCTAATGCTGAAATTGTTAAATTAAATTATTTTATCTGACAAACTCTGTAAAATCACATTAGTGTAAAATTCCAACTTATAGACAATGTTAACTTTGCAAGCGAATGCTAATGAGAATAATTATATATCTGTATTAAATTTTAATAATTTTATACTTCGTCATATTTACGACATTCGTGTTTTGTTTTTGTTTTTTTGCTGACTTACGTTATGGTTCTAATGAGATACCTAACTATTCAGTTGATTGCGCACACCAGACTTAATATTATTACTTTACTTAAAAACATAAAAGATAAATTTCAGATTAGCAACGACAAATCTTTTTTTTAATATTTGAACAAATAATCCTTGTAAAGAGTTAGAGCTATAAAACTGCAAAATTAAATAAAGTTTTGAAACACGTAGTCTACTTTCAACACATACATATAGATCTTTCTCTCATATAAAATTATGTTGAATTTTAACTATACAAAAGTCATAGTATTAATTCTTTTGAGATTAAATAATAACTCATTTAAATTATAATTTAAGCTTTTTAGGGAGGGAAAGTGAAAGGACTTCATGTCATTTTATCATGGTGTTTACGTGACGTGTAGTGCGTATCACATCCAACTGCGGTATGGCAGCGATCTCTGGGGATGGTGCGACGCGTAAAGTTGTCTCAAAATCGGGCAATCTACTTCGACCCTTTTGCAGCGTGATTCATCCAACTCGACCGTGGCGTAACTAAAAGGTTTGTGTTCTCTTCCAGGAGACTCTAAGATCTGAAACTCGTCAGAAAATCTTACAATTCTGTAAATATATCGTTACTTATTCTAAAACATGATCTGAATAACCATTTTACATGAACACTCGATTTATAAAAGAACTTTTAGTAAATCATTTAAAACGATAATGAAAAAGTAATTTACTTCAAGCAATAATAATATAGTGATTCGATAGAAAATATTTACTTCCATTACAAAAATCTTAACTCTAAACACAAAAACGATAGTGAAAAAAAACATGAAATATCGTCATGTGCATGTCCATTAAATTGTATAACAAGGTTCCCATTGAAATTAGGAATAAACCAGACGAACCCGATTGAATTTTACTATTGTGTAAGAAATAGTGATAATTAATTGATTAAAATCTACGTTCTATACCTATTATATTAAGTTATTTTTAAGAAAATCATTACTGTGCCAATTGACTTGTCCAAAAACATGTTACATGATTGAGTAAAGTGGAAATAAATGATTATGAATAACTGGGTAATCTTACTATGTTCTCCCGTAATGTACCTAAAAGAAGGATAAATTAATTAACTGTAATAACAAAAATGTCATTAGGTTAAACTTAGCCCAATGAATAAATGCAGGAACTTGGCACGATGACTCGTCATCATCGTATGAGGATGAAGTAGAACTCTTCCATCAATTTCACTCTTTCTAGTGGAGCTTCAAGCAGGTACTAGAACAGTCATCTAGCGAAATCACTTGTCCTTACTGAAACATAAAACATCACTTCGACAGTAACAGTTTCATGATGATCTTAACATGGTGGTATTTATAATATTTCTAATTCTGGATAATCAAGTACACAAATAAAAGAATTTTTTTGTTCTTGTTCTTATAATTTGAGCTAAGACCTAAATGTAAAAGTTTACTTAACCGAAATATCTTTAATAAATTATGTTCAGCAAACAATTAATAATTGTTAGATGAAACTATGTTCAATATACAATAAAATACTTTACTTTTTATTCGTTTCATAAAAAATAATAAGAAATGATTTCAGTAGAAATATATTTGAATTTACTGCTTTACATTACTGTAAAAAATAAAATTATTGGTGGGAGACAAGAGACAAATGACTGGACCCAAATATTTAAAAACTCATTTTTTTAACAAACTATTTATAGCATAATTAATTGATCCATGCGTGACTTTGTGGATTTCCATTGTTAAATATGAATTAACTGAAGTTATGTGTAGTACTAATCCGCTATTTTAATCTGTGCAAGTTAACCTAATGTAGACTCGTGGGTGTACCCTACACCGCACCTTTGCCTTTGTCCCTGACTCAGAATGATTTTATCTTTAACTTTACTCTTGATTTTACCAACGTCACCATTAACTTTACCATAAACTTTACTATTAACTTAACATCAACTTTACCATTAACTATACCATTAACTATACCATTAACTATACCATTAACTATACCATTAACTATACCATTAACTATACCATTAACTATACCATTAACTATACCATTAACTATACCATCTTCTTTAGGTTCACTTTAACTTTAGGTTCATCGTTAACTTTAGGTTTTACTTTAACTTAAGGTTCAACTTTAACTTAAGGTTCATCTTTAACTTAAGGTTAAACTTTAAGCTTAAATTTTGGTTTAACTTCGGGTTAATCTTAAGGTTTACATCCAGATTTAACTTTTATTTTATCTTTAGGTTTCACTTTAGGTTTCACTTTAGATTTAACTTTAGATTTAACTTTAGATTTAACTTTAGATTTAACTTTAGATTTATCTTCAGATTTATCTTCAGATTTATCTTCAGATTTATCTTCAGATTTATCTTCAGATTTATCTTCAGATTTAACTTCAGATTTAACTTCAGATTTAACTTCAGATTTAACTTCAGATTTAACTTCAGATTTAACTTCAGATTTAACTTCAGATTTAACTTCAGATTTAACTTCAGATTTAACTTCAGATTTAACTTCAGATTTAACTTCAGATTTAACTTCAGATTTAATTTCAGATTTAACTTCAGGTTTGGCTTCAGGTAAAATAATACTTCAGGTTTAACTTCAGGTTTAACTTCAGGTTTAACTTCAGGTTTAACTTCAGGTTTAACTTCAGGTTTAACTTCAGGTTTAACTTCAGGTTTAACTTCAGGTTTAACTTCAGGTTTAACTTCAGGTTTAACTTCAGGTTTAACTTCAGGTTTAACTTCAGGTTTAACTTCAGGTTTAACTTTAGGTTTAACTTTAGGTTTGACTTTATGTTTGAATTTTGATTTGACTTTTGGTTTAACTTCAGGTTTAACCTTAGGTTTAATTTAGGGTTAACTTTAGGGTTAACTTTAGGTTTAACTTTAGGTTTAACTTAAGGTTTAACTTTAGGTTTAACTTAAGGTTTAACTTTAGGTTTAACTTTAGGTTTAACTTTAGGTTTAACTTTAGGTTTAACTTTAGTTTTAACTTTAGGTTTAACTTTAGGTTTAACTTTAGGTTTAACTTTAGGTTTAACTTTAGGTTTAACTTTAGGTTTAACTTTAGGTTTAACTTTAGGTTTACTTTAGGTTTAACTTTTGTTTTAACTTTAGGTTTACTTTAGGTTTAACTTTAGGTCTAACTTTAGTTTTAACTTTAGTTTTAACTTTAGCTTTAACTTTTAGTTTAACTTTTGGTTGACCTCTTGGCTTAACTTTTGGTTTAACTTTTGGTTTAACTTTAACCTCAGGTCTAACCTTGACTTCAATTTTAAACAAACCGGTACACATAAACCATTTTTAATTAATTGATAGCGCTCATGGTCAAACTCTGGCATACTTAGCCTGTACCTGCTTACATAGCATTAGCTTTGTATAAACAGGTATACATCACCCATTATCTTTTATGATAAATTCACTACTAACGCTTATTGTTAAACTCTGGCATACTTAGCCTATACCTGCATACATAGCATTAGCTTTGATAAAATAGGTATACATAACCCAATAATATGTCAATAATAAATTGCCGAATAGCGCACAATGCATATTGTTATTTTATAATTTTTTTATTACTTCACTAGATTTTTTTTTTTTAGTTTTGAATTATTTTAGGTTTTTGTATATTAAGCATCTTGTACATATTCTGATCTCATGTTTTCTTTGCTTTATATTGTTTGTAAATGCTTAATTTAAATTGTTCCATGGAAAAATGTAGATTCAATTTGGTTACTGTGCAGTGTGCATCAATTAGATTAAAATAAACAATAAGAATAACTGTGAATCTTAGTACTAATAAATAAATAAATAAATAAATGGATATTGGAACCGTCTGCAAAGTTGTTTTGAATTTTTACTAGCTGAACCCGCGGCTTTGCTCACGTTTACTTTGAAACCTACTTAGGTCGGTGGACCGCTCACTTTTGTTTTTCATGTTAGATACCCTCATGAGGGTTGTATTTTAGATAACGCTGAAATATTAAACATCATCATTATTACCGTTCTCAATTCATACGAATTTGCTTGCAAATATTTCGAAGGAATGCAAAGTTTCTATAAACATTAATCTCCTATTTGACCTCCTTGGGAATGAATTTTGAAAAAAAAAAACCTTTCTCAGTGGATGCCTAACTTATAAAAGGAATACTTGTGCGAAATTTTAAGTTTCTAGCCCCAGAGGTTTGGTGTGTGCGTTGTCATCAGTCAATCACTTTTGCCTTTTTTTTACATAATAAAGATAGAAAATTGAATTTTAAATAGCCAAACTCTGGGATTGATAGCATGTACCTACCTATTCTCTAAATATTGATTATTTTAGTAAAATTTGCTGCAGACTAACATCAGAGGGTAAGCTTGATCATCAGTAGGTATTAATAATTTTACGTTAGTTCATCAGGTCATAATGGCAAGTTTCGTCAATATGTGCTTGACATAAGCCAATTTCTATTGCAATTGGAATATTGGTAATAGCAGAATAATTTGAAATACACATAAAAAAAATTAAACGATGGGCAGGTAAATCCACGAAATTAAAAGTGCTAACACTACTGGGTAGTCTCTGTGTAATACAGACCAGTTTGTGCAGGCAACGATTAAAAATGCGGATATGAAATAAGATATACCTGCCAATCCTTCAATGTTAAAATGATCGGATAATATTAAAACTTTTAAGATTTCACCCACTTTATTTCACAAGAAAAAAAAATATTGCTGATGCATTCTCAACTCAACTCTTTATTGTTCATGGGTATCAAGCATAGGCACTGACAATTTTTCTAAACTGAATAGTGCTAGTACGGCCAGCTAGTCTCGGGGCAATCCCGACTGGACCACACAAACAAAGATTCAATTAAATAAAAACATTTCAGGTACCTTTACTTTAAACTGTATAAGCTAGCACGATCGGATAGTCGTAGTAAATCTCGACCAAAAATACATGCTATCAAAACGTTTCATACCGTTAAACATTTGTCAAATCTAATAATTCTTTTAATCGAAATAAAAATATCATAATGTGGGTGGAATCATCATAAAATAAGCATATGAAATTTAACATACCTTGGTTCAAACCACTTCTGAGATGAAATGAAATGAAGCAGATGAACACTTTTATACTTATTTATTCCGAGACCAACTGTACATAGAAGAGGTACTTAGTACTTAATACGGCTATGACTATTTCTCCTAAGACGTCCTAACTTCACGACTTCCAGACACCAACTCGCTGCTCACCCAACGTTCAGTAAAAAGTTACCTCGGGTAGGCAGATTCTAGAAAAATGCCAGCACGAACCAGTTTTTGTCACGCGTCATTGGTCGCCCCGCCCACTGAGGCGCTAGCAGGGTAGCCAACAAAACAGAAATTAAAATGGTGTTGCCATCAAAGTTATCAAAATTACGACATTTGCTATTAAAATTATCAAAATTACGACACTACCGATCATCTAAAGGTTCTTTATTATAAAAATCCCCTTTGTATATAATGAAAGGTAGAGTCAGAAATTATTACTATTATTACATCAAGTAGATTATTCATTAGAGTTGGAATAATCATTCTTAACAGTAGCTTTACATAGTTTGTAAACTGTCAACTCCTGACAATCACGATAAAAAATAGGATTACAACCTATATGTAGTGGCCCCTACATCAGAAGGCCACTTCCGGCTCCCAAGGATAGTAGGTGTTAACCACTTATAAAAGTTAAACCACTCACCAGTAGTAGAAAAAAATATCCAAAAAATCTAAAACTAACACACAAATTGTCAAGTTCTAGAAGAACACACAAGGTTCACATTTTCACAATCATCTCTCTACATTGCACATAACAGTCATCATTTCAATTTAATTTTGAAAACGTGGAAAATAACTGACACCGATTCCACGTTGCTGGTTTTTTTGGCGCGAACCAACATTTTTCCTGTCATTTTGGTTTTTTACATAAACATTACAAACTGGACGGAGCTTTGCAGCCAGGACTGAGCTCCAACTCAATCATGGTACCTAGCCAATTCAGCACAGCATATTAAAAAAACGCGGGTAGTTCACTGCGTTCGAAAATCAAACTGTAAAACAATTGAGTTACTAAGGAGGACTGATTTTTCATTTGCGAAATTGAAGTGTTTATTTTTGTTTTGCACCCAGTTTCTAAGGCTACGATTTCGCCCAAGACGACTGTTACAACTGACCGTAGTATGAAGAAATGGGGTGGACCACCCCCACCCCTCAGCAAGGGAGGCTCTTAATCAAGTGGTGGGGGAATAATTTTGTTTTTTAATTATGCTGTGCGTTCAGAAAGCGGGTTTTTATAGGTCCGTTTGAGGTTACGATGTCATGTTCAATATAATGTAATTTGGCCTAGTTGTTATTTTTGGGGCTCATATTTCTTAAGTCCGAAATAGTAATGTCAAAAACTAAAACGACTACGTAGGACCTACGCCCCTGATAGACCGGTGACATGGATTCGGAAATTACCTACTTATCGGTCTTTGTCGAGGAGTGCACCAAATAAATAAATCTAGAGAATAAGACTGCACCTACCTACCTATCTTGGTTTCTTTTCTGACTTCTGACCTTAAAAAGCATATCTTCCTCGGTTTTCGACTTACCTACTTATTTCGCCTAGGAGTAGTTAGTGAAATGGGGTAACATGAGCCTGCGGGGTTACTGGAGACGTTTGTAAACATTTTTTATCTTTGGTCTATGTCAACACTGTGACCATTCAATTAGCAGAATATGAAACTTTTGACAATGACTGACAAAGAATGATTGGTCACAGTGCTGCAGTGTTGACTTAAATCATTTTTTTACAAAAGTCTCATGTAACCCGCTGGCTCAAGTTACCCCGTTTGACTGTATGTAAGAAACTCTGATACCTACATAACTGCCTATATCAAATGTGGGTCAGTTTCAGTCCAAAACCTACCCCTACCAAACTACCTGCCTGATGAGTTTTGCATTTTCGATATAGTTTTACACATTGCGACTACGACAAGACTTTTATACAGCACTATGATTTCTCAGCCCTCAAAGCTCAGTGGGTTCTTCGAACCATAGATACCTAAGAGAATAATACTATGGTCGAACCAACCACGCCTCTCGCCAATGTTTGTTTTCGATGAGATCGAACTTCTATTCCATCGAAAACAAACTTTTGTGTGATATTACATTACTAGTAGCGCCCCGCGGTTTCACCCGCGCGGATTTAAATCCCGGTCTTCCCACAGGATAAAAAGTAGCTTAGGTGTTATTCCAGACTATAATATATCTCACTGTCAAGTTTCATCCAGATCGGTTCAGCCGTTCCGGCGTGAACGGCGGGATAAAAAGTAGCTTAAGTGTTATTCCAGACTATAATATATCTCACTGTCAAGTTTCATCCAGATCGGTTCAGCCATTCCGGCGTGAAAGAGTAACAAACATCCATCCATCCATATTTATCAACTTTCGCGTTTATTACTAGCGACCCCCGCCCGCGCGCCCCTGCTTCGCACGGGTGCACATATCATGCATGAATTATACATAAACCTTCTTCTTGAATCACTCTATCATAATAAAAAACCGCATCAAAATCCGTTGCGTAGTTTTAAAGATTTAAGCATACATAGGGACATGGGGACATAGGGATATAGGGACAGAGAAATCGACTTTGTTTTATACTATGTAGTGAAGTAGTAGGAATTTTAACAGTGGTGAAATAATAAGAGCTCGTGATTGCACACAAGATGGTTGTTTGCGATTTTTCGAAAATAGGTTTAGTGATTTTATACCTTTCAACAAGTCAAAACGTGCGAGCGAGTCACATTAGCTCTTGTCTTCGTCTTAACATAATGTGATAGGTACTATAGTGCGCGTCAACCAAAAAGAACGCTGAAAAATAGTGAAGAGGATGTGTTTTACACATACAAAATACTCGCACCATCACACCTCCTCCCCCTCCTTCCGGCGTTCTTTTTGCGTGACGCACACTATACCCACAAGTATTTACGTTCCACATGCCGATTTCCTCGCGATATTTTCCTTTACCGTTTGAGTCACTGTTAGGTATCGTTTACTGTAACCAGCTTTTGCAAAAAAAATTAGAGTAATTGAAACCGGCTGTAATAACCGTGCCGCTCCCGCATCCGGCTGATAGATAAAATTAAATAGATGAGTTATATGGAAAAACTAGCTGAGCCCGCGGCTTTGCTCGCGCCAAGGAAATCATACAAACTTTCATCCCCTATTTTATCCCTTTGGGGATAGAATTGATCAAAATCCTTTCTTAGCGGATGCCTACGTCATAACATCTACCTGCATGCCAAATTTCAGCCCGATCCGTCCAGTGGTTTGGGCTGTGCGTTGATAGATCACTATGTCAGTCAGTCAGTCAGTCAGTCAGTCAGTCAGTCAGTCAGTCACCTTTGAGTTATATATATTTAGATGGTTTGGATATTTTTAAAAGCTTGGCCAACGTTGTGATTTTTTATACAACTCGCTGATGGAAGAAGCCGATGGCCCACGTGGTTTAAGTGGTAACCATCACCTATATCAAAGCATTGCCGCATAAGCACGCACGATAGGAACGTGCCCTACGATGCACTGCCCTGCGGCCATCAACTTGAGGCGTACAGATGTTAAGCCTCATGTGCCTGTAATTACACCGGCGACCGCACTCTTCAAACCGAAACAGCGTTGCTGCTTGGCGGCAGAAATAGACGTGGTGGTAGTAGGTACTTCCCCGCACGAGTCGTAAAATCAGGGTCATAGGTAATACTTTTTAAATAAAAGTTTACGTTACGTCATATTCATTTTATTTATTTTAAAATTAAAAAGAATACACACTATATAGCGAACGCTACATTTATTATACGCAATAACATTTTATTTTATTTTTATTTTAATGCTACCATAGACTTACCCTCGGTTTCTGAAAGCTCGATCAACACTAGACTTGACAGCCGATTAGTGTTGATCGCGCTTTCATAAACCAGGGGTAACTATAACTGTATATGGATAGTCTATGATACTACTAAAACGGTAAGAATATCAGGCATCCAAGTATTCTACTCTAAGAACAAGAAAAAAAAGTATGTAAATTCCTTGATTCTACTATTATCTTCACTTTAAAAAGTAGTGTATTTGTATGTGTTATTGAATTTAATTCAAAATAATGTTATGGAATGGACACAACTATAATATTTATTAAAAATCTATGCAATTGAGAAACTAATACAAAATGGCGCCAATATTAGTTAACTCACTCGCACAATATTATTAAAATACTGACAACCGATCAATCTCTCTCTGATGCGGGCGCCACACATGGGGTAGGTATATTGGTTCCAAGTTATAATGTTGGATCCAAGAAACCAATGTGTAGATCAATCTTGGACAGTTATTGGACATAGTAAATATTTATTGAGACCTACCTATGTATTTTTATCGTTAATTTAAAGGTGTTTCTATTATTATCACTCAAAGCACTACCATCTACTCCACATAACACAAAGGTTAGCTGGAAGAAAATGCTAATTAGCATTAAGTTCGCCTATGTACATCATTTTTGTGCAATAAAGAATTTTCTTATCTTCTAAATATTGGCCATTCCAAATTAGAGTCAAACTTGGACGCAAAGTTTGCCGGCAATACATTTTAACATTTTTGAAGATTTGTCAATGAAAACTCTTACAAGGAAAACTTGTTCGTCACCCTTGTAAAGCTATTCCGCGAAAGTTATTAGTTTGCAGTGATCTTCAAAAGTGGCAGTTGTCTGCGTCTTAACATTATTGTGCGAGTGATAGGTTTTGATTAAAAAATATTTTCATATTGACGCTTATAGCTATAATTTATTATCTAATCCAATGTTAGGGAAACATAAATTTACGAATAATAATAATATACTAAACTTAAATTCATGTAGGTGTTGAAACCATATTTATAGGTACGTACTTTGGTATGACACAAAAGGTCCGTTTCTGATTGGTCCACTAAAACGCCATCTTGTTTTAATTAGATTTGTGATTGGCTTAGATTAGGCTAATGGCGTCTTAGAGTCCCCTTTATTTTATGATATTTTGATTATTCTATTGGCGATTTATATTTTGTCTTTGATCTATCTAGATCTACAACTATTACAATATTTAACAGTAATAAGGCACAAATTAAACAATGTACAGAATAATTAAATTAATTATCAAAATTATAATGTTATTGCTACAGAATACTACATAATTTAGTTAACAGAAGATTTATATACATTTAAATGCTAAATTAATGCGTTTAAATAATCAAACGTTTGAATTGTGCAATGCCCTAAATTAGATGCAATTTACTTGATGAAAATATTTTCAAACTCATTCTATGAAATATTTCTGACAGTGTTTGTTTGGACTTGCTTCTGACTAACCGTCTAATATTTAAAAACTAATACTACTTCTACAAAAGCTTCTAGATCTTTTATAATCTCTTTTTAATCAAATTCCTATTAACTTCTCATTTCTTTCTGTGTATTTGCGCCGAAAGCTCATCAAATTCGGTTAATCTTCATTTTGAATTGTACACTTTATTGATTTCAACTGGGATTTAACATTTCACTTTCTCCTATTATTATTTGTAAAAGGAAAATTGTATTTTTGACTGATATTTTTGACATTTTATTTTGTGGATTCATGGGTAGGTGGTGATATCCACGTTTCTTTTAATTATCACAAAGCTATACTGACTGAAATAGTTTGCTTGGTCTAGCTACGCTTATTCGCGTGGTAGTGGTGTCTAGATTCACCTAGCTTCAAGACTTTTTCAAACTGCTCCTTCGCTATGATTTAACTGAATAAATGCTTTGCGACATTGCCTTTGGAACTACCCTCAAAAATTTAATAATTTTGCATATAGATTTTTTCGATTTAATAATTATCATTTTCGAAAATATGATCTAAATCAGAACTAAAAGCGGCCCCCTGCCATCACATATCCCTAAGCACGTGTTTGAGTATAGCTCCTTCATTATTCCTAGTCTGGTTAACTCCCGTGTCTAATGTTGGTCTTAGTTCTGCAGAATCCCTGGACAGTTGTGATGAGGTTTCTAAGTTGTCTATGTTCGTGAAGAGGAGGTTATTTGAGCCGGTCGATGCGGTCGATGGGTTTCGCTTGTGGGTCGCATCACTGAACGTAGGATTTGGACCTGTATAAACGAAAATAATATTATAGCTATTGGTGTCGATTCTGTTGTTACATTATCCTAAACTAACCTAATCCGGCAGCTCTAAAATTATAGCCGTCCTTGTTGTTTCGATCTTTTAAAAAGGGATGGCAATATTTTTAGTGCTGTCAAATTAGGTTATGTTAGGAAAATTAAACAACAGAATTGGCATCATTTTCTCTATAGTAGAATGGTATTCCTGATGTAAACAATACTCGTACCGGAGAAGTCTGAAAGTACCAGGCGGACAGAAGTACACAGACAGTCTTACCAGTAGTAGAACTCCTTCTAGACACAGCAGTAACAAACTTCGAGTCACAGTAAGCGTGGTATTTCTAATATTGATAACGCCAGAAGTCTGAAAGTACCAGGCGGACAGAAGTACACAGACAGTCTTACCAGTAGTAGAACTTAATCTAGACACAGCAGTAACAAAGTTCGAGTCACAGTAAGCGTGGTATTCCTAATATTGATAACGCCAGAAGTCTGAAAGTACCAGGCGGACAGAAGTACACAGGCAGTCTTACCAGTAGTAGAACTCCTTCTAGACAAAGCAGGCGTAGTGTTCCTTGATATGGTTGCCATTGGAGGCATAGCCGGTCGCGGCGTGGATTCGTTCTGCAGAAACTTGACGAACTCGGCCGCTAAGCTGTCGGGCGCCGCGCCGCGCACCAGGCCCAGCTTCTCGCACTCCTGCTGGTTGAAGTCGAGGACTGTTGATAGGACGCGAAGAACTTGTAATCTGGAACGCAAATCATAGTCAAACAATCAAGTCTGGATAAAATCGCTTTTAGCGATAAGACGTTCTTTTTTTCTGTAAATTTTGGTGTACAATAAAGAATTTTTCATTCATTTTTCATAGATCACATCTGGGGCGTTATTCACTACGACCAATCCAATCGCGTTGCCGTTTCGATCACGTTGTGACGTCACACGGTTAGGGCAATAATGTTTTTTTTATTAAAACAAACAGATTTTTCTCATGATGTTTACAATTAATACTGTCGCCCCGTTTCGGCTTGACGTTGAGTTCTGGGACACCCTGTATAAATAAGGGCCATAATATATAATTATCATAATTACTTGCTGTTAGGAGCCGTCATCACGTAGTTAGTAAGGAGGTTCTTCACCAGATTCTTGTCAACCTTGTCCTGCTGGTTCGATATCGCGTTGTAGTACCTCTCTTCGGCGGCCGCCACTGACGTCTGTAGCGTTCTTACTGCATTATCAATAAATACAAAGTATTTAATTTCCAGAACTATGTATGTAACACTAAAATAAATGTATACACAATAAAACAAATTAATTTATGTTATACACTTTTAAGGACTCGGAGGAAGTTTTGTAAAAACTAATTTAAGGTTGATTTTATAGTCACGTGACGTGCGCCAAACGTTGATTTTTTTTAATAATTACACGTCGCATTGTACAGGTTTGCCGAAAAGTCGTGGATCGAAAACAACTAGGGGTTAGATGGGGTCATCAGCTGCAAAAGTGTTCTACGGGAGGTCCTTAAGAAAGAAAATACATTTATTTCAGACGCACACGATACATACACTTATAATAGCTAAGGTCAACAACACCTGCAGAGTTATAATTTATTTTGAGGGTAGATATTTTCGTATTTTAATAAGAATTAGTAAAAAAAGTCTATTTTCTCATAAAAACCCGTTTGATCCATGACTTTTTGGCCACCCTGCATATACTTTGAACCGCTTCGGCTTTCGCGTTTAATGTTCAGCGCGACTGTAAAATCAACCAAATACAGGGTTACAGGAAAAATCGTGCTAGATCCGTTAAGAGCGTGGAGTACCCATCATTTCTGACAAAACAATAAAAAATACTTTAGATACACTACTCTTACCATGCACTCAACTTGCTTCAGGATTCGACGCTCGATGCAACGCTAACACGACCTCAAAGTATTATTCAGCCACTGGGCAAGGGGCGGGCGCCACTTCTACACTTAACAGCTTTTCTTACATAAAACTTCACGACTGAGGATTCAGATAATTCAAAATCCATCCAAACTCATCCATCATCAAAAGTAGTTTTAGAATTTGAAATAAAATTGCTTTTGAAAGCATTTGTTAGAATCGATAAAATAATAGGAAAACTGATTGAAAAGGCTTATTTTCTACTAGAAGTTTCTACTAGATAGTAAGCAAGCGTTTTATTTTAAACATCAAAGCATTCAGTGAGCTTCGTTGACTTTTTTTTTGTTTGAAAAAAAAAAAAATTGATGATTCATGTTTGAGACTTCGCCAGTTGAAAGTCACTGACAGTTTTATGACATACTCAGCCCAGTGACAGTGACTCAAGCCCCCATTTCTATACCACCAGTACCTGAAGTAATACTCAGAGACCGCGTCGCAATCTTCTAGTTTTCTACGGTTCTAGAGCGGAGTCAAACAAAAACCTTCATTGTTTTTGGAACTATTTATGAAATTCTAGTATTCTGGCTGGCTCTACTTTGTTAACCGACTTCAAAAAAGGGGGTTCTCAATTCGGCCGTATTTTTTAATGTTTGTTGCCTCTTAACTGTTTACAGAGTGGACCGATTTCGATGATTCATTTTTTAATCGAAAGCTGGCTTGTCATATGTAAGTATATGGTCCATTTAGTTAGTATTGTGTATTTTCTAGTCCATTGAAGTTGGTTTTTCTTATGAGATATTAAATAACTGTTGACTATTGTATAACTGTGTGTAGTTTTTAAAGTTTACGCGAAGTATTGCCGAGTAGTTCCAAAAGCAAGAAAGAAAACATAAAACAAACTAAACATCAAAGTGCAATGCAAGACACAGACTTGCGACAAGCAAAAATGGTGAAAAAAAACGGGACGACACGATGTGAAGCCGATAACCTCGATCAAACCCCATATGGTAATCTGAGTGTGACGCGGACGTGCACCTGTCAAACTGACAGTGACAACTGTGACAGCTGACAGCTCGCAGCCGCGGTGGGTAAAGCCTCACAGTTACCAAATGAGATTAGACCGGAGTAGGCAAAAGCTTGCTCCTGATATTTGCAACACATTAACTTAATAAACTCTTCACGATATTGTGATTATAATCTTCTTGTGTTGATTTTTTGTAATACGCTTATGTAATATAGCTTTAAATTTGAATAGATACCTTGAAATTTATATTTATAGTATCATCTAAATAATGTATATATCAGTTAATATAACCCATAACACAAGCTTTGAGTAGCTTAGTTACTTTGGGCTAGATGGTGCTGTGTGGATTGTCCAGCATTATTTATTTATCTTTGAAGATTTATATTCTTTAAAACTCTGTTGATATTACTCTAAGAGCTCTAAGATATAACTCTCTCTTGTATTGCTACAAAGTGTTAGTTTTTAAGTAAAATGTGTTTAACTAATTATGTTGTGGTAATCAATAAAGAGTTATCTATCTATCTATCTCTCTAAAACTATCATGGTTATGAACACATTTTTCAAATTACTTATTTAAGATATCGCCTATCATAATGAAAGCGATCACTAATCAATAACGACACACTCAAAAGCATCAAACGATATCAGCAAAAACAATATCATCTACATTACATAAAGCCACATCTAACATTCAACTTACATAATTGTGTCAATTTCTTTATTGCGGTTGAGTCGGTTCCAACCTCATACCAACCGGTAGCCTGGGATCCTGATCGCCCAGAATTACCAGCTGATATTTAGCCAGAAACCGGCAGATATTCAGTCAAAACACGGAAGTCTGATGCTAAGTTTTCTGACGGTACATCTAGGCTATATTAGGTGATGATGCTACCGCTATGTAGAGGAAGAGGGGGGAATGCCGATCACCTGAGAGAAAAATGCTCTATTTGTTTTTCATTTGTTTTATGTTAGTTTTAAGGTTTAAAGACTCTGCCTGCTCAAGCGTCACAACTCCTGCGCTGCAGCGAGCTCGCTGTGTTTCAAGGCACCTTATTTATAAGTTATGGGAGTTAGCGATATAACCCGACACGAACGCCATTGCCCCTGCTTCCCCTAACATCTAATAGTTCTAACAATCAAATTATGAACAATGCTCAAACTATTGCCATCTCTCTCTGACAAATAATTGGCTGGGAAAATTTTAAGCAAGGTTTAAAAAATCATGTTTGTACATTTTTACACAATAATAAAAATAAAAATAATCGTAATAATTGCCATATACTAGAATATAACCTCATTATTTATTATTTTATAGCCATGTCGTACCTTACTACTTTGCCAAAAACTTAAGCCAAAATAAAGAATATGATATGTTTTTTTATATTCGAGAATGACCGTTTAAAATCTGGCATCAACTTGCCATTACAATAAAATATATAATTAAAAACTATTCAAATAGAAAAAAGTTGCACATTCCAAATCTATTTCACAGAATACAATCAAATCCTGGCAATAATTTAACTATCAACTACCTACTTGTACAGGATGGCCAAAAATCCGTGAATCAAACGCAACGGTTAGATGTTTATGAGAAAATTGACCTTTCTTACTAATTGTTATTAAAATTCGAAATAACATACTGTATCTTTTTTTATAATTTAAGGGTTGATATAATTCGGACCTCCCGTAGAACAATTTTTTGCAGCTGATGACTCTATGAAGCCCCTAGTTGCATTTGATCAACGACACTGGCCACCCTGTATAAATCTATCAAAATACAAACAACGGTAAAAACAAACTGAGCTTATTATGCATGTTTTTTTAGGCTATGTTTAAGTAAGGCAATGAAAGTTCTAAAATTACTCAATCAATTTCGCAATCATTCCAAAATATTACTTGTATGTATCAAAGTTCTAAGATAATTCAATCAATTTCATAAGCAATCTTTTAAACAGAAAGGTCACTTACCTTGCTCTTTCAGATCGTTCATTTGTGCAGTTCTCGTCTCCAACTGGTCACCGAGTCTGGTCGCCGCTTGAAGTCCCGCCAAGGATTCATCCAGTTTCTTGTTCAGCCGCGCTATCTCGTCGTGGAGGCTGCCGTTTTGACGTTTGAGATCTTCCATTTTGTTGCGAATCTTTTCCGTAGCCGTATGGATGTCACGTTCTTTGTCTGTAATCGTTGACATATTTTATAAGGAGCCTCTTGAGGCACACTTAAAATACACACCACACTGTTTTGAAAGAAACTAGTGACACGATAAGAAGAAGAAGATATATTTTTTTTCTATTTTGCATTGTTATAAGTTTGTTTTTGTTATTTTAGAGCGCTTGAGCCCAATATTGTAGTCCAAACTGTGTTTTACAAATAAAATAAATATTTACTTATTAGTTTATATAGTTACATATATATAGTTTATAGTGGAGACTGATCGAAACCTACTAAAAAAGTAAAGTTCGGGAAAGTTTGTAATTATGGATGGATGGATGTTTGTTACTCTTTCACGCCGGAACGGCTGAAAGGATCTGGATGGAACTTGGCAGAGAGATAGATTAAAGTCTGGAATAGCGCATGGGCACTCTTATCCCGTGGGAATACCGGGTTTTGAATCTGCGCGGGTGAAACGGGGCGCAACTAGTTCATTATATTTAAAAAAATAACTGTACCTTTTGCTGAAATATTTTAATATACCGCTAAAAAATTGATCGAAGTATTTTTTTTTTTGCCCAATATTTTCGTTCTCTTCTTCTGTCGATAAAAGAACCAACTAGAACCTTCCATCTCACCTTGTTGGAACTGTTCCAGAACAATCTGCAGATTGGTGAGCGCGGCCTCGCTGCGTCTCCTCGCGTCGTCCGCTTCGCTCAGCTTCGCCTGCACCTCTTCTCTCTGCTTCTCCAGCAGCTTGATTTGAGTGCGAAGCGTCTCGACTTCTTGGTTCGCTCGAATGCTGGAATTGTAAACACATTGTTAGATGGCAATTCTATTTTAAAGCTAACTAACTTTGGCATTATTTATATTACTTTTTTAGGACTGTTAATCCTGTAAGCATTTTTTATCCAATCGTGGCGGGTACTTATACGCCAAATAATCAATAATTAACTTGACGGCTTAACCCGTTAAAAATACCCGCAAATGAACAAAATTATCATTTATTTTATTATTATGAATTAAAAAAAACAATTATTTAATATAATTATATAATAAACATACTGTAATTTACTTTGTAAAATGTTGCATTCATAAATACTCCCTCTCATTTATAATCCTTGCCACTGTGTAGCGGCTCTATAGAGTATATTAGTCTGATAAACTATTGGCGCGCTCAGCGACCATTGTTTTTTTTCTAAAGAATAAACCGTACTGTAAAATCCTGTATTTTACTAAGAGCCCTGGCTCACACACAACACCAAGCCGGCCTCCTGTCCAGGTCTTGACCTCCGGGACCCAAAGATTTCGTACATCACTCTCTGCTCTTCTCGCCAACCCGTATCTCTAACATTAACTCGACATTGACAGGTGAGGAGCTTGACACTGACGGTTGACAGGAGACTGACAACCGCTGTGCAGGTGAGACAGAGTATTATATCTACTAGACAGACACAAACACTACACGTACTTTGACTACAAAAGGGCCATTAAGTGTAACATTAGTTCCAGCGCATTTTGTTGCATAGGAAAGCTACTCTGCTTGATTATACAACAAACACACCTGTTGCTGGTGTATACGGTGCTGGTTTGCTTAGCACGTTCTTCTATTGTGTGCAGCCTCGTTTGGCACTCTGTGAGTTTCTGCTCTGACGTCATCAGCTCTTGCGTGTAGCTCTCTTCAGTCTCTACTAAGTGGCGCCTCAGTCGTTCAAGCTCTCGGGCCGAGTTTTGCTCTTGTTCCGACAACTGAAATTCAATATCAAAGTTATTTTAACAAGGAATTGCTCAATCAGTGGACGACCTCAGTGGCGCAGCGGGCGAGAGTGCACCTGCGACCCAAGAGGTTGCAGTTGCGATTCCTGGAACAAAGTGTACGATCTGCAGGCAATTTGTTCCGTTGGTCTGGGTGTTTATGTATAATAAAAACATCTATCTATGTAAATATATAATGTATTAAATATATCAGTCATCTAGTACCCATAACACAAGCTTTGAGTGGCTTACTTTGGGGCTAGATGGTGCTGTGTGGATTGTCCAATATTATTTATTAATTTTATAATAATAATAAAAAGCTTTATTTATCCACTTACACAACTATTACACGCACTACTACTAATATATTGATACTACTTTTCATTTATTATTTACTAGCCACCCGCTCGCGCGCCCCTGCTTCGCACGGGTGCACATTGTTTTTCTACTATATCATGCATGTATTATACATATAAACCTTCCTCTTGAATCACTCTATCTATTTAAAAAAAACGCATCAAAATCCGTTACGTAGTTTTAAAGACTTAAGCATACATAGGGACAGAGAAAGCGACTTTGTTTTATACTATGTAGTGATAGTGAAGTTCTTTAGATAATTTTAATCTGTATCAGTGTAAGTACTGCCTAGAGCGGTAAAAGCCTCCTCCATTTGCCTCCATTTCGTTTTGTCTATAGCAGACTGAAGTGACTGAAATTCGATATCAAAGCTATTCTAACAAGGAATTCTTCAATCAAAATGAAATGGATACATACAATGTTACGAAAAAAATAACACTTATTGACAGTTCGCATCATATTAACGAAATTTCGAAACAGAATTCGATCTTGTGTTAATAGCGTTATTGGATGTTTTGTCTCTTTCCTGCACGTAAAAACTAAAGCCCTAGTTGAAAGAAACGTGTTCTCCAGTTAGGACCTATTAGAAAGAGACAGAAGCATGAGCTCTATTCAGCCGTACAGAAAGATTGATCAAGAGGTTTTAAAATTACCTGTGCGTTTTCTGCTGTCAATTTCTTTACCACCTCCAGCTGAACTGTCAGTTTGCTGTCAAATTCATCACATTTCTCCGTCAAGTTCCTCACCACTTCGCTTGCGTTTGTTAGCTCAGATTTTAGTCTTTCCAACTCAGTAGTATTTTGGTTCAATGTTTTTATTATGGTGTCTTTTTCTTTTAGTGTTGTTCTAAGATTTTCACAATGTTGGCAATTGCCTGTGCTATTTTGTAAAAGTCTGTCTCTTTCTTCAATGATACCTCTGAACTCACTATCTTTTTCTAGTAAAATTTGGTTTAATCTTTGAATTTCATTATGATATTGCACACTTTCATTATGTTTTGCATTCAAATATTTTACCAGTTCTGCTTTTTCGACTAATGCGCTATCGATAACCGTTTTATTATAAGCTTTAAGTGCTTCTAGTTCATCGGTTTTAGTTTTTAATTCTGTTAACTCATTTTCTTTTGTTAAAATAATGTTTTTCAGTTCTAGAAACTCTTTTTCAATAGCTCCTTTTTCCTGCACTAGACTTGCATAGTCGTCATTATGTGCATTTTCTGGTGTTTTATTTCGGTCTTTAAACTCAACTAGCGATTGATTCAGTTCCTTGATTTCTTTGTCTTTATTCTCGATTATAGTTTTGTAGTCATCACGAGTGCTTTTTATGTCCTCTAGAGTGGCATTCATTGAGGATATCTGTTCATTTTTAGCAGCGATTTCTTGTTTCAAGGTATCCGATTCTTCACTTATTTTTCGCGTAACATTCTGGACATTTTGTAACTCTTCTTGAATTAGATTATACCTATCTAACGAGTTAGCTATCTGGCTTGATAGTGATTCAGTATTAAGTTTATACTTTTCTAGCTCTACATCTCTTTCAAGAACATTGTTTTTCAAATCAGTTATAGTTTTATTTAGATTAATTATTGTAAGTTTATTTCCTTCGATAGAAGAATTAAGTACGTCAATAAGCTCATCCTTTTCATCAATATCTTTTAATAATTTTTCAAATTCTTGTTCTAAATTAATTATTTTAGCATCCGTGCTTGACAATTCAGCTTCAAGTTGTTTTTTATTGTGTTCGAGCTTTATGATATTTG
The DNA here is from genome assembly GCA_963576535.1 of Plemyria rubiginata. Lineage (NCBI taxonomy): Eukaryota > Metazoa > Arthropoda > Insecta > Lepidoptera > Geometridae > Plemyria > Plemyria rubiginata. Next base: position 682,621 of record OY754931.1, read on the forward strand.
CTTCTAAAACTTTTACATTCTCATCTGTATGCCTTGAACTAACAGTGGATGCTTCTACTGAAATTGATATATTTTTAAGCCGTTCCACTTCTTTTTTTAATTCATCGTTATTTGTGAGCAAACTTTTTATCTCAAATTTGGCATTAGCGAATGAGTCAGCTAAACTTGTATTTTCTGCTTGCAATTTGTACAGATCTTCTCCGAGTTTAGTTTTCTGTTCGGTCATGACTTCAGCTTCTTTGTTCATAGAAAGGCTGTCCATAAATTGCGTTTCTAAATAAGCAACTTGTTTTTCAAGTTTAGATTTCTCAGTTTCAGCCTCGTTTTTGTGCAAAATAACTTCATCTAGTTCTTTTTCAAAATCATGCAATTTTTTATCTAATGCTAGCTTTAGAGCTTCTAACTCTTTATGAGCAGATGCTTTCTCTTCAATTATATTTTTGAGATCGTCTACCTGTTTTGTGAGTAAGACTTTATCGTTTTCTATAATATGAATATCTATAGATAACTGTTCGTTTTTCGAATTAGCCGCCGTTAACTTCTTTTTTACATCATCAATTTCATCAGTTGCTGTTTTTAGACTTTCATTTTGTTGAGTGTGAACTGATTTTTGAAGTTCTTCGACGGCTTCTGTTTTATTTTTACACATATCCATTTCGCTCAGCATAGTTGTGTATTTCGTTTTTAAATCTGTAAGACTTTGGTGTAGATTATTTTTTTCTTGTCTAACTTCTGCTAGTTCTGCTTCTATCCTCTGTATTTCAGATTCGAAAGATTTATTTACTTTGTTGCAATCTGCTAATTCTGTTTCTAACTTAGTCAAATTGTCTTCATGATTGGTTTCTATTATTGGCTCTAACTTAGACGTGTTTTTAAGGGTTGTTATTTCAGATATAAGGAAATCATTATTTTTCTTCATTTCATTCAATTCTCTTTCAAAATGTTGAATGTCCGTTGTAAGAAAATCGTTCTCAGTGGTCAAATCATCGATTTGAGTTTGCAAATGATTGATGTTGTGATTTTTTTCAGATATTTGATGTTCCAAAGTATCAATTTCTTTTTTGAAAGAGTTGACTGTTTTAAAAACACTTTCTACTTTGTAAATAACTATATTATCGCCAATTGATGGAATTTCTCCAACATAATCTAACGGTATTTCAAAATTCACATATTTATTGTACAATTGCATAATTTTGTCTGCTTTGATGATTTTATGGTCTGCATCGCCTTGACTATCTACTTCCTTTTGATTCAACTGGTGCCTTAAGTCATTGATTTCATGTTTTAGATTCTCTATTACACTCTTGGCATTATCATCGATATTTATTTCATCTAGATGCATTTGATTTGCATTCCTTCTATCTTTCAAATCATTCAACTCTTTTAGAACTTCATCGTACTTTTCTCTTGGAACTGTTGCTGAAACTTCTTCATTTTTAGATAAGATTTCTAAGTCATGCTCTAACTTGGTAACTTGTTCTTGTAAATTAAACACCTCTTCGTGTAGATCTTGATTTTCTTCCTGAAACTTTTCTGCGTTTTCTCTGAGTAATGCGTATATCCTTTCCAGATTTTGGTATTTGTGATGTAAGGTATCATAATCTGCCTTCACCGCCTTAATACTTTCAAGTTCCTTATCCCTTTCTCCAACTTTTTCCAAAAGTGTTTTTACTTCATCTGCGTACTCATCATTACTGTTCTTTAATTCTTCATGATCTTGTTTTAGTAGCACGAAATTTCTCTGTAGCTCTTTCTTGAGGGTCAGTAGTCTGTCCATAGCCTGCTGATGTTGGTTGTCTAGGTCTTCTAGATTCGCTGTGAGGTTTTGATTCTCTTCTCTCAGCCTGTGAATTTCTTCCTCGGCGTCGGGTTTAAGGTCTATTGTGTCTCGTTCTTTCAAGGAGGATAGTTCATCTTGCAATGCTCGTATTTGTACTTTGTAGTGGCTTTCGGCGTCGTTGTCGAGCTTAGCTGCTTGGGGCGGCGGGTCCCAGTACCAACTGGATTCTTCTTCTTTGACGCCATTTTGTCTTGCGAGTCTCTGTAAAGAAGACAAATTATATTTAGTATTTTTCATCACTGGTCCCGTTTATGCTTTCATTGGGAAAATTACTTGGTATCCCATTATGTATTTATTTGAAATAAATAATAAGGTACACTTAGATTAGACTATGCTGCTGAAGTTTGAAGTAAACAGGCCTTTACGTCTACTGTAGATAATTTCTAAAGCGTCAGGGACAACTATTCACTCATGCCTTTATTTAATAGACGCTGTAGTGGCTGGGACAGGGTTTTAGATGGAGTAAGCTTGCCCAGCATATATTTCATCCAAAAGTCTAAGCACTAAATGATTGATGTAAATATTTAGATTTTGAAACAATATTAAACTGTCAAATAATTTTGGAAATGAAAGGCATTGAACAAAGATTGACGATTCGGTCGCGCCAATGTGAAATGAAAGTCGTCACACAAAGCAAACATTCGCCTCGCGTCTGCGGGTACGAATCACGTGTGCAAACGGTCTTATGGATGGTTCATATGAGACTAGTAACTTGACCAAACCACTAAAAACAAAAAAAAAATTTCAGCGAAAGTCAACGAAAGGTGATGGCAGTCTCATCGGCCATTTTAGTTAGAAGATCCATCATCGGCTGATATGAAACGATCTACAAAATATTTTATCAAAGATTTTTCGTGGTTTGACATGACATTCGACCGAGAATTCATTTTATTTACTGTGGAAATACCCCCACTATAAGAATTCGGGCTAGTTCGATAACCTATGTATACAATTCATGAATTATTATTTTTAGGGCTGCCAGTCTCAAGTATCATACGAAAGCCTTGAACGTTGTCAAGTCCTCTTATTTCCACCCAATTCAATCAAATCAACTAGTTTGCTAACTCTACTTGACACGTGTGAACGTGGCATCACGGTGCGCTGTCCGATCATCGTATACACCTTGAGTACTGTTTATTCGTTCAGTATGTTACCGACATACACAGCAATATTTACTTGACACATTTGCGATTGTTCTCTTTGATGAGCTGTCCACGTTTATGTGCTGCAACCTCACCGGTATAATGCCACGGACTTATCTGTTCAGTTCACTATGTGATAGAGGAACCTTCATTTCATGTTGCCATTTTATATAATTAGTTATTTTATGTGCACAAGTATTATTATCAGATATCTGGTTTCCCATAGTTTGGAACTAGTTAGGGGCTGTGAGGAATGTCCCACACTCATCATCTTTCTGCATTATGGACCTCATTTTTTTATCATTATTGTGAATATTTTAATGTTTAAAACCTCACTATCAATTTGCATCCCAGCTGTGGGGAATGAGCATCATTCTTATATTGTATCTACACCATTGACGCAAATAAATGATTTATGATTTCATGATTTTATTCAATACTATAGAGGCGCCCCGTGGTTTCACCCGCGTAGTTTTAAATCCTGGGATAACCACGGGATAAGAAGTAGCGTATGTGCTATTCCAGACTGTAATATATCTCTGTGTTAAATTTCATCCAGATCCGTTCTAGCGTTATTGAGTTAAAAACATTCATACATATACATACAAACTTTCACATTTATAATATCAGTTAGATTTTCACGTGTGTTAATTTCGCTATCGTTATGTGCTCTTAAATTTGAAGTATACCGTCCATGCTATAAACCCGCTCAATGTGTGTACAATTGTAAGCTACATTCCATGCCGAGCGTACCTCTGACTCAACTGAACCAGATAGCTTATCGTGTTTGAACAGGCGTACACGCCACATGTACTTGCAGATACCGGCAACGCTTGTGACTTGCCTGCTACGAATATGTTTAACCTATTGTCACAGATCCAAAACACTGAACTATTGTCTCGAATTCTTAGAGCAATGAGGCGCTCGTCCGAGAAGTACTACCACCATGCCCCAAGCCTATTTCTGCCGTCAAACGTTTTCATCGTTGCTAGTTTCGTTTTTTTATACAACCAGCTGATGGAGCAAGCAGATGACCTACCTGATGTTAAGTGGTAACCATCACCTACAACAAAGCATTGCCTCGCAAGTCACGCACGATAGGAACGTGCGATTCACTGCCCTGCATCCATCAACTTGTGGCATGCTGATGCCTCATGTGCCTGTAATTATACCTACCGGCGACCACACTCTTCAAACCGAAACACAGCGTTGCTGCTTGGCGGCAGAAATAGGCGTGGTGGTAGTACTTCCCCGGACGAGCCCCACATAAAGAGCTCCCTACTACTCTTATACACACACATGAATGATGGTTTGAACACATGAGGCTTAACTTCTGTAGGTATGCCTCATATGTTGATGGACGCTGAGCAGTGCTTAGTGTCATGTCTAGGTTTAGTCGCGTCATCGCGTGTAACTGTCACCTAGATTCACCTATCACGTCGGGGTCACCAATATGTGGAGTATAACCAAGGAAAGTCCCTGTCCCAGTTACAATTTCTTGTATACTCCACATACCTAGCTTAATTAAGTTTCTGAAACTTATTCTTGTGAATCAATTGAACAAGACGTGGCTTTTGCATATTTTTCTTCACCGTTTGAGAGAGTCCATAGGCGGCCCGACTAGATATTAATTAAACTTACGACCTTAGGATTGAAAGGCGTAGTTCCTACCACTAGACCACCGGAGCACGCATACAAGTTACACACATGAATATTACATCAAGCGAAACGGTCGATATGTCACACCATTTAAATAAATTTGCATTTTAAATGAGAATATTGATTAGTGCTACAGACAATACATTTTATAACGTCAAGCGTGAATTTTTCAGGAAACTACTGAGTACGAGTAGTTTAAAGCGAAGACTACCACTGATGTGCCTCTCGCTCGCACATTGCAACATTTGGAAAAGATACAAAATGACTGCCGTTTTCATCGCCGGCCATATGTATACATATAACCTATATGTATCTGTATAAAAGGCCGAAACAACAAGCATGGCTATAATTTTAGAGCTGTCAGATTAGGATATTGATGATATGGATATATAATAGAATAGAATAGAATAGAATATAATGTTTATTTGACGACAACACACAGAAGAAACATACAGACAAGAAAGAACAGAAAAAAAGGCAGTAGGTAGGGAATATACAGTAGGTAGATTAACAAACACTTAAAAAATAAAGATCAGCCTACACACAAATAACAAGCCTCTCCCTGTGTGAGTCAGTCAAAAAGGCTTAGTCTCAGCTTGATGCCACTCTCTAACAGGGTTAGAGAGTGGCATCAAGTGGATATGGAGAGGGCTATGCTCGGAGTCTCTCGAGAGACATGATTCGCATTGAGGTCATTCGACAGAGCACCAGAGTAGCCGACATAGCCCAAAGAGTTAGTAAGCTGAAGTGGCAGTGGGCTGGTCATGTCTGCCGAAGAACCGATAACCGGTGGGATAAGCGAGTCCTGGAGTGGAGACCGCGGTTAGGCAAGCGTAGTGTGGGACGCACTCTGACTAGGTGGAGCGATGTCTTGCGCAGGGTGGCGGGAAAACTGGATGGGGAGAACCAATGACCGGGCTCAGTGGCGCGCCATGGGAGAGACCAATGTCCAGCAGTGGACTGCAATTGGTTGATGGTGATGATGAGATTAGGATAATGCAACAACAGAATCGATACCACTAGGTACACGTACCTACCTAAATCAAAAGACATAGGTACACAGTGAAAGTCATACACCCGGGCGGTAAGTGGTGCGAGAAAATTCAATGATAATGTACCCATAATGTGTACCACAGTATACCGCCAAGCAGCGTTGCTGTGTTTCGGTTCGAAGAGTTTACCGGGACAATTACAGGCACATGAGACTTAACATCTGTATGGCTCAAGTTGATGGACGCAGGGCAGTGCGGGGACTTGCAAGAGAATGCTTTCATAAAGGTGATGGTTACCACCAGCAGGTGTTAACTGTTTGTACGAAAACTAGAAAAGCAAACTTTGAGGTAGAAAAACTTGTATCGATCAAAATGATTTTTTTACTAAACTGTGCGCAATGTGATTGCACACAAAATGGTTGTTTGCGATTTTTCGAAAATGGGTATAGTGATTTTATATCTTTCAAGTCAAAAAGTGCGAGCGAGAGTCACATTAGCTCTTGTCTTCGTCTTAACTCGTCAAGTCACATACGTTTATTGCGAGTACAACCAAGTAAAGCCTTGCCTATTCCAACAATGGACCATAAAATTTATACGACCCCAAGCGATCCGAGAAACTCATAGTTTTGTGACCTTACGCGGAAGTTTTGTAATGTAACCGAGTTATGGACCTATTAAAGGGTCCTAGGACTCAGGTCACGTGTCATTGTCCTGCGACACACCATGCCAAGTGTAAGGAGTATGAGGAAAGAAGAAAGAAAGAAAAATTTATTTATTTGCGACACAAAAGCTTAAGGCACATGAGGAAGCATTAACGTTTATGGCATTAACGTTATGAAGCCTGAAGTTGAAAAAATCTAGGCGAGTTTAGAAAAATTATGTCGCCTAAATTATATTTTTCTAGATACGAGTACGTAGCGAAAAGTAGATTCAGACCCCATAAACACGCATGCAATCGAATATTATAAAAAATAAAATAAACAAGAAGATTTATTATAAAATAAAGAAAACCGACTGCCCAAACTTTTCATCGTTAAATCCAATCTTCAGTCTTGACGTCTTTCAGTCTTGATTAAAATGTCCTAGACGAATCTTTTGATACCGGAATCATCAAAATCCATCCATCCGTTTGGTTGCTACGTGGTAGGTACTAAAGAAAATATGGAAGGAATGATACATGCATGCATACATACATGGATAGATACACGCCAAACACATAACCACACATAACACACAGCACTCGGGTAAAAAAAGGCGAAGGATTAGCTTAGTAGGGTCGATCATAATCATTACGTAAGACAAGACGCTGGTAGTCGAGAGTTACCGAGAAACGCGCGAATACGGCCAAGGTTCGATCAGCGCCATCTTTCGGCAGAAATTACCACTCAAGTCTAACAATGACAAGTTTATGTTGACTGAGCATGGAATAAATACATCCTACTAATATTATAAATGCGAAAGTTTTTGAGTATGGATGGATGTTTGTTACTCTTTCACGCCGGAACGGCTGAACCGATCTGGATGAAACTTGGCAGAGAGATAGATTATAGTCTGCAATAACACATAGGTTACTTTTTATCCCGTGGAAATGCCGAGATTTAAATCTGCGCGGGTGAAACCGCGGGGCGCAACTAGTATCTTATAAGGAATTTATTTTTTGTTATCCACTTTTTACATGCATTTGTTTCTTCTTCATTCCAATGTCAAGTGAAATAAAAAATAATTTATTATTTATTTAATCAACATTGCTTATTTTTTTTTTGATAATTTCAAATTACTCTTTCGGGTTTGTCATTAGCTTAGCCGACTTGCCGATTTAAATAATTCACCTAATCTTAAGGGGGATAAATTAACGAAGAAGAAGTAAAGTTACCTCATTCACCACCAAAGGTAGAACGTCACTACTGGTCCTAAGCTCCACTAAGCCAAGGAAGGCTATCACATTTAAAAGTTTGAACGCACTCATTTTGGAGTCTCATAGTAACACACACACACACACACTCTAAATTTAGTTAGCAAACGCGATCTAAACAATTTGTCAAATGACAATTTTTAGTTAATTCGCATCGTATTCTGTGTGTATCTTATTTCACTCACGTAGTTAGCATTCGCCTAGTTATTATTAAAAAATTTAAAAGGAACCCTGTCACCTTGGATAAAGATATTTCAAATTTAGAAGTCCCAAAAGTAACAGTATTTGCTTTTATTTGTACTGTGGTTTTCACACATGGCCGCATCTATATTTTGTTATTTTCCGCTCTGTAAAATGTGATTATTACGAAAAAGGCTGCACGCTTTTTGACCACCAATGATATTTCAATGAATCTCTATTTATTTGTAATTATTAGCTCCAATTCTCAAGCATATCAAACTAAAATACAATATAACGCCAAGTATAAAAAAAATCTAGGCTTAGGTTTGCGATGCTTAAAACATTGAGAGCTGACTACATTTTATAACAACAATATTTGACTGTTTATTAATAATTATCTCAATTTTCATTAATCACATGCTCTGACTATAACGAAACGTTTTCACGCATCACTTCTTCACTTTTTTAAATATCGAAACGCACATTTAAAAACACTATCAATTACAAGATTCCAATTTCGAATTTGCCATGATTCGAAAATCGAACGCGAACAATGGCGCGGCCACCGGTCAGCGAATACCGAGACTGCGAGCAATAGAGACGGGAGGAAGATGTTTTGAAACGATTCTATTTTACATCCAACGAGACATCGATTCGTTTCAGTAACTTCACTATGTTTCAACGTACTCGTTTGGACTTTAAGGAATATTTTTGAGGTAAGTGCTTTATATACTTCAAGTGACGGCTGAAATTTATATAAAGTTCGTATGCACTTCTAAGATACTTATAGTTGTGGTTTCATGCGTTTATGTAGCTGTTATTTCACTGGCACACTTGAATGCTTTATTATGCATAACAATAATTTGTTATGTATTTAATCTTTGTCAATAAATGATTCAGATTCTGATTTGTACAGCAATAGTCACAGAAAAAAACAGGTGAGTTGGTACTTCCCTGGATAAGCACTTTCACAAAAAGCTCTACTGCGTCATTAGAATAACATACATTTAGGAATAAGAACAAATAATGTTTTATTGAGTACTGTTGCGCCCCGCGGTTTCACCCGCGTAGATTTAAATCCCGGTATTCCCACGGAATAAAAAGTAGCCTATGTGTTATTCCAGACTTTAATCTATCTCTCTGCCAAGTTTCATCCTGATCCGTTCAGCCGTTCCGGCGTTAAAGAGTAACAAACATCTATCCATCCATTATAATATTAGTAGGATACCAAAAATTTGTTTATACCCTGCCTCCTGAACTCGGAGCTGAAAGATTGTCAAAGAGGTCTATTCAGGCCGGTGCGGTGAAATTTTCAATTCGACCTCATCTCTACGGGCGCGGCGGCGGTAGTTTTCAAAACAACACCTGTTAGGTTACGCGTGTTATGACTAGACTCGCACGTAATCGATATTATTTTTCGATTCTATACATTTCGTTAGACAATAGCGTTTGAATGATGGGAACGTTACTAAGTTAAAGATACAATGATATATTTTGATAAAACTTATGAATCATGGTAGGTACATCCTACTAATATTATAAACGCGAAAGTTTGTAAGTATGGATGGATGGATGGATGGATGTTTGTTACTCTTTCACGCCGGAACGGCTGAACGGATCTGGACGAAACTTGGCTGAGAGATAGATTATTTTTAGTTCCTAAATAATAACTAGATGTCGCCACAGGAAAGATTAGCACGCGCTATGGTTGCGTTTTGAGCAATGAGTGATATCAGCAATCGTAGATATTGAAACGTTTTCCGATCACCGGAATTTAAATCTGCGCGGGTGAAACCGCGGGGCGCAACTATAGTAATTAAAAAAAACTCGGTTCTACCTGGCTAGGCGGTGATTATTTATTTGCAAAAATGCAAGTAATTAGAGACCCACCAACATGGAAACGTAGCTATTTATGTCTCATGCGTGTAGTCTCAGATCCATATTGCAGTCATTGACACTTTTAATTTAGCTGTTTGCAAATTATTGTTTTATTAGAACTTGACCAACCCACTAGCAAGAGCCCTACTAGAAAACTGCAACAACACTAGGAGGTTGAAGAGAGGCCACATTCTGGATAAACTCAACTGAAAAAAAAAAAACAAGGGGAAAAAGACTGCTGCGTCTGGACCCTAACCGCCATTCGTCCTCATCCGATTTCGATCCGATTTCGATTCGAGATTTCGATTCGATCCGATTCGTACTCATCCGCCTATAGTCCACCAACTGATTGCGGATAATAAAAAGAACAAAAAAAAAAAAAATTAGAACTTGAGAAGGTCGTTTGTTTGGATTTTTAATTGCGGTGCTAACCATTACCCCTCACGAATGAATGTTCTTTTTTATAATTTGCTCATGGGAAAAAAGATAGCCCACCTGATGCGGTAATCACCTATAACATATCAAAATCTGCGCGGGTAAAACCGCGGGGCGCAACTAGTACTAGATGAATCTACCGCTAGTTCGTCGCGACCAAAGCAAAGCATTGCCTATATCATGCTATGAAAGTTCCCTACGATCCATCCTCTGCGTTTATCAACTTGAGGAATAATGTTAAGCCTCATGTGCCTGTAATTTTCCTGGCAACTACACGATTTGTTACGTTGTTTGAGTTACGAGGGTGACATGGTCATTTTGGCAAAACTCCCATTTAAATAAAGATAAAAAAAAACAACACGACCCTACTAATATGGATCCTATTACTACTATGGATGGATGGATGCTCGTTACTATTTCACGCCGAAACGGCTGAACGGAATAGAATGAAACTTGGCAGAGAGATACATTATAGTCTGGAATAACACATCTTCTTCTTCTTGGTCGTTGCACTCTTGGCAGAGTGGTCGTGGTCGTCATATCGGGGCAGTGGCTCGCTTGACGATTCTTCGCTACTCCTCTTGCACCGCTGCTCTCCTGGCGCATTCGTTGAGAGGCACATCAATGGCTGCCTTAATTTGGTCCGTCCATCGCATGGGTGACCTGCCGCGTGACCTTTTACCTTCAAACTTCCCCTGTACCACCAGGCGCTCAATGGAGACCTCTCCACGACGCGACGCGTGCCCAAAGAACGTGAGAATGTGCGACTGCACAGTGGATGATAGACGCTGCTTGATGCCGAGTTCTTAAAGTATGGAAAGATTAGTACGGAATTCAGTCCATGATACTCCAAGCATTCTTCTCCAGCACCACATTTCGAGAGCGTCTATCTTCTTTTTCTCACTCTCCCGCAGAGTCCACATAGGCTACTTTTCCGTGGGAATACCGGGATTTAAATCTGCGCGGGTGAAACCGCGGGGCGCAACTAGTAGACGATAAGTAAATAAGAATGACCAAACGACATCGCCAAGGCGCCTCATTGTGGGAAACGTTCAGCCAAGACCACGAAACGTCACACAATTTACTCGGACTTTAATTATTCAAATCGCCTAGAAATGTAAATGACAATTATTACAGTAACTATGTTCACATGACCTTAGTTTACTAACAATATTTGCTACGTCAAATAACTACCTTAGCATAGAGGTGAAACTCCTTTTGACTTCGACAGAGGATCTACGCAAACTGTCACACAAACCAGAAGCCGAGTTTGTTGCCTGTTCTTCTAGGCTTTGGTCGCGTGGAGCTGGCATCTAGAGTCACCTAGTTTTAAGACGTTTCAAAGTGATCCTTGTGATTTTATTTAATAAATATGTTTTGACTGTGACTTTGACTGTGTGGTGTCTTGTCGCGTTACCGCGTAGTGTAACTCAAAATGTCGAAACGGAACCGTAACCGGACGGCAGAAAAAGGCATGCTGGTTGTACTTTGTTCTACACATTTTTTTCTTTTCTATACGGCTCCCTGTTTGAAAAACCAGATGGCTCAGAGGGCGTAGTCGCAGTTTTGGTTGACACATTACACGCGTGTATGCACACTACACGCAGTTTTTGTATGAAAATAAGAAAAGCGCCCCTAGCGGACACGACCGACTTTTCTTATTTTCATACAAAAACTGCGTGTAGTGTACACCATACACGCGTGTAATGTGTCAACCAAAACTGCGACTACGCCCTCTGATCTTTATTTAAAACTAGCTGAACTCGCGGCTTCGCTCGCGCACGTTTACTTTGCAACTTTTTAATAAGTTAGGTACCTATTATTAACAATAGGTTTTAACCCAATTTATTAAAAAGTTTCATACAAACTTTAATTCCCTATTTCACCCCCTTGAGGGTTGAATTTATTTTAAATCCTTCCTAAGTGGATGTCTACGTTATAAGAGGAATGCGTGTACGAAATTTTTAGTTTCTAGCCCTAAGCGTTTGGCCTGTGCAGTAGATAAAGGCCAGTTTACATGTACTCGTTTATTTGTAGGAGTTGCATTTCTGTACGCTAGGATTATTTATTACCTACAGTATGAACCATAGTCCAAGTACGAGTTCAGCCAACCGTCAATCATGTCGTATGACATTGGACTATGCAGTTCCACCGGCCATTATCTTATGAGAAACGCCTTATGAATCCACGTGAAAACGCGAACATGAACTTTACCACGCAACGCTTTAAGCTGAAGTTTTTTTGGCAGTCTGATGAAAGACGAAGTGTTCAGCTATGATGGAAAATGAACTTTAAGATGTAAAGTTATATGGCGAAGTTTACGTGTAGTGTAGTTAGGTCACTTGACGTTCCTTTTTGAAAGTATTTGACTATCGAATGGATTTAACTATCAAAAAGTACCAAATTTAAAACATTATCTAATTTACCTACGTAGGTACTTTTATTTGACGACCTCTGTGGCGCAGCGGGCGAGAGTCCGCCTGCGACGCTAGAGGTTGCGGGTTCGATTCCCGCCTCGGAACAAATTTGTGTACGATCTGCAGAAATTTGTTCCGTTGGTCTGGGTGTTTTCTATGTATATAATAAAAATATATGTAAGTAATATAATGTATGAAATATATCAGTCATCTAATAACCATAACACAAGCTGTGAGTAGCTTACTTTGGGGCTAGATGGTGCTGTGTGGATTGTCCAGCATTATTTATTTATTTATTATTTATTATTATTTACTTTACTTAGTTCGGGCAGTCCAGTTTTTAAATTTTTTAATAAATCTTCTTGTTATCACAAGCTTTTCTTGAGAATTCCTAGTAAATATAGTATAGTAGTATTCTTATTTAAGTTGTGCTTCATAAAAAAATGACACGTTTTTATAAGTTCCTATCCTCCCGAATGCTCCCCGAACACATGGGTAAAATTATACCCGTAAAACTAAATTATCAACTGTTGTCTGGTAGAGATCGCTGGATACCGTTAAGGCCGCCCATTGCACTTACTGTTTTATTACTATGTTGTATCTATAAGTTGTGTGCAATATGTCTTCTTTCTATCTAAATTATTCTAAATAGGTACATAACCCAACTTGGCCAGGAAGACCAAAAAAGGGCCAGCGTTGTTTTTTATCTTGCTGATGGATAGAGCATATGGCCCAACTTGTGGTCACACAGTCACAGGTCAACGCATTTTGTAACACAAGAGCTTGAGGTTTTGACTGTCAAAATCATTAAGGCTCTACTACACAGGCGCGTTCTGCCATTGCGTTTTTAAATTACGTTTTTACTTTACGTTTTACGTGACATTTATAAATAAATAATGCTGGAATCCACACAGCACCATCTAGCCCCAAAGTAAGCTACTCAAAGCTTGTGTTATGGGTACAAGACATATACATATACTCCTTACTCCTTTCCTACATCCGTGGTACAAGATGACTGATATATTTAATACATTACATACTTACGTAGATAGATATTTTTTATTATGTTTATGTATAATCCCAGACCATCGGAACGAATTTCTGCAGATCATACACAAATTTGTTCCGAGGCGGGAATCGAACCCGCAACATCTTGCGTCGCAGGCGGACTCTCGCCCGCTGCCACTGAGGTCGTCTATAAAATATATCTATCTATTTACGTTTTACATTGCGTGTTACAATAGGACAATTCAATCGCGCTTCCGGACGCGCGTTCAGATCGCGCCTGCGGGCGAGAGGCTTTAATTAAATGTTGAGACGTTTTGATCAAAATGTTTAAATCCTACTAATATTATAATGAATAAATAAATATAGCACTGAGGGTTGGACCACACTTCGTTGCACTGCGCAGCATCACAGACAAACACAGTTTTATACATAGGGACCAGTCCGTAATTTCTGCGTGGCATGTGGCACTCCACATCGTTAATTTATCGTAGTCCAGTAACGCCCGGCAATCGTCATACGACTACACCAGCATTTTAGTTTTCTCGAAAAAAAACGTAAAAAAAGTAGGTAAAAAAAGTGTATGCAAAGTGTGTATGTGTATGTTGATGGACGCAGGGCAGTGCATAGTAGGGCACGTTCCTATTGTGCGTGACCTACGGGGCAATGTTTTGTCTATAGGTGATGGTTACCACTTAACATCAGGTGGGCCATCTGCTTGTTCCATCAGCTAGTTGTATAAAAAAAAAAAATGCCCATCGTGCTCACAATAATGGTAGGAGTCGCTAGAGATCTGAAGGGATACCTATCCTGTACCATTTCGTTCTGTCCAATATACCTAGCATTTATTTTTAATGACGACCTCTGTGGCGCAGCGGGCGAGAGTCCGCCTGCGACGCTAGAGGTTGCGGGTTCGATTCCCGCCTCAGAACAAATTTGTGTACGATCTGCAGAAATTTGTTCCGTTGGTCTGGGTGTTTTTTATGTATATAATAAAAAATATCTATCTATGTAAGTATATAATGTATTAAATATATCAGTCATCTAGTACCCATAACACAAGCTTCGAGTAGCTTACATTGGGCTAGATGGTGCTGTGTGGATTGTCCAGCATTATTTATTTTACTAAAAAAAAAAAAATGCCCTCCATATTTAGTTCGTACAAACTAAGATTACCCAATTCCACCGCACATGAGTAGGCCACCACATTACCTCCTGACAATGTTACAATGCATAATATTTATTTACAATACCTCCAAGGCGACGTTTCGACATTGTTGTAAAGTTGTAAACATTGATGGGATGTAAAATTTGGTGTCGTTTGGTGCCCACTGAATGCCCTAAACGGGGCGTTTAGGGGACTTTGGCGGCCATGTTAGGAGCCATTTAACCATCGTCGCGTAAAGCAACTTTTTTATACAACTAGCTAATGGAACAAGCAGATGGTCCACCCGATGTTAAGTGGAAATCACATGACAAGCACCAGCTTTCGATAAAAAAAAAATTATCAAAATTGATCCATTTAATAAAAAGTTTTAGAGGTAACAAACATTATAAAACCTTCGAATTGAGAACCTCCTTCTTTTTTGAAGTCGGTCAAAAACAAACCAATAGGAATGGTGTAGGTCACGAGGTGAGTAGGTACTGAACGTCATCATTGTGTTTGGTTAACCAATTATCAATACAGCCACACAAATGTACCTATTGGCTGGCATGTAAATACAGTCCCAACCAAGCTACAGAATCCTACTATCCTACTAATCCCAACTAATATTATAAATGCGAAAGTAACTCTGTCTGTCTATCTGTCTGTCTGTCTGTTACGCTTTCCCGCTTAAACCTCTCAACCGATTTTGATGAAATTTGGCACAGACAATCTTTAGACCCTGAGAAAGAACATAGGCTACCTTTTATTGCATAATATTCAAATTAAAAGTACGCAGACGAAGTCATAGGCTACCTTTTATTGCGAAAAAAAGAGATGAAGAGATTAAAAGTACGCAGACGAAGTCGCGGGTACCAGCTAGTATTTATTATAAACGCGAAAGTTTGTATGTATGGATGGATGGATGGATGTTAGTTACTCTTTCACGCCGGAACGGCTGATCGGATCTGGATGAAACTTGGCAGCGAGATGGATTATAGTCTGGAATAGCACATAGGCTACTTTTTATCCCGTGGGAATACCGGGATTTAAATCTGCGCGGGTGAAATCGCGGGCCGCAACTAGTTAAATATAACTAGTAGTTCGCCCCGAACTGAGATTTCGTGATGCGATCCGAACGCTCCGTTATTAAAGTAGTCAGAGCCAAGTCCAAACATCAGGTATATTTGGACTTGTTTCTGACTAGGTACCATCTACTAACTAGATATGGCAACCAAGTTTCAACTGAATTGGCCTGTTTATTGAAGAGTTCCATGCAACAGACATTAGTTCATCATCAGACCAGGTCGCTATCACCATTATATGATGAACTAAGTACTTTCCTAATTTATTTCAAGAAAAAAAAAATAAGTCAAAGCAAAGAAACTGGCCGACGATTCTGAGCCCTTTCCATCCACCGACTACCCGCGATCCTAACAATGTCGTCAGTCCATCAGGTAGGAGGGCGTCCCACACTTCGCCTTCCTGTTCGTGGTCGCCATTCAAGAACCTTTATTCCCCATCGGTTGTCAGTTCTTCGAGCTATATGACCTGCCCATTGCCACTTCAACTTGCTGATTCTGAGAGCTATGTCGGCTACCTTGGTTCTCCTACGGATTTCCTCATTTCTGATTCTATCTCGTAGTGAAACTCCTAGCATAGCTCTCTCCATAGCTCGTTGTGCGACTTCATAAAGCCCATATAAATAAATTAAAAAAAAGCCTAGCATATCCGAGTTGTCATGTCTCTTCCCCACAGATTAAATACAATGTCATTGCATAATCGATCGTCGACTGTGTAGCTCGGCACAGTTAGTCGATGGTGCGTTTAGTCACGTCACTAATTGTTTTTTTTATCGGTAATACTGCGTGTGCCAAAGTATGGCTAACGAGTACTATGACATTCTGCTTTTGTTAGAAACAACAAATTTCACTATGAGCGAATTACATTTCTGTTTTGCTCGTTCGTCTAGGCTTGGGCGTTTCAATACGATTTTTTCAGGGGTTTAAACTATAGCTACCCTGGTACCTGAGTTGAGGGTTGGAGATAGGGTGGATGCATGTGGGGGTAGATGGCAAGTCTTTCCCTATAGTTCTTTTTTCTAGGAAATGAAAAAAAAAACTTCAAATTTCTTTAATTTTTTTTTTTCAAAAAAAAAATAACCCTTACATAATGGGAATTCCTTCCCTTGAGTCTTTTTGTCTAGGAGATGAAATACTATTTCCAATTTTCTTCACTTTAGTAAAAAAAACCCTAACCTAACTATTAATATACCTGAAAAAGTGAAGATTTTTTTTTCATTTCCTAGAAAAAAGAACTATAGGGAAAGACTTGCCACCTACCCCCACTTGTAACCCCCCTATCCCCAACCCTCAACTCAGGTACCAGGGTAGCTATAGCCAACCCTTTCGGTGTTATTGTAACTACTTATCAGTTACTGTTGTAACGAATTTCAACTGTTAGATGGAATTTAACAGTGGAAAGTAATTACCTACATTATTCTTTTCGTGTCACTAGTTTATTTCGAAACTGTGTGTTGAAAGGATTTTCAGTGCACCACAAAGGAGCACCAACAACTTAGGACCAATCCCCAGTGATACCACTGCGTACGTACCTACTACATGGTATTGAGATGACACATTCGTAAGTCACTAATCTATCAAACTGTACGTTAGTAGTCGAAACGTACCTACATATCAAACAGCAATCCGACCGTTTGAAAATAGAACGATTGGGTCCTGTAACAATCTCATGTACCTACCTACCAAAGGTTCTAATGTGTATTCCATAGCAAATGCGTCTCATATTCACACCCAGGACCAATAACCTGTGCTGTGTAAACAATAGTGTTGCCTAGCAACCGGGAGCGAGACGACCATACCGGCTTGCCATGGGCGCGAGCGAGACGGAGGCATAGAAGGGTTGGTTGAACGATAAAGTTTGTGCTCGCATGGTTCACGGTGGATTTCAAGAGTTTTATTAGGAGTATTATTGCTTCCTTATGATTTAGATGTTTTTTGACTTCCTGGTAAGAAAAATTACAGAGCAACACTGAAAAAAACTTCAGAAAAAGTTTATCTCTCTAGAAGTTCTCGAAAGTACAAACATACGAAAATACTACAACTTCCATTCATAAAAATACCGGTATAATGCAGCATCATCTTTGTTAAAAAAAAATACGTTCGAAATTCAAAAACGGCGGCAACGATTTGAGACGCGTGCTCACTTTCAGGCCACCCACCTTATTCATTCTCACTTCCGAACGCAACATTCACAAAAAAATAACGCACCTTTTCGCGGAGTCATTCAAAATACAAACTTGGGCCTTTGCAAAACGTCAAAAACAAATAAAAAAGATCTTGCGGCGTCGCTTTGTAGATCATTATCGTGATAATCCAGGTATGGTAGGAGCTAACAGATAAATAATTTTGACCGGTAAACCTGTGGTGCATTTACGATCATGCGATGTCAATATTTTGAGTGAGTGTGATAAATTACAAACTATAAATTTCAATATTGAGCGAGGCTGACACATTTACGAAACTTATAATGATTCTGATAGAATAGATTCAACCACCTTCAAGACAAAAAACTAATAATTATTCGAATAGAATATTTTGAACCAGATTCAAACAAGATAAAGAGATCCTTATCCTATCCTGATTTAAGAGTATTAAGACATTTTGACTTAGTGTCTCAATTGATTAAACGACTAAGGTATATATGGTAGGTATGAAAATGCACCACAGTTTTTAACTATTGCAGTCTCATCGTTATTTTGTAACTTGTGCACTGTACATACTGTTCTGAATAAATATTATTATTATATTATATTATTATTATTATATACAGTACCTACGTAGGAACTGCACTAATGCCATCGCTAATGACACTCACGTGTCTGTAATAGCACTGGCACCCATAACTTTCTAATCAGAACATACTGCTTACAGTTAGAAAACAGGCACGGTAGTACTTCCCCGGGTAAACCCAAAGAGCTCTATTAGAACTGTTATTACTCCAATGCTTGTTTTAAGAATGATCAAAGCTTTGTAAATTTAATTTCCTACAAAATATTTAAATTAAGATTATTTAGATAAACCTATCTGCCACATAAAAAATATGTAAAGGCATTTAAGAAAATGTAGATCTTCAAATCAACAATTATCAAGTAAATCATCCGAAATATGACAGTAGTGTGCGAAACGACCTACCACAAACACAAAAGTCTACAAAACCTAACAAAAGAAAGAAGATTGCATCAGTGTTGCCACACGGCGACGACGTTCGTTGGTAATTTAAATTTATTTGAATCACAATGAAAACTGTGTATTTACTTGGTAATATGTCGCTTTATTGTCACCGAGGTTAAGCGGGGTTACGTTACGAAACCTCTGCTTGCTAAGTGTTTGTCGATGTATTATCTATCTGAAAGAGATCGCTCTTCGATAACGCCCCATTTGTACTTAAATTGTAATATCTCTGAGAGTTTTCCTCCGAGTTTTCCTTTGTGAAAATGTATTTGAATTAGAACTATATCTAGTAAAAGGTGATTAGTGCGTTCGAAATATGAATTTTTGAATTATTCATCGAACTATGACGTCCTGTGATGACGTCACGTATAAAATATAAGTTTAACAATGCTTAAAGTATTGCCATCCCTTACCAACGGATTGACAAACATGTAATATTATCTGGGTGTTTATGTATAATAAAAAATATCTATCTGGGTAAGTATATAATGTATTAAATATATCAGTCATCTAGTACCCATAACACAAGCTTTGAGTAAAAATTAAAATAATTTTGAAAAGTACGCGGTCCAAAATTTCATCATGATGAAATATTAATAGGGGTTGGTAAATCAACTAAAGAATAATTTATAATTTTGATAATTGGGTGAGTTTTACGAAGTAAAAAGAAGTTAGATAAAAGTATTTTATAAGTAAAATATATCCAAAAATAGTATACAAGGAAAACTTTGTAACAAATAGGTGTACATAGGTAATACCTACAATCTAACAATCAGAATCACCAATATAATTTGAGTTTTCCGATAGTAGAACTAAGGAAAACTGTAGGGAAGAGTCTAGTTTTAACCTTTTCTCATACTTTAAGAATAGCCTTTTTAAAAATTATTAAATAAGACCTCATAGGGGTGTGAAATATAAGAGTAGTGAAGCTCTTTGTGCAGGGCCATGGGTGTGAGCCATCTGCATTTTCCAGATTAAAAAAAACTTAGCAATTCACACACATTGATAAAACCAAGTTTAGAGTGACACTACGTTTCTGAGGACCCTGAAAATTAGACTGTATGCCTGTGGCTTCTATGCTCTGCAAATACTGGCCTGATAAATCGAAAAAAAAACATGTGACACATGACAGGTGTTAGGAGCTAAGCCCGCATTCTTTTTTCAAATATGTATCTTCAATGGCGTCTCATGCTGGTCACGTTCGTTACACGTCCATTATTGGCTGAACCGCACGAGTTTACACAACTAGAGGCTTTTCAAAACAATAGTTAGATTAGGTAGTTCAGTTGAGGCTGGTGATACGAGACACGAGCGAACGTACGCGCACAGAATAGTGGCAGATGCTTAAAAAGTAGGCAAATTAGTTGAAGATACCGAACCAGTTGAAATGTGCAACTGGTTACGACTGCGGGAGCATTAAGATCGTATCGAAACGGCTTTTGTGACGTAATTTACTTGTTAACTTTAGCTACGCTTTTCAGTAAGAAACTTTATATGTATTGCAACCATTGCCATTAATATAAACATTAAAAAATATATAATGCTGGACAATCCACACATTATCATCTAGCCCCAAAGTAAGCTACTCAAAGCTTGTGTTATGAGTACTAGATAACTGATAATTGATTATATTTTAAACATAGATAAATATTTTTTATTACTTATATATACATAGAAAACACCCAAACCAAGAATGTACCTACATTCGAATTTCAACTCAACGTCAAACGTCGGGGGGGGGGGGGGGTTGTTGGAAGTATAAATCCCCCCCCCCCCCCCGACGTAAAAAATCCCTCTCCCGGAAGCTCCCCGGAATTTTTTCTATTTAAATGTCTATGGTCTGCCCCGACTATCAGGCTATGGGTACAAGCTGCATATAATTCGAATTTCAAAATAAGAACATTTTTGATCGTTATAGGTACTGTTTTCGACAAAGGCATGCGGTCTCAGCCAATGTCAACACAAACCCAACTGGTAAACTGAGTAAATAGAACCATCCCGGGTTGGTAGTACGTATAAGATATAGTCTACTATTATATGATCGTGGATTCACTAGTTTCTTGAACCTTGATACAGTATTTCGAAAAACGGTGAAAAATTACGTTTTTCATCCATAAATGTATAATCAATAAGACCGATCTAAGAACAATGAAAATTATTCAAATGACTACGCGTTACTTCAAAATCTTAATAATGACGGACTCGACATACGTCCAAATGACAAGTCATCGACATCCGAAACGATCAAAATAACAAATTACCCTCATAAATATACGAATTGAAAAAAGAAACAATAAAACAGTTTCGAAACTCGACAAAAATCTCGGTCAACGAATATATCTAGAAAATTTTGAAATTCTATATGAGACTTTATGAAATTGTTATTTTGGTTCGAGATGTTTTAGCATAAAATTTATTTCATGCAAGTCAAACACCTAGCACCTGGCAAATTAATCAAAATCATTTATTCATTGGTTTCATGTTATTCAAATGGGTCTTGGGGGTAACAAAGTGTCCAGGAGAATAGCCCCGTTGTGGCATTACAAGCTAAAGTCAAAGAGCACTATCTTTCCCTTTGAGTATGTATATTATAATATGTATATATTTATCATATATATCGTAAGTAGGTATATATATTATATATTTTGTATATAAGTATAAACAATATATTTATGTTTAAGTACATATGTCTTGTGTAGATTTAGGTATTTATTTTATCTTGTTTTTTAATAGTTGTAGTAGTTATTAATATAATTTATTTATCCTCTCTCATTTTGTACACGCACCCACCTCTAATTTCAATCTCTCACAATCCTTCAAGGTTTGCTGGAAGAGAACTCTTTTTAGGGTTAAGCTCGCCTTTGTACATGTATTGTTATTTAAGTTTACTGTATATTTTCACTGTGTACAATAAAGAATAAAGAATAAAGAATACAATGGTTTTTGTTCCTTCAGGCTATTTAGAATTTACCTTAAAATTGGGTTCGTGAGTAAGTAGGTACCTCAGAAGTTTATACTTATAATTAATTATGCTCATACAAAATCCACGCGCCATCACACCCTCTCCACCTCCTTCCGGCGTTCTTTTTGTGTGACGCGCACTATACTACGTATGAAAACTGAGGGCATATTTAAATGTGACTAAAGTTTTAAGCAACGTTTAATCCTTCCACCAGCGTGAGACTTGGTTCAAGTTATTTAATTATAATATGCTAAAGCTTTCCTGGAACAAGTCAGTAAGTAATGCTGACAGTGACATCGACTGAGTATAGGATGACACTGTAGTTCTCACAGTTTTTTTTAGGAAGAGTAGGTACATTGTATTAGCTGAAGAAGTGGAAATGTTCGATTAGTCAGTCAAACAATCATACTCATATTATAAACGCGAAAGTTTGAAGTATGGATGGATGGATGTTTGATACTCTTACGCCTGAACGGCTGAACGGATCTCGATGAAACTTGGCAGAGAGATAGATTATAGTCTAGAATAGCATATAGACTACTTTTTACCCCGTGGGAATACCGGGATTTAAATCTGCGCGGGTGAAACCGTGGGGCGCAACTAGCCTTTAATAACGTTGAAATGAGCGAACGAAAAGTAATTCAACGGTTATCAGCCTCTTAACAATAAATCAATAACTTAATTCGTCAGTTTCCCATTATCAGTAGGTACCTACCGCAAACACTTGATCGTATCTATTAATGGAATTTGAGTACAATATCAATCTACAAGATAATAACGACCTATATTCGATACTTAGAAAAACTTGGTGCCTGTTTTAGATTAAACTGTCATTGATTAAATAAATGCTGGAAAATCCACACAGCACCATCTATTTTTTTTTTATACAACTAGCTGATGGAACAAGCAGATGGTCCACCTGATGTTAAGTGGTAACCATCACCTATAAACAAAACATTGCCCCGTAGGTCACGCACAATAGGAACGTGCCCTACGATGCACTGCCCTGCGTCCATCAACTTGACGCATACAGATGTTAAGCCTCATGTGCCTGTAATTACACCGGCGACCACACTCTTCAAACCGAAACACAGCGTTGCTGCTTGGCGGCAGAAAAAGGCGTCCCAATGTAAGCTACTCAAAGCTTGTTATGGGTACCAGATAACTGATATATTTAAAATGTTATATACTTACATAGATAGATATTTTTTATTATACATAAATACATGCACAAATTTGTGGCGCAGCGGGCGAACAGTCGCCCGCTGCGCCACTGAGGTCGTCAATTATTGTAATGGTCGAAAAAAACTAGAATCTAGCTGCCTGTTTCACGCAACCAAAGCCGAAAGATCGGGCCGCTTACGGCTTGGCTCATGCTCTTTTGATTATCCATGTTACAATATAATACTAAACTGCAAAATGTGGGTATGTGCCAAATGTAATGTTTGGACGTGCCTCTGACTATCCCCTTTAAACGTCCTCAAAGAATCTTGAGTTAGTACTTGGGATAAAAGTCGTGAAGCTTTTTCTGTTTCAGTTTCATATAGTGTTTTAATCGACATTTTACAGTTATTGGTACCTATTCCAAACGTGACAGGTAGCAAGCCTGTTGCCGCTCACCATACTCAAAGTGTCGCGAAGTGTCTTTAAATTTAACCAGGTATATTAGGTATATAGTATTTACTTATCCTACTAATGTTATAAATGCGAAAGTTTGTATGGATGGATGGATGGATGGATGTTTGTTACTCAATAACTCCAGAACGGCTGAACGAATCTTGGTGAAAATTAGCACAGAGATATATTATAGTCTGGAATAACACATAGGCTACTTTTTATCCCGTGGGAATACCGGGATTAAAACTACGCGGGTGAAACCGCGGGGCGCTACAAGTATTATTTATATAGGTATAGGTAAATAAACTTTCTTATGGTAGCTAGCTATTGTTATCGGTACCAGTTTTATTACAGAGCGAATTTGTCACCATTTACTTCAAGTTATCTATGTAAATGCGGTGTATGTACAGTTGTCGGTTGTCTACATACATACACACACATCCGGCTCCACTCGGGTGTGACGCCACAGATTAAATAAGTAACGCGACAGTAGCGTAACCACTGTTGCTAACTAACCGAAATAAATGAATATACAGGGCGTCCCACGGAGATGCCACATGGTGGGAAAGTACCTTTAATATTGTAGATATGGAATAATGGAACATTTTAGTAGAATAAGAAATTATTTGAATTATAAAAACAATTCAAACTGCATTCATAGATATTTAAATTATTACATGGTTGAACCGGGAATTGAACCCGTTACACGAGAACAATAATCAGCCTGTAGCTTATAAGGATTATTTTTTGCAAATAATACGGTCGCAGGGCAGTGCATCGTAGGGCACATTTCTACCGTGACTTACAAGATAATGTTTTACATTAGATGGATCACCTGCTTGTTCCATCAGAAAGTTGTACAAAAACATAATCCACTATTCGAGACTACAATAAACATTTTTTTTATACAACTCGCTGATGGAACAAGCAGATGGCCCACCTGATATTAAGTGGTAACCATCACCTATAAACAAAACATTGCCCCGTAGGCCACGCACAATAAAAACGTGCCCTACGATGCACTGCCCTGCGTCCATCAACTTGAGGCATACAGATGTTAAGCCTCATTTGCCTGTTATTACACCGGCGACCACACTCTTCAAACCGAAACACAGCGTTGCTGCTTGGCGGCAGAAAAAGGCGTGGTGGTAGTACTTCCCCGGACGAGCCGCACACAAAGAGCTCTACTACTCTTAAAATATTATTAGTACTACTATTATCTATTATCAGAGTAGACAAAGTTTTAGTACAAAACGTGTCACATTTCCACGACAAGAAAAGCGTGTACGTAGAACAATCACTAAAACTATCGCAAGTAAATATCCATGCGATGTAAAGATAAAAATAACCGATAAAACGTAACGGTTTTAGTTCCCGCCATTTTAGTGTTCTACGTTATCTGTGGCGAAGCTATCTATGGTCCTCGCCAGTCTATGGTCTATTTACTTTTAAAAATTGCGATAAAGTGGATAAGGCGTGAGTTGTAAGTTTTTAATTAGCCTATAAATGCGAGGACGCAGTCTAAGTACCTATGGAATCGTTAATTTTGTAAATGAATACGTATTATTTTAGTTACTGCGTGCGTTTTATATGTGCTAAGTTTTATTATTATACTAGTGAACGGAGCTGAAATTACCACGAATACCATATAAAATATAAGGCAGCGATAGGCTTGCGACCTGTCACGTATGGAATACTAACAAAATGTGTTCGGACGTACCCCTAGTTACTCCCCTCACACGTCCTTATGGAATATGGAGTTCGTACTTGCTTCTCTAATACTACACAACTTCTATCTACCGTGCTTGCCGTTCAAAGTTGTGAAATTATTTTTGTTTCTTTTACAATACCTATAAACAAAAAATTTTTTCAAATTTTCCCAAATTTTTTTATGTAAGTACCTTAGGAAAATATTGTCAATGTGTCAAAAATTTTAATGATTCTGATTATAACGTTATGCAAGAAAAAAACCGTCACATAAAATGCACAGGAAAATACATTCTACTACTTTTACTCAAGAACTACTCGTCAGATCTGACTCAAATTTTAATGAGACTTTGGACTTGGGCTTAAGTTTAAAAAAAAATATGTAATCTATCAAATATTTATCATGTTTTTAAAAAAATTACTTGGAAATTTTGTGTCTTTGTTTCAATTGGTATTTAAATATTTATGTTACGTTTTGTGTAATAAAATAATATTTTTTATTTACATCGTCATACCGCCGGCACGCCCCCGCGCCTGTGCTAATGATGACAGGAGCTGGATGCTGCGAAGGCCGGTGCCTAGTTACAACGAAACCAGCAACCATTCATTTCAATAGGGTTGGCAGAACTTGCCGATTTTACTTAATTATATACTGCCAGAAAAACACTAAATGCTGGAACCTTTTTGTCGTCATATTGGATGTAAGCTATCCGTTCTGTAATAGTTTTTAAGTATTTTTTTAACGAAAATAAACTTTTTCTATTCTATTTGAAGGAGCTTTTGAGTCGCACTTAATAGTTTCTGTGACAGAAAGAAAATTGTGACTGGCTCTACTCCACAGGCTTCACAGTCTTCTCGGCGTTGGTCGCGTGGAACTGGCACTAGAGTCACCTAGTTTTTTAAGACGTTTCAAGATGATCCTTGTGATTTTATTGAATAAACTTTGAATTTGAATTTGAGGCGCGTTCATCTTGGGCATTATTCTTAATGACATAGGATATACTTTGCCCTGACCGTGTGAGGTCACAACGGATCTTCACGCAAACGCGATTGGATTGGTCATAGTGAATAACGCCCCAGTTTAGTAAAAACATCATTTTAACCTGAACCTACAACCTACCATTCTACCTAAAAGTTTGCATATTATGAAAACCAGTAGTAATCTTTTAAGTACTAACAGCTCGGTCAGGTGTTGCTTAGCAACCCTATAAACAAACGACATTGACCAAGCGCAGCATAACCATTACATTCATAATCTATCATTGGTAGGTAGGTACTTATAAAATTACACATACCATCGACACGCGAATCATGATTCTATTGTTGAGGAGAAAAAAGGGGACATCTTTAATTGTCTATTTGAAGGAAAAACTGCCGTAGTACGTGTTTATAAAAAGTAAGCATTGTGTATACACGGATACGCAATACGCGTCAGGCTATACACGGCTCGCCTTTGGCCTTGTTGCTGTTTTTTTATACAACTAGCTAATGGAACTAGCAAATTGCCCATCTGATGTTAAGTGGTAACCATCACCTATAACAAAAGCCTTG
The DNA here is from genome assembly GCA_963576535.1 of Plemyria rubiginata. Classification (NCBI taxonomy): domain Eukaryota; kingdom Metazoa; phylum Arthropoda; class Insecta; order Lepidoptera; family Geometridae; genus Plemyria; species Plemyria rubiginata. Next base: position 709,315 of record OY754931.1, read on the forward strand.
CCTCGTAAGTCACGCACGATAGGGACGTGCCCTACGATGCAGTGCCCTGCGTCCATCAACTTGAAGCATACATATTTTAAGCCTCATGTGCCTGTAATTTCAACAATATTACACTCTTCAAAGAAACATTAAAAAAACCGACTACAAAATCTTCAAATGCACTGGAAAATACATTCATACTACATAACTCAAAAAACTACTCATCAGATCTGACTCAAATTGGACCACATTACAAGCACCAGCTTTTGATACTATAGATCATCAAAATCGGCCTACCCAGTAAAAAATATGAGGTAACAAACATAAAAAACAGGCGAATTTAGAACCTCCTCCTTTTTTGAAGTCGGTTAAGGGTCCGGTGACAGCGGCTCGCAATTTCGAGGTGCGATTGGCTATTATTTCATTTTATTTCATTTCGGGAAGGTTGTTTGAAAAAATAACTTTAAAGAAACACGCATAAATACTGTTCGAACACAAATAATACAATAATATAAGGGAAATGTGCTTGAGTCAGAAATCATTTTGGTATTAGGTAAATGTAAGACCAAACATACTAGTTTACTTAATTGAATTACTGGGAGATCTGTAGGATATCCACCGTACCGTTGTTTGCGATTTTTCAAAATTGGAATCAGTGATGTTATATCTTTCAAAATGTCAAGTCGTGCGAGCGAGAGGTACATTAAATGTTGCCAACGCCTTAAAAACAGTATCAGATGCTCGAAAAGATCAGGATAACGCGAAAATGTCACAGTCACTGGTCCAGTAGCCATGTTACTTGTTTGAACAAAATGTGTGTCTTCCGAGAACCCACGGAATGTACCCCGTTTACAAAGCCTGCGACATGGACACAGTTGCAAGGTCAACTTAAATTCTTTAAGAACGGCCAAAATAAGTTAGATATCAGAAAGTGAAGCTAAATCCTAAATACACTACGTCTACTGTTCAAGTAAATCCACATCGACACTAATATAATAGAGGAAAGATATATTTCTGCATGTTTGTTCAGAAGCATCTCAAACGACTAAACCGATTTAAAAAAATCTTTCACCATTAGAATGCTACATTATTCCTGAGTAAAATAGGCTATATTTAAATGTTTAGAAAGAAATTTCCACCCGTTGGAAGCCGGGACAGGCCGCTAGTGTAAAATAGATAAGTTTGAATAGGTCTCTTCTTCTTTGTTACGATGTTTGTTACCGTATTTTTTACTGAGTGCACCCGATTTTGATAATTCTTTTTTTTATCAAAATCTGGTGCTTGTCATGTGATCTCATTTATATTTGAGTCAGATCTGACGAGTACTTTTTGAGTTATAGTAGCACTAGCGACCCGCCCGCGCTTCGCACGGGTTCTCATTGTTTTTCTACTATATCATGCGTGTATCCCAACTAATATTATAAATGCGAAAGTAACTCTGTCTGTCTGTCTGTCTGTCTGTTACGCTTTCCCGCTTAAACCTCTCAACCAATTTTGATGAAATTTGGCACAGACAATCTTTAGACCCTGAGAAAGCACATAGGCTACCTTTTATTGCGAAAAAAAGAGATGAAGAGATTAAAAGTACGCAGACGAAGTCGCGGGTACCAGCTAGTTATACATATAAACCTTCCTCTTGAATCACTTTATCTATTAAAAAAACCGCATCAAAATCCGTTGCGTAGTTCTAAAGATTTAAGCATTCAAAGGGACATAGGGACAGAAAAAGCGACTTTGTTTTATACTATGTAGTGATGAGTGTATTTTCCAGTGTATTCGAAGACTGCTTTTTTGCCAAAGTTTTATATTTGTAACATGCCATTCTTTAAGATAACTAACCTTAGAGTAAAACTGTTAGATTGTAATAGCATTACGTAGATAGCCAGGCCTTAGTAATCAGGTAATTACAATTATTGAGGGGCCATCCTTGGCATCCATTCCGAGCTGGTAGAATTAAACACGAGTTTTTGCCAATGCGTTTTATAGACGGAGAGATATATTTTGTACTAGCGACCCGCGCGCGCGCCCCTGCTTCGCACGGGTGCACATTGTTTTTCTACTATATCATGCATGTATTATACATTAAACCTTCCTCTTGAATCACTCTATCTATTAAAAAAAACAGCATCCAATTCCGTTGCGTAGTTTTAAAGATTTAAGCATACATAGGGACATAGGGACAGAGAAAGCGACTTTGTTTTATACCATGTTACTATGTAGTGATTATAGTAAAATCAACATTACTTATAGACTTATCAATTTTTTTAGCTATCTTCTTATGTATTATCTGTGTCAGTACACATATAAAGATTACTTAATAGTGTTAGTGTTATTACATGCATGAGAAAACCAAAATAATACTTATGTTTATGCCACTGGACTCAAACCATCATAATGCAAGTCTACACACTTTCTGTAGGTACAATGTACTTTATCTGTATGTTTGCGAAACTTTCTTTACCCAAAATATGTTTGTGCGAAAAAGTAACGTATTTCTTACTCTGGAATTGTGCGCTACTTGCGATAAGACCGCCGATTGTAGGACAAACCTAATGTACTTTCACTGTGTTCCTTATAAAGTCCTCAATAAAGTTCTTATTTATGTCATTCTTTCCCCCGGTTACTGAAAGGCCGATCAACACTAATCGGCTGTCAAGTCACTTGCTATTTCACCTTTTACTTCAAATTAGATAGAGATAGCACGTGACTTGACAGCCGATTAGTGTTGATCGGCCTTTCGGAAACCGGTGGTCTGTCTGTTTTTCGGAAAATCTGGCCACAAACCATAAAATTAGCCGTATTCTAAACAGGTTAATATACAAGAGTCATAAAAAGCGCATCCATTCACAAGGACTGCAACGCATCGCCGACTTCGCAAGGTTATAATATTTATCATTTGTAAGTGCACACGCTACCTCTGTTACTAGCTACGGAAAACGTACTTGTCTATACCTATTCATATAGGGTGTCCGGAAGGTCGATGCAAAGCCGTGAGGGTGGGGGTAGGTCACCTCGTTACGCATCTATTCAAGCTAAATTACCTTAGTCCAATGTCGACGAATTCCGAGTTATCATAATATGCTTATTCGTTCATAGTGTTCAAACAGACAGTTACTAGTGCCTAACAATTTGTTTGCGTCCTAGCATAATGTGTATTCAATCGATAAACACCAAAACAATCATCTGTATCCACACAACTAAATGAGAGGTGTTAAATAATGAAAAAAAATAAAAAAAAACTAAGGTAATCTAGCCTGAATAGATGCGTAACGAGGTGACCTACCCCCCCACGGCTTTGCATCGACTTTCCGGACACCCTGTATATAGGTATTGTGGATTCAAACCCTTCTTCTTTTTTCTGCTATGCCTAAGCTTCACTAAATACGATTGGCATTTGGCACCACGCTGAAGCTTCAATATAATTACATTGTACATTGTAATCATACAAAAGATCGGTAGGAACCAGGCGTGAGTTGGTTGGCTGTTCTTCCAGGCTTTGGTGGCGTGGAACTGGCACCTAGAGTCACCTAGTTTTAAGGCGTTTCGGGTTGGCTATAGCAATCCTTGTACCTGAGTTGAGGGTTGGGGATAGGGGGGATGCAAGTGGGGGTAGATGGCAAGTCTTCCCCTTGAGTCCTTTTTTCTAGGAAATGAAAAAAAATAATATAATTTTTCAGGTAAGTTACTAGTTAGGTTAGGGTTTTTTTTTTTTATATGAAAAAAATTGGTAGTAATATTTGATCTCTATGACAAAAAGACTCAAGGGAAGGAATTCTCATTAGGTTAGGGTTATTTTTTTTTTTTTTTTTAAGTGAAGAACTTTGAAGGAAATTTTTTTTCATTTCCTAGAAAAAAGAACTATAGGGAAAGACTTGCCATCTACCCCCACATGCTTTCCCCCTATCCCCAACCCTCAACTCAGGTACCAGGGTAGCTATAGTTTAACCGGCGTTTCAAAGTGATCCTTGTGATTATGCTGAATAAATACGGCAATTTTGAAAATTTTGTTTTTTTTCGCAAATTTTGACTTTATAGGTATGTGAAAAATGTAATTTCTGACTATAAACGCACCTTTGGTATTGCAGGCAGGTATGTATACGCTACGCTACGGTAACCGCTTTCCATCACGCGGGCCGTAAGCTTTTTTTTTCTTCTTTGCACTTACAATTTTTTAAGATTATATGTTAACTGGATTTTCTGAGTTTTCGTGATGAGTCAGTAATAGTTTTTTTTTTAGTTAAAATTTTTTTTAGCTTTATACAGTTATAGTTATTTTTTTTTTTAATTTTAAATTATTTTTTTGGCTTTGAACTGGCACCTATATTCACCAACCTTTAAGACGTTTCAACGTGATCCTCCTGGTTTAATTTAATAAATATTTGCAGGCAGACTAGGACATGACTATTTAAAAGCCTATGGAAGCTTCATGGATTGATTCGCTCCGGATCAGAACCGATGGCGTGCAAAGAATGCCTAGACCAAGTATAGTGAAGACCAAGAATGTAAAAATGTGAGTATATTTTTTTATTTACTTATTTTAGAATTTCATTTGAACCTTATTGCATGTGGTGTTTGAAATTCGGCGGCAATCTTGCTTCATCTATTGCAATAATTTTAAATTTGAATATTTTAAACATGAATAAAAAAACGTATACGTTATCACGAATACCTTAGTTACTCGTCAGTGACACATAAGTAATGAGTAAATACATGATTCACACGATAAAACGAAGACTCAACGTAAAACTTCACATGATGTCACAACCGTGGCTAAAGTTGAAAAAACCTCCAAAAACCATAACCTAAGGCTCTAATCAAAGATAAACACGAGACGGTAAACATTACAAAACTTACCTTAAGCTGCGGATATCCTATCTGCAAACATAAACCGATAACTCTATTTGAACAGCGGCACGGGGATTCAAATTTCGAATTGCGGAGCGCACGTCCGCACGGCGCGGCGTTTGCAATGCAACTGAAACTCGCTGACTGGTTCAACGCGGCGCCTGCGCTGGTGAAGTTACGCCTCCATACACACTAACCTAACTTTACGCGGTTGTGTGCGACAAAAACCTTCATGAAAATGCAGCGTGGTACTAATATGTATTCCGTGGTTCGGTTCGTAAGGTTCAGTTCAAATAAACTCATAAATATTCGTATAGAACTCGTCGAACTCGGCACCTAAGGGATGTTGTGTGCATAATTTGTTTTATATTGACCCCAACTTCCGATGGACTCTTGAAAGTCAGCTATACGGATTTTATAATGTCTGTTAAAAGTTCTGAATATGCATTGAAAGACAATAACACATATATAAATAACCAATGAAACTTTAAAATATTAGAACATATAAACTTGTTTTAATATTGGTCAAAAGTTACTATTAGTCACTTCTGATAATCTGATAACCGCTAGCTTAAAAGTTAAAAAATTGCAATAACACGCCTAATTCAGTGTCTAAATATTTTGCTATCTATTTGAAACGTATTTTAAATAGTCTGAATATATATTCTCACACACACAAGTAACTGAACATCTGTACATAAAACGTTATTCAATTACGTGAGTATGGGTGGTCACAGTTGAACAAATATTCATGTAATACGGTTCTCATTTTGGATACTTAGGCGACATACTTATGTAGCTTTTATTTAAATACCTTTTATTTATTTCGATCTAGCTTTCTTATCTACTCGTTTTGCCTATGTACCTACTTAAATTAATTATCGCCTCATTTAGCAAGTTGGGATAAAACAAAATTAAAAAAAATTACAAACCATTCTATTGTGGTGCTCAATAAATTATTTAAATGTCGCTAAGTAACAGAAAAGTCTAAAAAATAATGACGGGCAATCTAGTAACAGTAACCGAAAAAATAATAAATAAGAGACGCGGTTCTTAAAAGCTGGATCAACACTAATCGGCTGTCAATTCACTTGCTGTTTCAACTTTTACTTCAAATTAGAGATAGCTATTAATTAGAAGTGACTTGACAGCCGATTAGTGTTGATCGAGCTTTCAGAAACGGGGGTTAAGGGTGACAAATCAACATCGAGCTGTGCTGCGCTGTACTGCGCTGTGCTGTGCTGTGTTTCTTCCATCAAGCTGTGCTGGATGATTTGTCACCCTTAAGTGGCAAAAAAAAAAACAGAATCAAAAATCCCTATGTTGTCTTTCAGCTCCAGTATATAATACCATTACATACTGGGGGCCCTAACCCGCACTCACAAAAGCTGCTGGAAACGAGAAGGTCTATTCACCGACACCATTCCAATCTTGATTTGCTTAGAATTTTGTCAGAGCACTTAAATATCATGCCACTAGTAGCGCCCTGCGGTTTCGCCCGCGTAGTTTAAAATCCCGGTATTCCCACGGGATAAAAAGTAGCCTGTGTTATTCCAGACTATAATATATCTCTATGCCAATTTTCACCAAGATCCATTCAGCCGTTCTGGAGTTATAGAGTAACAAACATCCATCCATCCTTCCATACAAACTTTCGCGTTTATAATTAGTAGTTAGGATTAGAATCTAATGTCAGATGAGTGAATGTAGAGATACCTCTCAGTTTCAGCTGTTCTAACTTCAGCGTTCAACTTATTGATACCCCAAAAACGAACTAACATCGCTTATTTCCCCTTCAAACCGTAACAGTGTGAGGAAACAAAGAGTGAATCTTATCTATCGATTTTATACAAAGCTTATCCCCCTACAGATAGACTTGCGATCAATATTTTTATCTCTTTACGCATACAAATTATCAACGAAATACGTAGAAAATACTTTTTGGAAAAGTAGCATTTACTAATCTTTTTGGTACTTTCGAAACTAGGGGTAAAAACTAAGAAACTTTTCATGTATGTACTCGTGCTCTTCTGGGGCATAAATCATTATATTTTATAACAAGCTGTGCCCCGCAGTTTCACGCATGTAGTTTTAAATTCCGGTATTCCCACGAGATTAAAATAAAAATAATAAATAAATAAATTATGCTGGACAATCCACACAGCACTATCTAGCCCCAAAGTAAGCTACTAAAGCTTGTGTTATGGGTACTAGATAACTGATATATTTAATATTTTTTATTATATAATTACATAGATAGATATTTTTTATTATACATAGAAAACACACAAAAGTAGCCTATGTATGGATAAATTAGCCTAGCACACTTGCGAAATCAAGAAAACTGGCTATAAAAAAGAGTACGAAAACGATAGCTACTCAAAATCAATCAAATCTCAAAAAAAAAGGATGCTTGTCAAAATCAATTCATCATTGGCGCAGTAATCGCGTAACAAACATACAAAAAAAACTTTTACGAATATTTGATTTTCTGTAAGTCGGCTAAAAACGGATGCGCTCAGATGAAAATGCCAGCAGGATTAAACATGAACGCTAGATAGTTGGTGGAAATGAGAGCTTTACCGAAAGTAAAAAAAACATACCTGAAATCTGGCCGCGCACTGAAGATCTCTCAACAGGCTATGGTGTACCTCGGCCCCTCATCACTGGGTTGAAACAAAGCTATACTACCTTTATCAATCGCTTTTATAGGTAGCTTATCGAGCAGAAATCCATGCGATCAATAGTCTTATCTGCTTTTGTATGGGGTGGTGTGTTTTGGGCAATAGGTGATTGGGGAAAAGGTTTCCAGCTTATAAAACGAGGTTGATAATACACGTTTAGTTTGGGTAGTATGGAAATAAATATTGGTGGGCTTTCCACACAGCTCTATCTATCTATCTACCCCAAGTAAGCCGAAGCTTGTAATATGGTAACCAGATAGCTGTTTTTTTATATACATAATTGTAATATCACTACATATTATAAAACAAAGTCGCTTTCTCTGTCCCTATATACCTATGTCCCCTTGTCCCTTTGTATGCTTAAATCTTTAAAACTACGCAACGGATTTTGCTGCGGTTTTTTTTAATAGAGTGATTCAAGTGGAAAATTTATATGTATAATACATGCATGATACGTACACCCGTGCGAAGCAGGGGCGCGGGCGGGTCGCTAGTAGTAAATAAATGGGATCAGGGCGGAAGATGATGAAACTTATGGTATAGTAAAACTCAGACAGAGAACATACACATCTTGTTTATCACACAAATGTTTGTTCTCGGTTAGGATCGAACCCACGGCCTACGGCGCAGAAGGCACAGCTACTACCAATAGTATCAACCACCAACTGAGCTGTGAATGCTGTCGAAGTAAGTAATCGGAGTAGTATCTAGTCATTGAGTTAGAATAACTCAATGTATCTAGTGGTTTGTTTGCACTATGCTACTTTCTTACCATTTTGATGGAAACTAAGTTTACCTAACAAAAAAAAATATTTTATGGTAGGAATAAAGTAACTTATCAAAAACAATCCAAAAACTTGTTTGGATCGAAATTCTTTATTAGATTAGATATTCTATATTTTAATTGGTAGGTACTCCGAAGCTTAGCATGCAGTTTTTCGTAACTTCATGCAGAGATTATAAACTACATAAAATTAAGAAATGCGCGATAGAGAAGTTGTTATACGGTTTTGTGCGTCGTAAGTCAGGCTTCGGTTTTATCTCGCTGTTTTCCTTCACCGATTGAGAGCACTGCCATCTATCTTTCTTCTTCTTCTAAATATATATAACTCAAAGGTGACTGACTGACTGACATAGTGATCTATCAACGCACAGCCCAAACCACTGGACGGATGGGGCTGAAATTTGGCATGCAGGTAGATGTTATGACGTAGGCATCCGCTAAGAAAGGATTTTGATCAAATTCTACCCCCAATGGGATAAAATAGGGAATGAAAGTTTGTATGAAACTTTGAATTCCTTGGCGCGAGCAAAGCTGCGGGTTCAGCTAGTTCTACCCCCAATGGGATAAAATAGGGGATGAAAGTTTGTATGAAACTTTGAATTCCTTGGCGCGAGCAAAGCTGCGGGTTCAGCTAGTTGTACATAAAGTTTCAAAGAAAGATCCATAATGCATAGTTTTTTCACCTTTGCACCCGCGATACACATCTACAGTATAACGATGCCATTATTTACATCATTTGTATGGGCTTCATAAATATGTAGGGTTTCCTGCTATTTTGTTATCTACATTAAAAGAATATGCTTAAAAAATACCCAAGCTTATACAAACTTATTATATAGAAGACTAGCTGAACCCACGGCTTCGCTTTTAACTTTTACCCCGACTGTCTGTCCATCGCCGACTGACTAGCCTTGAGATTGAGCGCGTCCCGCGCACCTCTCATAGCAGGATTTTTTATACAACTGCTGATGGAACAAGCAGATGGCCCACCCGATGTTAAATGATAACCATCACCTATATCAAAGCATTGCCTCGTAAGGCACGCACGATAGCAACGTGCCCTACGGTGCACTGCCCTGCGTCCATCAACTTGAGGCATACAGATGTTAAGCCTCATGTGCCTGTAATTACACCGGCGACCACACTCTTCAAACCGAAACACAGCGTCGCTGCTTTGCAAAAAGGCTGGAGGATCAAGTTAAGAGATGGGGCAAATCAAGCTAGTGCTGTCGAGGCCATCAAAGAATGGAAAACGCACCCAAAGCCCCGACAACAAGCACACATTAGGACCCCGTTGGGGTTTAGTCGGTTAAAGTCCGACATAATCCTTCCGCTATCCCCGTGGCCGAAATATCCATGAGGATTCCCCATCAAAAAAAGTACCTTACAGACCTAGAGTTTCAAAAAGAGGAGCAAATTCGTACTTTGTCTAGAAGAAGAAATAAATAACTCTCACCTCAGACTGCAAAGAAGCTTGCAACTCATCTTTAAGCTTACTCAGAGCTGCAATCTGCAACAAATATAACAACTTACGTTACTCAAGTCATTAAAAAATAAGTTAAGAACGAATGAACGAAGCGAAACTCCCCTAAATGGTAACTAAGATCTCATTCTACCTACCTGTACTTGTATTTTTTGTTTTTGGGTTATAAAATAATTTTTCTCTTCCTTTCATTTTAGCAAGTTAGTTGACGACCTCTGTGGCGCAGCGGGCGAGAGCCTGCCTGCGACGCGAGAGGTTGCGGGTTCGATTCCCGCCTTGGAACAAATTTGTGTACGATCTGCAGAAATTTGTTCGGATGGTCTGGGTGTTTTCTATGTATAATAAAAAATATCTATCTATGTAAGTATATAATGTATTAAATATATCAGTTATCTAGTACCCATAACACAAGCTTTGAATAGCTTACTTTGGGGCTAGATAGTGCTGTATGGATTGTCCAGCATTATTTATTTATTTATTTAGTTGCAACTTGCACGAAACCGCCCATTTTTTGTATATTGTACTAGTTGCGCCCCGCGGTTTCACCCGCGCAGATTTAAATCCCGGTATTCCCACGGGATAAAAGTAGCCTATGTGCTAGACTATAATCTCTCTGCCAAGTTTCACCCAGATCCGGTCAGCCGTTCCGGCGTGAAAGAGTAACAAACATCCATCCTTCCATCCATACTTTCGTGTTTATAATAGTAGTAGGATGTATGTATGTCGGATGATACATTTCTAAAAATGAACGTCATGTGTTACCCAGATGACCCTACTTTACCAACAGTTAAGAAAGATTTAAAACTCAATGGCTGAAATACATTGTCATCGGCGGGCGTAGAAATGAGATCAACCAACCAATCACGCGCCTCCGATTTGTTATTCAAATTCGGAACCGCTTTAAATGCAAGCAGCCAATAGGTCAGATGGATTCACGCCATAATAACTTACCTTCAGGTTCATTATGGCAACAGTGTATTTATAATCCTACTACTATTATAAACGCGAAAGTTTGTAAGTATCGATGGATAAATAGATGTTTGTTACTCTTTGACGCCGGAACGGCTGAACGGATCTGGATGATACTTGGCAGAGAGATAGATTATAGTCTGGAATAGCACATAGGCTACTTTTTATCCCGTGGGAATACCGGGATTTAAATGTGCGCGGGTGAAACCGCGGGGCGCAACTAGTGTTTTTATAAGATACAAAAAAAACTGATCAAAACTGTTTTTATTCAGTCAAATAGTCTAATAACTTATTTTTTATTGTTATATAGTAATCTCTGAAACGTCTTATGGACTAGATGAAGCCTGTTTCTTGAAATCCAAACCTTAAGATTTCTTAAATCATCTGAGACTGGTATTTCCTTTTATAGTGGATAACCAGGATCCCAGAGAAGAATCAAATTTAAAGTAAAACGTTCGTCGCCAGCAAGACTCGAACTCACACCTCTTGCAATAACGAAGCCGGGTTTTCATCTAGTAATTGATATATAAATAAATAATTCTGGACAAACCACACAACACCATCTAGGCTCAAAGTAGCTTCAAAGCTTGTATTATGGATTAGGTTAATACATTATATACGTACATAGATAGATATTGTTTCATTATACATAGAAAACACCCAGCCCAACAGAACAAATTTCATCAGATCGTGCACAAATTTGTTCCGAGGCGGGAATCAAACCCGCAACCTCTGCGTCGCAGGCGGACTCTCGCCCGCTGCGCCACTGAGGTCGTCTGATATATATAATAATAAAAATAATTTTTCAAAAAAATTAAAATACACACACATAACAAAAAAATAGTAGATTACTATGTACCAATATTATTGCTGCTAAGCTATAAGTTTCGTGTCACATGTTGACCGATTTGGTAGCGCACTATTAACCTCCCCCTAGGAAAAACCTGTGTTGTGGAGATTAGTTCTGTCCTGTAGGTATATAATATGTCCTTTGAAACGTTCTAAAGGTAGATGAATAGAAATGCCAGTTCCACGCCACCAAGCCTAGAAACACAGGCAACGAATCATATAGTACTCATAACACAAGCTTTGAGTAGCTTACTTTGGGGCTAGATGATGCTGTGTAGATTGTCCAGCATTATTTATTTTATTTATTGTGTCGACGTGCCTCTGACTTCCCTTTGAAGCAGTTGTACTGGTAAAGTAATATTATTCTTTCGTTTCTTAAAAACTATTAGCGGCTTCGGCTTGGTTCCTACCGTAATAAACAAAAGAAATATTACAGGATGACAGACTCAGAATTCTTTTTTTATCCGCAAAACAAAAGGTACGTATTATAATGCTATTCATCCATAATGGAAAACGTTTAATTCACGTCAAGCTTTGTCTAGCGTCCAATATTTAGAAACTACAGGTAGATGGCGCAGCTCATATCTAAACAGCTTACGCACTTTACGAACACCTTACTACTTAGTTCTACTCTATACGTTCTGTTTCGTTCGTTCAACATAATTCGTAGGGCACGATAAGCGAGGAAAGGGTAGGGCTCTTTCTCCATACAAACGTAGTCGCCTGTTTCCTCCCTGGATAATGATACTAGAGCAAATATTTTATACCATACTCGTATTACTCATAACTATCATGACCATGCCCCTGCGTTTTGTTTTTTTTTTTATATTCTTATTATCATAGGAAGTAGAAGTCTTCAAAAACTACAAATAGATTGTAAAAAAAATCATTTTGATCGATACATGTTTTCCTACTTTAAAGTTTACTTTTCTAGTTTTCGTACTCAAGCAAACTTATGAGTAGGAAATCTTGCATCTATCAAAATGAAATGTTTACCAAACTGTGTGCAATGTGATTGCACAAAAAATGGTTGTTTGCTATTTTTCAAAATTGAGCTAAGTAATTTTATATCTTTCAAAATGTCGAATCGTGCGAGCGAGAGGTACAGGTAGGTGTTGTCAACGCCATACCGTCTCTCAAAACATGTAAAAAATATGCACTTGGCATAGACAAAACATTACATTTAGTCCTACAATCGGTAGTCTTATCACGCACAGCGATTTATACCAGACGACCGTTGGCTTAACCAAGGCTTAAAATTAACTAAACTAAGACTTAGTCACTAGGCCTCCAAACAGAGCTCCAGCGCCACACAAAGCGGGTGATGAGCGTTGCGGGTGTTGACTAAAATAATGACATACCTACAAAGACCTATGTCTGCGATAGAAATGAACCAGCAGTTCTCGTTCCCCTGTGACAGAAGGTGGCAAAATAAGAAACAGGAGTCAGACTATTACAATAAAATCTGGGACGCAGATTACAATCACAAATCGTATCCCATTGAGAAATCTGCTCTATTTTCAAGCGTTTGACGTCATACGCATCTATTAATTTGTTGAATAGTTAAGAGACTGACGGCTGTCAAACCACCTCCTCACTCAGTGGGGAGCAGCTCTGCTTTCTGTGTCGGCCGGGTTCGGGTTCGATTCCCATTGAAATCTGGGTGTTATTACAAATTAATTATACAATACCTTATAAAACTTCTTTCATAACCTTTCCCTCAAAAGATCTGATTATAGCATTTTATATTATAAAAATAACCATTTGACAAAATTTCCGCCTTACATTTGAAACAGATTCGTATGGCAATCTGTTGCGTTCGTAAGGCGGTGCCACGGGGTATCGGTAACTCGCTCACAGGAAATGCGTCCTTAAGGTAAGGCGGAACTTTCGTCGAAAGTACAAGCCATGAAACTACATATTTCTTTTACTAAATATATCCTTTCGACAGTTCATGCAGGTATCCAGAAAGCTGGCCGGTATCAGTACCTATCGCTGTGCACACAAAGATAGCTTATCTACCCTATGCCTATGTATTTGTGAGTACTAACGGGAACGTAGCCTGCGGCTATGAAACACGAGATTTGGTGTTCAGGGTCCAATGCTGATGGGACAACCATTTGGCCCACCCAATGTTATTGGTTACCTCTTAGGCCACTCATGATAGGAACGAGGTACCTCGAGTTAGTGCAATTTAGAAAAATCTTTAAAATTGGGAACTTTGAGAATGTCCGAACACAGGATGAGAGGTAACTCTCCTGGACTTTGTATGATTTTTCTTCGTTTTTGTACTTTGTCAGTAGAAATTCATGGAAGTGAAACATCCACCTTTCCCCCCTAGTAGTAATAGGTGGAAAAAAAACCATTCTTCCCTACCAGCAGTGCAAGTACCGTTCTTATCGATCGCTTAATTTACATTTAGAATCCTCAAAATTCGTTAAAACTGGTTTTATCCATTGATGAAACCATTTTTAACGAATTTTTGACCATTCTAAATGTCAAATAAGCGATCGATAAGAACTGTACTTGCACTGCAGTCGGGATAAATTAAGTAATAGGGATATGTGGAAGAGGCGGTTTTATTTTCGATTTGATTATTGGTTTTCCGCCAGTTTTCAGCCACGAGACGAGTCGCTCAAAGAGTTTCCATACCAAACCCGTCGACGATACAGACAATAAAATATAAAACTCTGGTTACCGAAGACATACAAGCACCTACACACAAACAAGCAATCACACAAGCATCTAAACTGGTAGGAAAGCAAGTTTTCCTATGCACGAAAAATTTGTTTTCGTAATCAAACTCTGTTGGGTAGATATCAACCTCAAATGATTTACCTAAGACCATTATCGCTAGAACACCAGTTGCCGCGATGTTTTCCTTCAGCGTTATGAACGCAAGCAGCGACTTTTATGGCCCACCAAGGCAGTTGAGCAAGACAAACAGTACTTTATTACTCAGTCTTTACCATAGAGGAGTACATACAATAGAACTCTAAAGCCTATGTTGGCGGAAAGGTGTCGCTCTGGATATGTAACGTATGCTAATTCTGTTGTGTACTTTTTCGAAACAGTATGATGAAAGGATTTCAAGCACTTGACAGATGTTGTAGAACTTTTTAGGTACCTACTACGACATGCAGGTTACCTTACGATCGGCACACGAATGACTGGTTTTGAACCCGCGACTTTAGGGTCAGAAGACCCTCCCTACCACTAGACCACCAGAGCTCTCCGCAGATGGTGACGAGAGGAATGTCCCATCTATATAATTTATTCTTTATTTATACCTGCGTTACAAATCCTATGGTTACAATTAATACCTAATAAAGAAATAAAAATTACAAATTAAATTTTACACAAAATGTTTTTTAGTAAAATTCACGGGAATTTGATGATAATGTAAGTTTAATTACTTACAAAAAACTTGGAAATGTATAATGTAAGTAATTTACACCAACCTTAATAAGTTATACTTAGATAATGTGCATGTTTTAAGTAAGTTAAAAAAGTTAAACTTATGATAAGTTTAATAATAATGATAAGATTAAGTTACCTCAGTTTTGTAACATGTATATATGTATACATAAGTAATACATAAAATACTATGCTTAAACTTCATTTTCTAAGCATAGGTAGGTGCAATGGGTAAAAACAGATTTCAAAACCTGATGTAAATACAGGATTATTTTGGCGTGTAGATAAGTCACAGATAATGAAATCTATGTTTGTATACTGTCGGAAAGTGACAAGGTCTTTCACCTTTCTATGTTTTAAATTTTGAAGGTATTATGACTATTCATCTGATGATGAATTAAATATATAGCTGGACTTTCTAGAAAGTCTTCTACACAATACTACCTAGCACCAAAATAAGTGTGTATCATGGAAACTATCTAGTTTCTAGCTGGAATAATAGTTAGATACTTATATGCTTTTTAGGGTTCCATACCCAAAGGGTAACACGGGAGCCCAATTACAAAGACTACACTGTCTGTCCTTCTCTCTACTGTCACTGGGCTGTATCTCATAAAATGTGAGTTGTCTAACTATCACACTTTATGAGATACAGCCGGAAAATTTCAACTATCTAGTTGAAATTTCCACAGATGATATATTTCTATTACCGCTATAACAACAAATGTAAAAAATACAGAATAAAGTAAGTAACTATTTAAAGGGGCTCCCATACAACAAAGGTTTCTTTTTGCCTTTTTAATAGATGGTGGAATGGTATGGAACTCTTTGTGCGCGAGTTCGACTCGCACTAGGCTGGTTTTTTTGTAGATACTAATACACCCAGATTAAAACATATACAAACATCTATGTTCATCGCATAGATGTTAAATAAATTTGAATAACGAACAAACTTTTATCGACAAAAACAGCCATGCAAGCATGTAACTTGTCATATTTTATTGTAGTGTTTTTTTAACTTTCGCGATCATAACACATACTTATTTTAAAATATTACATATTTATCCCGTATTTACCATTTTTATTTTCCCGACGTTTTGGCTATGTTGATTACAACATAGCCGAAAACATCGGGAAAATAAAAATGGTAAATCGTCGTGTAGCTGTGGACGCGGACAGACTAACATGCCATAAATACCCATGTAATATTTTATAATAAGTATATTTTATCATATCAATAATCCATGCTCGAGGGGCAGACTTCCAATGATCTTAACAATGTTGTCAGTGTTTGTAGCTGCTATTAGTTGACATAGACAGTAACAGTAGTCTAGAGAATAAATTACTGTCTAGTCTTGATAGATATCAGCTATCAAGTATCTCAAACTACCTAGGTGAAGACAATAGATGTGTGGGTGAGAGGGTTTAATCAATTGGCCAAATACAAATATTATTATTGTCTATGTGAATAGTAACAAGAGTACCTATCAACCTCTTAATCTAGTACCTACCTACATAGTTGTAGCAGATAACTTACAGTTTTATGGGATATTTGAGAAAATCTACGAGTTTATTGGTCGTAAATCAGCTAGGTACTCATTAGCCTGGTCCTATTATTTAATCGTCAGTCGTTCTACGAAAGAACTACGGTTCTTAGAAAAAAAAATATACAAAAACATAACCTTGTCACACTCCAAAGTTAATACTATTATGCACATGAAAACTAACCTGGATCTCTTGATCTTGGCATTTCACTTGTAGTTCTGCTAGTGAAGATTCTGACTTGGAGGCTTCATCCACAGTATCCTGTCCAGGAGCTTCAGTTAACACTTCAGTTGCGAAGGTCGTAATCTGCCCTTTCAAACTGTTAAAACTCTGGTTCAAATTCAGCCACGACATTTTTGGTACTATAATTAATTAAGCATATCACTTTGTGCATAAAACAGCATGAAAATCGCGTGATATCGGCTGTAAACAATGAGAAAATTGCATTATTTTTGCAATTGACAGGACTATGACCAGTTGGCAAAACAAGTCGCCATTTTATTTATTTTGACAGTTCCAGAGTGCTGTCTGTTCCATATTCCATTCCATCCTACAAGAATCCAAGTATTCCATAGTCCCATATAGTCTGTTCTCTCTCCTTCCTTCCTTTTTTCTCTTTTCCTTCTAATCTCAGGTAACCAAGCAGGTAACCCAAATAATCAAAATAACCAACCACTTGTGAAGTTGAAGCTAGAGGAACGACGCTAAGTTCGGCTCTTACCCGCACCTCCTAGACCAAGAAGGTGCACGGTGCGGTGGTAGAGTCTGGTAGATTTTTAATACAGATTTGTGGGTTGAGTCGAGCGAGGTGCATTTCGTGATATTTCCTATTTATATTTAGTGAACAACTTTATTTCAAATACCAATGTTTATGGTGACCTCTTTTTCTTTTCCATGTTTATTACATGTAGATCCCACAGTAAAACATGTTCATTACAAAAATCCTTAGAGCATTTATAATGGAGATGTTAACGCAAGGCGTACCCCTCTGCCGGCCATAAGACGCGATTTGGCCATGCACGTTATATAAAACTACTTCACTCATCACCGCGGCCATTAGTTGTCGTTTCGTGTCGCGAAGTAGTGCTCAGTAAAAATGGTGAATTGTGCGGTATTTCGGTGTAAAAGGAGATCAGAGACATCAAACTTTAGGGAACACGGTATTTCCTATCACAAGTAAGTGATATTTTAGTCAATTGGTTTTGTAATTACGTTACGTACGAGTTACGGGTTAATGGAATACCAGTTACGACAGTTTTAATACGACGCCATCGTCTTGGTAGGAGGTGTCGGTGAATTTATATTCCTTGGTAGAAGGCGTAGTGTGGGGACTAGTTGAGCGAAATCGATTGAATGAATGATGGAATGAACGTAAAATTAGAATAAAATGCGATGTGTTTTTTGTACCCATATTTAACCGATTTAAAAAAGGAGGTTCAGTATTGGACTCTACAAAAACTGTCTCTGTCATTCTGCCTTCAATACGTCGCTTTATGGAGCTCCCTTATAATATTAGTTGTGCTGTGTCGTTGGTTTATTGCTATTTTCTTTGTACTTTATGAACGCAGAATCGTATAAACGTGATTTTTGTATAGCTGTAGTATGTTAGCTGGAGAGGGACATGGGCTACTTTTTTATCGTCGCCACAATTTTTCATCACCTTTCCCCGTCATACCAATCATCATCATCAGCCTATGTAAGTCCACTGCTGGACACATCATACCAATAAAGAAACAAAAAATTTATCCAAAAATGCATTCATGAAAGACTACTTACTTGAAAGATTACTTACTACTTGCGAAAATAGAATATAGCTTAAAGTTACTCAACAACAGTGTAGCTTTTCTATTTGTAAAATAATTTTTTAAATCGTTTCAGTAGTTTTAGAGATTACGCTCTACAAACTCTTAAGGTGAAGTGAGATCCTAGTTGAGTCGTTTTTGAGGGGGTGAAGCAGACGTAGAGGGGCGGACGTCGCCCTGTATATAGCTCATACGAGTAGCAGCTCGGTCAGTCATAATAAGTTGGTAGGTACCTACTATTATCTATCTAGTACCTAAACCTAAACATTATCTATGACGATGACGACTATTATATAGGTACCTATAACGACAGCTAGTTACCTATTACAAGCTTTCTACTGGTTGGGGTTGCAGCTACTTATTTATGGTAGGTGGGTAGGTAGGAATGGATACATAGTAGATCTAGGTACTTACTAGAATTCAGCGAGTCGTTCAAGTTATTTTGAATTGAAATATCTACCTAAGCCCACCTTTTTTTCGTGTGTTTTAGTGAATGTCTATCGGAAATTACTAGGGAATGTAAACCGGTTTTTTACTAAAACCGGCTTTTCCAGAAATTAAAATCGGTATTTTTTATTAAATTCGTTTTATTATAAACAGTTACATGCAAGCATAGACTGCTCCACAGATCGATGGTCCAATTTTGATAGACTACTTTCAGATCCTCTCAATGGCATACCTCGAGCTCGGCGGGAATCTACCAACTCTGGAAGAATATGATTATGATAAAAGCTGACGAGGTTTGGCTCCATTTTGGTTTTCCAAAAATCGTCATCTTTTTGAATGTATAGACAGTGAAATACCAAGACAGTGAAGTACTTCTCGACTTTACGAGACGAAAATAAAATTTTTTCATTTCTTTAGTTCAAAACTTTATAGTGGCAATGTAACTGTTTATACATAATTATTAAATTTAAAAAGTTAGGATGTCCCATTTTACTGTAATATTTTGGAATTTTGATTGAGATGTAGATAGAAGACATTGCTTCAGATAATGAGACAAGTTGTTAAAATCCTGTAGATAGTAGGTATTTTAATGAAATAATCATCATTACAATCCCTCATTTTTCTTATTCAAGTGGGTTCAGTGCAATACAATTACAGTATAATTCAATCTCCAGTAAAGCCGTATAAAGTCAGTGGTATAATATAGGCAAGAAATAATCATCTTTAGAATCATTTTTTTTAATTCAAGTGGGTTCAGTACAATATAATTACAATACAATATGGTGGTCGAAACAGTGACGTCCAAAAATAATGCGTATCGTGGGGTATCCTTATCACCCCAATGTATGTTCTGCGATAATTCAGTTTTCGAGTTATGAATTTTATTCTGAATTTTTCTGAACTTTCGACCAAAAATATCTTTTTTGACTTTTTTTGTTGCAACTGTATCTTCAGGTGTTTTACTTTTATACGACAAACAGCTTCGTAACTTTGATGAAAATATTGGAGTAAAGTGATAAATTTTGGTTCGATTTATTATGACTTATTATTATTATCAGTTAAGCTATCTAAAGATCGTTTGCAACGGTCTGTACATAGCTCAACTATTTCATATGTATTTTGTACACTTTGTAAATAATTGTAACTATTAATTATGACTTCATTTTACTTGAAATTAAAAATCTAAACAGGTGACTTCATGTCACTTTACTCCGATATTTTTGATCGAGTGAGCGAAGCGAACGAAGATCTTACAATTAACTTGGGCGATTTGGCATTTTATGTATGTATGTTTGTTTGTTTGTCCGACGATAACTTGAGAACCGCTTATCCGATCTGCATGAAATTTTGTAAGTGGATAGCTTGTACTTGAGAAATTTACTGGTAAGTATATGAGTAAAATCGGATAAGGGGTTATTAAAATATGGGGTTTTTTTAAGGGGGCAAAAATTAAAAAAGTTACACAAAAATAAAGTTACATGTCATATGAAAGGGCTTAGTTTGGACATTCCAAAACCGTTTTAATTTTTTTTCTAGGATGCCTGCTTTTAGAGTTATAACAAAAAAGTTAAATTAATATAACCAACGAACTAAGAGCTCCCATTTCTAAGAGTTTCGTTGGTATCAAGGTTTTTTTACTGGTCGGTCAGTTTCCTTGCTTTTTAATAAAAAAAAATTATTGAAATAAATTAAAAAAGTTCTCAGTTCTCATAAAATGTTGACAGCGACCTGGTCTGATGATGGAGCCAAGGTCTGTTCAACGGAACTCTTCAATAAATCGGCCAATTGAGTTAAAGCTTCTTTACCATACAAAGTTGCAGTCAGGGGTTACAGTTACACAAAAAAAGCGGTTATAGCGGTCAGTGGGTACCATTTAGCAGGTAACCTTTCTAGGTAAGTATACCAAGTTAGTGGGGGATAATCAGAGGCAAGGCCAAACAGTACATCTATGTACTTAAATTTTCGGAGCTTTCGGATCGCATCACGAGATCTCAGTTCGGGGCGAACTACTAGTTATAACTTTCATCAAAGTTACGAAGCTGATTGTTTTATGCATAAAAGTACAACTCGTGAAGATACAGTTGCAAAAAGAAAAGGGCAAAAAAGTCAAATTTTTTTTTGCTTTTTTGGTCGCAAGTTCTCAAAATTTCAGAAAAAATTTCATAACTCGAAAACTGAACAACCGCAGAACGTACCTGGGGGTGATTCGGATACCTCACGATACGAGGAAACTAAATTTTATTTTTGCACTTCACTGTTCCGGCCAACATGTATACAGAAGATTTAAAAAAAAATCGAAAATTTTATTTGCATTTTAGTGTGCAGGTACGTTAGTTTGATCAACGAACACTTCTTATTTCATATAAATACAGTAAAATATACCTACACTAAAGCAACAGCACCAGCTGAAATCGCACCGAAAAAGTGTTTCGTGTTTTTGTTGTTGCAATTGATAAAAAAAATACAATGTCGACAATTCTACGACCGGTTATTTCTTTGACCGATCTTGTCTCACACTCATATTCCACTAGGTAAGGCAGATTTTCAGGTGTTCTGAAATAATTGAGATGAGTGCATTTGACATTTGTTGTAAATGTTTGTAATTGTGAATGAAAACCGGTTTTCCAAACATTTATCGAAATGAATTTAGCCATTTCAGCGTGAACAGCGTGATACAACCGAATATTCATAACTCGAAAACTGCAGAACGTACCTGGGTGTGATTCGGATACCTCACGATACGAGAAAACTAAATTTAATAATACATCCAAACAAACATTATTTCGCATTTATTACATTACTTAATTAAAGGGTAAACAAATAGATTAGATTGCACTAGACATTGTAGTAGGTAGGTAAATGTGCGTGATTATGACGGAGAAGCATTTTAGGACACTTTTTATAGTCACCTACAAAAACCGGTTTTTTATTCTTATGAATGCAAAGAACCGGTTTCCGTCTACCGGGGAAAGTATATCAAAACCCTTCAATTTACAAAAATACATAAACTAGCCCGAATAGGTATGGGTACCTCACCTACTGATTGCTATTCCAGATGTGTTTCGAGTAGTTTAGGTACCTACATCTTAATACATCCATACTTTCGTATTTATAAAATACCTAAAATATTTGGGTATAGTCGAATATCAAGAATAGGTAGGTAGGTGGTTCGTGCATTTCTAAAGACGCGTCCGGGAACTTTATGTCAATACTAGTTGCGCACCGTGGTTTCACCCGCGCTAATTTAAATCCCGGTATTCCCACGGGACAAAAAGTAGCATGTGTGCTATTCCAGAATATAATCTATCTCTCTGCCAAGATTCATCCAGATCCATTCATCCATCCGTCCGTCCGTCCGTCCTTCCATCCATCCATCCGTCCGTCCGTCCTTCCATCCATCCATCCATCCATCCATCCATCCATCCATCCATCCATCCATCCATCCATCCATCCATCCATCCATCCATCCATCCATCCATCCATCCATCCATCCATCCATCCATCCATCCATCCATCCATCCATCCTTCCATCCATCCATCCATACTTACAAACTTTCGCGTTTATAGTAGGAAGGATTGTGAAACAAAATCCAATAATTCACGCGTCTTACTCCATACGAAATAAGTAGGTACGAATACCTACCTAGGTTAACCAGGTATGTAATCGAGCTTACTCAAAAAATCTGGGGGACACTGTTCGGCATGGATAGTACCTAGTACTTGCTCCCTGAGACTGCTCAGCTGGCAGCGCCACGGTGTCAGGATTAGGATTTACGAGGGATCTGTAAACAATAATATATAATCATAGGCAGGCACTCGTAACTCGTACTAGCATACTAATAATACCTAATATTGGCGTAACTACTTACTTACCTACCTCCTAGACTGACATGGAATTTTTAGATCTACCTATGTGATAGTTATTAGGTAGATATGGTACAATCTTATTATAGGTACCTAATGAGACATTACAATCATGTGAGTGTAGTTTTAGAGTTCTATGAAAAAAGTACCCTAGGTAGGTACCTACCTAGTAATGATACGGGTCATGAATTGGCAATAACTGTTACTATTAAAATAAATAAATGACTTACGTGTTCAAATTCATCAATCTCACTTGCTTGAGTTTCAGTCGTGAATTTTTTTTTTCGGTTTTGTTTATTTACTATTTTTGGCTGTAACTTTCCTTTGGCTTAGAAACGCGTCAGTAGCAGGCGCAAAAAAGTTGTACACGGGTGCTCTCCTCGACGCGCTGCGGCTGACTGACGGGAGGCGAGAGCGGCGGCATGGCCGGCCCGCGCTCAATTCCATTGGATAAAATTAATTTAAAAATTAAATATACTTTTATCCAGAAAAGTAAATCCATAACTTACTGGTGTATTTCACAGGGAACACGCTAGCGAAAATTTAATTCGAATAAATTTAACCGCTATCGAATAAAACTGCTTTTTCGATCAGAAGAACGTACTAAAAATGAAGATTTTACGGCATCTTTGTGATTTTTTTGTATCGAGCCAAATAAAGTCAATCGTGTTTCAGGTCCCATAATTTACTAATTAATGTATTCAAGTTTTATTATCAATAAAAAAAAAGTAATATTTTGTTGTTTTTGCCGTCTTAAAATGAATTTTCCGTGGAGTCGAAACGCGTCATTATATATATTTTGGCTACCACTTCACCTTAATAAAATATTTTTTACAAAAAAAAACCGACTCCAAAAATGCTATCCAATTTGTTATGAAAAATACACTAAAAAGTTAAAAATAATTGCATTATGGATTTATATTTCAATCTACTTACAAATAGGTATCCATTTTTTCAACAAATCTTATAATTTTATTATTATGACATTATACAATTACTGATATTTTTGGAGTCGGTGCCAGCACTCTATTTACTTAGTAATACCTACTAGGCTAGACAGGTACACGTTTGTTAATCTTGGCTAAAAAAAGGAAAAGTATATGATTTTGAACCACCCTGATTTCATTCATATGAAATCATTCATTTTGTCGGTCTTTTTACAACCCATCACTAGTTTTTTGTGTTAGTGTGTAACTAAACAAAAGTGTAACAACAGTAATTCTTTAGTTGTGTTATTGTTTTTGTGTTGGTGTACAGCTTTAACTTGCGTGTGCGTTTATAGGGACGCTTAATTTTTCTGCATTAGTATGCGTGATTATGTAAATGTGTTGTGTACCGTACTACCTCGCCTCCCGCGAAAACCGGCAGAAAGATTTGAGTACTAAAAGTAGCGCTTGGCAACTCCCGTTATAAATGCTCTAAGCAAAAATCAAATCAATCACGTAAGACTAGGTGGTATGGTCTCTGTACTATAGCCTGCTTCGAGAAGCGAAACAAAACAATAGCAAACCAACCACCAGTGCTACCAACTCTACTGTTGGTTTTAATAGAGGATTTGCGGTTTTCACCTTGCATTAACGCCCTTCTGTTTATAAAAAGCGCGTTATATACGTATACGTTTAGCGCCACGTTTTTTTTTGGTAACTCGTTTGAAGTCACAAAAAGGCACATTAAGAAATTTAACAAAAAAACCTGCTTATACTTAGGATTTAAAAATCTGAAGCTGAGACAGTAAAATTTATTTTATTTATATTATTTATTATTTATTCAGGGCTTCCAGTGAGTAATACATAATTCTCACAAAAATAAACAAACAATGATGATACATTTCCTGTGCTTACTTCTTGAAGTTAGCCACAGCTAACACAAGTGTTGGCTATGAGACAATATTGTAAAAGATAAAATGATAAATGTCAATTAAATTTAATAAACTAAAATAAATCGAATTAATAAATCTACTAACCAATGCATGTATATAATAATTGATTGAATGATTTAGGAGGCATATTCAGAGAGATGAGTTGAAACGAAAGGCACACAAGAATCAAAATCTAAAAAAAGAAAACAATGAGTAAATAATAATAATAATAATCTTCCATAACCACAATGATTACTTACAATAGTTTTGTAAAATACAACATAATAACATTCATTTCTAGTCGATAAGTAAAAAAATTATTAAGTAAAATTGAGGTTGATAGGGAATATAATTTACCTATTTTGTTTCATAAGATGTTGTGATCAACATTATAATTATTATAGCAATGTACAAGTGAGTCCCGGTATGTGACTAATAAAAGTAGGTGATTGGTTTTAACTTTATGGGGAAGAAAGTATGAAATCTGCCTTTTTTACATTACTTTTAATACTGTTTTTCTCCTGTTTTTTCATTGGTGAGCTGTTTGTTGTTTTTTAGTTTCTTGGGGTTGGCATCACTGCCTACCAGTTATTTACTTGTTGTTCTTCTGAGACTTGCAGACTTGCGAATCGCCTTTCTCATTCAATCTACGCGGTTCTACTTTTTTCAAATCTACAAGAATAACTCTTTTTTTGGCGGGTCCAATTAATACACCGCAAGTCGAGTGCAGAAGTGCAGATTAACATGATCATTCATAGTTCATGCATCATGTTATTCTGCTGTCAGATACTTTTTTAACAATTCAAGCCGCAAGCAAGCGAGAGGGCATCGGCCCCCGGGGTTCTCGTAAAGACTTCTCTGGCTGTGTCGCATTTTCCAAGGAATTTGCTTTCGATTAAAAACCATCAAAATTGGTCCATCGAGTAAGAAGTTATGAGGTATAAAACACAAAAGAACGGATGAATTGTGATCCTCATTTTATTTTCTTGTTCTAATTATAATAAGTGTATGTATCGTGTGTGTCCAAAATAAATGTATTTTCTTTCTTTCTCCTCCTTTTTTGCAGAAGGACTTGCTGAAAATATGCAGTGTTTTCAGATGTTTCAAGGCTAAGCCGTAAGGTTATGCATAAACTTAGCTAGTATAAATCTTAATTAAAATGCTGATTTAGAACTTTCAAAGAAAAAATGGTTTACGCTTACAATTTATAAAACGAAATAAATGGTCGGTTTAACAAGAAATTCCGTTTTTGTGTTGAAAACCCGCGTTTTTTTTAAGCACAGCTACCGCATTTTCAATCGTCTCATCTAGCAACACTATTTGAACAATAGAATAGAAACAAATAGAAATTAACCAACAAATCTACGCTTGATCTACATTTTTAAAATTGGTCTGAGATTTAAGTTTCAGTTTTATTGATGTGATGCTATGTACTTTCTTTAAGTCCGCCATACTTCAAACTTTAATTTGAAAAACGTACATCACCTGCAAGGGGAATCATGGATTCTGAAAACGATGATTATGACTGTCCAAAATTTAAACCTTCAAACATCATAAAAACCTACGTGAAACTACCAAAAGTGGTGCAAAAGCCTAGCAACGAATCTATATTACGCGCCGTAGACCTAAAACCTGTTGAAAAAGATAATTTGCCACGGAGTGCCGAGAAAAAAGAAGTGGAGGATCTGACGACAAAAAATGCAGTGAATTTTCTACTGGCGGGAACTTTGACGTCGAAAGTATGCAGATACTGCCTCACAGTGACTGAAGAATTGTATGAATTAGAAAAAAATATGGAAATAGCGAATAAAGGAGGGCTATACTCTGTTGCTATCAAAGACATGATTGCAAGCTTCCATCCTTTCAAGGTATTTCTAACTATACCTACCTCTGTTGATAAACTTTTTTTTTTTTTATACAACTAGCTGATGGAACAAGCAGATGGCCCACCTGATGTTAAGTGGTAACCATCACCTATAAACAAAACATTGCCCCGTAGGTCACGCACAATAGGAGCGTGCCCTACGATGCACTGCCCTGCGTCCATCAACTTGAGGCATACAGATGTTAAGCCTCATGTGCCTGTAATTACACCGGCGAGCACACTCTTCAAACCGAAACACAGTGTTGCTGCTTGGCGGCAGAAAAAGGCGTGGTAGTAGTACTTCCCCGGACGAGCCCTTCACAAAGAGCTCTACTACTCTTTCTCTGCTTACTAAACTATACTTTTTCTCCTCAAGAAAGGCATAAATGCGGTTTTTTAGTGTGTTTTAGATGCAGTACGCAGTATATTATGTATCTACTAGTTGCGCCCTGCGGTTTCACTCGTGCAGATTTAAATCCTAGTGATCGGAAAACATTTATACCTACAATTGCTGATATCACTCATTGCTCAAAACGCAACGATAGCGAGTGCTAATCTTTCCTGTGGCGACATCTAGTTATTTAGGAACTAAAAATGTATCAGCTAAATATTGTAAAATGCTAAATATTTGCCAACACCCGGTATTCCCACAGGATAAAAAGTGGCCTATGTGTTATTCCAGACTATAATCAATATCTCTGCCAAGTTTCATCCGGATCTGTTCAGCCGTTCCTGCGTGAATGAATAACAAACATCCATCCATCCATACTTACAAACTTTCGCGTTTATAATATTAGTAGGATTAGTAGGATTCTTATCAAATTTTAACATTAAGACAGGACTAAGTATTTTATGACTCAATAGCACAGACTAGTCTGTAGGGATGTTAACGCATCTCTAATGTAGCTGTTATGTACACCTACCCAGTAAGAGTGTTGCAAATTTTGGTCAAACTTCCTAATAAAGCAATCCTTGTACTTGGGATGAGTGTTGGGGATAGGGGGGTTGCAATTGGGGGTAGATGGCAAGTCCTTCCCTTTAGTCCTATTGTCTAGGAGCTGAAAAATTATAGGTAACTTCACATTTTTCAAAAACCTATCTTAACTAGTAATTCAGGTGAAATAGTGTACAGTATCTCCTGTGTCCTAATGAATTTATGTTATGTATGGTGTTATCTTAAAAAATATATCTATTAGTAGGACACGTTTACAAATATCAATTTAATAAACCCACTTGGTACTTGGTACTTGGTGAGCGGACTGGTTTCCGCAAGTAGGCCGCAAATGGGCCCTTTTTGCGTGTCGGGTGGTGGATGCTAGCTCAGCCACCCGATGTCCTCCAGGAAGGCCAGCAGCTCGCTGATGCTGGTGCAGGCTTCCCCAGGCGTCTTCGGTGCTCCAAGGTATTGTGCTCGCTGAGGTGCTACACTGTTGCACTCCAGGAGTACATGTGCGGCGGTTTCCTCTGTGTTGAGGCATCCTCTGCATAGGGGACTGTCTGTAACACCCAATGTAAAGAGATGCTTGTTGAGTGAGCAGTGGCCCGTGACAATTCCGATGACGAGTCGGAGTTTGTCGCGTTTCAGGTTCAGGAGTTTTCGGGAGTATCTCGGACTCAGGTCCGGGAAAGCCTCCTTCGACTGCCTGCAGTCCTGTGTACTTGCCCAGTTGTCTTTATGAAGTTCAAAAGTTCTGCTTCGGATCCAGGATCGTGCTTGACTAAAAGGTAGGGGTATTTTCGGCTCTGGTCCTGCGGTCTGCATTTCCGAGCCCCTTCTAGCCAGGGCGTCTGCTCCGTCGTTGCCTCTGGATCCACTGTGACCCTTGATCCATTGTAAGGTGATGCTCCTGTTGGACTTACATACCTCTTCCAACAGCTGGTGGCATTGTATGGTCAGTCCGGAGTTGTGTTCATACCTGTTTAGTGCATGTAGTACTGCAGCACTGTCCGAGAGGATTCTGATGTTGTAACCAGTTACCTTCCTTCGTAGTACTGCACTGGCAGCATGAATTATGCCAACACACTCTGCCTGGAAGATGGAGTTGTGTTGGCCCAGAGATGCAGCTATATGGATGTTTAGATCTTCCGAGAACGCTCCTGCACCTGTGCCTGTTTTGGTTTTTGAGCCGTCTGTGTATATACGTATTTCATGTATACCGGAGCTGTCACTAGGCTCCTCGTGTAGTTGTATAGTGTAGCTCCTAGTCTGTATGTGCATCTTAGGGATCCTGTCATAAACGGAGAGCAAAAGGGGGTTATTGCCTATATATTCTCCTATTATGGTAGTGTGGCGTGCTCGTGTGTCTGTTTCCCATAGTTTTAGAGCCCAAAGTCGAAAGGCAGCCGCAGCTGCTTCCTGTTGCACGTGTAGGTGTAGGGGTGTTAGACCTATCAGGGCTTCAATTGCTGCCGTGGGGGCAGTCTTCATGCAGCCTGTTGTCGCTACACATGCTAGTCTCTGAAACTTTTGTAACTTATTTGTCGCAGTGACCTGTTTTGTCCGAGGCCACCACACTAAGGCACCGTACGTAAGCGTTTAATAAACCCAGTACTTAATCTACTTCCACAGATAAAATTGTGATTACATTTTTCCAGGTGGCGGATGATCCTAACTTTCCAAACAAAATCTGTGACAAATGCTTAGACCGCACCTTAAATGCATATCTATTCACTCAGCAATGTGAACAGTCCGAAAGAGCTCTCCTAAACTGCTTCGAAGATATCAACACCAAGTTCTTGAAGCTGGACCCTTTAGAACATCAGCAAACACATAGGCGTGGGCGGAAAAAAGTAAATGAAAATCACAACAAGATTACAGTAAACCACTTTAAAGTTATTGACTATGCTGATCCTATAATACACATCATTAACAGTAGCTCTGAAGCATTATCATCTGAACCTGCGATAAACCCACTAGAATGTCTGAAATGCTGCCAGGTCTTACCAAATGTACAATCACTGGTGAACCACTCCAAAATTCACCCTGCATCTATGTGGTATACTTGTAGACTCTGTGCAAAATCGTTTCCCAAACTGTACTTAATAAAGCGCCATTATCGTGATCACCAACAAGAACCTCTAAAAATAGATGACATAAAGTTTGAATGCAAACAATGCAGCGAGACAAATAAACATTACTACAAGCATTGGCAGCATCTTGAGAAACATCAGTTCAAAATAGTATTAGAACATCTTTTATACCAGCAGATGGATAATTTGTGTGCTGTTTGTATGGGTAGAGAAAGCCTGATGCCGGTAGATGATATAGTTTGTCTGCATGGTGGACCTCCAGAATTGATGGGAGATAAAACAATTCAAAGCATTTTGGACTCTACACTGCCAGAGGTAAGACTGTAAATCAAAGTTTAGTCTTTTTTCTTATACTGTAAGTCAACTAATCAACTAATTATGAATAAAATTCGCTTTTGGGGCAAAAGCTGAGAATATTATAAGTTTTTTGAAACAATGGCATGGGTGACATATCCATTCTTCCAGCGATAAGGCCGCACAATGTACTTTACGCCTAGATTTGTCATGTATTATATATTGCCTTGTATACAATTAGCATAAAAACCTTCAATTTAAAATTATTAATTGTTTAAACATGTTTGTATTACCTACAGTAAATATTTAAGTACAAATTTTTTAACTGACTGCTATGCTGCCCATTTACCATTTTTAATATATTTTCAGCTGCAAAAGAACAGTATGGAGGAATACACTGGATCTAAAGTATGCGAAAAGTGTTTAAATAGTGCTATCACAGCCTATACCTTCATTCACAACACCTACTTCGCAAGAAATCGTCTAAGCACATGCATTAATCATATGTTAGATAACTTGAAAAACATAACTCCAGATAAAACTTTGTGTGTTGAGATAGCTAAAGAAACAATCTTGCCCATATTTAATGAAATTAATTTCACTGACAATGAAGACATTGAAGAAAACAATGAAGATATTAAAAAAGAAGTTTACTTAGAAGATGAGTACAGGATCACATCTGAAGATGAAATTGAATCAGAAGGGGAAACTAAATTAAAATTCAATGTTGATAATATTAGCCCGAGTCCAGAAGAGGTCAAAAAAGAGGCATGTTTGAATGGATACCAGCACAATGCTTGCAGTGAATTCCTTACATTCAACAAGAAACCAAAGGTACAAAAAGTAGGTCAAAGATACACATGTCCGATGTGCGACAAATGTTTTCTTTCCGACTATTTTGTGAAGAAACACATCCTGAAACATGTCAGCTATAAAGTCAAGTGTAAACCGTGCGGGACAGAATTCGGTAACAAGTTCTCCCTTAAAGAACATACTAAATATGCACATGTCTTGTTCCAAAGCGATTACAGAGCCTGTAATATTTGCGGAAGAGGTTTTACAAAAGCAGATACCCTGAAACATCACGAAAAACAACACTGGAATAAAGCGTGCCTTCTTTGTGATAAGGTTTTTAAAACTCAGAGATTTCATGACATTCACATGAAAAGACATATCCCCAAGTTGATGGTGCTTAAGAAAATGTATGGAAAATCTTGCAGTTTCTGCGAAATGGAGTATTCAAACGAAAATCAACTATCACTACATGTGAATAAAGTGCATTTACAGATAAAACCGTACAGCTGTGATATGTGTGATAAAAAATTCTACACTGAATACAATTTGAAGTTTCACAAAAAGATTCATAGCACATTCAGTAAGGAAAAGTGCAAGTTCTGTGGTAGAATAGTGAATTCTAGGAAATCGTTGGTCATTCATATTAGAAAACATATAGGGGTGACCCCCCATTGCTGTCAATTGTGCAACAAAGCATTCCATTCTCAATCCATGTTGAAAAATCACATGAATTTGACCCATGGCGGCAATTTTCTGTGTAAAATATGCAAACATGTATCTGTAAGCAAAAATGAACTTAAAACGCACGTCGCTAAAGCACACTGTATTAGTAACTGAACTGTTTACAGAAAATGGAGAATGCTCAAAAGTTAAACACTAAACAAACCACAACACCTTATTAGACAGTAGGTACTGTTGTTTATTCTGTGGCCTTAGCTGTTGTAAGTACATAATTTTATTTTAAAATGTTTATTCAATCACTTGAGTGAGAAATGGTAGGTACATAGATACCTATTATAGCTATTTAGACAACTTTTATTAGATAAATAAATATTACTCCTATAACCTTGCTTTGATATGATGTATTAAGCTGTTTCAATGCTTACGCCCCAAAACAAATATATACATACCTACCTACCTACACACAAAGATTCGTATTCCTCGGTTCGCAGGAGTCCATACGGCTATAACCGCTTCCCATAAGGTGGGCTGTAAACCTGTTAGTCTTCTTTATTGTATGAAAAAAAATGCTATTTGACTGTTTTTTTTATTTATCAACAAGGCATATAAAAATCTATATCTTGATCCCCCATCCTAATCCTCCTTCCATCATGAAACAGATGGTAGTGCTTTTCCAATCCTTCAAGCTGTCTTGGATCAAACTTGGTATCTTTCTTCCAGTGTATTTTTATCACATGTCTTCGTAATTCCACTAGTGTATGAAACTTGGTTGGGCATAATGGGCAGGCGGCTTTCCTTTCACAATGTTTTTTAACTTTATGCACATTTCTAATACTTGCAGATCTAAACCTTTCTCCACAAATATCACACGGGTAGTTCCTTTCACCTGTATGAAGTCTCAGGTGGATTTTCAAACAATCAGAGTTAGCTAGAGTCTTCCCACAGATAGCACAAATAACACTTCGATTAGCTGTGTGGAATTTAATGTGTTTTTTTAGCAAATGTTTTCCTACAAAGTTTTTACTGCAGATATGGCACACATACGGTTTAATTTTAAAGTGATGGCGATTCATATGGCACTCCAAAAGTATGCTATTCCATGTTATGTATTCACATAAATCACATTTGATATTAGCTTTAGACTTTTTGACTATTATCTGAGAATCTTCTGTGTGACTTTTCATATGTTGTTTTAATTTTGAGGGATTTATTGGTTTTTTGCATGTAGGACAGGCAACATCATCTAGGTGTGATTTCTGGTGATATTTTAATAGATTGATTTTAGCAAATGATTTGGCACACTTATTGCAAGACATAACATGATTCTCTACATGTTTTTTGAATATCGCCTCCCTGACTAGTTTTCCACAAACATGGCAAGTTAAAAGGTGACCTACTTGCTTAGAATTACGAGCACGCAGCACATTAAGATTATTATGTTTTAGCAGCTCAATTTCATTTTTCTTCAAAGTCTCAGTGCAGCCTGTATTGCGACAACGAGACATATGGGCTTGTATAGCGGGCTTTGACTGGAAGGTTTGACTACAGAAATTGCATTTACATGCTTGTAGATCCAAATGGTGCTTATTCACATGATCTATAAGGGCATCTTTATTTCTGCATTTAAAACTACAATCCCTGAACTTTGCTTCAATATTCTTTGATAGTTGTTCACTATAATGTTTTAAATAAACAAAGTGTTTGCATGAGTGTTCAATACATTCTGGGCATTTAAACTGGCAAATATGATCTTGGCTATCTTTTATGTCTTTTAAGCACGTAACACATTGTATCCTCTCAATTTTAACTGAGTTACATAGCTTAGGTCTCTCCCTTTGGTCAGCATGATTTAGTTTAAATTTCCTCATTTGACTGGTATGGGTCAGATTAAGTACCTTGGAACTAACCAATTGCTTTTGGCATGAGCCTCGTATTCTTATTTCTTTTCTCTCTTTCTTTGACAGTGAGGTTTTGTTAATATTTTCTTCATATTTTTTAGTTGTCCAAGAAGTTCCATGACCATTTTCAGTGTCAAAATTACTCTCTAAAACAATACAAATGTTTGACTTTAATTCAATGTCTTTGAAGTGTGTGACCAGTTCCTCGGTTTTGGAATCTAGATCTTTTATATAGCCATTCAGTAATTCAAATGTAAATGTTGAGTTTTGAATAAATGTGTATGATTGTATCAGGTGGTCTGTGCAGGTATTGCAAATTATTTTACTTGCTAAGTCTTCGGAACTCTGGAAAAGACATAGACATAGACATTTATTTATTTGCCACAAAGAAAACACAACATATACAATTAGGCTTGGAATTACTAGAAAACAGGTATCATACATATCAATGCAAAGGCATTTTATAGGTCATGGTTATCACTTAACATCAGGTGGGCCATCTAATTGTTCCATCAGATAGATAAACAACAAAAAAAAATTATGAGCAGTTTGGTCAATACAAATGATACAAGTATGGATAGCTGTTGAATTAATGACTTTACCTACCTTTTTAAAAACACTGGTATATACATCTCCAAGCTTCATAGGATAACTCCGACCAAATGTTACTATTTCTAGTTGGAAATTGGTGTTGATTCCGTCACTACACTCAAAACACAACCCGCAGAACTGTTCAGAGAAAAGCAAGTTGTGGAATTTTCTCTTTTGAGTCGCTGGTCTTTCCTCCATTTATTACAAATAATTGTTTACAATACAATCAAATATCCGTTGTTAAAATTAGCAATCGACGCCCAAAGAGTATACCGACAGAAGTCAAAAAAACGTAACTTCATTAGAGGAGAGTGGAGGAGTAGAACTTTCTTTCTTTCTTTCTTCTTTTTATGGCTCCTGTCATAGACAATCTTGCCAATATCAAGTGATTCAGAGATTATACTCTTTGTAGTTATGTTTCTAGTCATGTCAGTCCAAAGTCGAGTCAGTCAATTGTTTTGAAGAAAGAAAATGGTGGCGGTTTCTTCAAAACATTTGAAACATTTTCGGTCAAATCACGATATCACATAATACACTTTGATTCCAAATGCTTACACTTTGTGCTAAGACCACAAGTAATGTTGGTTAAAATACCACCAAAATTACACAACATAACTCAAAATAACACTAGAAAAACAATTAAAATGAAAATGCTAAGTTGCTTCGTTAGATGACAGGAAACGAATAGGAGTAGAACCTGTTGTGCCGACGCGACGCGCGACGACACCGGACCCCACTTATCGTGGGATAAGAAAATGATGATGAGTGATCCATCATGGCTAAAAAATATTATCTGTGCCTGTCCCTGTGTATGTGTAAGGTGTACTTGTATTCAAATTCCTTGGTGTATCCAAGGAATTTGAATACAAGATTCCTTGGCAGTAACATAAACTTACCTTATCTGACAGCTCTAAAATTATAGCCGTCCTTGTTGTTTCGGTCTTTTAGAAAGGGATGGCAAATTATTTTTTTGTTAGTGCTGTCAAATTAGGATAGTTTAGGAAAATTTTAAACAACAATTGGCATCAAGGAATATTGTATTCAAATTCCTTGATTGGCACCATTGTATACTCTTTGGATTGGAGGGAGAGGGACAGGGACAAGGTAAAAGGAAGGTAAATAGAAAATTATTATTTATTGCCTAAATAGATTGGTCTGAGAATAAAAATAACACTCCTTCATCTTTTCTTCATGCTATTGTTCGTGGTGAGTAGTGTTGTTAGTTTTAGTCTAGACAAAATGGAGCGAAATTTTAATTAATAATAGCTAAATCTGAACTGACGTTTCAGGAGGAACTTTTGCGTCTTGCGACCAAAAACCTACACCTCTAACAGAATGAACAATCATACAGAGACTAATCCTAGAACCCAAGAGGTAATAAACGTAGAATGGCTAAGATCACGAATGAAATCCATCTGGACCTCGCCGAGATACTGTGCGCTGTGCCTCGCCTCTGAATTGGAGTATTTGGCTTTGAATATTGAGTTCACGAGCAATGAGGAAACATCTACAAAGCCACTTAGAGAAGTGGTCAATTACGTGTTTAATTTTGATGTGAGTACAGGATACCATAATTTTTTTTAAAAGTCAGTGTACCATTTGGTTAAACTATAGCTACCCTGGTACCTGAGTTGAGGGTTGGGGATAGGGGGAAAGCATGTGGGGGTAGATGGCAAGTCTTTCCCTATAGTTCTTTTTTCTAGGAAATGAAAAAAAATTTCCAAAAAATTTCATACAAATTTCTTCACTTTAAAAAAAAAAATAACCCTAACCTAATGAGAATTCCTTCCCTTGAGTCTTTTTGTCATAGAGATGAAATATTACTACCAATTTTTTCATATAAAAAAAAAAAAACCCTAACCTAACTAGTAACTTACCTGAAAAATTAAATTATTTTTTTTCATTTCCTAGAAAAAAGGACTCAAGGGGAAGACTTGCCATCTACCCCCACTTGCATCCCCCCTATCCCCAACCCTCAACTCAGGTACAAGGATTGCTATAGCCAACCCTACCATTTTTAGATAGATAATTTTTTATGGCTTACCATAAAATTTTACCTATTATATATATATTGGTGGACATCCCACACAGCATTATCCAGCCCCAAACTGAGAAAAGCTAGTAATTTTATATAAACAAATACTTATAAATATTGGTGGACATCCCACACAGTGCACTCTCCCCAAACATAGCCAAAGCCAAGAACCAGATACCTGAGAGGTAGGTAACATAGTACCTACTAATGTATGTACTGCT
This sequence comes from Plemyria rubiginata, assembly GCA_963576535.1. Classification (NCBI taxonomy): domain Eukaryota; kingdom Metazoa; phylum Arthropoda; class Insecta; order Lepidoptera; family Geometridae; genus Plemyria; species Plemyria rubiginata. Next base: position 745,250 of record OY754931.1, read on the forward strand.
TATATTATTATTTATTTGTTAATATCTACTTACTAATAATATTTTCATATTACCTACATCCTACTCATCCTTATTGGCTGAAATACCTAGGTAGTCTCAGATTGAATACCTAAATCCTAATTTGTTTCTAACATATACCTACCTAATTAACTCAAAAAAACTTTTTAAAACAAAATTGCAAATATAAATAAATAAATAAATATTGCTGGACAATCCACACAGCACCATCTAGCCCCAAAGTAAGCTACTCAAAGCTTGTGTTATGGGTACTAGATGACTGATATATTTAATACATTATATACTTACTTAGATAGATATTTTTTATTATATACATGAACACCCAGACCAACGGAACAAATTTCTGCAGATCGTACACTAATTTGTTCCGAGGCGGGAATCGAACCCGCAACCTCTTGCGTCGCAGGCGGACTCTCGCCCGCTGCGCCACTGAGGTCGTCAAAAAAAGGTATAGGTATATATATATATTACATGCATTATTTTCAGATCGATGACTGCATCCCAAGTGACTATATATGTGTGGAATGTGCAGAAAAGACTATTCAAATGTACATTTTCATTACCAACACTAAGAAAACATTTGAAATACTGAATAACTGCCTGAACGATATGAATTCAAAAGTCAACGACATAAACAACACACTGAGTGAAGACATCCAATATGATAATTCTAATGTAGTGATAGTAGTTGAGTATGATAATGAAACTCATGTTAAAATAAGTGAGTTGGCTTTATCCAATAATGCAATTTTAACTGACAAACCAATCCATGTTGAAAACACTACGTTGAGAAAGCCTTTTAAACTAACTACTTCAAATCTAGATGACAAAGAAACCAATAGGCCAGTTATCATCCCAACACCAAGAGTGGTCAAGCATCCAAGGAAGAAAGAGGTTGCAAAAAATGTTAACTTTGAAGAAAAGGTTACAACCCCAAATGTAACACTCAAAGAGGGTAAATTGGTAATTGAACCTTTAGTAACAAACAGTATACCATCAACTCCAAGATTCAACACCTACACCTGTAATTCATGCCCGGATATCTTCACTACATATAGATCTATGAAGGAGCATGAAAAGGTAAAGCATAACTCGGTTATTTTCAAATGTAGATTTTGCACTAAAATCTACAATACTCAACAGTATTTAGATGTGCACTACTTATCAGCACACAGAAAATCTAGATGCCGATTCTGTATAGATATATTTGACTCCGAATCCCTGAACAGTCACTTAAAAGAGATGCATCATAATTTTGTCTATGTTTGCTCAGAATGCGATTTGGTTTACTACTCCAATGCAAAGCTTGAAACTCATATGAAATCCAGTCATTTTAAGCATAGTCCTTCTAATGTGAGACAACAGTGTGCAATGTGCCTGAAGAATTTGAAAGATATTGAAATTCCTACTCACAAATGTAAATTCACATGCCTGGAATGCCCTAAAGTACCTTGTGTCCACTACAGCTATCTGATGTCTTATAGAGAGCAGGTCCTTAACAATTCTCCGATGATAAGCTGTATAGACTGTGACTATACAACCAAAAGGAAAGAACATCTGCTTTCACATGTAAACAGGGAGCATTTGGACCATCACCCATTCACATGCAATGATTGTGGAACACAGTTTTACACAAAATTGTCACTTAAAACACATGTAATTCAGTTCCACCAGGATTTAAAATGTCAGTACTGCGATTCTGACTTTAAGACTACAAAATTGTTGCGAACACACCGACTAGCATGCAAAGCAAGTACTCGTAGATATATCTGTGAGAAATGTGTGGCATCTTTTGATACTTTACAAGAGTTGGAAAAGCATGTTATAGTGAACCATAGTGAGTTTGTATACCCTTGCTTACTGTGCACTAAAGAATTCCCCAGCACAGACTTATTAAAGGAGCACCATGCAAGGGTACATAGCGGAATACAATACAAAAAGCGAAGGAAAATAATTGAATGCACACTCTGTGATATCACTTTCAAAAACATCAAAGAAATGCTTGAGCATGAGAAACAACATGCTTCCGATGAATTTTTTCCTTGTAAAGTGTGTCCTAAGAGCTATAAAAGCCTTAAATTAGTCTACATCCACAAACAGAAACACTACTCCCAGAGAATCAAATGTCCTGGCTGCAAAAAGGCTGTCGCTGTGTCTTACCTGAAGCAACATAAAGCTCTATGTAAGTCTCTGAGGACAACCAAGGCTAAGAAAATCTGTGATGTTTGCGGCGAAGCCTTCCATTCACAATCGAGACTTAAAACACATCAGCAACTTCACTTCAAACCAGAGCCATGTGTGCACTGTGATAAAATGATCAAACCTTCTTTTATGAAGAAACATATAGAGATAAAACATGGATCATATGCAGATATAGATGAGCTGTCAATGAAAGGAAGCCAGCTTAAGTGCAATGATTGTGAGTATGTGACACGGAAGAAAACAGATTTAGAGAACCACATGAATAAAATACACTTAAAGATCAAGCCATATAGCTGTGATGTGTGTAATCGCACGTTTTGTGGCAAGTCCAGACTAAAGGAGCATATGCGAACACATTCAACAGCAAACTCCTGCATTTGCTCCTACTGTGGAAAGAAATTTGCAAATAAAGTATGCTTAAAAATGCATGTCCGTAGACATACAGGGGAAAGCCCATATGAATGCAACATTTGCTCCGAGAGATTCCGCTCTTCCAGTATTATGAAGACACATCGGTTAAAAAAACACCAAGATAAAACCATAGCTTGTCCGTTATGTGATGCAATGTATCACATAGTGGCTGAGATGAGGTTCCATGTTAAGAAAACCCATTGGAAAAGTTCTGAACCATTTGATTATAAAAAGATTGTTCCGGAAAGGTATCACCATCTATTTCAAGATAGGAGACTGCAGAAATTGGGAGAAGAAAGTATTGTATTGACACAGGGCATGGTTTGTGATGAAGAAGAAATAGTGAATTGTTTTGTATTATAAAATGTATAAATCGTGATCCAATTCAATTGATTATGTTGCTCTTTGAACTGTAGACTGTGTGTGATGCACGCAGGGCATAGTAGGGCACGTCACTACTGTGCGTGGCTTGCGAGGTAAGATTGGTGCTTATCATGTAACAACAGCTGGGCCTTTGGCTTATTCATCAGTAAGTAGAATAATAAAAAATTGGGATATATGCATAACAAAAAATTAGAGTTTATGTTGGTAATACCATTTAACCTATCTATTAAATGAACATAGTTTGTAAGGTAAAAACAGCTTTTGTTAAAATACTGTAGTATAATAATTTTTATTTAAAAAAATAAGGTACAAAAGGACTTCAATTTATTGTAAATAATTATGTAAGTACAACAATAAATACTGATCAATGCAGTGTTCTTGAGTATTATTCATATTATTAATTTTAAATACATATAATGATCACATTTTACTTCATAACACTTAAATAGTTACATCTAAATAACACAACGTTTTTTTCTTAATTATGTAGTACATAAGTATTTCTACATTATAAACGTACTTATTGGTAAAAATTACATCGTAGGTACTTTCAAAGATGAAAGTAACTCATTTTCGTATACAGTTGTTCTATTATAAGTAGTACAATCAGCGACAAAACTAGATGGACATCTCTGAATTGCGAAGATTGTGTTGAGTTCCGCATAGCGACGTTGCGAGCCCGTTTTACAGCGGTTTTTATGGAGACACTAGTGCCTCTACCGGGTGTATTGAGAAACACGGCATTTAATAAGTAATATTGTTATTTTTGTCACTGACTGTACTTACTACATAGCAAAGGTGTGTTGGAACATTTAAAATTTACAAAATATAACAAAAATAAATCATTTGCTGGTAGAATATATCAGATATGATAACAAAGTTTTATTTTTAACATTTTCAAACAAAGAAAGAATTCAAATGGAAGTAATAATTTCTACTCGTCCATAGATGGCGCTGTCAAAAACATTCACAACATCTATTTGAAGTCTAAATTAAACCGACTGTTTATATAACTTTATAAAACTTATAACATGGTAATTTTAAGTAAACGTTAATGGTAACACAATTTTTTACTTAAGAAATCCTAATTTAATTTCTAAAAATTTAAGAGGCAGTGATAGTTCTTAAAACAGAGATAGCCAACAGATAGCATTTAAATCAACTTTGGCACCATAAAATGTTCTATAAAAATATTTTGTGGTACCTAACTGTGATATTGTCTGTTCAAATTATAAAACTACGCGGTCACACTAGGATAGAATAGGATGGGGACAAGATATTAACCTTTGTATATTATATAGATAATAATAGTACCGCTTGGTGAGCAAAGCAAAGAACATAGAACTATAACGCCGGATGAGATTTGGATCAGTTGGCCCAGCTCCGTATCAAGAGGCGGGTCGTGGGCATCCAACTCGGTTAATAAATTAAAAGACTTTGACTAATTTTGAATTGTTTGCAGGATATAGGACAAAAAAAGTAAGAAAAGGACATGCTGACCGCGCAATCAATAAAATATAATACTTTCCGTTCTCACATGACCATTTCGCACGAATTTTGAGACAGAGATCATAGCTTGGGCCTAATACTGGTAGCCACCTCCTTGGTTGGGGGGGAGGTATTCTTGGCCTCCTTGGTTCACGGGGCCTCGGCCGTAGCCGCCGGCTGGTGCGTCAGGATACCTAGCCTCGCCTTCGTAGGTGACCTGCAACGAAATAAAAGATTATATTAATTTATTAATGTTAAAGAAATTCGCCGAAAAGAGTTTTCAATTCTCTTGCGGAAAGTGGATTCTAGCCGGAATGTGTCGTGTTTGATTCCGACCGGAATCGTCATTTTCTCTCTTTTTTGTTTTTAGGCAATTAAAACAAAAGAGCAAATAATACAAGTTCTAATAAGTTCTAATGCTTCCTCAGGCAGACAGTGTGCTGTGTTCCGAATGTCACAGACAAAAAAAATAACAAATATGAAAAAAAATTATGATATTGTTAAAAAAAACTGAAAACTGAAACAGCTTCACGACTTTGATCCCCAGGCACGGTAGATATCCCTTCAGATCTCCCAGTACCAAGTAGGTACTAATTCAAGATTCTTTGAGGATGTCTAAGGGGGGTAGTCAGAGGTACGTCCAAACATTACATTTGGCACATACCCACATTTTGCAGTAGTTAGTATTCCATACGTGACAGGTATTTATTAAAAATAATTATTGTTAAAAATAATGTTATTAGCTCGATGTAAAGGTAATACGCGGGGTATTGAAACTGGACGTTAAGGGAATAGAAGTGGGTCTGAAATCGTAGACATAGGGGTAATTAAAGCATGACAACTTTCTAGGCTTGACGTAAAGGGATTCGACATAAAGGGAATAATTCAATAGTAGTAAGACGAATAAAATGAAAATGTTGGCACCACTGTCAGCGTGCAGGGGGCCGATTCTAGCCCAGTGACTATATTGTCACGGTAGATATATATCACGGTAACTGTCAAAATTCAATAGGAAATTGACAGTTACCGTGATATACCTATATCTACCGTGACAAAAAAGTCACTGGGCTAGAATCGGCCCCCTGCACGCTGACAGGTGATGCCAACATTTTGTTTGTGCGTCCCCCATCTCACCATAAAGGCACACCACATTGTGATGTGAAGCGTCTGCTTACCTCAGCATTGAAGCCATTCCTCCAGTCCGCGGTATACTTGACGATCTGCGTGCGTCCATCGGGCAGCGCCACTCGGTACTCGCCCCTGGTGACGTCACCGTCCGATATCGCGTTGTGGCTGAAGTTGTTGTCGTCTTCGTTGACGGCATACGAGAAGTCGAACGGCATTCCCGGCTCGTGGTGGTGGTGGTCCTCGTGGTGCTCGTGGTGCTGCGATCATTAAATTAGTTATGTACCACACTGGAGCTTATTGCAAAACTAGCGACCCGCCCGCGCGCCCCTGCTTCGCACGGGTGCACATATCATGCATGTATTATACTTATAAACCTTCCTCTTGAATCTATCTATTAAAAAAACCGCATCAAAATCCGTTGCGTAATTTTAAAGATTTAAGCATATATAGGGACATAGGGATATAGGGACAGAGAAAGCGACTTTTTATACTATGTAGTGATAGTGATAGTGATGATAGTGAAGAACGGTCATGATCCATACATCATCATCAACAGCCTAAAGAAGTCCACGGCTGGGCATAGGCCTCCCCCATATTTGTTTCCAGGAAGGACGATTCCGAGCCATCTCCATCCACCGACTACCCGCGGTAGCTCTACTATTACTTAACTAGTTGCGCCCCGCGGTTTCACCCGCGCAGATTTAAATCCCGGTATTCCCACGGGATAAAAAGTAGCCTATGTGCTATTCCAGACTATAATCTATCTCTCTGCCAAGTTTCTTACAGATCCATTCAGCCGTTCTGGCGTGAAAAAGTAACAAACATCCATCCATACTTACAAACTTTCGCGTTTATATTATTAGTAGGAAGTAGGACAGGATACTATCTACCTACGTACCTAACAATTTGTTATTATCAAAAACAGCCTCGATAAAATTTAAAATATCATAAAACTGTTATAGTGACGGAACGATAACATTAAATCATATTTTTATAGCAAAGATATCATAAAATATATATTGGAAAACATAACAATATGCACGAAACAAAATAATTAGGTAGAAAAAACTACCGTCTTCACAATGTTCAAGATAAACCCATATTTTAGTCTTACTAATGTTTTGGTACGTAATTAGACATAGTAACTGAATATATAATTTTATTTTTAAGACCGATATGTAGTAAGTTATCATGGTTCCCATTTTAGATTTTTACAGTTGCAGTGCTACCACAGTGTGACGGATACGAATTTAATAATATACGTGAGTCGTTTTACGCTTCCGAATAACTCATTTCTGGTTGGCTCGAACAATCGTTGTTTATGTCGCGTCAACTAAAAAGAACGCTGGAGAACTGGATGTTTGCGCATACAAAATACTCGCGCCATCACACCTCCTCCTCCTTTTTACGGCGTTCTTTTTGCGTGACGCGCACTATTCCTGGGTTGAGGTTGTAGAGTGGTTGAAAGTGGAGGTAGATGACAGGTCCTTTCCTTGAGCCCAAAATTATAACTCAGTAGTACCTATGAGTGTATTTGAAGTGTTTTTTTATTGAAAGAGATCCATGGAAATATTTGCTAGTTCTAAGTAAATGTCTCATTTCAGCTATGAAAATGAAATCAATAGATATGGGTAAGTGGTGATTAACATAATTACAATCTAGTTTAGGCAAGTAGATAACCAGCAAATTGTTTATGCAACAAGCAAGTCCTAAAAGTTAAACTTAGATAATTATACTTTCCTGTTTTTCTAGCGTACGGTGAAATATTAACAAGTAAGTATTTTAAGAGGTGTGAAAATTGGGTATGTTTCTAGGTACTTATTTGACTACAAAAATTTTTATTTTAAGGTTTAGAACAAGGTGAGTCACTCAAACGCACTGGAGAAAATCGTTAGTAATTTTTACATTTAGTCTCCTCGTCACTAGATGGCGCTGATCTATATTTTTTCTTTTTAATTTTATCTATTTAAATACAGGGTAGATCAAAGTTAAAGAAATAAAGTCTTGACTTATTTGCATGAAAATTTATCAAACGCTACATTATCTATATTCAGGATTTTTTTAATTTTTTTAGAAACAGGTCGTCAAAAATTGAAAGGTCCCATGATGCCAGCAAAAATTAGATGCACCACTGAATACCCCATTCCATCCAGTAAGTTTGAGCGTAATACAATTATTTATCGGTTGGCTACCTTCTTCTCCGAAGTGCTAAGACCCCATGTCTAAAACGGGTCCTACACGGCAGTAACCATCCATTCTGCAGAAGTCGCTCCTACAGGGGCTTATGCTCATTTGTCTCACGGGGGAGATGACGTCAATCTCGCTCGATAAATCACAGACGTTGTGTCTCACATGCAATTTGAACGGAGACAACGGGGTTAAATTAGTTGTCGCGATATCGAACGAGGTATGACGTCATCTCTACCGTGAGATAATCTCGTTCGAAATGAGCTTATGGCTCCAGCGGAGCTTGTTTAAAGAGCGCCCGAACGGCAGAAATCCAGCAAAAATTGGCAGTGAACAAGCACTGGTTCACCGGCTAAACAAGTCCAAACCTATCTATTTAGTCGAGTTATTAGTAGCATGGCAACTAAATATCTGTTGCAAAATACTACTCACTTGTGTACTGCACTGTACTCGACCGTAGTGCGAACGATTTCTGGGCGAGTAGCAAGTAGTTTTGCTACTACAGCCACTAATTACCAGCCTAGTGCGAACCAGCTATAAAGTGCTCACAGGCCCATAGTATGCTCCTCTCCACGTTTTGTTCAGCCCTGGACTTATGTGCCGATACCATAATAACTGTACTATAATAACAGCGTAACAGGTGGGTACTATAATAACAGCTCAATTTTTTGTTTTATTTTCAGTCGATCCTGCTTTCATACCTTGTAAGTGTTTCCAAAAGAGTTCGGTTTTTGTAATGTGTAACTAGGGAGCTACATTTTAAAAATAATATAATATTCGTTCAGTTTTCAAAGTTAATGCGTTTTTATAGCCAGCAGTGTTGGTGAGTTTTTTAATGTCTACCTTTTTGTAGCTATTTATTTAGTTATTTATTAGACAAAAAAAGATTGTATAACAAAAGAGATTGTGCTGTTCGGTTTATTAGTGTACCTACCTACCTACCTAACTTACCTTATGTATTTACAGAACATGGCACAGAATACGTAAATAACAAAATTATCGATAGCGGTTTTGACGACGGGGACGACGGCGGCGGTGGGGGTAAGCATATTGTAAACTATTACAATTCGTAATAATAAAAACATCAAACTAAAATATCATACGGAAGACGGACACACTCAAAATTTATAACTATTTTTCAAATTTTCAGATTCAACACCGTCTACAGTCCCACCCTACAACGCGCCTCCATCACCGGCGGACAAACCCTTTTTTATAGATGATGATTGAAATGTAACTACTGAATATGTACAGGTTGTTAAGTACTTAATTACTTGAAATATTTGTTTTATTTACATGAATGTTTTCTGAGAACCACGCGTAAGATTCAGTTGGTTAAGTGTCCACGCCAAAATATTTATAACTGCCAACTGTGCAGAATGCATTAGCCTGAAATTTAGTTCTGCGCAGCCTACAAATGAATATTCGTAGTGCGCAGCTCACCTATTTTGCACAGGCTAGTAGCGAGGCGAGAAACACCTCTCACCACGCGTCCGTGTTCACTGGTTGACCGATAACATCAAAATACCGTGGTGGGAGGTGCTACTCTCCTCGGAAAGAATGCAGGCGTATTGCAAATTTGGCGAACCACGCTATAGATATCGATTTGCAAGCCACTAAGCCTAACTGTTAGGTGGCTATGCTTTACCTCATGAGGAGTAGGGCTGGGTCCAGGTGAAGGCGGTATGTATGTATTGGGCCTCGGGGCTGGCTGAGTCGGTCTCGGAGGCCTGTAGGTCGGCGGCGTTGGGATCTGAAATGTAAATTTATTGGTTACATAGTACCTACATCGGTAATAGACGTGATATCGGTCTACTAGACTTATTTGAAATTTTAGACAGCCATAATAAGTACAGTTAACTGTAAAATTTCCTGTTGGATTTTGACAGTTACCGTGACATATATCTACCGTGATAAAAAAGTCACTGGGCTGGAATCACCCCCCTGGACGAAGCTGTAACGATCGTCCCCCCCTTAATTAAACTCATGCTAAGCCCATGACTGTGTCTCTAAGATGTGTATCAGTCACACCAAAACAATTACGTCGGTACGCTATAACAATGTTATAACAGGCCCACGCATTTTAAACAATGCACACCCAGCCTTCATAAACTTGGCTGAGTATTGAAATGTCAAAATAATTCTAGATAAACATTTTTTTTTGTCTAGTCACCTTGATGCTAATGTTTTGGGCACATTCAGCCGCCTATTGTTTTAGAATGAGTCATGTGTGAAAACAATTAGGGGTTTCGAGCAATGGCAATATCACAAATCGGTGATTATAGTAGCGAAAGGTCAGGGGATAGGTAAGCTGCGCCGTATTTTAATGGTTTGGCTTAAAGCGCCATCTAGTGCCGAGTGGCGGAACTTTAACTGCTGAAGTTCAACCTATCTGTAACTTTATCGTTAGGTACCATACTACAAAAATTAATAATGATGTTCAAAAATAAGTTTTATTCATTATAAGATCCTCAGTCATGTTTTACACGTAAATTCAGAAACATTGCGAATGTTTGTAGAAAATTCAATATTACAAAAATCGGAATAAAAAATCCTATTCTTAAATTAATTAAAAAAATATTATTATTCTTATGGGTGTTTGTAGGTGTAAGGGGAGGGTGTAGTTTTGGAAAAAAATAAGGCTGCTTACCTTATTAGCGTTGTTCTGAGGTGGGAAAGGTACCGAAGGTGGGTCGTAGTTATACCCATTGTTAGGGGGTAGGTATTCGTTGCCCGCTGCCGCCGCCATGGCCACTACGCAAAGGGAGACCGCACAGGATAGCCACATCTGAAATGAAGACAATAGGTTCACGTCAAAGACATTTTTAGAAGGTAAGTATGAGGCGAAGGCTTGAGCACCTTAAGATCAATTTGAAAAAAAAAAGTTATTTCTAGGTGAAACTAGCTCACTGCTGTGTTTCGGTTTGAAGAGTGTGCTGTCGGTAAACTAGTAATCCCAATGAGGCTTAACTGTATGCACTGTCCTATCGTGCGTGACTTACGAAGCAACTTTATGATGTGATAGTTACCACTTAACATCAGGTGGGCTATCTGCTTGTTACATCAGCTAGTTATGAAATGAATGAAAACATTGCGAGGAAACCTGTTACCTGTTCTTTTCCTTAAGGCGAAGACAAGAGCTAATGTGACTCTCGCTCGCACGTTTTGATTTGTTGAAGGATATATGTATAATCACTAAACACATTTTTGAAAAATCGCAAACAACCATTTTGTGTGCAATCACATTGCGCACAGTATAGTGAAAATTTCATTTTGATCGATACTAAGTTTTCCTACATAAAAGTTTGCTATTCTAGTTTTCGTACATAAGCAAACTTTTGAAAAGGAAAACTTGCATCGATCAAAATGAAAGTTTTACCAACCACCAAGGTGTTGTCAACGCCTTAAATAAATAAATACCTATCATTGTCGCGTATTATAGAAGGCAAAAGCTCAAAATACAATCCGTATCGTTTCATTGTCTCGTCCTTGCACTATGGAGGTGTTGTAACCGCCAGACACACCTAAGAATGTATGATTATTGATTGTAGAATGCACAAACGATGCAGCTATCTTAATACAACCTTATAGCATTTGATTTGAGTAGGTACCCCGCTTTATTGCTATGATAGCGAAAAGTTTTTTTTTAATGTGAGAGAATATTCTCCTGCTTTCCTTCCCACGTGACTTTTTGGGGTTTTTTTATTCTAAGGACACTTGGGAAGTTGCGACGAATCTTTTGATACCAGAATCATCAAAATCCATCCAGCCATTTGGTTGCTACGTGGTAATAAAGGAAATATCGAAGGAAGGATACATAAATACATACATGGATAGATACACGCCAAACACATAACCCTCGGCACTCGGGTAAAAATATAGACGAATTAAGAACATTCATTTTGAAGTCAGACAGACTTTGGGTACTGAGAGTATTAGGGCTCCCGAAATGCCAGCTGTCGACACAGCGCAAAGGTCTAACTCGTGCACTGAACCCATTACATTTTCAATTGGGTTTGCACTTTTATAGCTCATTAGTTTATTTGGAAGAATAGAACAAGAAAAAATAGAATATAAATTTATTTGACAACAACACACAGAAAAAGCATAAATAGACAAGAAAGAAAATAAGGCAGTAGAGAATAATACACAGTAGATATTAAGGACATTGAAAAGTTGGTACATTGAAATACGATAAATTATAGAAAGTATGTAACACAAAAAAGAAAAAGAATTAGGAAGAATGACATAGAGTTGAGCAGGTATCGTTAGCTACGTTTATCGACAAGGCTATTAAAAAAAACAAGCGATAACAGCCAGTCGCAGTAAAATAAGTCGTGTATTTACGGCAGGTTTCTGAAAGCTCGATCAAAACCAATCACAGGATGATTTTTTGTTTGTGTTTCCCACTTAGAGAATTTATAACTCTAAGGTTTCCCATCACCAAAAGTTTTGTTTGATATTGCTTTATATGCTTTGAAACGCATTTAGAGCAATTGAAATGGAAGCAAGCAATAGATTGTTGCCGCTTTAAGGTGTCCGTGTTTTTTTTTGCTCCTCGGAGCAGGCTACATTTTAAAACATAGGCGGTATGGTTTTAAACTAAGTTTTTTCATCGTTTTTTTTTGCCTTTTAAGTTAGTTTGTTTAAGTGTCTTGCGTAAATAATAGTGTCCATGACAAAACGCTTACATGCAATCAAAACCTACAAGAATAATCCAGAGTAAAAGCGAATCGTGGTGCAACACGCCCCTAACTTGCTTCGTAAACTATTCTAGCTTGCATTTAGTTAATGTCTGTCTCTGTAAACGCAACACTACTGTCACTCGTGACTAGGGATGGGCTAACCTGTAATTTAGCGACGGTCGGCTTGCTTCGTGGCTTAGCGGTATAATTGCAGTAAATTATTTTTAATTGGGATGATTTTGTAGCGCTTATATGCTTTAATAGTGCACTAGCGGCTCGTCCTGGCTTCGCACAGATGGAAATTTATTTTTAAACATTTAAATATAGTTTAAGTTACTCACGTATAATGTAGCATTTTAACGGTGCAAGAATTTAAAAAATCGAACGAGTAGTTTTTGAGTTTATTCGTTACAAACATACAAATCTTTCCTCCTTAAAATATTAGTAGTTAATATAAATAATAGGTAATTAAAAAAACACTGAAATGCGAAAGTTTGTGAGGGTGAATTTTTGATCCCACAACGCTATAAAGCCCCAAACTAAGCCAAAGCTTGTAATATGGAAGCACATACTATAAATAACACCCAGATAGAACAAACATCTATGTTCACAGTGTGAGTTCTCGGTGTGAATCGAACCTACAGCCTACATCGCAGAATGCAGAGCTACACGAACTGAGCAGTGAAGGCTGTATGAACTGAGATGTATAAAGATGAATGGGAACAAGTACCTACCCACTCACAAACTATCGCATTCTGTCCTATAGGTACTCGCACAAATTTGAATAATGCCACAATGCAGTACCGCTATAGTTACATTCACAGCGCACTGTCTCTTTTGAAGGACTATAAAATAGGTTGCATGCACATAATAATTTCGTGTGAACAACATCTATCAACCTCCATTGTTTTTATGTGAATCGGCCACCAAACCGCGCATCCACAATCTAAATCTTGTTACCTATTAGTTACGGTCCAAATTCCTTTGTGTAGTTATTTCAAAACATGACTTATTTAGATAGATCTGTGTAGATAGGCTAATTTATTACATTGGGAAGTTATGTGCATTGAATAACGTGCGAATTTTGAAGCGTTGGGAACCGAGAGGTTCCTTTTTAGTTATTATACCATGGTGTTCTAGACCAAACTTTGAACATAAAAAATACACTTGCAATGGAAAATACACCATACATTAAAAACTCACAATCTGTATTCTAGGCTTGGTCGCGCGGAATGGCACCTAGATACATCTATCTTTAAGACGATTCAAAGTGATCCTGGGGATTCAAATGAATCATCAGCCCGGGATTTGAAAGTGCGAATGTGAATTTATTCACTTCAGAATGATCCTTGTGATTTTATTGAATAAATAAAAATCTTTTTGACAAACATATTTTTATGAGAAGAAATGTCTAAAGCCGGATATATTATAAAGTTTTAATTTGACTTTTTTATTTAATAAAATGTATTTATGAAGAATCATCATAATATGTAATTATTTAATTAATTTGTCTCAGTGTATTTTAGGCCTCCTTTTTAAAACCTAAGCCTTTTAAACAGTTTATTTATTTAAAAAATACCTAATTAAATAATAACTATTGATACCTGGGTACCATCTATATTTTGAGCCCGCCTCCAAATAGTGCATTAGCACATTAAATATTGTAAAATGAATATCCCAATGTAACAATAATCAAACAAAAACACACGCCTAAAGGTCAGATTACAGAAACATTGCCTACATTACACCAAAAAAACAAACCATACCAACAAAAAACTATTTTACAAAAGCTACGCGAGTAAATCAATTTATTTCATGTACCTTACAACAGTGTTTTGACAAGAAGATTATACACAGTTACGCTTAAAAAGTTGCAGCCTTAAACACACGAAGAAGATTGCTCTTGGTCCAGTCGCTATTATCTATTCGGTGGTAGTCATAATCACAGGTAAGGTGGGTACCTAACTATGCACATTGCAATAAAATTATACTTGTTGGCTACACCAATAACGTCTTTTGTATAATTTGATAAATTAATTCTCATTTATTTTCACTTTTGGATAGTTTAAGATTAGACTATATTAAAAGACGGGTATATCTGCCGTGGATAGGGGTAAAACACATTTGTATCGCTGTCTCTTTTATATTTAAAGTATTTTTTTATTACAGTTACAAAAACAACAGTTCTATTTATATTTTATTTAATTCACCATTATTTATTAAAAATCTCAATTTATTAGAACTCTTTTAAATATATCTCGCATAATAATGTTTGTGTTAAAAATCTACAAAATAATAAGAGGAGAAAATAAATTATATGTACTGACGTTTTGTTAATCAATTTTATCGATAAAATTAGGATCAAAATTTGGCCCATCCCTATTTAAAATAAGAACAACACAGCAAGGAATTTGAATACTACGTACCACAGGTTGATTACAGATCAGTGAAGAACACGCATTATGTTTTTTTAAAGTATCCTAACGAACAGTATTGGCAACGTCAGTATCTCATTCAGCCTAGAATTATACAGACATAGACAACATACATAATAATACTTACCTAGTGATGGAACATTGCCTAGCAAGTCACGATTGATATGAACGTGCCCTACGATGCACTGTCCTGCGTCAATCAGCTTGACGCATACAAATGTTAAGCCTCATGTGCCTCTAATTACACCGGCGACCACACTCTTCAAACCGAAACACAGCGTCGCTGCTTGGCGGCAGAAAAAGGCGTGGTGGTAGTACTTCCCCGGACGAGCCGCACACAGAGCTCTACTACTTTTAATACTACCGTTACTGCAATGTACCTACCTACTGACTGTTGTATTATTTTTAGTAGAAATCTCTATGTCTATATAAAGCTAGGGTCACGCACCGGGCAATGAATACTTGTTAAATGTTGTTATATCACAAATGATTGGCTATTGTTAACTTTAGAAACTGGTGGAACTGGCACTAGAGTCACCTAGTTTATTTTATTGAATAAACGTATCTTGAATTTGAATCCATCTTATTTTGCAAACTACATGCAGTCAAACTCAGATCGATTTCTAGAGAGTCATTTATGGTTGACTATTGTTAAACCAATTTAGCTAACCAGGGCCCTGGGGCCTGTTTTAACTGAGACAGGATGAACTACTTCCGGCAGCTATGTCTGTTATCCTAGGTTCCTTGTTAGGTACTATTACTAGTGGCTCTGGGACCTGTAGACCTCGCGAGCATACTAAAAGTGAGCTATTTGAGGAATGTAATGTGCATTTTCCGTTTTGTGATTTTTTGATCTTTTTGATTTTTTTTGCACCATCTTGTGTAGAATGAGGTCCTTTGTGTTTCTCTCAAATTTGATTGAAAACCATCGATTGTTTGATGAGCTATCCTGTTCATCATGCTGAAGATCCTTATCAGATCTTCGCCAAACTTTTATGAGACCAACTTATAGTTACTACCTTTCAAATAAAAAAAGAATAATCGAAATCGGATCTCATTTGGTGGAGATATCCAGTATATCAAATAGCCCCCTTTTTGCCCTTTTTTTGGGGGAAGTACCCCTCCAATCAAAAATCCCCGACGACAAAAAAAATCTAATAAGTCATATAACCTGTGTACCAAGTTTCGTCCATATCGGTTGAAAAATGCGACCTGTAGAGGAGAACAGACAGACAGACAGACATCCGGACAAACGCATTTTTGGCCAATGTGGAAACTGAGACGCTTCGCTCGCTTCGCTCGCTCGGTCAATAATCAAAATTTCGGTAAACACTGAAATTCAGCACTGGTGGCTTAGTGAGAGTGGCATCGCTTTATGCGAAATTGGCCGTGGGTTTGAATATAGGCTCGCACTAATGGATTTTTCGAAGAGAGTTTAGAAAATACAGTAAGATTTTAATCATGAGCATAATGATATCAACGTCTACGTTTTTGTTATTGTATACGCTTAGTAAATTTTAAATAATAATTACAATACATTGATATTAAAATACAATAAGGTTTTTATTTTAGCAAAAAGTTGAATGTGTTTGAAGTAATAATGCCATAACACCATAGGTAACACAGTCCGTTTGACAGGTGAAACGAATTCTATGACAGAAATACAACTATTATGACATTATTTAGACATTACCATGACGACCTCAGTGGCGCAGCGGGCGAGAGTCCGCCTGCGACGCAGAGGTTGCGGGTTCGATTCCCGCCTCGGAACAAATTTGTGTACGATCTGCAGAAATTTGTTCATTGGTCTGGGTGTTTTCTATGTATAATAAAAAATATCTATCTATGTAATTGTATATAATGTATTAAATATATCAGTTATCTAGTACCCATAACACAAGCTTTAGTAGCTTACTTTGGGGCTAGATAGTGCTGTGTGGATTGTCCAGTATAATTTATTTATTTATTTATATTACGAATCATTTTTTTTTGATAGTACATTATTGCAAAGGCAGCGAAATAGGCAATTGCAGTTCGAGTATGAGTTTGAAGGCCGAGCCGCAGGCGAGGACTTCAATAATACGAGACAGGCAATTGCCATTTCGACCAAAGCATATTAGTGCTTTTCTTAAAAAAATGCAAGGATATAAAAAATAAATTTAATTAATATTAAAAGTTATATTGCTCATGTTAGGACAATTATTGAAAGAAAATGTAACTGTAACTATGTAACTGTCTGTGGCTACAATGTAACTGCGGAAACAATGTAACTATCCCCGCGTTCCGATTTACGATAAAATCGATTTGAGCGCTCACAAACCCGTACCGAATTAGCGTGAGCGCGATAACGATGTCCCATGAAACGTCATAGATGACGTCATGACATGCGCCATCTTGCGATTACGCCGACCATGCGATATTCTAATATCATCGTGAGCGCTGTCAAAAATGACAGTTGTGCATTTGTGTTTTGTTGTTATTTGTGTTAAGGTTACTTGTTTTCAGTCGCATCATAGTCCTAATAGGGTATATAGATGTTCTGCTATCATAAAACAATAAATCCAGAAAATATCCATGCAGTCCTAGTTTGTTACACAAGGTGTGAGCTTAGGTGTGAGGTTATAATTCATAGGATGTTTCTGTGAGTGCGATTACGAGCGTTCCGAATTGTTGACAGCTCTGAGCTGTCATAATCGCAATATTTAATTCGGAACGCCTGTGAGGTGATGTGAGCGCTGTGATCGATTATAGCCATTTCGGAATGCGGCCTATGTAACTGTCTGTGGCTATACGGCTATACAGCCGCGAGAAAGAGTTCTAAATTCAAACAGCGCACCGTTTCATACAATATTACCGGCGGCGCGTTAACGCGCCGGGAAGTGATTTCCGTTTTTCAGTCTACGTAAATATGACACTTCGCGTGTTCTTTACATAGAAGTAATGACAATATTTTCGCGCATGTTTAAGAAAAGGGCTTTGTTGCTGGGCGACCACGACATTACGAATCATACAACACTTTTCGAGTTATTTCGCTGTCAAAAGTACATAATACCTACTCGAGGTTTTTACGATCTAGGTATGATCTAGGTACGTCGTGAATCGTGAAGCTGATTTTGTGTCCCCGGTGCGATATCATGATACCAAAGCAATCTAGTGAAAGTTAATTTACGTTCTTCTTTTAAGATATCGCTGGCAGACAAACGACTGTTAAAAATCATTTATTTTAATATCCGTAAATTATACAATTAATTACTTTATTAAGGGCCGAAGTAAAAGTGAGGGTAAACGAAAATCGTATAATAAAACAAAACCAATGAAGTGGGTACTTTTTAAATAAAGGATGTTAATCCTTGCAGTGCTTCTGTTGGGCCTATAAATTATGACAATTCGAAAGTCGTTTTATGGTATAAGTTATAAACTTTTCGAAATAAATTTGTATTAGAATAATATTTATGCGTGTCACTGGATAGTTATTCTTTCAAACAACCTCCCCGAAATGAAATAAAATGAAATAATTGCCAATCGCACCTCGAAACTGCGAGCCGCTGTCGCCGGGCCCTTAACGTTTTAGGTGACATTTACGTTTTAAATTGCGTGTTACAATTACAATAGGACAAACAGATAGCGCGTCCGGACGCGCATTTAGATCGCACCTGTGGGCAATCCCTACCCTAATCTTGTCAAAATTTGACGCGACCAAATAGAAAAAATGCTCTTATAGTAAAAAACGACGTCCCATCGACTACATATTATTTTAATATTTATTATTATTAGTTAGGCTGTTTGGCTTTATAACTACCCTCCTTAGACATCCACAAAGTCACTTGAGTAACACTGATGTGTTATTTAACATGCTTGGGGGTAAAAGATAAATGTGAAACGGTTTTTGTTATTTTGCCATAAGTTTATAACTTGCACCAAAACATGATTACCATTTAATATCGATTGTCTCTCAGCGGGTATCGTAACATTTTTATTGTGATGTATCGATTTAATATCGATTATATACCGATTACGCATTCGTTTATCGATTCAGCGACTCGTCACTTTAAAATAAGATGTGCTTTTGTTGATTGAGCTTTTTACAAGGTGGTGTATACGATTTTTATTGTGACGGTTTAATTAAGAAGGTAAGATTAGTAGAGCTCTTTGTGTGTGACTCGTCCGGGGAAGTACTACCACCACGCCTTGTTCTGCCGCCAAGCAGCAACGCTGTGTTTCGGTTTGAAGAGTGTGGTCGCCGGTGTAATTACAGGCACATGAGGCTTAACATCTGTATGCCTCATACTTAAGTACGGAAATGAGTAAAACTTTTTTGGCGAACCTTTCTAATTTTTTCTGCGAACCTTTGTTCTTTGCGATTTTTTTATCTTTAGTATGCGATTTAACTTAGAAAAGATCTAAATGTGCGAGAAGTGCTTGACAGTTATCTGCGTCTTTACCTAAAAAACGTCTTCCAGGTTTCTATTGGCGGTACAGTGCATGAAGTGGATACTCGTAGGGCATTGCATCGTAGGTCACGTTCGTGTCGTGCGTGCCTGTAGCATCATGCGAGGCAATGTATTAGATGATGGTTACCACTTCACATCAAGTGGGTCATCTACTTGTTCGAGTAATCGCTTTCCATAAGGTGGGCAATACGTTTTAGAAAAAAGTCAATAAAATTCTTTAAGTCTATGATTAAGTTTCAACATAATAGTATGAAAATTACAAATGTATACTATTTCCCTTATTAGCCGTCCCATAAATAATGCAACTACAGACTTGTAAGTTTAAAATCGCTCTTATTGCTATCGTATTACAGTTCAGATTAGATCAATTATTAGGGTTATATTGACAAAACTTTTTACTGTTGATTAGCTCCTGTTTCAAGGGACATAAGACTTAAATTAAGATACGATACTGAATATTTGTATTATTTTCGTGATTCAAGCAAGGATTGCACGACTTGATAAACCACAATGATAATACAGTAAAATACACATCCTCTACTATTATAAACGCGAAAGTTTGTAAGTATTGATGGCTGTTTGTTACTCTTTCACGCCGGAACGGCTAAACAGATCTGGATGAAACTTGGTAGAGAGATAGATTATAGTCTAGAATAGCACGTAGGCTACTTTTTGTCCCGTGGGAATACCGGGATTTAAATCTGCGCGGGCGAAACCGCGGGGCGCTACTAGTATATAATAAATTGACATTAGACATTAGGTTTCATTAGTTTTAAATCCCGGTATTCCCGCGGGATAAAAAGTAGCCTATTTGCTATTCCAGACTATAATCCATATCTGTGCCAAACTATACCTATCCAGATCCGTTCAGCCGTTCTGGCGTTATTGGGTAACAATTATCCAAGTTTTCACATTTATTTTAGTGTGATTTTACGTGTGGCATACCTAAATGATTTTGTATTGTATTGTAGGTGTAAAGCCTTAGGCCCATATTCATAATGGTCATTGAGCGCACCAATAGCTTATCAAACCAAGGAATATAATTATTCAAATTCCTTGTATCAAACCGATAAGTCTGCTGGAGCCTTATTCACTATGACCATTTGCAGCGCGAGCTCGACTAAGACAAGGCAGGCGATGTCATATGGTCAGGGCAAAGTATCTCCTATGCTATAAAAAATAAAGCCCAAAATCAAGTTTTGACGTTTCACGGTTTGGGGCAAGGAATCTCCTTGGAATCTCCTATTGTCATAGTGAATAAGGCTCCTGCTGTCTCTTTTCGTTGGTATGAAAGTGACAGTGACAAGAATACTGTATTGAGCGGCTATAAAATGGCGGGGATTAGGAAAGAGGGTTAGATTATTGAATGCCTATTTTTTACTATAAACATATATAAACAATAGGATACGTGAGAGCGTAGTCACGGTCGTAATTTGTTAATCATTGTTTTAATTGACTGTTTTGTGTGCGATGTGCTTGTTTTTTAGGGTTCCGTGAATATAATGGTGGCAAGTCACACAGCCAAAAACCAAATAAAAGCGAAGGTTGCCGTCATGTCTTTTGAGGAGGTCAAGGAGGTTGCCCCAAAGAGAAATACCTGGAGTGAATTGCATTACGCCGACAAGTGCATTACTTATAAATTAGAAGAAGAAGTCACGTAACACGTTACAGAATAGTCACGAATACAACATGGGGTTCTTCAAAAAAAGCGTGTTAAATATTTAAAGGGTCAGCAATGCGAGTGTGACACCTCTGGTGTTACAAACGTCCATAGGCTGCGGTAAATGCTTCCCATCAGGTGGGCCGTATGCTTATTTGCTACCTTGGTAGTATAAAAAAAACGTCGCGATGTGACTATTTGAAAAACTGAAACAGCTTCACGACTGATCCCCACGCACGGTAGATATCCCTTCAGATCTCTTAGTACCAAGTACTAACTCTAGTCTTTTGAGGACGTCTCGATCAAAGCTAATCGGCTGTCAAGTGACTGCTATATCTACCTAATTTAAATTAAAGGTGAAATAGCAAGTTACTAGCAAGTTACTTGACAGCTTGCTTGATGAGGTTTCAGAAACCGGCGGATAGACTATTTGATTTCATATTCATTTTCCATTCAGTCATCTTTCTTTACTAGACCACACTAATATTGTGATAGTTTTTAATGTTTTTTGTATTTTTTACAGGACTTTAAAATGTTTTTTAAAAATCTTTCAATGTAAGCTATTGGATTAATCCTGGGTCTGACTACACATTTGTTTTACCAAAAATTAATGCAAGTAAGTTTTATAGAGCACACACACTAAAAACCATCTTATTCTAGGCTCCTCGCCATCCGACAATTGTCTTAAAAAAGGTCACTTTTTAGCGATAAGACCGCCCAGTGTACCTGAATTTGTTATTTTTTAATTGTTATAGTAATAGTTTTCATATATATGATAAAGAACTTTCATAAATTTTTCGTTCATTCAAGTTGTGTGTCCTTACTACTAATTCCCGTTAAAAATCTATTGAGATACGTACGGAACCTTCTTCGCCACACGTGCTCGACTCGACCTTGCCAGTTTTTTATTCCACATTATGTTACTTGAACCTCTACAATGTGTTAAGATAATTACGATTCTTATTACAATATTTAATTATCGACCGTGCATGTGTTTTGATTAATGTGAATTTGTTCGTGATGGCTGTAATTTGAAACCGTGAGGAAACCTGTTAGTATAGGCGGCGATGGGCTTGCAACCTGTCACGGTAATACCAACCACAACTAGTATACAAAGAAATAATAGTTATTACACACTAGTTGCGCCCCTCGGTTTCACTCGCGCAGATTTCAATTCCGGTATTCCCACGGGATAAAAAGTAGCCTATGTGCTATTCCAGACTATAATCTATCTCTCTGTCCAGGTTCATCCAGATCCGTTCAGCCGTTCCGGCGTGAAAGAGTAACAAACATCCATCTATCCATCCATCCATACTTACAAACTTTCGCGTTTGTATGGATCTGAGTGCTGGACCACCAAAGGGACGGATGAAAGAAGACTGCATGTAGCGGAGATGAGAATGTTGAGATGGATGTGTGGTGTGAAGAGAATGGATAAGATAAGGAATGAGTTTATTAGAGGCAGTATGAAAGTGGCGCCAGTGACTGAAAAGATGAGGAGTAATAGGTTAGCGTAGTAGGGCATGTATGCGGAGGGAAGAATGTCATGTAACGAGAAGAATGCTAGGGATGAATGTGGATGGATATAGAAGTAGAGGCAGGCCAAAGAAAAGATGGATGGACTGTGTGAAAGGTGACATGAGTATGAAAGGAGTGACTGCTGAGATGACGGCTGATAGAGGAGAGTGGAGAGCAAAAACCACATGAAGTGGGATAAGGGCAGGGAAATGGTGATGATAATGAATATTAGCAGGAACAATGACGTTTTGGTTGTGGTTCAGTGTCTTTGAAGTCTGTTATATATAAGTTACTAACTGCGATACACCTGCTTAGAATAGCTTTGGTTACCCAGAGGGCCAACCGCGGTCTCTTGAAGCTTTCATATTTCAATACTAGCGACCCGCCCGCGCGCCCCTGCTTCGCACGGGTGCACATTGTTTTTCTACTATATCATGCATGTATTGTACATAAAAACCTTCCTCTTGAATCACTCTATTAAAAAAAACTGCATTAAAATCCGTTGCGTAGTTTTAAAGATTTAAGCATACATAGGGACATAGGGATAAAGGGACAGAGAAAGCGACTTAGTTTTATACTATGTAGTGATAGTGATAGTGATGATTACTTTATGTCAATGTCTTATATCATCTGCATAGAGTCAGCTTTATGATCAAAAAGTAAAGTAATATTGAAATAAGAATGCTTCAAGAGATCGCAGTTGACGCTCTGAGTGGAAACAAAAACGTTTGTAGTTTTATAGAAAGAAAGAAATATTGATACTTTTTTTATCCTTCCCTTCTTTAGATACCGCTAATATTAGTAAAACTCACCTTTCTGCTGGGAGTCACCATGTTTATTTTGAACCTGTAAAAAATAAAAGAAATGTTAATTCTATAATGCACACAATACTTAGGAACATGACAGAAATAGAGGACGTGTACATGGTGCACGACCGGATTCGAACCCGCGACCTTATGAATGGCGGGCTCAGTCCCACTAGACAACCGGTTCTTTAGTAATAAGTTCTAAATGCTCTAAGTACTAAAATTTTATTTTCTGTTAGTTTTAAGTAAGTACCTACCTGTGTTTGTGGGACGAAATAAATATGTTTTCTTTCTTTCTTTCTTTCTTTAAAACATATTTTGGTAGGAAAACTTTTTTGGGTCAATCATTATGATAAATAGATAAATAAAAATATTAGTGGAAATTCCACACAGCACTATCTCGCCCCAAACTAAGCCAAAGCTTGGAAATTCCACACAGCACTATCTCGCCCCAAACTAAGCCGAAGCTTGTGATATGGGAACCAGATAGCTGATACTACTTAGATAGGTATTTTTTTTTGTAAATACATACATATAATAAAACCTAGACAGAGAACAAACATCTATGTTCATCACACAAATGTTTGTTCTCTGTGGGGATTTAACCCACGGCCTACGGCGCAGAAGGCATAGCTACTACCAACTGAGATGTGAAGGCTGTCCATCACCTATCACAAAGGTTTGCCATTTGGTACCTAGACACGGTAGATATCCACCATGCCTTAGGATCAAAATCATGAAAGTTTCGAGACGGGTCTAGAAAAAAAAACCGCTCAAAATCAAGCCAAAATAATATTAAAACTAAAAATTTGCTATGCTTTCACACAATCAATAAATTATGGGCGATAGAGTTCATTAAAATATGGAATATGACCGTTAAAGATGATGTTTTGTATAATTGCTAGCTAACGATGCAGGAAGACATAAGTTTTATTTTCGCACGATATGTTGACGCTTTGTGTTTACTAATAGATATAAAATAATAATTATTAATAATTAAAGTTTATTGATTAGTCATCGAGGGTTAGCATGCATTTTTATAGGTTTATTAGAGCTGAGAGCACTGTGGTAACAACCCGCCTTCCAGTCGTGGCGTGGGTTCAGAACCGGTCGAGCACTAGTGAGTTTTTCTGTTCAAAAATGTTTGTGCAGTGCCAGTACTCTCAAACGGTGAAGGAAAACATCGCGAGGAAACCGGCATGTTATCGAAACTAAAAAGTTTTAAAACAAGTGTGCTTGCAAGGGGCCATATTTTTTCTATTTGATCCTCGCGGTAGGGCACGCGCCTATCGATCGTGACTTATACCTAACACCGTGGCACATCTGATTGTTCCACCAAAAAATTGTATAAAAAGTTACTTTACTTTTATAAGCACCGTTAATCCTACTAATATTATAAACGTGAAAGTTTGTAAGTATGGATGGATGGATGGATGGATGTTTGTTACTCTTTCACGCCAGAACGGCTGAACGGATCTGGATGAAACTTGGCAGAGAGATACATTATAGCCTGGAATAACACATAGGCTACTTTTTATCCCGTGGGAATACCGGGATTTAAATCTGCGCGGGTGAAACCGCGGGGCGCAACTAGTAACATATAAAATTAAGAAGTGATTAACAAAACACAAATAAAAATATTTTGCCGATAATACCTAAAATTTTATTTCAAAAATTGCACTTATTATAAAAAGACACCACCACGCAACAAAAGGATCATAAAATTATATCACTCGTTTCGCCATTGAACATCATAAATGCGAATAAAATCTTTAATTCGAATGAATAACCGGTAGTTATAACAACCACAATAAATGTTTTGTTACGGTTAAGTTGCCATAACAAGAGTCATAAAATAACCACAGGTTAATCAGTTATTTTATAGTTTCATGTCTGGTTTACACTTTCATATGATTTTTTGAGGAAAAGGTCAATTTGTATTCAGTGACCGGCGATGGGCTTGCAACCTGTCACGTAGGTATGTAAATAACTACTGCAATGGGTGTTCGCTAAGATATAATATATGGACGTACCTGTAACTTATTGTAAATGTTTCTTTCTTTCTTTTCTTTCATTTTTTTACCGACGAGCATGTATGAAGAATGTTATGTGCGAATGAAGCGAAATAGATATGTCAGGATCGTAGCAAGTGGAAATCCGGTCTCTGCCTACCTCTATGGGAAATAGCCGTGATTTTATATCCTACCGTGCTATTTTGTCACGGACTCGTCACAAGCAGATAGGTAGGTATGTAAATAATAAATGATTTTGTACGCATGTAATGGTAGGATTTTAGTGATACTCATAATTTTGTGAAGACCTTTATTTACCATGTACCTAAAATTCTGACAAAATAAAATGTTTGATTTGATTTGATTTGAAAAAAAATACTAGACCTAAAGTGATTTTAAACTAGACGTAGGACTTTTTAAACAGGAGATTCTTAGACTATAAAGACATAGGACTTACACTAGCCCTTATACGAGTAAATTCCCACGCTTCTCGTCGATATATTGCGTAAGTACTAACCATTTATAATGCTTTGCCCTAATTTAGGTCTCCAATAAGTATCTAGGTCATCCAATTAAAATACCTTTAATGTACCATGACATTTAGGTACACATAAGGACTAATGTTCACCAGCATACTAGCCGGCCGGTTAAATGTTTGACAAGGATACATGGCGCCACTGAGTCACCTACTTATTTATCAGAAAAGTTAAACATACAAAATAATTGTGAGCAATATTTTTTTACTTCGTGGGGCTCACTCTTTTAAAGATCGCATATCCGCATAGCTATTTTATTTCTATTTTATCAAATTTTCAATTCTAATTTCAAATTTTCTGTGACATTTCATTATAATAAAAATATTTATTTATAAGGTGCATGTATAGTTGTAAGTTTTTGTGTATTTGATATTTTATGGATTTTTTATATCTGAAATAAATGAATTAATAATTAATAATAATATCGGTAATCTAATACCTTTATACGCGCATTGTATATATAAAAATAATTTGAATTTCGGTAACGTCTCCAACGATTTTCATGAAATATGGTGTGTAGAGGGTTTCAAAGGTGGCAAATTGATCTAGCTAGGATTCAGCAACCGAACAAAGCTCGGTTACTTAGATATTACCACATAATAATATGTCAAAATATTTTCGTGATAATATCAGAATAAGGTCGGTTATCGGTGGGATACGTTAACGCCTAAAAATATAACATTGTTATTGCTCTTTGGCCAAACCAGTCGTTAGTGTAAGACAGTTGCTACAATAACACCATCTTTTTGCTAGCCCAGCAAGACTGGTTGACAATGTTATTAGCATTAAGTCCTCTTAGCACTACTTTGTTTTTTGTGAAAGTTTTTTAATAAATAAGACTGTGGTTTTAACCGTCGATTAACGTCGGTGAACTTTGACTGATGTGCCGCTGGTTTGCGTGTCCTGTCCGTATCACGTTACAAATTGAATAGATTACGCACTCAAGTTTACTAATTTATGAGACACTAGTGGAATGCTCGCGACTTCGATTGCGATTTTCTTATCAGTAGGTGTTTTAAGAGTAGTAGAGATCGGCAGGTGACCTTATTATCAGGTGAAGTAACATTGGTGCTTTATTTTTTTAACATTTCTTTGAATAAATACGAAAAAATTGTATAGTAAACTAATAAAAAAATTTTGAATTGGAAAACTTGTATCGATCTAAATTTAAGTTTTATTATAAATTGTCAAACATACATTTACAAACATACGGTACATGCATTTTGTCATAGCCCGGCATACAGAATGTACGAAAATACATCACTACATAGTATAAAACAAAGTCGCTTTCTCTGTCCCTATATCCCTATGTCCCTATATATGCTTAAATCTTCAAAACTGCGCAAAGGATTTTGATGCGGTTTTTTTAGTAGATAGAGTGATTCAAGAGGAAGGTTTATATGTATAATACATGGATAATATGTGCACCCGCGCGACGCAGGGGCAAGCGGGCGTGTCGCTAGTTTACACATAAATACAATCTACATACAGGATGTGAACGAAATTAGGTACATTTAAACTTGCACATATATGTGGGCTGTGCTCTTCATTTAAGTAGACGGCGATAGGCTTGCAAACTGTCACGTGGGAAGACTGTTATGTATGCATTCCTACTAATATTATAAACGCGAAAGTTTGAAAGTATGGATGGATGGATGGATGTTTGTTACTCTTTCACGCCGAAACGGCGGAACGGATCTGGACGAAACTTGGCTCTTATTGCACTAATAGTTAGCTATAAATAAGATAAGAAGGAGAAGAAGTTACTCTCTTTGATCAAAAAAGTCTTGAAGCGCAATTATGTAAATGATGTAAAAATGAAGTGCATATGCAATCACAGTTGTCTTTATCGCTAAGCGATATAAACTGTATACAGAGCCGACCCAAGCTCATAAAATGTATTGATGGAACCACTCCTTTAGTGAACCATGATGGCCCATCCCACAAGCTCATAAAGGCAGTGTAATTTACAAAACACAGGTTTTCTGGCTTAAAGCTAGAATTGGCTATTATGTCCTAGGAAGACTAAAGATATCTCTTAAGTGCATTCTGTTGTAGCGCTCAAGTACCTACTGTCCTAAGAGTGATTTGCACTCTGGGCCTAGCGTTTGTAACACGACGTATGATCTCCCCATGATACTTAAATAATTCTTCTTCTTTTTCTTAATGAAAAATTATTTAAATTACTTTGATAAACTTAAGATAAGATAAGATAAGAAAGTTCTCTATTTCACATAAATAAAGTACATAGACGAACTTAATGCTATTAAGCATTTTCTTCCAGCTAACCTTGATATACTTGATGGGTCGTGGGTTTAAATCCCAATGGATATAGCTTGAAAAAAACTCTCCCCAGGCACGGTAGATATCCCCTCAGATCTCACAGTACCAAGTACTATCTGCAGGTCTTCTAAGTCTATGGGGGTTAGTCAGAGGTATACGTCCAAACATTACATTTGCCAGATACCCACAATTAGCAGTAATTGGTATTCTATGCGTGACAGGTTGCAAGCCCATTGCTGCTGTTGGTGTACTAAAGCCACGTCAAGAAGAAGAAGAAGGATGTGCAACCTCAAATGTAGCCGACTGTTACCACGTAGCATTAACCTGGCTTGGGAATCTCAACATTGAACTATGAAATTAGTTTAAGTATTTAGTGTAGTTTAGTATTGTTTAGAAGATTTTTTTTTTAGTTTAATACTGTTAAATTTTTGTTTCAAAGTTAAGCTATCATATCATTACTGACGACCTCAGTGGCGCAGCGGGCGAGAGTCCGCCTGCGACGCAAGAGATTGCGAGTTCGATTCCCGCCTCGGAACAAATTTGTGTACGATCTGCAGAAATTTGTTCCGTTGGTCTGGGTGTTTATGTATAATAAAAAATATCTATCTAAGTATGTTAGTATATAATGTATTAAATATATCAGTCATCTAGTACCCATAACACAAGCTTTGAGTAGCTTACTTTGGGGCTAGATGATGCTGTGTGGATTGTCCAGCATTATTTATTTATTACTCTGAGCCAAACGTGGCCAAACACAACGGAATGCCAATCCATTAATTTGAAAAGTTTAACTTTATCTTCGAACTTTAACTTAACTATTCGAAGGTGTTCATGTTATTACAGGTACTTGAGACTTCACACCTGCGTCCAGGCTTATGGCATCAATGAAAATCCACAAAAAAAGGCTTGTGCTTAATGTAATTCTGGACTTGACCTCTGAAAACCCTCTAAGCCATATTTAATAATCTTATGACTAGAATTTTTTGCCAAAGGTAGCCATGTTTGGAATTATACATAGTAAATAAATAATGCTCGACAATCCACACAGCACCATCTAGCCCCAAAGTAAGCTTC
The DNA here is from genome assembly GCA_963576535.1 of Plemyria rubiginata. Taxonomy (NCBI): domain Eukaryota; kingdom Metazoa; phylum Arthropoda; class Insecta; order Lepidoptera; family Geometridae; genus Plemyria; species Plemyria rubiginata. The sequence continues at coordinate 774,528 of OY754931.1, forward strand.
TAGCTTGTGTTATGGATACTAGATGATTATATAGATAGATATTTTTTATTATACATAGAAAACACCCAGACCAACGGAACCAATTTCTGCAGATCGTACACAAATTTGTTCCGAGGCGGGAATCGAACCCGCAACCTCTTGCGTCGCAGGCGGACTCTCGCCCGCTGCGCCACTGAGGTCGTGATTGCATATGATTACCCTCCTATAAAATGTATACAATAGTAATACTATTTCAATATATCTTTTCGTTTTCAGTTTTAAATGTGATGTATTCAAATATTTAATTCAGTAGCGCAGTAATTAACTGCACATCTAATTGAATGAATAAATGAATAATTTTTATAAAATATTACAATCGTAAGGTCGCAGGTTCGAATCCGGTCGTGCACCAATGGATTTTTCTATCGAAAAATTTATGTGCGCAATGCCAGTGCTCTTAAACGGTAAAGGAAAACATCGTGAGGAAACGTTAGTATTCTAACAGCGGCGATGGGCTTGCAACCTGTCACGTAAGGAATACTAACTACTGCAAAATGTGGGTATGTGCCAAATGTAATGTTTGGACGTACCACTGACTACCCCCCTTAGACATCCTCAAAGAATCTTGAGTTAGTACTTGGTACTGAGAGATCTGAAGGGATATCTACCGTGCCTGGGGATCGAAGTCGTGAAGCTGTTTCAGTTTTTTTTTATAAAATATTTTACGTAAAAAGTAGGCGGTGGTATTTACTTATTTCCATGTTATTATTTTCTATTACTATTATACCAATTAAAAGAAAAAAAGTTATCTATTTCGTAGAAAAAACATATTTTCTATGTATATTAAAAGATAAATAGATGAAATAAATCATTAATATTCTTTGTTATTTTCTTAACTGCAAGAAAACATGAAACTAATAAAATGCTAGGGAAACTATTAAATGCTGGGTATTCGTTCTGCAGTCTTTTCTGCAATAACACAGCTTTTTTTATATATCTAAAAAAACAGAAAAAAGCATTCTAAAACTTACGACAGTGATAAAATCCGATACACACACCCACCACCGAATTATTCAATTTTTTGAAATAAATCAGTAATTCACCTTACACGCGGCTACACTACACCACACACGAACGCAGACTGACGGTGTGGAGCTTCGTTCACTTATATACATGATCTTATTTCTGCCAAGGGTGAGGGGGGCTTCCGGGTCTATGATACCATTCGAAGATCGAGGATGTTGGAATTAAAGTGGAACCGAAACTAACTTTTAAGTGTAGAGCTCTTTGTGTGTGGCTCGTCCGGGGAAGTACTACCACCACGCCCTTTTCTGCCGCCAAGCAACGCAGTGTTTCGTTTTGAAGAGTGGTTGCCGGTGTAATTACAGGCATGAGGCTTAGCTGTATGCCTCAAGTTGATGGACGCAGGGCAATGCATCGTAGGGCACGTTCCTGTCCTGCGTGACTTACGAGGCAATATTAATAAATAATAAAATAAGCAATGCCGGACAATCCACACAGCACCATCTAGCCCCAAAGTAAGCAACTCAAAGGTTGTGTTATGGGTACTAGATAACTGATTTATTTAATACAATTTAATACATTAAATACTTACATAGATAGATATTTTTTATTATACATTAGAAAACACCCAGACCAACGAAACAAATTTCTGCAGATCATACACAATTTTGTTCCGAGGCGGGAACCTAACCCGCTATCTCTTGCGTCGCAGACGAAATTTCACCCGCTGCGCCACTGAGGTCGTCTTTGCAATGCTTGGTTATAGGTGATGGTTACCACTTAACATCAGGTTGGCCATCTGCTGGTTCCATCAGCTTGTTGTAACACTACGTCAAATTGATCTTTTCACGTTGATGATAGTGATGATGCCATGTGTTATTATCGCTATCAGTCCGATAAGCAACTATCTAATTATTAACATAGCTAATTTTGTGCACAAAAACACAGTAACTGGATGTATGTAACTTCAATTGTGCTTGCTTTTCCTCATTTTCTTTCAGTATTACAGAAGTAACGTAATCTTTTATTGGCATCGTCCAGTTAGTTTTGAATGGGTCACCCATTCAAATACAAGTTTTTTTTTATACAACTCGCTAATGGAACAAGCAGATGGCCCACCTGATGTTAAGTGGTAATCATCATCTATAAACAAAACATTGCCCCGTAGGTCAAGCACAAAAAAAACGTGCCCTACGATGCGCTGCCCTGCGTCCATCAACTTGAGGCATACAGATGTTAAGCCTCATGTGCCTGTAATTACATTTAGATAGTGGCATTTAGATGTTTTTTTTAAGTTTCCGAGCTGATTTGCGACTGACCGGCAGGGTCACTCTCTCTAGACCACCGGTGCTCTATAAGGAATAAGATTGGTGCTTTAAAATCGGTGCTCAAAAAATCGTTGCTCTACGAATAAATAAAATAAAAGGCCTGTTTAATTTATTAGATATTGTGTGTTAACATTTTTCACATCGAATAATGCGTGTGATCTTTTAAAGGGCCTTTATATAATACTGACTAATATTATAATACTAAGAACGTCTTATTCTCCAAGATATTATTATAATATTATTTATTCATAACCCACGAAAGAAAGAAAATACACGACACAGAGCTCAGAAAGCGGCATCTTTCCCACTGAACCTCCTGGCAAAAGCATTCCAAAATAATTTGTATCTGACACATTTTTTCTTTCTTAATTTCCGCGCCAAAACCCGCCATTTTAAAAAAGGAATTCAAAATATTGCCATATTATTATGTACACAAAACCTTGGCATTTATCATGTTTAAAGCTTAAAACAAATTTTTCAGCAGTAAAATTTAAAACTAAAGTTTACCCACAAATAATTAAATAATACAATTCATTTAGCAAAGCTATTTTCAGTGTCACCTTTACAGAAAATTACACGACTATAAAATAGTGACGCTATTTTAAAATATTATGTAGGTTTTGACCCAGCACGCGCCAGCGACGACAAATTATAAAATCAGCTATGGTATCTAAGATGCTAGGGATGGGACACGAAAATATTTCTTTTATTGATTACTATATAGCGACCCGCCCGCGCGCCCCTGCTTCGGGTGCACATTATTTTTCTACTATATCATGCATGTATTATACATATAAACCTTCCTCTTGAATCACTCTATCTATTAAAAAAACAGCATCAAAATCTGTTGCGTAGTTTTAAAGATTTAAGCATAGGTACATAGGGATATAGGGACAGAGAAAGCGACTTTGTTTTATACTATGTAGTGATAGTGATGTGGCATTGCACTGTCTATCATTTTCAGACGAAGAGTATTTAATTTCATGGTATCTGTAATAAGTGTGTATTGTGCGTAGATAAGATCCATTATATATAAGTATTTAAAAACCAACAAAAGAATCAATAAAAATAAATTGTTTTAATTTCGGTAACAGCTGTACACATTGTTTTATTCACAAAACAGATTACAATCGAATAGCAATTAATAATAGTTGCAATAATGTTCATTCTAAGATGTAGGCTCGTAAATAAATATGTGAATATGCCCAAGTGTAGTGTTCCATGCAAAAAAATTAAATTTCCCTAAAACTAGTAACAGCTATTAATATTCACAATAACACACATTATTAGACATTAATTTTATGATCTCAATAAAATTGCGATTGCTTAAGCAATCGATCGTTTTTATCGACAAATCTATCGATGATTTATTATCATCGACAGCACTAGCGTATAACTAGAATTTACAGTTTTATAGTTATACTACTAAATAAAAAGGTTGGTAATGGGTGTTTGTACATTTGCAACCTTTGCCTGTAAATTTTATTGGACTCTTGCGTATCGTCACATAGTGACATCAATTTGAGTCCTACTGACAATGAGGTGGTGTATGATTTCAGTGGTTTTTCCCCATTAATATTACCTCAAGCCTGCCTCGGCCCGTGCCACCGATTAAAATAGATTTTTTTATACTAAGTACCTACTTAATGATGAATAAGAAGATGGCCTACCTGATGTCAAGTGGTAACCATCACCTATAACAAAGCGTAGGGAACGTGCCCTACGACGCATTACCCTGCGTCCATCAACTAGAGGCAAAGTCAAAGTCAAAAGGTCAATCAGCCAAAGCCGAGAAGAGCCTAAGCTATGGTAATATGACTAACATGCCATACGATACAAAACATCTTAAACCACAAACGTAGGACAAATACATAATGTGGGTGAAACGTACAGTCGATTAGAAAAGTGTTCTCTTCATTTAATAAAAGAAAGAAAGAAAATACGAAATGAGAAAGAAATAATAATGGTTCCTAGTCAAACTCTGAATCATATTACACAGAAGTATGAAGAATTTAATGAAAATGAATGCAGCGAAAGAACGTTGTAGTATTAAATAGGAAAATTGCATCGATTACTTTTTTATTAAACTTTGTGCAATGTGATTGCTAAAAAACCTTTGATCGATACAAGTTTTCCTATTCCTATTTACTAGTCTTACCTATGAGATCTTTTTGCGACTATATTATTATCATACAATAAATAATTTATGATTTCAGAAACACTTTTTTTTACTTTTATAGTGTTTACTAAGTACACTTCTACATGGAAATCGCAAAGATTTTATAATGTCCCAAAAGTTATTCTCCGAGCGGGATTTGAACCCGCGATCTTCCGCTTGATACGGGGCTACGCTACCGACTGCGCAATTAAAATATATAAAATCTTTCAGAAACACTTTTAGGCGTTGTTCATTCACGCCAATGCAAAGAAGAAGAAGAAACAGATAATAAAATATTTCAAGAAACAAAGGAGATAAACTAGTGGTGAGGCATACGCTGAGTCGAAACCCTTTTGCTGCTGCAGCACACAAATACCTACATACCTACCTTATTCATTTCTTATAAATGTATTATATGTGTATGTGTGTTTTTTGTCAAATAAATGTCTGTCTATAATTATGTCTATCAAAGTCAAAGTATATTTATTTGCAGAATTACATGTACATAATAGATGTTTAGTTATAATATGTCTATAAACATCTTTGAATTGAAACACTTTCTCATTCGACTGTACATTAATGGCTCGGTCTTGAATGATGATGTTTTTGCAAACGCGCTGCAGGTTACAGACACACGGTCACTGGGCAAGTGTTACGGGATGGCGGTATGCAATCGCGAGTCATCATCATCATCATCATCAGCCTACAGAAGTCCACAGCTTGACATAGGCCTCATAGGAGACATAAGCCGTGAGTTTGTTGCCTGTTCGTCTAGACTTGGTCAAGTGGAACACAATAATCCAAGATTCACCTAGATTTTAGACTTTTAAAATTAAAATTACCTATATCTCCTACAAAAGAATATAATTTATTTATTTCCACTTATCGTTTCATATTACGTATTACTACGGGATAAAAATTAGCCTATGTGCTATACCAGACTATAATCTTTGTGCTAAATTTCATCCAGATCCGTACAGCAGGTTTGGCGTTATTGAGTCAAACATCCAACCTTAGTGGCGCAGCGGGCGAGAGTCCGCCTGCGGTGCAAGACGTTGCGGGTTCGATTCCCACTTCGGAACAAATTTGTGTACGATCTGCAGAAATTTGTTCCGGTTTTTTCTATGTATAATAAAAAAATATCTATGTAAGTATATAAAGTATTAAATATATCAGTCATCTAGTACCTATAACACAAGCTTTGAGTAGCTTACTTTTGGCCTACATGGTGCTGTGTGGATTGTCCAGCATTATTTATTATTATCCAAACTTTCACATTTATGATATTAGTGTGATAGTGTGATAGAGCTGCATGGCCTGATCAGCCTATGTTTTTTTTGTTTTTATGATGAATTCCTTGATTTTTGAAAAAGCCTACTTTTGTCTTCATCGTGCATAACACCGTCCACATCAGTGACATAATATTAAATTAAATAACAATCTATCATGTTACCTATTACATTATGTCATCCGTGATTATATTACTAACAATCTCTATGCAAGTAATGCAACTAGATACCTAGAATTGAGTGCATGACTTCAATTTTATAGAGACATCTTAACTTAGGCCTACAATCCACTAAATCACTTTTAAGAGTAGTAGAGCTCTTTGTGTGCGGCTCGTCCGGGGAAGTACTACCACCACGCCTTTTTCTGCCGCCAAGCAGCAACGCTGTGTTTCGGTTTGAAGAGTGTGGTCGCCGGTGTAATTACAGGCACATGAGGCTTAACATCTGTATGCCTCAAGTTGATGGACGCAGGACAGTGCATCGTAGGGCACGTGGGTGATGCTTGTCCAACAGCTAGTTGTAAAAAAAATCGTAGCCCGTGTTTTATAGAAATATTATAATAGTGGGACTGACTCTGCCTTCCGATTTACGGTCGTAGGTTCGAATCCGGTCGTGCACCAATTGATTTTTCTATCGAAAAATGAATGTGCGCAATGCCAGTGCTCATAAACGGTGACAGAAAACATCGTGAGGAAACAATTTAGTATTCTAACAGCGGCGATGGGCCTGCAACCTGTCACGTATGGAATACTAACTACTGCAAAGTATGGGTATGTACCAAATGTAATCTTTGGACGTACCTCTAACTACCCCCCTTAGACATCCTCAAAGAATCTTGAGTTAGTACTACTTGATACTGAGAGATCTGAAGGGATATCTACCGTGCCTGGGGATCAAAGTCGTGAAGCTGTTTCAGTTTCAGTTTCATAATGTCTTTGCAAACACCTACGAATAAATAGACTTATTAATTACTAGCGACCCGCCCGCGCGCCCCTGCTTCGCACGGGTGCACATATCATGCATGTATTATACATATAAACCTTCCTCTTGAATCACTCTTTCTATTAGAAAAACCGCATCAAAATCCGTTGCGTATAGTTTTAAAGATTTAAATATACATAGGGACATGGGGACATAGGGATATAGGGACAGAGAAAGCGACTATGTTTTATACTATGTGTGATGATGATGATGTAGTGGTTCGTAGGCAAGCACTAGTATAGCTTCTAGCGGATGCTGTGACTTCGGATGATTAGATTATTACTCACTTACACGACAGGATATAACTTGACATTTAAAAAATGCTATTTGGCCAATTAGCAATAACTGCAGTAATAATGGCGACCGTTGCAAAGTAGTTTGTTAATAAATAATGGGTTTTGAAATAATTGAGACTTTACTTACAACAGTCCGGTAAATCTTGTTCTTTGTGCTTGTTTGTTGTAGGTTCGTTACCCACTAGTGGCTCTGGGAGCTGTAGACCTCGCGAGCATACTAAAAGTGAGCTATTTGAGGAATGTTATGTGCAAGTGCATTTTCCGTTTTGTGATTTTTTTGATTTTTTTTGCATCATCTTGTGTAGAATGAGGTCCTTTGTGTTTCTCTCAAATTTGATTGAAAACCATCGATTGTTTGATGAGCTATCCTGTTCATCATGCTGAAGATCCTTATCAGATCTTCGCCAAACTTTTATGAGACCAACTTATAGTTACTACCTTTCAAATAAAAAAAGAATAATCGAAATCGGATCTCATTTGGTGGAGATATCCAGTATATCAAATAGCCCCCTTTTTGCCCTTTTTTTGGAGGAAGTAATCAAAAATCCCCGACGACAAAAAAATTCTAATAAGTCATTTAACCTGTGTACCAAGTTTCGTCCAGAACGGTTGAAAAATGCGACCTGTAGTGGAGAACAGACAGACAGACATCCGGACAAACGCATTTTTGGCCAATGTGGAAACTGAGACGCTTCGCTCGCTTCGCTCGCTCGGTCAATAATAAGACTTGTATAATAAACATACCTAGATGTTTTTACTCTGTCTGGGTATATCACTACATAGTATAAAACAAAGTCGCTTTCTTTGTCCCTATATCCCTATGTATGCTTAAATCTTTAAAACTACGCAAAGGATTTTGATGCGGTTTTTTTAATAGATAGAGTGATGCAAGAGGAAGGTTTATATGTATAATACATGCATGATATGTGCACTCGTGCGAAGCAGGGGCGTGCGGGCAGGTCGCTAGTGATATATGTCTGAAATCTGAATTCACAAGTAAAACATTTTGCAGGAAAAACTGACTATAAATGCACTGGAAAATACACCCGTCCTACTTATAACTCAAACTCAAAAACTATTAGTCAGATGTGGTTCAAATCTAAATGGGACCAAATAAGCACCAGCTTTCTATAAAAAAAGAATCATAAAAATCGGTTCACCCAGTAAAAAGTATGAGATGACAAACATTAACAAAAACTATCGATTTGAGAACTTCCTTTTTTGAAGTCAGTTAAAAATTTATTAACCGCCGGTTTCTAAAAGCTCAATCAAAGCTAATCGGCTGTCAAGTCACTTACTATTTCAGTTTTTACTTCAAATTAGATAGAGATAGCAAGTGACTTGACAGCCGATTGAATTACTCCGTCAATTTTTTTCACATAGTGCTACCATTATTTGACGACCTCAGTGGCGCAGCGGGCGAGATTCCGCCTGGGATCAAATTTGTGTACGATCTGCAGTTCTGTGGTTCTGTATGTTTTCTTTGTATCTATGTAAGTATATAATGTATTAAATATATCAGTTATCTAGTACCCATAACACAAGCTTTGAATAGCTTAGTTTGGGGCTAGATGGTGCTGTGTGGATTGTCCAGCATTATTTATTATTGAAGGCATAAGTTAAACTCACCAGGTACGTTTGGATAGAGCACGCCACGTGACCTGTATTAAAGCCACGCCTGTTAACCTTTCACACTCGTCTTCTGTCAGGTCACGGTATCTGTCAGAGTCGTGATCCAATAAGATCGAACAAGTTAAAATTACTAACGACCTTGCTGTAGGAATTTGTAGTATGTAGCGTCCGTATTCACAAACTTTATATACATATGCATATATTAACTAGCAACCCGCCCGCGCGCCCCTGCTTCGTACGGGTGCACATATCATGCACCCGTACGAAGCAACCGTATCATGCACCCGTGCATGTTTTATACATATAAACCTTCCTTCTGAATTACTCTATCTATTAAAAAAAACCGCATCAAAATCCGTTGCGTAGTTTTAAAGATTTAAGCATACATTGTTTTATACTATGTAGTGATTTTACACATGCATGATATGTGCACCCGTGCGAAGCAGGGGCGCGCGGGCGGGTCGCTAGTACATAATAAAAGTAAATTTTCAGTTCCTTGCGTTAGTCGCCATATTGAAGACAACTATCGATTCTTTGTGAATAAGGGTGCGGTATGAGAATCGAACCTACTGGTATTGAGCTGTCTAATCTCGTGCACTTTATTGCAATAGTCAAGTGTTGTAGCTACTATTTAGTTTTTGCTAGTATGTTAAACTAATGTTTAACTTAGCGTGTGAAAACAGAAAAGAAACCGCTTCATGTCTTTGTTCCTCGGCACGGTAGACATCTCATCGGATTTGTCGAGGACTTGTAGTGTCTTGCGGTTTCACCTGCGTAGTTTTAAATCCCGGTGTTTCCACGGTATAAAAAGCCTATGTGTTACTCCAGACTAATATATCTCTATGCCAATTTTCACCAATATCCGTTCCGCCGTTCTGGAGTTATGGAGTAACAAACATCCATCCATCCATACTTACAAACTTTCGCATTTATAATATTAGTAGGATAGTATGATGTTAAAAGGTCAGTGGTAGGTCCAAATAATACATTTATAGTATTACTTTCATTTAGTTAGTTATGTAGAGGTATTTCAATCGTGACAGGTTGCAAGCCCCTAGCCGCTGCTAAGATATTACTAATTTTTGTCAAAGTACAGAGATGACAAAAATTCTAAAATAGGTAACACTCATTCCCACACTCATTCAGGTTACAATTGAGTAGGTACTCCGTGCTGCAAAAGGCGTTGACAACACCTAAAATACCTCTCGCTCGCACGATTCGACATTTTGAAAGATATAAAATCACTAAGCCCAATTTTGAAAAATCGCAAACAACCATTTTGTGTGCAATCACATTGCGCACAGTTTAGTAAAAATTTCATTTTGATCGATACAAGTTTTCCTACTTAAAAGTTTGCTTAAGTACGAAAACTAGAAAAGCAAACATTTAATTAGGAAAACTTGTATCGATGAAAATGAAATTTTTACTAAACTGTGCGCAATGTGATTGCACACAAAATGGTTGTTTGCGATTTTTCGAAAATGGGTTTAGTGATTTTATATCCCTCAACAAGTCAAAACGTGCGAGCCAGAGTCACATTAGCTATTGTCTTCATCTTATAGTAGTTTCATATCTTCTCGATGTATCTTCGAATTCTAAATAGCATCTGTCGGATAATTTGGCGCATCTTCGTAAATTGGCGTTGCCTACAAATCGGAACTTGCCGAAACACCGTGTCCATAACCCTTGATTGCAACCTTTTATGGTGTTACAATCTAACCATCCATTTCTAGGACTTACCAAGCATGGAGTAACTTATAACCCTACAGAGCACTTGGTCTAGTGGTAGCGACCCCGCCTTCCAATCAAGGTATTCTCTTATCTGTTCCTAAGGTAAGTGGGTTCAAAACCAGTCGTGCACCAGTGAGTTTTTCTTTTAATAAATTTATGTGCCCAATGCCAGTTCTCTCAAACGGTGAAGGAAAACATCGTAAGGAAGCCAGCATGCTGTAGAACCTGAAGTTCTATAAATATTTCAAGTGCTCGAAAGGATCTTCTTGAGGCGCACTCAAAATCCTTCCACCACACTGTTTCGAAAGAAACTAGTGACAAGAAGAACATCCATCACAACCACCATCAACCCTTCAAAATTCACTACTGGACATCGACTTCTAGGCTTCGGTCACGTGGAAGTGGTACCTAGATTTACCTAGTTTTAAGGGTCCGGCGACAGCGGCTCGCAATTTCGAGGTGCGATTGGCTATTATTTCATTTTATTTCATTTCGGGGAGGTTGTTTGAAAGAATAACTCTAAAGTGACACGCATAAATACTGTTCGAACACAAATAATACAATAATATAAGGGAAATGTGCTTGAGTCAGAAATCATTTTGGTATTAGGTAAACGTAAGACCAAACATACTAATACCAAAATGTTTTTCTGATTCGGGCATGTTTCCCTTATATTATTGTATTATTTGTGTTCGAACAGTATTTATGCGTGTCACTTTAGAGTTATTCTTTCTCCCCGAAATGAAATAGAATGAAATAATAGCCAATCGCACCTCGGAATTGCGAGCCGCTGTCGCCGGAGCCTTAAGACGTTTCATAGCAATCCTTGTGATTTTACTGTTTTTTAACTTTTTAGAGCAAAAAACCAATTATTCTCATTAACCGACTTCAAAAAAGGTTATCAATTCGATAGCATTCTTTTGTTTCCGTATAACTTTTTACTGGGTGGACCGATTTTGATGGTTCTTTTTTTATCGAAAGCTGATGTAATGTAGTCCCATTTAAATTTGAACACATCGTCGACCGCATTATCACTTAACATCAGGTGAGATTGCGGTCAAACGTTTTTACCTATAAGTTGTAAAAAAAATGGATCCGACGAGATTTTTTTGAGTTATAGAAATATGAGTGTATTTTCCAGTGAATTTAAAGTTGGTTTTTTAAAGAGTTAATAAAAACTGAGAAAATGTGACATTTTATTTCTCTAGTTCGGTCCTCACATCTCTCATATTGCAAATCTCCCGCGAAGTTATTTTCACACGTGCGTTAAAGTCATTGTTGGGTAATTTCCGATACAATTGCCACATTATGTATGATTTACAGTGCTTTAATATACAAAAGAAATCGTGGTAGTGCAGCATTTGACATTTGTGCCGTTCCCATCATCATTATCATCAGTCTGTAAGGTCCATAGGTGGAAAACTGCTCTATTTATGCTAGAGAGCTCTTTGTGTGTGGCTCGTCCGGGGAAGTACTGCCACCACGCCTTTTCCTGCCGCCAAGCGGCAACGCTGTGTTTCGGCTTGAAGAGTGTGGTCGCCGGCGTAATTACAGGCACATGAGGCTTAAAATCTGTATGCCTCAAGTTGATGGACGCGGGGCAGTGCATCGTAGGGCGCGTTCCTATCGTGCGTGACTTACGAGGAAATGCTTTGTTATAGGTGATGGTTACTACTTATCACCAGGTGGGCCACGTGCTTGTTTCATCGGCTAGTTGTATAAAAAAGCTCTTTGTTTGGCCGCTGCAGGTACCTAACCTGCGAGTAGTTCATTATTTTGTAATAGTAATTTTATTCAAAGATCGTATACCCACTCATTAATCTTAATCTGTTGACCTTGCTATCCCATCGTTTATAATGTGTTTGTCTGTTTGTTGCATTTCGCGTAAACCAATGACCGACAACATCGGAGCGACAGACAGTCCACTCTGCAGAGGCTGCCTATCCGAAGAAGAATCAGCCGCCCACGTAGTCCTGGAATGCGAGGGCGTAGCTTCCCAACGACAGCAAATCCTAACCCCCAGGTCACTCCACGCCCGTGAAGCCCCCAAGCTTCTGCGCTTTTGGGAGGAGAGGCTGGCTACAATTGTAGCCAGATCACCCCTCACGCATAATGACTGAATAACTTTAGGGTCTAAATGCGGATACAGGAGTCCAACATAAGCAACTCCTCCTTAAATTTTTGCACACCTATGAATGGTAAAAATATGTGAAACTTCAAAACTACTGACATCTTTGTATCTGCTGTACCATGTTTTTATGCAAATAAATGAATTGATTGATTGAAAAAAAAAAAAAAAAAAAAAAAAAAAAAGTAAAAACCAATGACCGAAATGAATCTTCACAGAAATTAAAATCAAAACGGTCTATATGCAAGATCAGAACAGTACAAATACTAAAAAAAAATATTAAAAATCATGAAAGAATCCAGAACTTGGTACAATTTATGAGATCTGAGGGGATATCTACCGTGCCTGGGGATCAAAGTGGTGAAGCTGTTTCAGTGTCAGTGTACACCAAGTTGGTGTTGCCATTCTAAATAATTTAATAAGCCGTTTTGGTGCTCCCACACTGCTGTTATAAAATGTATAAAAACCTTTGTTAACATTTTTAGCTAACATCTAACCATGTTAGAGAATATCTGTTAACATTTTTAACAGCAGTGGGAAACACCATTTTATAGCGATCCTTTTTGTAATAATAATAATAATAATGCTGGACAATCCACACAGCACCGTTTAGCCCCAAAGTAAGCTACTCAAAGCTTGTGTTATGGGTACTAGATGACTGATATATTTAATACATTATATACTTACATAGATAGATATTTTTTATTATATACATAGAAAACACCCAGACCAACGGAACAAATTTCTGCAGATCGTACACAAATTTGTTCCGAGGCGGGAATCGAACCCGCACCCTCTAGCGTCGCAGGCGGACTCTCGCCCGTTGCGCCACAGAGGTCGTCTGTAATGCTCTTTGACTTTCGGTATTTTATTTATAAGTCATTTAAGCCGTACGAAGACGGGGCTAGCACTAGTATCGAGTAATTCTGCATTTTACACTTTGAACGTTAATTATTATACTTACCTATTTACTTACCAATAAATCATCGAATGAATTGTCTTATTAAGTTACGAAATACCGAGTAATCTTTCTCACGGTACTTGTAATTTTTATTCTAACGTTTGGTAGATATTTATTTTATGAAGACGGCAGACGACCAAGAAGACGAAGCCCAAAGCGATGGTCGGACCAGGTGTCAGATAACTTGGAAATGCCGGTCAACGTTGCACTCCACCAAGCCGAAGAAAGGGGCAAGTGGAGGCAAACTATAAGGAGGGTCCTTGCACGACGCGACGTCACGATCCTCAGCAGTGAGGGACCGACGGAGGAGGAGGATTTTATGAACAAGCAGCTAGTCCACTTAATGTTAAGCAGCTACCTCAGTCTAGTATATTAACGACTTCACACGTTTCCCTTTATTGGGTTGGGATAAAAATTAGGCCACATGCTAATCCAGGCTTTATCACTATCATCACTACATAGTATAAAACAAAGTCGCTTTCTCTGTCACTATATCCCTATGTATGCTTGAATCTTTAAAACTACGCAACGGATTTTGATGTGGTTTTTTTAATAGATAGAGTGATTCTTGAGAAAGGGGTGTACATGCATGATATGTGCACCCGTGCGAAGCAGGGGCGCGCGGGCGGGTCGCTAGTCAAGTACATAATAAAAATAATCATGGATATTCCACAAACCATTATCACCAAACTAATCAAAGCTGTCTAGGTAGATAATATCTACTTATATTATATTTGTGAATGCATAATTACTATAAAATATAACACTCCGTAGGAGAACCAAGGCAGCCGACATATCTCTCACAATCAGCAGGTTGAAGTGGCAATGGGCAGCTCATATAGCTCGAAGAACTGACAACCGCTGGGGAATAAAGGTTCTCGAATGGCGACCACGAACAGGAAAGCGAAGCGTGGGACGCCCTCCTACCCGATGGACTGACGACATTGTTAGGATCGCGGGTAGTCGGTGGATGGAAAGGGCTCGGAATCGTTCTTCCTGGAAACGGATAGGGGAGGCCTATGTCCAGCAGTGGACTTCTGTAGACTGTTGATGATGATAACTTACTTACTCACTATCCTGGCGCATCAACCCCGAAGTGGGTCTTGGCCTCCGACACAATAGACCGCCACCGGTCCCTATTCAGCGCCACGTCTTCCCAGTCTGAGACTGGAAGAGAGCGGAGATCCTTCTCTACTTCGTCCTTCCCCCGGTACTTGGGTCGCCCGACTGGTCGCCGGCCAACCAGCACTCCCAAAAAAGCCCATTTCGCTGCCCGATCCTCCCCCATACGCAGCACATGGCTGAACCAGCGCAGCCGATGAGACCAATAACATCTAATTATAAAACAAACATCCACATTCATTACACAAATGTTTGTTCTTGTTCGTGACAAGAAGAAGAATAAAAAAGCAAGTAGAATAAAAAATACTTTTACAAATATTGTAATACCGGTAAGTACTTCTGCTCTGCACTCTCGGTTCAAGGTAGTCAGAGGCAATTAGACTGATCTTTATCTGTTACCCAACCACAATAATGTTAGTGATGTGTTCATCATAAAGTGTGAGTCAGAAGCCGGATCGATCCATCAAAAGGCATAGATGTTAAGGCGTTGACAACACCTAATGTGCCTCTCGCTCGCACGATTCGGCATTTTGAAATATATAAAATCATTAAAACTGAAAAACTGAAACAGCTTCACGACTTTGATCCCCAGGCACGGTAGATATCCCTTCAGATCTCCCAGTACCAAGTAGGTACTAATTCAAGATTCTTTGAGGATGTCTAAGGGGGGTAGTCAGAGGTACGTCCAAACATTACATTTGGCACATACCCACATTTTTGAGGTAGTTAGTATTCCATACGTGACAGGTTGCAAGCCCATCGCCGCTGTTAGAATACTAACTGGTTTCCTCACGATGTTTTCCTTCACCGTTTAAGAGCACTGGCATTGCGCACATAAATTTTTCGATAGAAAAATCCATTGGTGCGCGACCGGATTCGAACCTGCGACCTTACGATCGGAAGGCGGGGTCACTCCCACTAGACCACCGGTGCTTATCATTAAAACAAATTTTGAAAAATCGCAAACAACCATTGTGCAATCACATTGCACACAGTTTAGTGGAAATTTCATTTTGATCGATACAAGTTTTCCTATTCAAAGTTTGCCTATGTACGAAAACTAGAAAAGCAAACTTTTAGGTAGGAAAACCTGCATCTATAAAAATGTTTTTTTTTTGCAAACTGTGTGGAATGTGGTTGCACACAAAATGGCTGTTTACCATTTTTCCAAAATGAGAGTAGTGATTTTGTATCCTTCACCAAGTCAAAACGTGCGAGCGAGTCACATTAGCTCTTGTCTGGACCTTAAGCCTCATGTGGCTGATCTTTCATCGGTAACCACAACCTTCAAACGGAAGCATGGCACCGCAGCTTGGTGGCAGAAGTAGGCGTGGTGGTAGTACTTCCCCGGACGAGCCACACACAAAAAGCTGTATCTAAGCTGTGTTTAAGAGTTCTTCTTCTTTCGGGTCAATGGCTAGTATCTAAATTCTTTGGGCATTGCTAACGTTATATAACGTGAGCCCAGTAAGAGGCGACCTCGATTCCTCGTCCCGTTGATGGTCCAGGTCCTCGCGAGAACAGGTGGTCGGGCACAGGGGACAGGAGAGCAGGTGCTGCATCGACTGAGTTTCCCCGCAGCTGCACTTGTTCTGGGATGGGTCGATGTAACCCCATTTGGCAAGGTTTTCTCTGCAGCAGCCAACTTGGGTTCTCAGCCGATTGTGAGAGTTTAAGAGTAGTAGAGCTCTTTGTGTGTGGCTCGTCCGGAGAAGTACCTACTACCACACGCCTTTTTCTGCCGCCAAGCAGCTACGCTGAGAGTGTGGTCGCCGATGTAATTACAGGCATATGAGGCGTAAAATCGGTATGCATCAAGTTGATGGACGCAGGGCAGTGCATCGTAGGGCACGTTCCTATCGTGCGTGACTTATGAGGCAATGCTTTGTTATAGGTGATGGTTACCACTTAACATCAGGTGGGTTATCTGCTTGTTCCATCAGCTGGTTGTATGAAAAAACTACTGTTCTCTCTCTACTAGTACTATGCATAATTCTATGACTTTATTATGTTTCTTTTTGGAAACATACATTTTCGTCTGATTTTAAGACACTGACAGGGTATCTTTGACCATCATGTTTACACTTGTGTAACATAGTAAGTATGTAGATAAGTCATTACTTAATTACGCATTAGCACTTTTGTTTTATCGTGCGTAAATAACGGCTGATCCCATTCTGATGAGACTTTCACTTTTGAACAGATTCGCCGTTGGTTTTTGTAAGTTGTAAAGTAATTTGGATGCTGTGTTAATTTTTATGACTTGTTATATGATTTTTTATTGTCTAATAAAATACTAGGGGCTTTGTACATAATTGGTGGTGCAATAAGAGAATCGCATTGTAGACCCCTGAAGTGATTGTAAATTTGACCGCCAATTTGGTCGCTGGTTATCCAAAAAATCATATTGTCAGTTGAGTCTAGAGACGGCAGTTTCACGCACGCAACCATGGCGGCCAAACCCAGAAAATCAAACAATTATTTACGTGTCACCTTATTCTTTATTATTTACTAGTAGCGCCCTGCGGTTTCACATGCGTAGTTTTAAATTCCGGTATTCCCACGAGATAAATAATTTGGCCCTCCCATAGTAAATCAATCAGCTGGTAGTCAGTTTTGTAAGGGAGGGCCAATTTTTTTTTTCATATTTCGACTATGTTCTTTGGGGAAAGTTGTTGAGTTTCATGAGCACATTCACCTCCTTCAGGGTTGATACCCCCCTTCCGTTACACGCTGTATAACGCATGTAGTTTTTTTGTTTTTTCTCGGTGGTTGTATTCTATTAGCATTTACATCAAAATTAGCTTTGACTACGTTTATGTTACTAAGAGATGAGCTGTCGCGCCTAGAGATCAGGTATGAAACTGTTTCGAATTTACTAAAGTTGTACTACGGATAGCATCCACAATCCGATTCCGCTCGTAGAACATAGTTTAAGCATTTTTGGAGGATTGCAAAAGTCATATTTCCGGTGTTTCTGTGACTGTTGCATAATTATTTTGTAGGATTACCGATTGAAATATGTTATTCTACTGCTTGGTTAGTTTGGTTGGCGGGAAGTACATGCGTTTCTCAAAGGTCCATCTATCTGACTCACGAGCCAAAGAGTATACGACAACTTCACGGCGGGCGGGCCGCAGGCCCACACGCCATAGACTATAAGCTATTTTTTTTATTTTTTTTATTTCTTTTTTCAATGTCATAACAATACCTAAATACTAAATCGACATTAAAAACAATTTAAAATAAGTATTACTTAACTTATCTACTAATAGACATCAAGGCTCTTTCCGTGAACTTTGTCAGAGAAACCACAAAAGGGTCAAAATCTTCCTCTTCGCACAAACTATTGATCAAACGAAGAGCCCTTGTCATGGGAGCTTCGTTCAATAGGTTGGTTCTGGCTTTTGGGACTGCCAAGAGCTTGTGACGGCGATTTAAAGGGCGTTGTCGCTGGGCGACCACACTGCCCTATAATAAAACATCAAAATAGAAATACACCAAAACTCTACATACTTAACCCTAATTCTGCCAACCTATATAGCATCTTGGCTTGACCCGACAGGGATAAGCTATGTCATGTGCCTGCCAGCATGACAACAAAATACCGATTTTTGGCGCTTCTTATGATGAAAGCACTGAATCACAGACAATAATTTATGACCCTCCCAGCTCAGTTGGTAGTAGCTCTGCCTTCTGCGCTGTTATTGCTAAACAGCGATCTCTACCAGACAACCGTTGCATGAAGTGGACTAATGTTGTGTTTATTTTGGTTTACTGATTGATTTCTAAAATCTTGGTCCTTAGTAGTAAAAAACCCTACAATCTACATCGCCGAAGTCAGTTGCTTGCGCTATAATGTAATAATTTTCATTTGAACTTTATAAAAATACAATTATTTTTATAGAACATTCGTTATTATGCTTTTGTCAAGTGAATCATGCTGATTATTGGAGCGTGGGTTCAGAACCACGCAAGTGCACTTCAGTGAAGGGCGAATGGTGTGGGAACACATTGGAATCTTGAGCCATCCCACATGCCTTCTCACAAAAACAAAGGATCCTGATTTATTTATTATGTTTTGTTAGAGTAATTATGATTAATTATATCTGCATTTAAATCTTTATGTTATTAAATGCGAATTTTGGGATATGTGGAGTGACAGACAAGGATTTATAAAAGAGGATTTAAGTACAATTAAAAATGGAAAAATCCCATGAGGAATCAATCCAGATACCTGCAGAGCTTTTTGTGAAGGACTCGTCCGGGGATCACAAGTATCAAAACGGTGAAGGAAAACATCGTGAGGAAATCACTTAGCGAACAGCAGTAACAGCGGACTTTGCAAATTGTCACTGCGAGATGTGGGTATGAGCCAAATGTAATATTTGGACTTACCTCTAACTACCCTCTGACATCATTAAAAAATCTAAAGTTAGTACTAGGTACTAAGAGATCCGAGGGGATATCTACCGTGCCTGGGGTGTAGTCACGAAACTGTTTCATTTTTTTTACAATAGCCTTATAAAGGCTGATGATGATTGTGCAAAGTCAGCCAATCGCAGAGGTCCATTTAATAGTGACCTTTGCACGAACAAACCATGTCCAAAGAACACCGTTTTTAAACGCCTTGTACATGATTTCTATTTTTCGACTTATTTTTCAAACCAGTGGGGTGTAAGGGTTTAGGGCATTACGATGCACTGTCCTGCGTATTTTACCTTACCTTAAAAACACCATTGTTTTTATAAGATGAAAGAAAGAAAGTAATATTATTTATAAACCCAAAGAGTAATGAATAATTATTTTCTGCGCCGATAACCATTACATACATACCCTACTACTCTAAAAAATACGCCTAGCTTGAAAAATCGGTCTAGAGTCTAGACCGAGGCTGCCGATTTTTCAAGCAAGCGAGCCGTCTAGACTCTGGACGGCTCCTAGACTACATTGCCGAAAGCGAAAGTACAGCCTCTACACTGATATATGAGCATCAGATAAATAATCTAACGATCAGTCGAAACTAACACGAAATGGCGACCTTTCAAAGATCATTTGAAAGGACCTCAAAGTTAAAATCCATAAAATATTTTTACCCTTATTTTATTTTATTTGACGACCTCAGTGGTTCAGCGGGCGAGAGTTCGCCTTGCACATCCACATCCACACAGCACCATCTAGCCCAAATAAGCTACTCAAAACTTGTGTTATCGGTACTAGATAACTGATATTTTAATACATTATATATTTACATAGATAGATATTGTTTATCTTACATAGAAAACACCCAGACCAACGGAACAAATTTCTGCAGATCGTACCCAAATTGTTCCGAGGCGGGAATCGAACCCGCAACCTCTTGCGTCGCAGGTGGACTCTCGCCCGCTGCGCACTGAGGTCGTCAACATAAAAGGTAACCAACATAAAAAAAATACAGATGAATTGAGGACCTCCACGCCTTTTTCTGGAGCCAAGCAGCGTTGCTATGTTACGGTTTGAAGAGTGTGGTCGCCGGTGTAATTACAGGCACATGAGGCTTAACATCTGTATGCCTCAAGTTGATGGACGCAGGGCATCGTAGCATCGTAGGGCACGTTCCTATGCGTGACTTACGAAGCAAATGCTTTGTTTAAGGTGTCGGTTACCATCAGCTGGCTGTATAAATAAAAACTTTTTTTTGAACTCTTAAAAATTGCATATCCCCAATGAGTCTAAGATCTAGAGATAAGGGAATACCTACTGTGCCTGGGTATCAGTCACGGAACGATTCTTTTTTATTATGAACTTAACGTGTCTCGAGGTACTCGTAAATATAGCATCTCTCAGATCATGACTCTGAGGCAACATTAATCAAGAGAGTAGTTGGCAAACCTCATTTATTTCCCATTTGCGACAACCACAGTTGAGTAATGACTAATGTTGCTGTTACTTCGGTTTGTTCAACACTGGTTCTGTCTTAGTCACTTATCCTATCCTACTACTATTAAAAACGCGAAAGTTTGTAAGTATGGATGGATGTTTGTTATTCTTTCAAGCCGGAACGGCTGAACGGATCTGGATGAGAGATGTATTATAGTCTGGAATAACATAGGCTACTTTTTATCCCGTGGGAATAACGGGATTTAAATTTGCGCGGGTGAAACCGCGGGGCACAACTAGTACAATATATAACCACCCAGGATGTAGTCAGAGGTACGTCCAAACATTAAATTTGGCACACACCTAGATTTTTTGTGGGTATTTCTTAGGTGACAGGTTGCAAACCCCTATTGCATTAATACTACAGGGGGAGATCTTCACTCAACATAAGGTGGGCCATGAGTTGAGCACACCATCACCTATATTAATAAAAAAGCTTCCTTCCTAGTTATGTAGGAAGTAACACTTGCTTGTTTATTTCATTAGTTTTGTATGTATTGTATGAGAATGTATGTATGATAAATTGCCGAGAGGCATACAATTGAGTGTTAATTTAAGCCAAATAAAGCGCTTTGTGTGGTTGGTCGATGACATCATGCAAGACGTAGACAGTGCAATATTATGATTATTTGATTGATTTAGATATTTTAACTGTAAATCTACGATAAATTAATAAAAAGTGAGAATTACGTCCAAATATTAAATTTAGCACTCACACACCCATTGTATTACATACGTGACAGTTTGGAAGCCCAACGCCACCACATCAACATTGAATAAAATAAAATATTAATAAAATTAAAAATATAATATATAAATAAAATATAAGAAAACTATAATAAATATAATAGATAAATAAAAATATACCAAAATATAAAACATGCTGCATACCGTCATCCAATCCATTCATTATTTTATATCTAACACATTTATTAGACATCCATAAGTGAACGATGATTGTACCGCCATTGTACATATGTAGAGATGAATAACGCGTGAAGGCGATGTTACACTGCGCAAGTAGCTCGGTCTAGTAACGAGATGAATTTGACTTGTGTACGAGTTCAAAGTTTTATGGTCTTATTCACCTTTTTTTCTTGTACAACTGGCTGATGGAACTACTGATGTTAAGTGGTAACCATCAGTGATGATGTGTTCTACAGTGTGTCACGCTTACCTATTCACACGAAGAGTGAATAGGTAAGGAATTCTTTGGCTGTTCTTTGGTAAGTACTCGCATTTGTACATGACAATATATTGGGTTCGTCCCGCGGTTTTACCCGCGCAGATTCAAATTCCGGTATTCCCACGGGATAACAAGTAGCCTATGTGCTATTCCAGACTATAATCTATCTCTCTGCCAAGTTTCATCCAGATCCGTTCAGCCGTTCCGGCGTGAAAGAGTAACAAACATCCATCCATCCATCATCCATGCTTACAAACTTTCGCACTTATAATAGTAGTAGGATTTTTCGTGTTAATCATTTTGTGTATAATAAAGATTAAAGAAGTATAAGCCGCGCAGATAGAGAATAGATCTGAAAATGGTGTCCGTTCGCATGCGTTCTCGCTCACTCTCTATCGCTGTCTATACTCACACAGTGAAGTACGCGTACAAAAAAATAGTCAGTCAGGATTCGCTTTCCACGCTACTTGACGCACTCCGAGTTATCGTTAAATTCGTTCCGTTATTTTGTTGTTTTCGTTGATATTTATTGTTGTTTTTGTTGAGTTTGATTGTTATTTGTTTGCGTTACGTTTGATTCTTATTTATTTTCGTTAAGTTTTTGTTACGAACGTTGACATTTTGTGATTGATTGACAATGGCTTCACGAAAACGTGGAAAGATTCTTCACAGTGATGCGAGTGAGAACTAATAATCATTTAGCTAGGCAGGTACCGCTTGTCTTGTTCAAAACCCAGCAACAACAAAAAAAGTCAATAAAAATCGATGTTTGAGAACTTGTTTTGCCAACCGTACTATGCGTACCCGCCGCCATTTGCAGATCTATTCTCTATCTGCGCGGCTTATACAGTATGATGTTTGACTTGCCTCGTGTAACAGAGCCTTAGTTACAACAACAACGCATGCACTTGCAATTAGGGTACTGCCATCATTAATCACAGGTCTTTACGATGATTCGTTCTCAAAGTATTTTTCGTTTTTATTTTAATCATTTAATCACTGCTTAACCAATTCGTGACCTTACTAGAGCGGATAGTCTGAGAAATAATTGTCTTTACAATGCCTAGCGGATATGGAATGGACGAAGATCCTTACGGATTGCCTATTGGGGTTCCGTGAGCGAGACATATGACATAATTTAATTTCCCTTTTGTGATTTAATTCATAACTATTTTATGCCTGTTTGTTATACCGTTATTTTTTAGACATATTTTCGTAATTATATTATTCACATTCATTTAAAATTTTATAATGTGTAATTTCTTATTTTTTTTTGTTTTACTTAAATATGTAAATAAATAGTACCTATAGATATCTCCTCCGATACCAGTACCTTCAGAAATAAAATGTAGATTAATTAAACCCAGACACAGAAAAAACATCTAGATGCTCATCACACAAATGCTTGTTCTCGGTGGGGATCGAACCCACGGCCTACGGCGCAGAAGGCAGAGCTGCTACCAACTGAGCTGTGAAGGCTGTCAATTGGTACGTCCAAACATAACTATTTGGCACATACCCACATTGTGCTGTAGTTGGTATTCCATGACAGTTGGCAAGCCCATCGCCGCGCGCTGTTGGGTATGATAGTATTATTACCACACAAATTGTGAATATTTAAATTCGACCTTTTATATTATTTAATAATAGTTATTATTTTCTTTATACGGCAGTATCCTTTGTACTACTTCCGAATACCACCCTAATTGGTGTTTAAATGGTATATTTTATACTATCGTTCAAAGTATAATTCATCTTTTAATAGACAAATTGGTATTAAGATACACTCAAGAGCGAAGAATCGGTTTTCAAAAAAATACTCTTCAAAACCCGAATTGAAATCATATTGCTTTCAATTAATGTAAACAGAATAAAGGTCACGACTTTGACCCCCATGCACGGTAGATATTCCTCATATCTCTAAATGCCCAGTTGAGCTATCGTAAGATCGTTTGCTAGTAAACGATCTAACGATAGCTCAACTGATCCACACATAAGAGAATACTAGTAACTGATCTAAATCTGTGCAAAATTACTCAAAATTCTGTCTCCTGTAATTATTGTAACATTTAGCATGGTTCACTATCTTTATTTTTTATTTATGTATGAATGTAATTGATGTATACGATGTGTGGTGTGAATTTGAGTGATAGAGTGAGAAACAGTGTGATTAGAGATAAGTAATGTGGAGTGAAAGAAGACGTAGTAAAGAGGGTAGAGAAAGGTATGTTAAGATGGTTTGGGCATGTAGAGAGGATGGATGGTGCATCAGGCGAGTGTGAATGGGATTGTTGGGAGGCGAAGACCTCGGAGGACGTACCTAAAGCAGATAGCAGACGTTCTAGAGAAAGGCCAGCACAAAAGTACCCTAAACCGACGTGACTGTATGAGGAATGTTATGAGAGTGAATGAAGCGAAAGAGGTATGTAAGGATCGTAGCAAGTGGAAATCCGTGGTCTCTGCCTACCCCTATGGGATACAGGCGTGATTTTATGTATGTATGTACGATGTTGGAGATTCTAAATAAATAAATACTGTAAAATCTATTTTCAATGCGTGCATTCCTTTCGGTGAAGCAGCTGTGGAGTCATCACGATGGTACACTGGAATGTATAGGTAGCGGCTGGTGTCATGGCACAGCGTCAGCATCATATTGTGTAGTTAGTGTGGCCGTCTTTCAATTTAATCATAGCTCTCGTTTTTACAGTTTTAGGCCAGCAACGTCCTGAAAACCATAAAAAACATGGAATTAAGTGTATTAAATTGCACAACAAAATACAACAGGGATAGTATCAAAAACCGCAATAAAAAGTTATGATAAGGGGTAGAGTATGGAAAATAATATTTTAAAAAATCATAGTAACTCAGTAAGGAAAAAGTGAGCAGCGAGATGATGAATGGTAGAAGAGAGTGGAAGACGAAAACCTGGGGCATTATTCTCTATCACATAGGAGATTTCGTGCCCCAAACCGTGTGAAGTCATAACGTGATCTTGGACATTATTCATAGGATCCTATGTCATTATTATGACATAGGAGATACTGACGACTCAGACTCAGACTCAGACTGATGACCTCAGTGGCGCAGCGGGCGAGAGTCCGCCTGCGACGCAAGAGGTTGCGGGTTCGATTCCAGCCTCGGAACAAATTTGTGTACGATCTGCAGAAATTTGTTCCGTTGGTCTGTGTGTTTGTATGTATAATAAAAAATATCTATCTATGTAAGTTTATAATGTATTAAATATATCAGTCATCTAGTACCCATAACACAAGCTTGAGTAGCTTACTTTGGGGCTAGATGATGCGGTGTGGATTGTCCAACTTTATTTATTATATATTATTTATTTATTATTTACTTTCTGATCTTGGACATTATTCATTGGATCCTATGTCATTATTATGACATAGGAGATACTTTGCCCAAACCGTGTGACGTCACAACGTGATCTAAACGAAAACGCGATTGGATAGGTCATAGTGAATAACGCCCAATCCAATCGCGTTGTCATATCCCACGCTAAGTAGGGTTGGAACAACAGGATCCGACCCCACTGTGTGGGGTAATAATAATTCATAATTCAAATGTGCCATATAACCAAGCGAGAGCTGTAAATAGGTTCATTAATATGATCATAAAATACGTAACTGAGTAGATAGGAAAATGGATGTCGTGTCGATCAATTTATGTGTGTATGTGATAATATCCTTATTGCATTACATATTATAACTAGCGACCCGCCCGCGCGCCCCTGCTTCGCACGGGTGTACATATCATGCATGTATTATACATATAAACCTTCCTCTTGAATCACTCTATCTATTAAAAAACCGCATCAAAATCCGTCGCGTAGTTTTAAAGATTTAACGCATACATAGGGACATGGGGACATAGGGATATAGGGACAGAGAAAGCGACTTTGTTTTATACTATATAGTGATGATAACGTACACTAAATATAATAACGCAATGCAGCAGTGAAAAAAACATTTATGTTTAAGATTATGTAGTAGTTTAGCGCGCATTCCTAGTTCCATTCATTCAATAGTGTAGGTATTTTATCACATTGTAACGAGGATCATACGAAAGAGCGATAGACACCAAGCCGAGTTTGTTGCCTGTTCTTCTCGGTGTTGGTCGCGTGGAACTGGCACTAGAGTCACCTAGTTTTAAGACGGTTCAAGATGGTCCTTGTGATTTTATTGAATAAACATTTTTGACTTGACTTTGACTTTCCTAATCGAACTCACCGGGTAGGCAGAGCTTTGTTATAGATAATGGTTACTACCTAACATCAGGTGGGCTTGTTCCATCAGAAATCGGTATAAAAAAGCGTTGCTGTGTTTCGGTTTGAAGAGTGTGGTCGCCGGTGTAATTACACGCACATGAGGCTTAACATCTGTATGCCTCAAGTTGATGGTGACTTACGAGGCAATGCTTTGTTATAGGTGATGGTTACCACTTAACATCAGGTGGGCCATCTGCTTGTTCACCCACTGGTTTTCTTCTATCTGTGGTATATTTACTTGTGGTAAGGTATGAGCTAAACATATTTATTTATGACGTTCAGTAGTATACAATTAAATGCTAAACTAATAAAATGTGATTTTCTGTCTGAGTGACCTCGGGGGAACGCAAATCGAGGAGGGATAGCAAACTATACAAATACGATACTAACCGCCGGTTTCTGAAAGCTCGATCAGAGTAAATCGGCTGTAATAATAATAATGCTGGATAATCCACACAGCACCATAGATAGTTTTTATTATACATAGAAACCACCCAGAATAAATAAATAAACAATAAATAATGCTGGACAATCCACACAGCACCATCTAGCCCCAAAGTACAAATTTCTGCAGATCGTACACAAATTTGTTCCGAGGCGGGAATCGAACCCGCAACCTCTTGCGTCGCAGGCGGACTCTCGCCCGCTGCGCCACCGAGGTCGTCAATAAGTCAGTCGTCAAATTTCTGCAGATCGTACATAAATTTGTCCCGAGGCGGGAATCGAACCCGTAGCCTCTTGCGTCGCAGGCGGACTGACGCCCGCTGAACCAATGAGGTCGGCTGTACATTTATTTATTACTTCGAATATACTTCGTGATGGAGGGAGACAGCGATAAAATAAGAACGGGACGATAGGGATGTTGATACTTGTCAACTATCACTATGTGCCTTTTGCTATGGGTGAGGTATTGTCACTGTCACTTTCAGGCTAACGAAAAGAGACAGCAACAGATATCAGTCTTAAGCTATTGGAGTGCTCAGCGACCAATATGAACAAGAGTATTTCATATTACGAGAAGATTGTTGAATATCACTTCACTACATAGTATAACACAAAGTCGCTTTCTCTGTCCCTATATCCCTATATCCCTATGTATGCTTAAATCTTTAAAACTACGCAACGGATTTTGATGCGGTTTTTTTAATAGATACAGTGATTCAAGAGGAAGGTTTATTATGTATAATACATGCATGATATGTGCACCCGTGCGAAGCAGGGGCGCGCGGGCGGGTCGCTAGTATTTTAACTATGTAGTGATGGTGATATGAATAAATGCCTGTGTTTAGTGGTCACATTAATATTTTTTTCTGCCGACAGTACTTAGTGCGTACTGTTGACATCAGTCTGCATAATCGCATCGGTTTCAAATGTCATAAAACATTGAAGACAGAAGCCGAATCGGCAAAGAGTAATCACTAACAGAACACACGATTCGTTTTCTGTCATTTTGCGAAGCAACATAGCATTTTCATTTAATTGTTTTTCTAGTGTTATTAAAATTCGGGTACCTAAGGAGTGTTCTATCTCTGGACTTTCGCGTGACACTATTTTTTTGGACACCCTGAATAGAGATAATTAATACCCACTCTTTTAAAGGTTTTGGAAACCACAGTAATCGCTCAGCATCATGTGTGCCATCCCACCTGATTTAGAGCAGTTACATGCTGATAATTAACTCTGATTCTTCTATAAATTTGTTCGCGTGGCACTAGATTCACGTAGAATAAAAGATGTTTCAAAGTAATCCAAGTCATTATCGAAAAAACAATCTAACTTGACTTTGTACATCTGTTTCTGCCTACTCTTTACAGATACCCTACATAGATGCGCATGCGCAGCGATTTTGCACAGCTGATTTGTGCGTGAGACTGTTTGTTTAGTTGTTACACTAGCGTTTTCCTTCGACATCGTATGCCTTGTCAACTGCAATGTGATTGCACACAGCTAGGTTGATTGCATTTTTTTTGTGTTTTTATAATCTTTGAAAATGATTTGTGTGAGCAAGAGGTATTAGTTAGTTATCAAACACGTGAAAATTTAGTGGACAGATTCTTCAATAAAAATTATACCTCTTTTAAGAAATAACCGAATTCAAATGCACTGGAAAATACTGAAACTGAAACTGAAACAGCTTCACGACTTTGATCCCCAGGCACGGTAGATATCCCTTCAGATCTCGCAGTACCAAGTAGGTACTAATTCAATATTCTTTGAGGATGTCTAAGGGGGGTAGTCAGAGGTACGTCCAAACATTACATTTGGCACATACCCACATTTTGCAGTAGTTAGTATTAGTTACTGGAAAATACACTCGTACTTAATGTACTAACGAATGTACTTGTACTGACTAATAAATAATAACTCAAAAACTAATCGTCAGATCTGACTCAAATCGGACAGCCTACGTAGCTCAGTTGGTAGTAGCTATGCCTTCTGCGCCGTAGGTGGTGAACATAAATGTTTGTTCTCTGTCTGGGTGTTATATAATACTAGCTGGTACCCGCGACTTCGTCTGCGTACTTTTCGCAATAAAAGGTAGCCTATGTCCTTTCTCAGGGTCTAAAGATTGTCTGTGCCAAATTTCATCAAAATCGGTTGAGAGGTTTAAGCGGGAAAGCGTAACAGACAGACAGACAGACAGAAAGACAGACAGACAGAGTTACTTTCGCATTTATAATATTAGTTAGGATTATAAGTATGTATTTACAAAAAAAAAGTATTATAAGTAGTATATCAGCTATCTGGTTCCCATATTACAAGCATAAGCTTAGTTTGGGGCTAGATATTGCTGTGTGGAAAGTCCACCAATATTTATTTATTAAATTAAAATGGGGACACATGACAAGCCACAGATTTTAGATTTTCATTTCAAAAAAAGAATCATTAAAATCGGCCCAACCAGTAAAAAGTTATGAGGCAACAAACATAAAAAAAAAGTACTTAGCTCGTGGGTTCGATTCTCACTAAAAACAAACATTTATTGTGTGATGGACATCGATTTTCTTTCATCGATCCTCTGTCTGTGTTATATAATATTATAAGTACCTGTTTTAAAAAAAAGTATTATGTACTTTCTGGTTCCCATGCCACAAGCTTTGGCTTAGTTTGGGGCGAGATAGTGCTGTGTGGAATGTCCACCAATATTTATTTATCATTTATTTATATTGACATATTATACTCGTAAAATTCACTGTTCGGTAAAATTAGTTCTACACAGTGTTTACACGCACGAGTCAGTTGTGGAACAAAGTCAAAATCAAAAGGTATTTATCCAATTAAGACTGGGAAATGCCATGCCCTTTTATTATTTAAATTAATTATTAATATTTTTTACTTAAATCAATTGATTTGATTCGCCTTTTATGTTTGTTTATGTTTTATTTATTTGCGATAATTATTTTCCGTTTGTATATAAGATTGTAATTCTTTCGATATCGTATACTTTCCAATTCCTTCTACTTTTGTTGAACATTGCTGTCAATTAGCAATAGTCGTTTGAATCTTATATGTCAAAAAAAAAATTAACATTGACATTGGTGTCGATTCTGTTGTTACATATTTCTCAACAAACTAACCTAATCTGACAGCTCTAAAATTATAGCCGTCCTTATTGTTTCGGTCTTTTAGAAAGGGATGGCAATGTTTTTAGTGCTGTCAAATTAGGATATATTAGGAAAATTAAACAACAGAATTGGCACCAATGAGCATTTGACAACATCAACATTTAAAAAGCCCGCGAACTTCGTACCGCCTCACAGTCAATAAATGTCAGATGTTTGACAGTTACAAGCCAGTGAATATTTATGGGAAAATGATTTTTCCACAGACTAGTAGGGACTTTTCTTTTATTTTGATTTGCGCAATTTTCTTATTATTTTTTAATGTAAGACCCATCTACGAAGTATTAGAAAACATTAAAAAAAGATATGGAGGCTTAGCATACTTGAGGTTGCATTTAACACAAAATGTACAATTTTTAGGGCTCTTGATTATGTTCGTATTCACTTACCCCCGGTTTCTGAGAGCCGATCAACACTAATCGGCGGTCAAGTCACTTGCTATTTCACATTTTTCTTTAAATTAAATAGAGAGAGCAAGTGACTTGACAGCCGATTAGTGTTGATAGCGCTTTCAGAAACCGGGGGTCAGTGTTGTAGCTACTTCCACGCGATCAAACCTAAATCGCGCCAGGTAGCCTAAAAATAACAATGCCTGCAAAGCCTCGCCGTTTCATCATGAAATATAATAGAATAGACCGCGATGATCGAATCTCTTTGATCTAACAAAAGATCTTGTTAATTCCATCGTACAGCCATTTTGTAGTACAGCCTTGGCTCTTTGCGGTGACCATCTTAAGACTGTTTTGAGAGTCCTCGTTTGAGACTATCGTGAGATATCTGTTAAATGTTTTTTTTAAATAAATGGTCACCTGTGCAAATCCATGACGTCTCTAGTTTAAATTAAAATTTATACAGTTAAGACTACTTTAGATACAAATACCTACCTTAGGCATCTGTATCTAGGTTTACTTTATTCGAATTGATAGAAAAAAAAAGTTGCGTATTTAGGATAACGACTCAAGTTTAAAGAATGTAGACAGTGAACAAGCAAAAAGCGTTTCAATGTAGTTTTGCAAGCGTGTTGAGTTACATATTAGGATTCACATGTTTTTAGGACGGTCCATTCAAATCTCTAAGTGCATCCTAGCACTAGCGGTCAGAAATGTCACATTAAAATAAGTTAAGCAACTATAAAGTAACTCTTTTAAAGGCCCTGATCGACGAGCCAGTAAAACCGCGGTCTTATGGCTCGTCGGTAAAGCACAATTCCTTATTGCGACAACGGACGGACTAGAGCTTTACTGACGAGCCATAAGACCGCGGTTTTACTCGCTCGTCGATCCAGACTATAAGAAAGAAACCGACTTCATGCACTGTTAAATACACTCATACTACTATAACTAAAAAAACTCAGATTACGTCAGATCTCACTTATTAAATAGGACTGAAAAGCACTAGCGTTCGATTAAAAAAAGAATCATCAAATTCGGTCCACCCAGTAAAAAGTTATGTGGTAACTCAGTCAGGCGAGAACGGCTGAATGGATCCGAGGGCCAACCACGATCTCTTGAAGCATTCTCATTTCAATATAACTTTTATGTCAGTGTCTTTATATCAACTGCATAGAGTCGGCTTTATGATCAAAAAGTAACAAGAGATCGCGGTTGGCCCTCTGGATGGCATTGCTTGGCATGGCTGGCACAGAGATAGTTTATAGTTATTGTTATTCTAATTTCATTAATTAATGTAATTGGTTGTTACCGTGTTAATTAAAGTTAATAATAAATTAATAGTCTGGAATAGCACATAGCTACTTTTTGTCCTGTGGGAATACCGGGATTTTAAACTACGCGGGAGAAACAGCTGGTATGAAATATAATCAGTAGTGTGGAGTTTATTTAATTAAACATAAAACTGGTTAGTAGCGCTGAGTGTGGCTGTAAATTAAATTTTTTGTCTCAGAACCATCAAACCAACGACTAAAAGTCCTTATACAGAGCACAAGATCTAAAGTTGCGAAAGAATTTGGACTTGAACGGATAGAAATTCACTGGTTTTTAATACTATGTTTAACGATAAACTGAAAAAAAAACTGAAACAGCTTCACGACTTTGATCCCCAGGCACGGTAGATATCCCTTCAAATCTCTCAGTACCAAGTACTAACTCAAGATTCTTTGAGGATGTCTAAGGGGGGTAGTCAGAGGTACGTCCAAACATTACATTTGGCACATACCCACATTTTGTAGTAGTTATTACTCCATAGGTGACAGGTTGCAAGCCCATTACCGCTGTTAGAATACTAACTGGTTTCCTCACGATGTTTTCCTTCACTGTTTAAGAGCACTGGCATTGCGCACATAAATTTTTCGATAGAAAAATCCATTGGTGACGACCGGATTCGAACCTGCGATCTTACGATCGGAAGCTGGGGTCACTCCCACTAGACCACCGGTGCTCTAATGGTAGGCAGGTACAAACATATTGACGACCTCAGTGGCGCAGCGGGCGAGAATCCGCCTGCGACGCTAGAGGTTGCGGGTTCGATTCCCGCCTCGGGACAAATTTGTGTAATTATCTGCAGAAATTTGTTCCGTTGGTCTGGGTGTTTTCTATGTATAATAAAAAATATCTATCTATGTAAGTATATAATGTATTAAATATATCAGTCATCTAGTACCCATAACACAAGCTTTGAGAAGCTTACTATGGGCACAGATAAAAGTATACTATGGGGCTAGATGGTGCTGTGCGGGTTGTACAGCATTATTTGTTATTGGAAATGGAGTCGAACACGTGACCTTTGGCTTAGAAGGCGATCGCACCGCACTACCAATGCTTTTTCTTCAATTAAATACCAATTTCCCAACGGTAACATTAACAAGTGTCTTGTCGGCATTGTGTTCGATCGGAAACAATCGTGCTCTTCTTTCCAGCCTTGACTCCATTTTTAATGGCTCATTCAAATTGGGAGGGCTTGTGTTACGTGTGATGACCGCCGGTTGCAATTGCTATGAGTTGCTGGAAGTCAAAATCACTAACTAGTACCGCCCGCGGTTTCACCCGTGCAGATTTAAATCCCGGTATTCCCACGGGATAAAAGTAGCTATGTGCTATTCCAGACTATAATCTGTCTGCCAAGTTTTATCCAGATCCGTGCAACCGTTCCGGCCGCGGCGTGAAAGAGTAACAAACATCCATCCATACTCACAAACTTTCGCGTTTATAATATTAGTAGGATCAAGCTAGGCTGGACCCGAACACAATTTAAAACAATTTTGACCTTTTAAACATGGAAACAGATAATGCTAAACAAAGTCAAAGAAATATTACGCTTAGAACAAGGGAAAATCAAAATCAAACCGGTCTTTATTCAATACAATCATAAGGATCACTTTGAAAGACTTTTGAATTGTACAACAGACGACCACAGTGGCGCAGCGGGCGAGAGTCCGCCTGCGACGCAAGAGGCTGCGGTTTCGATTCCCGCCTCGGAACAAAGTGAAGTGAAGTGAATCCACACAGCACCATCTAGCCCCAAAGTAAGCTACTCAAAGCTTGTGTTATGGGTACTAGATGATTGATATATTTAATACATTATATAATTACATAGATAGATTTTTTTATACATAGAAAACACCCAGACAAACAGAAAAATATTCTGCAGATCGTACACAAATTTGTTCCGAGGCGGGAATCGAACCCGCAACCTCTGCGTCGCAGGCGGACTCTCGCCCGCCGCGCCACGAAGGTCGTCAAATAGCTCTTTCCTCGTTTACGCTTGTCAATGTCTACATTTTTGTAACTTTTTCTGTCCAGCTGATCTTTTCTAACATTGGATGATAATAATAATAATAAATAAATAATGCTGGACAATCCAC
This sequence comes from Plemyria rubiginata, assembly GCA_963576535.1. Lineage (NCBI taxonomy): Eukaryota > Metazoa > Arthropoda > Insecta > Lepidoptera > Geometridae > Plemyria > Plemyria rubiginata. The sequence continues at coordinate 807,989 of OY754931.1, forward strand.
ACAGCACTATCTAGCCCCAAAGTAAGCTATTCAAAGCTTGTATTATGGGTACTAGATAACTGATATATTTAATACATTATATACTTACATAGATAGATATTTTTTATTATACATAGAAAACACCCAGACCATGGGAACTAATTTCTGCAGATCGTACACAAATTTGTTCCACGGCGGGAATCGAACCCGCAACCTCTTGCGTCGCAGGCAGGCTCTCGCCCGCTGCGCCACAGAGGTCGTCAATAATAATAATATACTATTGCAACCAACACACCTAATAGCGACCGAAGTTACGAAATTTCCCCTTTGTCAGTTCGTCGGTGATAGCCGCAGACAATAGGAGGTCCTATTGTGCGCCACATTCCTATTCATGCCATTCCTATCGGCGATCCTGTCCGTAATAAAGCCTTTTTGGAAATGGGACATGATATTGATTCATTATCCAAATTTACTTTTATGAATACTTGCCATGAATGCGCAGTGACGGGGACATGTAAGCATATATTGCACGATTTACGAAGCAATACTTTGTTTTAGGTGATGGTTACCACTACATCAGGTGGGCCATGCACTAGTAACAACAACAGTCTGTATAAAAAAGAGGTCATGTAGATCAATTGTTAGTCTTATGAACATCCTACTAATATTATAAACGCGAAAGTTTGTAAGTATGGATAGATGGATGTTTGTTACTCTTTCACGCTGGAACGGCTGAACGGATCTGGATGAAACTTGGCAGAGCGATAAATTATTGTCTGGAATAGCACGTAGGCTACTTTTTATCCCGTGGGAATACCGGGATTTAAATCTGCGCGGGTGAAACCGTGGGGCGCTACTATAAGCAAATAAAAGTCAATGATGTTCATAAACCTTGGTATAGACACCTCACACTAGTTATTAAGTATAATAACAGGAGCAATTATTTTAGTAATAGATTACACTGGTTACTCCTACTATGTAATTTGACGTGGAAAGGTCGCGTTACGAATTCAAGTATTTTTCACATAGCGCATAATGTCAAAGTCAAAAGTCACTTATTCATTTTCGTAATTCAAATTGTTATTGTTTAAAAAAATAACAATAAAAAACACAGTACCGTATTTAACTATATTTCGCCTACATACATGGCTCCAATATTTTTTTAGAAAACATTAATAGTTTTTTATTCATCAAATACTGTTCTGCTATTTTATAGTGTACTAGTTGCGCCCCGCGGCTTCACCCGCGCAGATTTAAATCCCGGTATTTCCACGGATAAAAAGTAGCCTATGTGCTATTCCAGACTATAATCAATCCCTCTGCCAAGTTCCATCCAGATCCGTTCAGCCGTTCCGGCGTGAAAGAGTAACAAACATCCATACTTTTAAATTTTCGCGTTTATAAAATTAGTAGGACAAATTTTTATGGAAATAAATAATTTTGCATTTGTCTTACCTTTTTTTAATTAAATAAAAAACTTGAAGCAAAGAATTATGTATGGTTAGTGGTTTTTATAGTTCATGTGATAATAATAATGATGATGGTAAATATGTGCGTTAATTTGACGACCTCTGTGGCGCAGCGGGTGAGCCTGCCTGCGACGCAAGAGGTTGCGGGTTCGATTCCCGCCTTGGAACAAATTTGTGTACGATCTGAAGAAATTTGTTCCGATGGTCTGGGTGTTTTCTATGTATAATAATAAAAATATCTATCTATGTAAGTATATAATGTTTTAAATATATCAGTTATCTAGTACCCATAACACAAGCTTTGAATAGCTTACTTTGGGGCTAGATAGTGCTGTGTGGATTGTCCAGCATTATTTATTTTATTTATTTATTTATTTAATAAACAAAAAGTTGTTGACTCAGCAATATATCTAATACATCAAGTAGGTACATCTGATATACATTAGTACAAAAAGCAACCTTTTCAACCGCAGACAGGATAGGGTGATCTGCATGACATGACAGCATCATCATCCCAAGGCTTCACCTATCACGCTTCACATCTACTTAGCAAGTGTACCTGTTAATAAAAGAATGTGGTTAAGATAATGGCGTCAAAAAGTGAAGCTTGGGGCATTCCAAAAGCACCTGCCGGTATGTTACGTCCGTAAATATGAAACGTGAGACAAACAGATGCGGTTTTTTGGTAAAGAGATACCTAATAAATAAGTGGCGCCATGTAAACGCAATTCTTCCTGAATGTTTCAATCAATCCAATTTTCATTCATCAATCAATCCCTATTATAGTGTGGAGCAGCAATTATGCTGAGACTGGACCTGTTTGGCCCATACAACACAGAGGAGACAAACTGTCCTCGAACACTGTTTTTGTATTTTTCTGTTTATCTGTTTCTTTACTTTTACTGTTTGTTAATAATAAATATCTGTTATGTTTTTTTTTTCTCTGTGTTCTCTGTGTGTTGTGTGTCAAATAAATGTTTATTTCTTTCTTTCTTTCTATTAATCCATTATAAGTTTTGTATATATTTGTACAATATTTTTAGTAGCTGCCTTGAAATTATGATCTAATTTTTGATAATCATTTAAATCACAAGGCTCGTCGCGTCACGACTGATCGTGTTTCAAGTGATACTTGGTTTTCAGAAACAATTCGCTCAATACTTAGTGGATGCTTACATCTTTAAAACTAAACAACGGGATTCGATGCAGTTTCTTAATAGATCTTCTTCTTCTTCTTCTTCTTATCGTGTCACTAATTTCTTTCGAAACAGTGTGGTGAAAGGATTTTAAGTGCGCCTCAAGAGGCTCCTTTCGAGCACTTGTCACATGTTATAGAACTTGTTAGGTTTTACAACATGCCGGTTTCCTCACGATGTTTTCCTTCACCGTTTGAGAGTACTGGCATTGCGCACATAAATTTTTTGACAAGAAAAACTCATTGGTGCACGACCGGTTTTGAACCCACGACCTTAGGATTGGAAGGCGGGGCTGCTACCACTAGACCACCGGTGCTCATATATAATATAATAATAGATGATTTAAGAGGAAGGTTTCAATGTCTAATACATGTCATGTATAATTTTTTTAAAGAGTAGTAGAATTAGTCTTTGTACTCCTAGCTAGAAGTACTACCAGCGCGCCTGTTTCTGCCGCCAAGCAGCAACGCTGTGTTTCGGTTTGAAGAGTGTGGTCGCCGGTGTAATTACAGGCACACGAGTTTTAACATCTGTATTCCTCAAGTTAGTGAACGCAGGGCAGTGCATCGTACGGCTCGTTCCTATCGTGCGTGACTTACGAAGCTATGCTCTGTTATAGGTGATGGTTACCACTTAACATCAGGTAGGCCATCTGCTTGTTGTTAGTAGAGAAACTCTGTGCACTCGTGCGTAGTTGGGGCGGGTCGCTACATAGTTATATTATAATAATTGAAACTCCACTTTGGTGCTAATCGAATTTATTACTAAACTAGTTCAATATAAGTTTCTAAATAATGTTTGTCTGTCTATCCTATAGCTTTCACCGTATCATGTTACATAAATGCAATGAGAGATGATGATTTAATTGCTCTGTAAGTATACTGCAGCTTCTTAAGGCGAAGGAAACCAGCAAAATAATATTGCGAGTTCCCACAAGAAGTGTTAGAACTCTTTCCCTTTCTCTTTACGTTCCTTTGATTTTGATTCTTATGCTATGTTAACTGTGTTTTTACATCATGTCTTTAGCTGTTTATTCGTGTCCTGTGTTTAGTCTCGTGTCTTGTGCCTTTTTTTTTGTGTTATCTGTATGTAAACTATTGTATAAGTAAATCGCTCTCTTTTTACTCTGGCCTCCCGCGATAAAGGGTTGTCCTTGTGTGGGGACCATCAGTAACCATTATGTAATTGTTTTTGGTAAATAAATAAAAAAAATGCTGGACAATCCACACAGCATCATCTAGCTCCAAAGTAAGCTACTCAAAGCTTGTATTATGGGTACTAGATGGCTGATATATTTAATACATTATATACTTACATATATAGATATTTTTTATTATACATAAGCACCCAGACCAACGGAACAAATTTCTGCAGATCGTACACAAATTTGTTCCGAGGCGGGAATCGAACCCGCAATCTCTTGCGTCGCAGGCAGACTCTCGCCCGCTGCGCCACTGTGGTCGTCGACTGTAAATCGAAATGTATTTGTATGCTGCCCCTTAAGTTCGGAAGATATAATTACGCTAACTAGGTCTGCTATCGCGTTCCCTTTCGTAAAGGTCACTGGTGCGTCCGCTCTAATGACCGGTGGCCGCACATTCTATGGTCCTTCGAAGATGCCTTTCAACGGCACATCACAAAATCAGGTCACGTTGTACCTTATGAAGTACACACGGATAAAATATAGGTAAACAGTTGCGCCCCGCGTTTTCACTCGCGCAGATTTAAGTATTCCCACGGGGAATAAAGTGGCTATGTGCTATTTCAGACTAGTTACTTACTTTTCACGCCGGAACGACTGAACGGATCTTGATGAAACTAGGCAGAGAGATAGATTATAGTCAGGAGTAGCATTTTTTTTTTTTTTTTTTTATGTAAAAGATAGGCAAACGGGCTAACGGCCCACCTGATGGTAAGCGGTCACCGTCGCCCATAGACAACAACAACACCAGGGGCGTTGTCGGTGCGTTGCCTACCCTGAAGGACTTTATTAACATTTTTCTTGAAGCTTTTCATGTTAAATCTTGGCGGGAAAACTTCTGATGGTAACTCATTCCACAGCCTATGGGTATGGGGAAGAAATGAGCGTGAAAAACGGAGAGTACGAGAGATCCAGGGTTCCAGAATGTGTGGATGAGCATAGGCTACTTTTTATTCCGTGGGCGCAACTAGCGTTACATATTTGCTTGTTCCATTAAATTTGCAATAAAAATCATTGTTTTGAGATTAAGGCTCAACGCACAAATCTCACTATTCACACTGGTAAAGTTGCGGTGTCGTAAATACGTCCACCGTTATGTTATTATTTGCGTTTTTTATAAAATCAATTAATGTACTGCACGATTCACAACAGTTTACTATGAACACTTAACATCAGGTGGGCCATCTGCTTGTGCCATCAGCTGGTTGTATAAAAAAAAAAAAAAGAATCACAATAAAACCAACTTTGTTAAAAAATATATTGGATCGAACAAACTACATTTATTATGCGAACCGCCAAAGAGTGGAACTCATTGCCACCATTGTTTGTCCTTCCTGATCACTACAATTGTGGCCTCTTCATCATCATCAATCAAAATCCACACAGCACTATCTAACCCCAAAGTAAGCTACTCAAAGCTTGTGTTATGGGTACTAGATAACTGATATATACTCATGGCCTAGTTCACTAAAGTGACTTAACGAATTTTGCGTTCTGGTTTTGTCTTTGAGGGTTCACTTTAAATCAAAAACTAATACATTATTTGAAAATCACTTTATCACTCTCTTGATTTTGATCCCATATTGCTATGATAGCGAAAAGATTTTTTTTAATGTGAGAGAATATCGCTCCTGCTTTCCTTCCCACGTGACTTTTTGGGTTTTTTTATTCTAAGGACACTTGGGAAGTTGCGACGAATCTTTTGATACCAAAATCATTAAAATCCATCCAGCCGTTTGGTTGCTACGTTGTAATAAAGGAAATATCGAAGGAAGGATACATAAATACATACATGGATAGATACACGCCAAACACATAACCCTCGGCACTCGGGTAATAAAGAATTTTCATTGAAATTTGATAACGGTGAGCGTTTATTAGAAAGGGCTCACATAGTTTAAGTTAGCGGTTAAGTTATAAGTTGGTTAAAGTCAACCTTTCAAAATGTTAAGCGGTCATGATCCGCGTGCTTTCGGAACAAGGAGTCTGTGGAGTCACATTCAAAGAAAATGCATTTATTTAATAAACACACAAAACGTTCATCGTGCGTGACTTACGAGGCAATACTTCGTCATATGTGATGGTAACCACTTAACATCAGGTGGGCCATCAGCTTGTTCCATCAGCTAAGTAGTAGTACAAAAAAACTTGAATCACAATGATCACTTTGAATCTTAAAGCTAGACGAAGGTGAGGATTGAACCCACGGCCTAGCGAAGTAGGTTCCTACACAGAGCGGCGATTCAAGTCCATGTCAGTGACATCGTAGCAGTGAGCCTGCGTTGAAGTCTTTTATATGAAAAACTGGTGTTTGTAGTGTGCTGTTTCACCCCTATCTTGGCCTATGGCGAGAAAAGATAAGATAATCCCTGGTCCACGCCTTTTTCTGCCGCCAAGCAGCAACGCTGTTTCGGTTTGAAGAGTGTGGTCGCCGGTGTAATTACAGGCACATGAGGCTTAACATCTGTATGCCTCAAGTTGATGGACGCAGGGCAGTGCATCGTAGGGCACGTTCCTATTGTGCGTGACCTACGGTGCAATGTTTTGTTTATAGGTGATGGTTACCACTTAACATCAGGTGGGCCATTTGCTCGTTCCATCAGCTAGTTGTATAAAAAAAAACCAGATGGACAGGTCAGAGTGGCCCATATTAGAATGGCCAACAATAAATTGTATACAAGATCTCATAGAAAACTGTGTCCACTACCACTAACTTAAATTTTGTGTTTTCTATGATCTTGCCTAGGTTAAGAATAATTATAAGTATTTTTCATGTTCATCTTGTATTTAAGCCATAAAACACAAAGCCAATAAATTGTTTAGTCATAAAAAATCTTAAATAATTATAAATTATAAAATGTAAATAATAGTAGGTAAGTAAAATAAAAGTCAACTCAATAGTTAAAATATGTTTATTGTTTGAAATAGGTTTGTTATAGAAATTGTTATTTACACTAGATACTTTCAAATATAATAACTAATAACTAAAATATATTATTAAAAGGCGTCCCTTTGGGCAAGGATCCGAAGATACTGGCAGCATTCCCCCTTTGAATAGCTACTTTCAAATTGTATTCTTTTAACATCCATGTCGCTCACCGGCCCCGGACCAACTATGTTCAGAAAAGTATCCAAACATACATTCATTTTGTTTATATGGCAACTAAAAAAGCTGTCTATGCTTCTTCCCTTTTTACCCAACCATTAATTCTGTCAGACGTGCTTTTTCTTATTTCTACAAAATTATTACAAAATACAGTCCATTATAAATATTCCTCGCCTTTTTATTGAACAATTATATTTGTATAATTATAGTTGTTTTTCGTCGAGTGTGATTCAGACAGGAGTATTTATATTCCTTGAGATAAGAACTCCGGTGGCGCAGGTCGTAGCGCAGCCCCGTATCAAGGGGAAGGTCGCGGGTTCAAATCCCGCTCGGAGAATTACTTTTGGGACATTTTAAAATCTTTGTGATTTCCTTAAATGTAGTAAGCACTATAAATCTAATAAAAAATTTAATTTTATGTGGTCATTTGTGCGTTTAATGCTGTTTGGCATCTCTACAATTTTGTTCGGTTCCGTAGTATCCGTAATGTGAGGGTTAGCCGTGCCTCGCTTCCTTCCTCCATATGAATTTCACATCCCACAGCTTGCCCACTGCTGGGACTAATACGCACTAACTGCACGAAGAAAATAAAATAATGTTTTATTTATTCAAATCAAATAAAAAAATGCATTTATCTTACTGACCCGAGGGCTGGTGAGTATCTGGCTCAGCGTATCAGCATTGCCATTAAGCGTGGCAATGCAGCCAGTATCTTGGGTACGCTTCCGACTGGCACTGATTTGGATCAGTTGAGCTATCTATAGATCGTTTGCAACGGTCTGCAGATAGCTCAACTGTTTCATATGTATTTTGTATATTTTGTACATTTTGTAAATAATTGTAACTATTAGTTGTAATTTTCTTTGTCAATAAATATCATTTTATCTTACTTAAAGTGAGGTGGTAAAAATTAATAAATTGTTTGTAGTATGTTAGCTTTTGCCGTGGGTACGGGAAATACAGAACTTTTTCACTATACAGACAAAGTCCAGACCACTAACCCCTAAATCCATTGGTTTATATTTAATAATAAATAAATAAATATGTTTCATTCTTTCTTTCCTATAATATTTCACTTCTCCAGTTTTTTATTTTTTATTATGTATATGTGTTTAATTGTAGTATATTTTAAGTAATATTGTAACAAAATTTCTGTATATCTATCATTATGTAATGTGTCTGTGTAGTTGAATAAATGTATTTTCTTTCTTTCTTTCTTCTTTTAGAACGAACAGGTATTTAGAATTACAGACTTAAACGGACAGAATGACAAAACGATGTGTTAACTGGGTGTTAAGTGAAATTGGCACCTAGAGTCACTTAGCTTTAAAACATTTCAAAGTGATCCATGTGATTTTTTTAAATAAATCCCTGTTGACTTTGAATTTGATTAGAAATATGGTATTTACAAAGTGCCTGGAGATCAAAGTTGTGACGTTGTTTCGGTATTTCATTTAATTTTATTTAGAACTAGCGACCCACCCGCGCGCCCCTGCTTCGCACGGGTGCACATATCATGCATGTATTATACATATAAACCTTCCTCCTGAATCACTCTATCTATTTAAAAAAAACCGCATCAAAATCTGTTGCGTAGTTTTAAAGATTTAAGCATACATAGGGACATGGGGATATAGGGACAGAGAAAGCGACTTTGTTATAAACTATGTAGTGATTTTGAATAATACACACAATCGTAAAGAAACATTGAAATAATTTTATTAAAAAAAAAACCACTTTAATTTCATAATAAAGTTCAAATTAAGTTCTATTTCGTCCAATAAGCAATACCTACTTAACATTATTTTATAGATAATCGTAACAAATACTTTGGGTATATAAGTAAACATTAAAAAAAATGCATTTTTACATAACTTGTAGTTAATGTAATTGCAACTGACTAGAGCTCTACTAAGTACAAGTAAACAACTTATTCACTAAAATAATTTAATTTAACATTTTCAGGAACATTTTTACGGCGGGGCTCATACTGTCTATAGTCCAATTATCCTGAAAACAAAATACACAAATTTAAAAATTAATCTTAATTTATGCTAGTTTCTATCCCGGCATTGCTTTTAGTTTAGTTTTTCATATTTAGTTTTTCGTAGTATTCTAACAGCGGCGATGGGCTTGCAACCTGTCACGTATGGAATACTAACTACTGCAAAATGTGGGTATGTGCCAAATGTAACGTTTGGACGTACCTCTGACTACCCCTCTTAGACATCCTCAAAGAATCTTGAAGTTAGTACTTGGTACTGAGAGATATGAAGGGATATCTACCGTGCCTGGGGATCAAAGTCGTGAAGCTGTTTCAGTTGTTTCTGTGTTTTTTCGTAACTTCTTCTAATACTGCCCTCTATTCTATTTTGTCGACCTCAGTGGCGCAGCGGGCGAGAGTCCGCCTACGACGCCAGAGGTTGCGGGTTTGAATCCCTCGAAACAAATTTGTAAGATTTGCAGTAATTTGTTCCGTTGCTCTGGGTGTTTTCTATGTTGAATTTAAAAATATATATCTATGTAAGTATACAATGTATTAAATATATCAGTTATCTAGTACCCATAACACAAGCTTTAAGTAGCTTACTTTGGGGCTAGATGGTGCTGTGTGGATTTTCAGCATTATTAATTACTAGTTGCGCCCCGCGGTTTTATCCGCGCAGATTTAAATCCCGGTATTCCCACGAGATAAAAAGCCTATGTGCTATTCCAGTCTATAATCTCTCTCTGCCAAGTTTCATCCAGATCCGTTCAGTCGTTCCGCGTGAAAGAGTAACAAACATCCATCCATCCATCCGTCCATCCATCCATCCGTCCTTGCTTACAAACTTTCGCGTTTATAATAGTAGTAGGATTTATTCCCAATTCTTTCGTACTGACGCCCGATTGAAAGGGCACATCAATTTCCATACGGCCTCACGAGTCTCCATACAAACACGCTTTGACAATTACGGTAAATGAATATGATTTTTTTTATTTTTTAAAGGTTCACTCGCTGATACGCGTTCGCTCTAGATTCACATTTCGCCCGGTAGCACAATCTACTTACCATTTCACGGCTTGGTCGGGTATACGAAGGTGTTGGCGGAATCTGTTCCATACGAATTCTTGGCCACGCAAGTGAAGTTGCCCATGTCGGCCCAGCGCAGACTTCTGATCAAAAGGTCGCCAGAGGGCAGCACCTGAGAAAAAAATCGTTATTTTTAAACACGTACTAAGAGTCGTAGAGTTCACGCATAACGGACCACCTTAGAGTATAAATGCGGATACAGGAGTCCAACACAAGTAACAAGTAACAAGTAGTAGAGCTCTTTGTGTGCGGCTCGTCCGGGGAAGTACCACCACGACGCCTTTTTCTGCCGCCAAGCAGCAACGCTGCGTTTCGGTTTGAAGAGTGTGGTCGCCGGTGTAATTACAGGCACATGAGGCTTAACATCTGTATGCCTCAAGTTGATGGACGCAGGACAGTGCATCGTGCACGTTCCTATCATCCGTGACCTACGGGGCAATGTTTTCTTCATAGGTGATGGTTACCACTTAACATCAGGTGGGCCATCTGATTGTTCCATCAGCTAGTTGTATAAAAAAACGAAAAAAATTAACTGAGAATAATGTATGAGCAAGCAACGCTGATTGCTATGAGGTTTTTTTTGAGATATTAACACCATTTTGAAAAGATTATGGAGATAAGAGGTTAAGGAGGAGTAAAACAGATTTCGGTTGGTTATAATAAATATACTAAATTAATATTGGTGGTTTTTCCAAACTAAGCTTTCAATATGGTAACAAGATAGCTAATAAATTTTTAATTATTAAAATAAAATAAATTAAAATAGCTAACTATTTTCATTCTTATATGTATAGATTGATCAAGACTAGATAGAGCTCTTTGTGAAGGGCTCGTCCGGGGAAGTACTACCAAGTACTACTAAGAAGTATTCAGTATTCAGTATATTTATTGCATTATGATGTATGTATGTATGTAGATTTTACATTGTCAGGACTTATGACTAAATAATTTTAATTCAATACATAATGTACCCCGTTAGGGTAGTACTGCGCCAAGCAGCAACGCTGTATTTCTTCCAGACCTTTGATATAGGTGATGGTTACCACTTTTTTATACAACTAGCTGATGGAACAAGCAGATGGCCCACCTGATGTTAAGTGGTAACCATAACCTATAAACAAAACATTGGCCCGTAGGTCACGCACAATAGGAACGTGCCCTAAGATGCACTGCCCTGCGTCCATCAACTTGAGGCATACAGGTTAAGCCTCATGTGCCTGTAATTACACCGGCGACCACACTCTTCAAACCGAAACACAGCGTTGCTGCTTGGCGGCAGAAAAAGGCGTGGTGGCTTAACATCAGGCAGGCCAATTGTTACAGTAATATAAAAGTTTACCTTCATCCTAGAATTGCTATAAATGGGATGTTCGTCCTTATCCTGCCACATAAGCTGCGATGACGTCACGCTATGAACTCTGCAAGGCAGGACTGCCGTGCTGCCCAACTCCTGAAGCAGGTCGTTGTAGATATACGTGATGGTGGGCTTGGTGGAGAGGAACAGCTTCTGAAGAGCCAGGATGTCTTCTTCGTCAGCATTAGCTGGAAAGATAAATTGTATTGATCATTTCTCCACCACCGGAGCACCGGTGCTCCGGTGCGGTCTAGTGCGAGTGACCTCGCCTTACGATCGTAAGGTCGCAGGTTCGATTCCGGTCGTGCACCAATGGATTTTTCTATCGAAAAATGTATGTGCACAATACCAGTGCTCTTAAACGGTGAAGGAAACCATCATGAGGAAACCAGTTAGTATTCTAACAGCGGCGATGGGCTTGCAACCTGTCACGTATGGAATACTGACTACTGCAAAATGTGGGTATGTGCCAAATGTAATGTTTGAACGTACTTCTGACAACCCCTCTTAGACATCCTCAAATAATCTTGAGTTAGTACTTGGTACTGAGAGATCTGAAGGAATATCTACCGTGCCTGGGGATCAAAGTTGTGAAGCTGTTTTTATTTTTCATTTCTGTTGTTTAATTTTCCTTTGATTCCACTAGTTAAATATAAAATGACTTACTTGGTACAGTATAAAGGGTAGACGTAGCGACGTCTCTCTTCACGCCAGCTTCAGCCACGCACGTGATCTCGTCCTCGCCGGGGGAAGAGGAGCTGATGATGAGTTTGGAAGTCAGCTGGGCCAGTCCCACCGTGGCTGCTGGCAGGATCTCGTTCACTTCTTCTGAAGCCTGGAAGTGAAGGTTGAAGGTACGGACACAATTCTTCATTGCTTTTAAAAGGAACAACATCAAAACTTTACTACATTATCAGTATGGACAACCTTCAGTGGGCGAGAGTCTGTCTGCGACGCAAGAGGTTGCGGGTTCTCGGAACAAATTTGTGTACGATCTGCAGTAATTTGTTCCGTTGTTCTGGGTGTTTACTATATAGTAAAAAATATCTATCTAGGTAAGTATATCACGTATTAAATATATCATCTATCTAATACCCATAACACGAGCTTTGAGTAGCTTACTTTGGGGCTAGATGGTGCTGTGTGGATTGTCCAGCATTATTTATTTATTACGACTGGTCCCCAAGCACGGAACATATCCCCTTACAATGCCAAAATGGAGACGTATAAAAGTTATCCTGATTGAAACGAATTTCTAATTGCAAGCCCGTCGCTGGCATTAGAACACCACGTTTCTCACGATGTTTACCTTCACTGTTGTAACAGTAACTTTAATTCCTAATAGCTGGTTCGCACTGGTCTAGCAGACAATCGAGTAGCACCTCTCCACACGTCCGTTGGCCGATAACACCAAAATACCAAAATACCGTGGTGGCAGGTGCTACTCGACTCGTTCGCTACTCGACCAGTGCGAACCAACTATGACGGTCTTCGGTTTAACGAAAGAAATATATAGCATAAGTAATATCAATTTATTACATATCTTTTCCTTTCGATTTTTAGTTTTTTTAATTGCTGAAAGGGTTCTCTTCTATATTCTCACTAGTTGCGCCCCGCGTTTTCACCCGCGCAGATTGAATCCCGGTATTCCCAGAGGGTAAAAAGTAGCCCATGTGTTTTTCCAGATTATAATATATCTCTGTGTCAATTGTGCCAAACCGCAGGGCGCTACTAGTTTATAATAAGTGTAGCATTGAGCACTACCACCCAATCCACATAAATCTAATCATTGTCTTCTCACATCTTGTATGGTCTCGCCGTTCCTCATCCAGTATATCGATGGAGGAGGGTTGCCCATCGCTATACACTCCAACTCCACGCGCTCGCCGACGAACCGCTTCACTTCCTCCGCCGGCGCGCTGCGTATGCGGACGTACTTCCGGAGATGATGCGGAGGCTTCACTGGCGCCACCTCTGAAAGGAATCGCTACATAGTATAAAACAAAGTGTCCCTATGTATGCTTAAATCTTTAAAACTACGCAACGGATTTTGATGCGGTTTTTTTTAATAGATAGAGTGATTCAAAAGGAAGGTTTATATGTATACATGCATGATATGTGCACCCGTGCGAAGCAGGGGCGCGCGTGCGGGTCGCTGGTAGTCAATAAAACGAGTATGACATTGTGGAATGTACATAAAGACCACTGGAAGTCTGCCTGACCATTGACGTGGAACGAGGCTGCGGAGCGAAGAAAAAACTGAAGCAGCTTTACAACTTTGATCCCCAGGCACGGTAGATATCTATGTAATCTATGTAAGTATATAATGTATTAAATATATCAGTCATCTAGTACCCATAACACAAGCTTTGAGTAGCTTACTTTGGGGCTAGATGGTGCTGTGTGGATTGTCCAGCATTATTATTATTATTATTATATATCCCTTCAGATCTCTCAGTACCTCTACCGCCCTTAGACATCCTCAAAGAATCTTGAAGGTAGTAGGTACTTGGTACTGAGAGATCTGAAGGGATATCTACCGTGCCTGGGGATTAAAGTCGTGAAGCTTTTTTTTTCAGTTTCTCTCAGTACCAAGTACTTACTCAAGATTCTTTGAGGATGTATAAGGAGGAAGTCAGAGTACGTCCAAACATTACATTTGGCACATACCCACATTTTGCATTAGTTCTCCATACGTGACAGGTTGCAAGCTCATCGCCGCTGTTAGAATACTAACTGGTTTCTTCACAATGTTTTCCTTCACCGTTTAAGAGCGGAGCGGAGAAACGGAGAAATATTAAGCAATAAGATTGCATCTGGAGCTAAGCGAAAATTCTACGCAATCCTACTAGTTAATATTTCTCAGTTTCAGTAATATTTTTCAGTTTAATTGATAGCTGAACCGTTTCGTATTATTTTGTAAATACTTATGTAGCTTTGTGTGTGGTTTGACCAGGGTAATACAACCACCACGCCTTTTTCTGCCGCCAAGCAGCAACGCTGTTTCGGTTTAAAGACTGTGGTCGCCGGTGTAATCACAGGCACATGAGGCTTAACATCTGTATGCCTCAAGTTGATGGACGCAGGGCATTGCATCGTAGGGCACATTCCTATCGCGTGACTTACGAGGCAATTCTTTGTAGGATTGTAGGTGATGGTAACTCTAATATCAGGTAAGCCATGCTTGTTCCATCAGCTAGTTGCATAAAATAAACTTTTTATGGGTTGTAGGTATTTGGATATAGCTAGGTAATGGTTACCATTTGAAATAAGGTTCTTACAGCAAGTCGTATAAAAGTAATTAATTAAAATAAAAGGCGTATGTAAGGAAAGTCAAAATGGAAATAGGTTATGTTACCAAATGAGTCAAAGCTCCTCCTTAGCAACTACTGACTTATCTACAACAACGATTGAAGTAGGCGCACGCGCATGAAAAAAATGATAGATTTAACTTTGTAATGCCGTGTCCAGACGCTTTGCAAGTCAATGTGTAACAGCTGCGCCTAAACTGAAATGAATGTGTAAACGCTTTTGTCTGCGCGTGTAAATGTGACCTCATTTTTATCGAAAAGAAAAATGAGTCAGTATTGTAATATCTAAGCACTACATTGCTTATGTAGCTCATGTCTGGTTTTTACTTAATTTTTTTATTGGTAAATTGAGTTGAGAGACTTATGTTTCGGATGCTAGGAGAAGCTTACTATTACGTTGTAAGCTGTTATCCATCGTTAGTTTAGAGCCGTCGATCTGTGCGTTCGCTTCGAACCCGCATTGTTGCGACACCAGCGCCGCAGCGACGAGTAGTGACACTAGACTTATCATTTTGCTACTCGGCGATAGATGGCGGTAGATGTATATAGTTGATCACAATCTAAAACAAATAAGTTTTAATTAAATATATATCATCATTTCAGCCCGGCATCACCTACTGCTGGGTATATTCAATTCAAATCATTTATTTCAAATCATATAAATCCAATTTGTTTGTACACACACAAATAAAAACTTAAAAAATTTTTTTTTTTCATTTTCTGCCAGCCTCCTCTGTATAATATTAATAATAATAATAAACTCGTTTATTTTGTCAGACACAATGGTTTACAATATACTATTGGGTAATATGATTTGAACATCCAATCTTACTAAGATTATAAACGCGAAAGCTTGTAAGGATGGATGGATGGATGTCTGTTACTCTTTCACGCCGGACCGGCTGAACGGATCTGGATGAAACTTGGCAGAGAGATAGATAATAGCCTACTTTTTTTCCCGTGGGAATACCGGAATTTAAATCTGCGAGGGTGAAACCGCGGGGCGCAGCTAGTGGCAAATAAAACTAATTATTAAACAAAAAAATAAATGGATTTGGTGATTGCATGGGCTTTCATATTTTTCTATAAATAAATCTGTTATCAGAAATTTTAAATTCTATGATGAAAATTATGATGTCCGAACCTCACTGAGCACTACTCTAGTGACCTTCCGATCATAAGAGAGTTCAAAACATATCGTGCGCTAATGAGTTCCTCAAACGGCGATAGAATACGTCGTGAGGAAACAGGATTTTAAAGTTTCTGAAAGGACACCAATCGGCTGAAATCAACACTAATCGGCTCTCAAGTCACTTGCTATCTCTATCTAACTTGAAGTAAAAGCTGAAATAACAAGTGACTTAACAGCCGTCTAGCGTTGATCGGCCTTTCAGAAACCGTGTGTAAGACACCTTCTCGCATGCACAATATGTATTCTTGAAGATATATTATTTTTATTTAGCATGGTCCCACTGCTGGGCAAATGCCTTCCTTGTTTCCACTGTTCGCAGCTACACGCTAAGCATTGAAGATAATTTTATGAAAATATTACTGAATACAGTGATATAAAAAGTCACACACGTAAATAAAATAAAAAAATACAATAATTATGTGAAAGGATAAGGATAAATAAGTACGTACATACCAGCAATTAATTAAAAAAAAAATGGAAGCCTGTTAGTTTTCAAGCGAGGTTTCATTCTACAGGATGGACAAATGTCGTGGATGAAACGCAACTAGGGGTTAAATTGCGGAAACTGAGCTGCAACTGTATATCTGTCTTGCTAATATATCGTAAGCAGAACAGCTACACAATAAATAGCCACAAAACCTGTCAAAACCAGCACGTATTTAGGACCTATGAGTACCTACCCATACACAAAACTTGGATGATTGCAATTTCTCTTATAAAGCTCAGCGATTTCATATTTTTCAAAATGTTGACATGGGAATATAGGTGTATATTAGCGGTAGTCAGGCCCTTAAAAATGGGCGAATTAAGATGCCAGTTATACGCGACCATTTTAGTAGTATTAGCTCTCGCCATCGGCTTTTGTCTCGTGGTATCCGGAACAAAACAAAACATAGTAGCCCAATACTATTCCTATCCAGATCCAATATGTTTTTCAAGTTTCATTTAAATCTGGCCTGATACGGCGGACTGAGTCACTTATATTTCGTATTTTATTTCCTACAAATAATAAGTAAGGAAAGTTATGTTAAAGATAAAATAATGCTTTTTATGATTCCGTACCTCAAAACGAAAAAAACGGAACCCTTACCCCCGGTTTCTGAAAGCACGATCAAAGCTAATCGGCTGTCAAGTCACTTGCTGTTTCAGCAAGCGATCCGATTAGCATTGATCGGGCTTTCAGAAACCGGGGATTATAGGTTGACTTTGTTGTCCGTCTGTCTGTCAAGATCCTTTTTCTCAAGAATGCGTGGAGGTATCAAGCTGAAATTCACATCAAATACTCAAACCTACTTTTCCTTGAAGCAGTGAAAAAATCAATCTTCTAAGCAAACGCAATCAAAAGATATAGCTGTTTATGCTGCAATTTTTCGTCACTCGCAAGGGTATTTAAATCCACAGCGGTACTAACCGTAATCTCAGAATCTTGAAATTTGGTTTGAAGCAACGTATTATAGCACAAATAAAGGAAAATTTGCGAAAAGCATAAATTTTTTGTTACAATCACCATAATATAATAAAAATATTGTTAATAATTTTCCCCACAGGTTTCTAAGGAACCCACAGTGCGTGAGCCCGACTCACACTTGGCTGGTTTTTTTTATGTAATTATCTTATTGAACAAGCCGATGATGTTATGTGGTAATCATCACCAACAAAGCATAGCCTGCCATGCACGGCACGGTTTCTGAAAGCTTGATAAAACGTAGTCGGATGACAAACTTGCTATTTCAGCTATTTTATCAAATTTGATAGAGATGGCAAAGACTTGACTTCCGATTACTTTTGATCGAGCTTTCAGAAACCGGCTGTAAGTATCAAATAATTTAAATCCTATTTCAATTGGGGTTGAATTTAGTGAAAACATAGTTCGGAAACTGGATTACATTTCATACAAACATAAAAAAAAAGTCTTCAAAATGACAATGCATAGCTTTCAAAATATTGAAATTGAAATAAGTACATGTCAGCCCTTAGAGTAAAATTATAAAAAAACCCACTTTTTAGAAATTCCAACACAGACATTCAACGAATACCGATTACTATACTGGCGTAGTATTTGCGTAGCATACCTAATACCTACCTATCTGAAATAGTATGAACGGTGAGTAATCCTATACAAAGTAATGTAGGTGTAGGGCCTTTCATTACTATCAGTCGTGCTATTCGGTATTTTTCAAACTTAGGAAGCACAATAAATACTATTTATTTTATTTACTACACCTAAGGAAATCACAAAGATTTTTATAATATCCCGTGTCAAGTGGAAGATCGCAGGTTCGAATCCCGCTCGGCTAATAACTTTTGGGACATAAAAATCTTTATAAATAAATAATAAATTATTTATTGCTTGTGAATCCAGGTTACAATAAAATAATAAGATGGTAGGCAGGTTCGGTACAATAAACCTTGTACCTAAATGTAAATAGAGGGCAAAATAGTCTGATCAAATTTTAAGTTACGGAACCCGTTTGGGTGATATTTGCTCGTACTTCTCCAGTTTATTTCTTGATTTTTGTAAAAACTTTTACAAGAAATCAAAGTAACACAAGTTTTTTAATGTCATTATAAAAAGAATTACACGCAACTGAAAATATAAATACAACGCCGATGCATGCAGTCATTTAGATCAGTAGAGCTATCTCTAGACCGTTCGCAACGGTCCTTAGATAGCTCGACTGCTTGTGAATTTTGTACAAATAATAATAAATAATAAATAATGCTGGACAATCCACACAGCACTATCTAGCCCCAAAGTAAGCTATTCAAAGCTTGTGTTATGGGTACTAGATAACTGATATATTTAATACATTATATACTTACATAGATAGATATTTTTTATTATACATAGAAAACACCCAGACCATCGGAACAAATTTCTGCAGATCGTACACAAATTTGTTCCAAGGCGGGAATCGAACCCGCAACCTCTTGCGTCGCAGGCAGGCTCTCGCCTGCTGCGCCACAGAGGTCGTCAATACAGTACAGTCCATTCATTGTAATTCTTGTAATAACAGGTACACGGCATTAAGAAAAAACAGTTAAACTAACAGTGGGGTCAATTCTGTTGTTTATTTCTAACTTAACCTAATTTGACAGCACTAAAAATCTTTAGTCTTTTAGAAAGGGGCAATATTTTTAGTAAAAAAAGACCGAAACGACAAGGACGGCTATAATTTTAGAGCTGTCAGATTAGGTTATTTTAGGATAATGCAACAACAGAATTGATACCACACTGGTGTCCTTGTTGTTTCGGTCTTTTAGAAAGGGATGGCAATATTTTTAGTGCTGTCAAATTAGGTTAAGTTACAGGAAGTTATACAACAAAATTGGAACTACTGTCAAAAATAGAAAAGTCGTACCTTTTTATCCGCGTTTTCCACAGTTTCCGCACAGATGTGTCTAGCTTGGCGGGTTGGCTAGGAATAAGTGGTCCTGATCAGAACCACCCCTTTTATAGGCGGGTTCCTTGGAAGGTGGAAACTCCATTTCCCCCCCGCTGTTCCCTCGTCTTATTCTTCAACTTTTTTGTTCTTGTGTTCCTCAACTGACGGTACCATGAATGAAAGTAAGATATCACTACATAGTATAAAACAAAGTCGCTTTCTCTGTCCCCATATCCCTATGTCCCTTTGTATGCTTAAATCTTTAAAACTACGCAACGGATTTTGATGCGGTTTTTTTTAATAGATAGAGTAATTCAAGAGGAAGGTTTATACGTATAATACATACACAAGGGCGCGCGGGCGGGTCGGTAGTAAAGAAATAAAATGTTTTTTTCTAGGGTACATGACATCAAGACAAGATCGAAACACAAATTCAGTAATAAATACTACTAACATAGATTTTAACTAAAACTGAAACAGCTTCACGACTTTGATCCCCAGGCACGGTAGATATCCCTTCAGATCTCTCAGTACCAAGTACTAACTCAAGATTCTTTGAAGATGTCTAAGGGGGCTAGTCAGAGGTACGTCCGAACATTACATTTGGCACATACCCACATTTTGCAGTAGTTAGTATTCCATATGTGACAGGTTGCAAGCCCATCGGCTCTGTTAGAATACTAACTGGTTTCCTCGTGATGTTTTCCTTCACCGTTTAAGAGCACTGGCATTGCGCACATAAATGTTTCGATAGTAAAATCCATTGGTGCACGACGGGATTCGAACCTGCGACCTTATGATCGGAAGGCGGGGTCACTCCCACTAGAACACTGGTGCTCTCAGTAATTTTAAATCTTTTAAAATTATGCGAAAGAGAACGTTGACGTGTGTCAGCCCCTTAATATAATTATGTAAAAAATGGTTGACATGTTTTTTTATACAACTAGCTGATGAATAAGCAGATGGCCCACCTGATGTTAAGTGGTAGCCATCGCCTACAATAAAGCATTGCCTCGTAAGTCACGCACGATAGGAACGTGCCCTACGATGCACTGCCCTGCGTCCATCAACTTGAGGCATACAAATGTTAAGCCTCATGTGCCTGTAATTACACCGACGACCACACAACCGAAACACAGCGTTGCTGCTATATACATGTAGGAACATATCGACAACATATAAATATAATAGATATAATAATATATACATTACGTATGTACGTACCTATATCTGTGATCGGCAAGGAACGTCACGGGCGAAACTTAGTTCGTATTAGTAACCGGAATTTATGACGCAACTGCTGGCGCCAGCAAATTCCTAAAACGTATGAATTCGTAGAAAAAAATTGACACTTACATCCTCAAGTACTTTAAGATAAAATTACACTTAAACAGTAATATATATAAGGTGCAGTTTTGTAAAGCAGTGCGACACGTGTTCGCTATCATAAAAATCTGATTACTTGCAATGTTTGTTATCTAATGTCGCATAGAATAAATAATCCTTTGTTAAATAGAATACGTAGAAGACCCTTATACAATAATACTTATATTAGTTACTAGCTGGTACCCGCGACTTCGTCTGCGTACTTTTAATCTCTTCATCTCTTTTTTTCGCAATAAAAGGTAGCCTATGTTCTTTCTCAGGGTCTAAAGATTGTCTGTGCCAAATTTCATCAAAATCGGTTGAGAGGTTTAAGCGGGAAAGCGTAACAGACAGACAGACAGACAGACAGACAGATAGACAGAGTTACTTTCGCATTTATAATATTAGTTGGGAAGTTGGGATAAGAGAGCTCTTTGTGTGTGGCTCGTCCGGGGAAGTACTACCGCCACGCCTTGTTCTGCCGCCAAGCAGCAACGCTGTGTTTCGGTTTGAAGAGTGTGGTCGCCGGTGTAGTTACAGGCACATGAGGCTTAACATCTGTATGCCTCAAGACTTGAGGCTCAAGTTGATGGACGCAGGACAGTACTGGGCGTGGCATGTTACAATGCATGACATACAAGGCCATACTTGGTTGTGATGACGGTTACCACTTAACATCAGATGGACTATTGCTCCATCAGCCCCCTCACTCTAACGAAATATCCGTAACTAAAATTCTAAAAAAACACACTGAAACAGCTTCACGACTTTGATCCCCAGGCACGGTAGATATCCCTTCAGATCTCTCAGTACCAAGTATGTACTAATTCACGATTCTTTGAGGATGTTTAAGGGGGGTAGTCAGAGGTACGTCCAAACATTACATTTGGCACATACCCACATTTTGCAGTAGTTAGTATTCCATACGTGACAGGTTGCAAGCCCATCGCCGATGTTATAGTACTAACTGGTTTCCTCACGATGTTTTCCTTCACCGTTTAAGACCACTGGCATTGCGCACATAAATGTTTCGATAGAAAAATCCATTGGTGCACGACGGGATTCGAACCTGCGACCTTATGATTGGAAGGCGGGGTCACTCCCACTAGACCACCGGAGCTCTCTAAAATTCTATACCTTTTTTAAATCTTTTTCTCGCATATCTTTACTAACTGTACTTTTGAAATGAGTGTGGTAAAAGGACTTTCTAGCTCAAGAAGCGTGGTTAGATCTTTCAGGGTTTACGACAGGTTGGTTTCCTCATGGTGTTTTTCTTCACCGCTTGAAAGCAGAGGCACTGTGTACATATTTTGAGCAGAAATACTAATTGTCCACGACCGGTTTCAAACCCACGACTTAGGATTGAAAGGCTGGGCTGCTACCTATAGATTAGTGCTCATCAAGTCATGATACCAGTGTGATGACAAATATAATATAATAAAGACAGTGTACTGGCACAATGAAAAACTCACCCCCGGTCCCTGAAAGCGCGATCAACACTAATCGGCTGTCAAGTCGCTTGCTATTATTTCGAATTAGTTAGAGATAGCATGTGACTTGAACGCCGATTAGTGGTGATCGCGCTTTCCAAAATCGGGGGTTAGTCAGAATTCTATAATGAAAAATTACTTAAAATAAACATAAAATACATATTTTCGCATATCACCAATCATTTATTTTCGCATATACGTTGTTTTGTATAAAGTCAAAGTCAAAAAGTATTTATTCTGTTAAATCCCAAAGATCACTTTGAAACGTCTTACAGCTAGGTGACTCTAGGTGCCACTTCCACGCGACCAAAGTCTAGAAGAACAGCCAACAAACTTACGGCTTAGTTCCTACCGCTCTTTTGTATGATCCTTGTTACGATGTAATATCATCATCATCATCAGCAGCCTACAGAAGTCCACTGCTGGACATAGGCCTCCCCTATCCGTTTCCAGGAAGAACGATTCTGAGCCCTTTCCATCCACCGACTACCCGCGATCCTAACAATGTCGTCAGTCCACCGGGTAGGAGGGCGTCCTACACTTCGCTTTCCTGTTCGTGGTCTTGGTTCTCCTACGGATTTCCTCATTTCTGATTCTGTCTCGTAGTGAAACTCCTAGCATAGCTCTCTCCATAGCTCGTTGTGCGACTTTGAGCTTGGTGATGAGGCCAATAGTAAGCGACCACGTCTCAGTTTCCATATGTCATCACTGGCAACACACACTGGTTGAACACTTCCGTCTTGAGGCTCTGCGGTATGTGTGACGAGAAGATGTACGATGTAATATAATACAACTTAACAAGTGCCCGCCTAATTGGCTAATTGTGTCAAGCCGACACCTACAATTAGCATCTCATTAACGGGGATGATTGCCATTCATAAATTTAATGATCATTATTCTCCATTGGAGCAACTAACGCCTATTTCTGCCGCCAAGCAGCGTTGCTGTTTCGGTTTGAAGAGTGTGGTCGCCGGTGTAATTACAGGCAAATGAGGCTTAACATCTGTACGCTTCAAGTTGATGGACGCAGGGCAGTGCATCGTAGGGCACGTTCCTATCACGCGTAACTTTCGAGGCAATGCTTTTTTATAGGTGATGGTTACCACTTAACATCTGGTGGGCCATCTGCTTGTTCCATCAACTACTGAATTTTATAAAAAATAAATTATTTACGATTATGTAGACCGCATACTCCATTAACACGCTTTCAAAAGATAAATTTGTATTATCACCAAAAGTGCAGATTTACATCATTGTATCAAAATAAATAAGGATTAGATAACTGTAATGTAATGTAAGTACTCAATCATTATTATCACTACCCTGAAGAAGTCTAACCGAAGAAAACTCTCTATTGTACGCCACAAGAAAAACATTACATTACAGTAATCAATTTTATCTAAAGCTACAATGGGCGGTACAATGGGCGGTCTTATCGCTATGAGCGATCTCTTCCAGACAACCTTTGGATAGACAGGACTTTAATGATGTCAAATGGCGGCATCACAGGGACTTCTACAATTGTTTTATTCCAAAAACAAAACACAAAAAAAAAAAACTATGGTGTGAATATTATAAAAAAATGACAATAATAATATAAAGCTTAATACTCGTAATAATGTAAAGAGCTATAAAATTGCTAAAAAAGCGTGAATTGTGGTACAACTCTTTCTTCTTAAAACCTTATTAAAACCTCTTTTATAAGCCATCTACAAAATTGTAATTTGATTTTCATCACATATATTTGCAAAAACGGCGCTAAATGCATTCTGCCTTCGTTTGTTTTTTTGATCAAATTCTGATTTTGATTATTATACAATCCAAAATCATTTATTTATGCCACACGTACATACAGTTAAAAAAAATATTTGTAAAAGTATGATCTACATTATTTTTCAAAATAATTTTATGAAATTATACAAACTTAGGTAGGTAGTTACTATTTTCATTCATGGGTTGTAGAATTTTCTCATAGAGGGTGATAAGAAGTAATGTCTACCTCGGGAGTAACACTATTGAGATGTACTTTGAAACTTTTCCTCCGCTCAGGAGCCTTATTCACTATGACCATTTGCACCACGATCACAACTAAGACAAGGCAGCCGGTGTCATACGGCCAGGGCAAAGTATCTCCTATGTCCTATAGAATAAAGCCCAACATCAAGTTTTGACGTTTTACGGTTCGGGGCAAGGAATCTCTTATTTTCATAGTGAATAATGCCCCTGGATTTACAGAAAACTCTCCCGGGGTAAACAATCTACTATATTCCTTCTAATTCCTATAATTTCCTATAATTTTGCATGCTAGGTTTTTCTGGCGAAGTGTGAGGTTCATTAACCATAGATAGGTAATAATCATCAAATATGTACCGTACTTCACGCAAATAAATTATTTCATTTCATTTCAGCGATGAATATGACGTATATGAGTATTTATTCGTATGGATTCGTCTAGTAAAAGTGTACCAACGACCTTTAAGTTTCCTAGAATTGCCTTGAAAGTCAATTATTGTAACTGAGGTAGGTATTACATCATGCTCTGTGTTTCGAAGCTGAATGTTAGTCTAAGTTCTACAAAGTCAAAGTCGAAGTCATAATCCTACTAATATTATAAACGCGAAAGTTTGTAAGTATGGATGGATGTTACTAAATAACTCCAGAATGGCAAAACGGATTTTGATGAAATTTGGCATAAAGATATATCATAGTCTGAAATAGCACATAGGCATTTATCCCGTGGGAATACCGGGATTTAAAACTACGCGGGTGAAACCGCGGGGAGCTGTTAGCTGATTGGCTGCCTAATTGTCATTGACAGCGTTGCTGTGCTTCGGTTTGAAGAGTGTGGTCGCCGGTGTAATTACAGGCACATGAGGCTTAACATCTGTATGCCTCAAGTTGATGGACGCAGGGCAGTGCATCGTAAGGCGCGTTCCTATCGTGCGTGACTTACGAGTCAACGCTTTTTGTTGGGTGATGGTTTCCGTGTGGTCACCACTATAAATCTTGTATAAAAAAATACTTTCAAGTGCTCGGCCTCTTGCAGTCTCTTTGAACCGGAACACAGCGTTGCTGCTTGGCGGCAGAAAAAGGCGTGGTGGTAGTTCTTCCCCGGACGAGCCACACACAATCTACTACTCATAAACTATAGAACTTTTAGGTTATACAACATGCCGGTTTCCTTACGATGTTTTCCTTCACCATTTGAGAGTACCTACTGGCAATGTGTATAAAAATTTTTGAAGTATTTCGAACAGAATAGCTCATAGTTGGTCATGGTGATTTAATTTCCTCATTTAAAAACTTATCTCTTTAGAAAGTCCAGGCTACGTGACTTCGCTCCCGTAGTATGCGCGTGCGCAAGACTCATACGTTACACAATCTTTCCTTGAGAATACATTTCAGGATTTTAAATTCATATAAGCCCGTTGTTGACAAGCTGACCAGAAATAAATAAATAAATAAATAAATAAATAATGCTGGACAATCCACACAGCACTATCTAGCCCCAAAGTAAGCTATTCAAAGCTTGTGTTAGGTACTAGATAACTGATACACTTAATACATTATATACTAACATAGATAGATATTTTTTATTATACATAGAAAACACCCAGACCATCGGAACAAATTTCTGCAGATCGTTCACAAATTTGTTCCACGGCGGGAATCGAACCCGCAACCTCTTGCGTCGCAGGCAGGCTCTCGCCCGCTGCGCCACAGAGAAAAACTAAAAACGCACACCTGTGACTTCATTCGCGTAATCTTTATGAAAGTAATTATTTTTTTATAATTAATAGTTTATTTTATTAGTTTTTGAATGCAACTTCTTAAATCTTGTAAGTAGCTCTTCGTGAGTGGCTCGTCCGGGGAAGCACTACCACCACGCCTTTTTCTGCCGCTAAACAACAGTTTACTATAAAATAAATGTTTTATAAAGTAATTACCAGCACGTAAAATAAATACTTAAACTCAGCATGCCTACATCTAATCTAACGAGATCCTACTACTATTATAAACGCGAAAGTTTGTAAGTTATGGATTTATATTATATATATTTATATTCTATATTATATTTATTATGGATGGCTGTTACTCTTTCACGTTGGAACGGCTGAACGGATCTGGATGAAACTTAGCACAGAGATAGATTATAGCCTTGAATAGCACATAAGCTACTTTTAATCCCGTGGGAATACCGGGATTTAAATCTGCGCGGCTGAAACCGCGGGGCTGAAATAGTATAAAATAATGTAATTTGTGATCCTCTAACTGGGATTTTGGCGTCAAAAGGAAACTCTAATTCGTTTCAGGCTCATAAAAGGTTCCTAGATTGGATTTGAGACTAAAAGGTCGCTGACCTGTCAAAAATAACGTTTCTTTTTTGAGCTAGCCTAACATTTTAGGAAAACCTTTTCAGTAAACATCAGGTCGTTGAACTGGGTCTTTAGGTATCATAATTAAATATTTTAAACAACGCCATTTATTTTATTTATTTAAAAACTTTCACACAAAACAATGTAGTGTTAGAAGGACTGAATGCTAAGATAGATAGATAGAAGATAGAAAACTCTTTATTGTACACCACAAGAAAACATAACATTACAAGAATTAATTTTAACTAAAGCGAAGTACAATGGGCGGCCTTATCGCTATGAGCGATCTCTTCCAGATAACCTTTGGATGGACAGGACTTTCACTATGTCAAATAAATGCTAATAGCATTGTCTACCATTTTCTGGAGGAGATTGCAGTGCGATATGACCGCTGATTGTAGGACAATAAATAAGTATTCTTGCCTATTGTTTTTGACGTACTGTCGATGTTGTCCTCATTTTAACTTTTTATTATTGTATTAGTTACTAGCGACCGGCCCGCGCGCCCCTGCTTCGCACGGGTGCACACATCATGCATGTATTATACATATAAACCTTCCTCTTGAATCAGTCTATCTATTAAAAAAAACCGCATCAAAATCCGTTGCGTACTTTTAAAGATTTAAGCATACATAGGGACATAGGGACATGGGGATATGGGACAGAGAAAGCGACTTTGTTTTATACTATGTAGTGATTTTACATTTACAATTATGAATTATATTATTATTACCTACCAGTCTTCCAGGAGCCTTATGCACTATGACCATTTGCAGCGCGAGCTCGGCTAAGACAAGGCAGGCGGTGTCATACGGTCAGGGCAAAGTATCTCCTATGTCGTAAAGAATAAAGCCCAATATCAAGTTTTGATGTTTCACGGTTTGGGGCAAGGAATCTCCTTGGAATCTCCTATTGTCATAGTGAATAAGGCACCTGGGCGTGCAAAATGGTGTGGCGTGTTATAAATAAACCGTTTGGTTACCTACACGCAATATAGCCCGCAAATTTGTAATTTCTTAGTTTTTTTTAAATCTCACTTGTAGGTAATGAAAAAACAAATGAATAAACAAGCACATTATGGCATATGCAACCATCACCTTTAACAAAGTATTGCTAGGAGTCACGCACGATTTAAACGTGCCCTACGATGTCCCGCCCTGTGCTGCGTCCATCAACTTGAAGCATACAGATATTTATCCTCCTGTAATTTCAATGACAATCACTTCTGCTGGTAGTACTTCCCCGGACGAGCCACACACAAAGAGCTCTACTACAAAACAAGGAAACTGTAGTGGAATTTTCTTCCGTTCCCATGCCAGTTAAAAAACTTCCTATAATTTTGTTGCCACATTCTTTAAATCTTGTTATATGAGTCAGATTTCTTAGGAAATATTAAATCATTATTGCCAGATCGCTCGCATAAGCTTAGCGATGAGCAAAGCGTGTAGTGATACAAATTGCTAAACTTTTCATTATTTTATTTATTGATTTATTTCATTTTTCAATGCCATAACAGTAATACTAAATCGACATTAAAAACAATTAAAACCAACTATTACCCAACTTATCTACCTACTAAGAGACATCAAGGCTCTTTCTGTGAATTTCGTCAGAAAAACCACAAAAAGGTCAAAATCTTCCTCTTCGCACAAGTCGCACTTTCGCACTTTTGGAGTCTGTTGAACACTATTGCTTTGTCCCAAACTTCTTTTTTAGCCAACGTCAAAACAGGAGGATGTTCTCAATTCAACTGTATTATTTTTAATCTTGTTACCTCATAACTTTTTACGGGTAGACCGACTTTAATGATTCTTTTTTTATCAGAAGCTGCTGTTTTTAATGTGATGTAATTTAAATTTGAATCAGATCTAACGATTAGTTTAGTGCATTTAAAGTAGATTTTTTCTTGAAAGCGTTATTTCTGTAGCTGTCCGATGCGCATTTTGTAATTATGTAACAAAAATGCATTTTCTGTCTTTCTTTCGTGGCACAAGAATAACTGATAACTATCACCAAAAAAAGGAAAAAAAAACTGAAACAGCTTCACGACTTTGATCCCCAGGCACGGTAGATATCCCTTCAGATCTCCCAGTACCAAGTAGGTACTAATTCAAGATTCTTTGAGGATGTCTAAGGAGGGTAGTCAGAGGTACGTCCAAACATTACATTTGGCACATACCCACATTTTGCAGTAGTCAGTATTCCATACGTGACAGGTTGCAAGCCCATCGCCGCTGTTAGAATAGTAACTGGTTTCCTCACGATGTTTTCCTTCACCGTTTAAGAGCACTGGCATTGCGCACATAAATTTTTCGATAGAAAAATCCATTGGTGCACGACCGGATTCGAACCTGCGACCTTACGATCGGAAGGCGGGGTCACTCCCACTAGACCACCGGTGCAAAAAAAGGGAAAGTAATTATAAAATAGAGCAAACATAGCAAACATATTTGACGACCTCAGTGGTGCAGCTGGCGAGAGTCCGCCTGCGACGCAAGAGGTTGCGGGTTCGATTCCCGCAACATTAGATTTTTCTTAGAATAAACATCAATTATCATAAATTAAAGAAAAAGAAGACGAAATGAACTATTGAATTGATTATTGACCGAGCGAGCGAAGCGTCTCAGTTTCCACATTGGCCAAAAATGCGTTTGTCCGGATGTCTGTCTGTCTGTCTGTCTGTGTGTCTGTCTGTCTGTCTGTCTGTTCTCCTCTACAGGTCGCATTTTTCAACCGATCTGAACGAAACTTGGTACACAGGTTATATGACTTATTAGAATTTTTTTGTCGTCGGGGATTTTTGTTTGAAGGGGTACTTCCCCCAAAAAAAGGGCAAAAAGGGGGCTATTTGATATACTGGATATCTCCACCAAATGAGATCCGATTTCGATTATTCTTTTTTTATTTGAAAGGTAGTAACTATAAGTTGGTCTCATAAAAGTTTGGCGAAGATCTGATAAGGATCTTCAGCATGATGAACAGGATAGCTCATCAAACAATCGATGGTTTTCAATCAAATTTGAGAGAAACACAAAGGACCTCATTCTACACAAGCTGATGCAAAAAAAATCAAAAAGATCAAAAAAATCACAAAACGGAAAATGCACTTGCATATTAGGGGAGCGGAGGGTCATCCCGTGCAGCGGCTGATACCGTAAACGCGATATCTCGGGAATGAAACGATCAGAGAATATGTCTGCCCTTGTTTAACATGCAGACTAGTATATCTTTACGTCCCCCGACCGGCGCGAGCCAGTCTGCCGCTCGGCTTCAGTGACAAGACATGCGTTACGTTTTCGCGCCATTTTTTATAAAAAGTGTTGAGAGTGTTTTGCACTGTAAGTACATTTTTTTTAACCTTATTGTCGTACTTCTTTAACTAACTTGTAGAATGGGGACTAAGGCTCGCATCAACTGCTATGTTTTGTCTAAATCATTGATAAGTTTTGTGTTTTGCAGCAACAAATTCAAAATGGTGTCTTCGGGTCATTGCGTTCAATTTTGTACGCTATCAACCGCCTGGTACGGTATCGCCCGCAAGCATGATTTGGTTGGGTTTAGAGCTGCTTTGCTTTTTTCAGATGCCACGTGGAAAAAAACTCGCGTGGTCTCCTCGCTATTATACAATCGTCTAACCCAACACGTCATGCTCTAGAGTTTCCAGTACCATCAACAAGTGGTATTTTACCACCGTCAAGGCCGACGCAAGATATAGCACAGTCAAATACCCTCGATGACGACAAAGTGGATATATGTACCTTTTGCTGATTGTTCGCCTGCTCCTCCGCCACGAAAGAAAGCATCTGATGAAGGTAAAGAATTTGGAAAAGGAAAAGGCAAAGGAAGAAAACAACACACTCACAAATTCTTACTTCAACTCCTATTAAAGTGGCCCTGGAAATTAAAAAAACATTGAAAACCATGAAACAAGAAAAAGCTCAACAAAAACATAAAAAAAAGTTTTAAATGGTAAAGAAAATGTCAAGAAGAAGAATTCGAAACCAGACAAAAAGAAAGGAGAAGTATAACCATCGCATAAAAGAAGAATCTTAAACAGCTCTAGTTCAGAAGATGAAAATATGCTTCTGACTCAAGAAAGTAATGATAGTGATAATATGTTTTATGAACCAGGAGAAATGGGAGTTACGAACGAGCTTTGTGTCATTTGCGGAGAGTTTGGTAAAGACCAAGAGCTGTGGTATCGTTGCATAGTGTGTGGCAATTGGGTACATGCATTATGCAGCGATCAAGGTAAGCCAGATGGCTACATTTGTGGTTTATGTAATGTAAAATAGTGTTAAATGTCCTTAGGATGATTCCGTACAAACTGTACGGAATAACCCGCAACCGTCGGGTAATACCGTACTTCATTGTTTTTTCTTTTTATTAAAAATTAAACACTTCTGATTATCTGATTTGTTTCATTTGCGAAAACTATTTAGCTAAATATATGTGCATTTTAATGGTATGTAGTAGTGGTACGTAATGGTTATAGTTTTTCCACAATAAGAGGTTTTCCTTAGGTGTACGTACACCCCCGCCGCTCCCCTACATTCCTCAAATAGCTCACTTTTAGTATGCTCGCGAGGTCTACAGCTCCCAGAGCCACTAGTTCTGATTTTGTTGCATGTTACATTCAGACACGATTCGTTATAGAATTGTTTAGTCTTCTAGTGGAATCACTAGTTTCTTTCGAAACAGTGCGGTGAAAGGATTTTAAGTGCGCCTCAAGAGGCTTCTTTCGTGCACTTGACACATGGTTCTACAACATGCCGGTTACCTTACGATGATTTTCAAAAAAAAAAAAAAAATAGTTGAAAATAATAAAGTTGTTGTTTTTTTATTTTAATAAATTGCTGCATGAAATAATAATAATGAATTATAATAATGATATGATAATATAATGTAGTTATGCGAATGAGTAATAATTAATGAGTGAATGAATGAAGCGAATGAATGAATGAGTGTATGAATGTCGAGTTATAATGTTGTTGCATTCAATAGCAACAGTAGATATTAAGTAAAATCATTTTAGTTTCCTTTGGTTTCATATGTACATACTTTATTAGATGTAAGTAAAAACAAATGTTGTATTCTATGGTGTAAATTGTTTGTTGTTTATTGTTATAATTACTATACCTACTGTTTGCTAAAATATATTCTGTGTTCCTTACTTTTACTTGTCTACCGGTCGCATGTCACACCAGGCCAGGCCACGTCTGAAAACCAGCGTTGCACTGTACCTACGGTACCTAGGTACCTAGGTTTAGTGCAGCATTTAAGCTGAGACGTGACCTTTTTGCCCCGCACAACGGTAGGTAGGTTCTTTATTAGTGTAGGTTATAATTTTATTTTCTGTTAGTTTTAAGTAAGTACCTACTTGTGTTTGTGGGACGAAAAATTAAAAAAAAAAAAAATAATAGCAATAAAAAAAACCTTACGATGTTTTCCTTCACCGTTTGAGAGTAAGTACTGGCATTGGGCAAATACATTTTTGAACAGGAAAACTCATTGGTGCACGACTGGTTTGGAACCCACTTCCTTAGGATAGGAAGGCGGGATTGCTACCGCACTAGACCACCAGCGCTCTTACTCTCTCACTCAATTGTTAGGTACATTAAATAAACGAAATTGAAATTGAAAAAAAAGTTTGGACGTACCTCTAACTACCTCTCTTAGACATCCTGAAAGAATCTTGAGTTAGTACTTGGTACTGAGAGATCTGAAGGGATATCTGACAGCCTACATAGCTCAGTTGGTATTAGCTCTGCCTTTTGCGCCGTAGGTCGTAGGTTCAATTCACCGTGAACAAACATTTGTGTGATGAACATAAATATTTGTTCTCTGTCTGGGTGTTTGAAATAATATTACAAGTATGTATTTACAAAAAAAAGTATATTAGAAGTATATCAGCTATCTGGTTCCCATACCACAAGCTTTGGCTTAGTTTGGGGCCAAATAGTGTTGTGTGGATAGTCCACCAATATTTATTATTATTATCTACCGTGCCTGGGGATCAAAATCGTGAAGCTGTTTCAGTTTTTTCAGAAATTGAAAATTAAGACCGCTAATGTATATCAGCATCCACGAAACCGATTCTGAATTAATCTGGTAATACAGATTAATCGGTTTGTTTATCCGATTATTGGGCGAGTGGTATCGTGCAGAGAAACAATTGGACGCTGTGCCAATATTGGTAACAACTAATTGGTGATCAGCGACAACAAATATTAATGGATGAAATATAATCAACTTGCTTCCTTAATAATTCTTGTTATTGTGGTGTTAATACTTTATTCTGAGCACCGGTGGTCTAGTGGGGGTGACATGGACCAATGGATTTTTCTATCGAAAAATTTATGTGCGCAATGCCAGTGCTCTTAAACGGTGAAGGAAAACATCGTGAGGAAACCAGTTGGTATTCTAACAGCGGCGATGGGCTTGCAACCTGTCACGTATGGAATACTAACTACTGCAAAATGTGGGTATGTGCCAAATATAATGTTGGACGTACCTCTGACTACCCCCCTTAGACATCCTCAAAGAATCTTGAATTAGTACCTACTTGGAGATCTGAAGGGATATCTACCGTACCTGGGGATCAAAGTCGTGAAGCTGTTTCAGTTTTTTTCAGTTTCTGAATGAGTGTGGCAAAAGGACTAACCCGCGCTTTCTGAAAGCGATATCAACACTAGTCACTTGCTATCTCTATCTAATTTGAAGAAAACGCTGAAATAGCAAGTGATTTGACAGCCGATTAGTGTTGATCGTGCTTTCAAAAAGCGGGGGTTAGTGTTTTTTAAATGGTGGAAATTCCAAACAGCACTATTTCGCCCCAAACTAAGCTAAAGCTGTGATATGGGAACCAGATAGCTGATATACTTATAAAACACAGACAGAACAAAAATCTATGTTCATCAAACAAAAAGTTTGTTCTCCAGTGGGGATCGAACCCACGGCCTACGGCGCTGAAGGCAGACCTACTACCAACTGAGCTGTGAAGGCTGTCATGATAAATAATATGTTGACGACTTCATTTGCGCATTGGACGAGAGTCCTTCTGCGATGCAAGAGGTTTCGATTCCCGCCTCAGAACAAATTTGTGTACGATCTGCAGAAATTCGTTCCGTTGGTCTGGGTGTTTTCTATGCATAATAGAAAAAATATCTATATAAGTAAGTATATAAAGTATTAAATATATCAGTTATCTAGTACCCATAACACAAGCTTTGAGTCGCTTACTTTGGGGCTAGATGGTGCTGTGTGGATTGTCCAGCATTATTTATTTATTATATTTATTTATACTCGTTTATATCTTCGTAACTGAAATCCCGGATCTACCTTACGGAGTTGGTTTATGATAATTTTAGGTCTAATTAAATCTAAAAACCGTTTCCATAACAGTTTTACGGTTGTTACATTGTTTGAACAACTTGTTTGTAACATGATGTTACAATTGAATTGAAGAAAGTAATACACGCTCCTATCGTGCGTGACTTACCTTGGGCCAATGATTTTTATAGATCATCTACCTTCTTCTTCTTATCGTGTCACTAGTTTCTTTCGAAACAGTGTGGTGAAAGGATTTTAAGTGCACCTCAAGAGGCTCCTTTCGAGCTTGATAGGTTTTACAACATGCCGGTTACCTCGCGATGTTTTCCTTCACCGTTTGAGAGTACTGGTATTGCGCACATAATTTTTTTAACAGAAAAACTCATTAGTGCACGACCGGTTTTGAACCCACGACCTAGGATCGGAAGGCAGGGCTGCTACCAGTAGACCACTAGTGCTCTCCATCATCTATAAACCATCGAACCACTAGACGTATAAAAACGAGGCGCATTCATGGTTGACATACCAACTGGCCCGCACCAAGCGCTTTGCTTCTTCATTCACCATGCGCATGCACACCAAAGAATGGAATTTCTTAACGGCGTTTTTCCGAAGGCCTATAATTTGGTCGCCAGGGAAGAGTGACCGCAGGTATTTAAAAAAAAAGAAAAAAAATGTTAAATTATTATTTTCTAGGTAAACGTGCCACATCGTCGACCGCGTCATCACTTAACATCAGGTGAGATTGCGATCAAATGTTTTATCTAAGCTGCAAAAAAAAGTAAGTGATGCTATAGTAGAGGGATCCCTCTACCTGACACCCTCACCTACTTTTTTTTGTTTGCGTCCACCCGCCTTTGGACAAACTACATTGTAGCAAGCAACTGCTGAAAATGGATGGATGAACTGGAAAGAGTGGCGTAACACGGCGTTCTCGGTGTTGGTCGTGTGGAACTGGCACTAGAGTCACCTAGTTTTAAGACGGTTCAAGATGGTCCTTGTGATTTTATTGAATAAATATATTTTGACTTTGACTTTGACTTTAACATAGAGGAGGTCTATACTCAGCAGCAACAGGAAGAAAAAAAAAATTTCATTTACATCGTGAAAAAAAAGGAAAAATAAGGGTTGCAGGAGGCCTGTGCCTAAGAATGGGCAGCCCTACAATGAGGCAACATTTATGCATGTGTTTATCACTACATATAGTATAAAACAAAGTCGCTTTTTCTGTCCCTATGTCCCCATGTCTCTTTGTATGCTTATATCTTTAAAACTACGTAACGGATTTTGATGCGGTTTTTTTAATAGATAGAGTGATTCAAAAGGAAGATTTATATGTATAATACATGCATGATATGTGCACCCATGGGAAGCAGGGGCGCGCGGGCGGGTCGCTAGTTGAATAATATAATTAGAATTAAAATTTAGAAACAAACAATGATTAATAATGGATTACAAATAATTTTAAATGTTGAATTGTTAATGAAATGTGAAATTACGAAGTCTGGGAAATAAATGGCTATAATAATACTCAGCAGTGGGTGCAACCAGGATGAAATAAGGAAAATGAGATTTTTTCAAGCTTTGAATAAATTTACCATAAAAATTATATGGGATCACCTCTGAAGTAACCTACCAAAATGAAAAAAGATCATCAAAATTCATTCATAATAATTGGCGTAGTAGCCGCGTAATAAAACAGCAAGCAATAACAAATTGTTGAGTTGAGAACCTCCATTCAAATAAAATAAAAAAAAATGTGCTGTAGAATGAATGAGTGCGTAAGACGATGTAGGTAGTATGTGTCTTGGATTGTTTGTTTTCTTACGAAAAAATGACGTCAGCTAACCATAGTATGGGTCGTTGAGGTACACCTGTCAAGTATTTTTTTCATTCAAATGAATTAGCACAAAAAATGGACCTATAGGTTTTGCAGAGTTTTTACACTGCAAATGAACCTTTCAATTTGTCAGTTTGGCATTTTTTGTACACCGCTAAAGCCGGAGCTCGACCGCAAAATTAACGGACCAAGATGAGCTGGCCGAGGTTTTGGAAATGAGGTATAGAACCCCTTACTGCATTAATTATGAAGGAGGTCGAATAAAATTGTTTTATGTGAAAAGGTGTATATTTAGGACTTACTAAAATAAATCGAGGAAGAAAAATACACTTATTATATAAGAATTTATCATATGGAGCCAATTATGACTTAGTATGCATTCTAGCTAAATTATACAGACGGCATATCGACACCCAAATTGAACAACATTGTAAATAATTTTTGCTGGTTTTCAGGATAGCGATTTTTGCCTTTTTCCGCGGATTTTTAGCTCTCCTGCTGGCGTTTGTTGGCAGATAATCATGTTTTAGTGTTTAAAACATGATTAACATAATAAAGCAGCAAAAATTAATTACAATGTTCTTCAATTTGGGTGTCGAATATGGTTTCGTATATGCATGGTAATAATGTTTTAAGTAAATGTTTCAAACAGTTCCGCTTGTCGTCGTAGCGTAACTAAACCTCGCGTTTTTCACACGTGTTGTAAGAACAGAACACTCCACAGGAGCCTTATGCACTATGACCATTTGCAGCGCGAGCTCGGCTAAGACAAGGCAGTCGGTGTCATACGGTCAGGGCAAAGTATCTCCTATGTCTTAAAGGATAAAGTCCAACTTCAAGTTTTGACGTTTCACGGTTTGGGGCAAGGAATCTCCTTGGAATCTCCTATTGTCATAGTGAATAAGGCTGCAGTTTTGGCTAATCCGTCTACTTTTCATCCAAGCAGGATCAGGCAGGGCTTGATGTCTAACTGGAGCTCTTCCAGGTTCTGTAAGTGCCAAGTCGGCTCAATGGAATACCAGCTCTTGATGGCATCGGATGGCGTACTAACTTCGGAGCTATCAGTCAGATTCAAAAATAATAACACGCCGTGGTCGAGCCTCAACTATGAAAATTATAGCTAATTTCTTTATTTATTTATTAATGGCCTCGCTCATTTTGCGGTCGAGCTCCGGCTTCAGAGTTGTCATTTTGACGACCTCAGTGGCGCAGCGGGCGAGAGTCCGCCTGCAACGCAAGAGGTTGCGGGTTCCATTCCCGCCTCAGAACACATTTGTGTACGATCTGCAGAAATTTGTTCCGTTGGTCTGGGTGTTTATGTATAATAAAAAATATCTATCTATGTAAGCATATAGGTAATGTATTAAATATGTCAGTTATCTAGTACCCATAACACAACTTTGAGTAGCTTACTTTGGGGCTAGATGGAGCTGTGTGGATTATCCAGCATTATTTTTTTATTTATTTTATTATTTTTAACAAAAGGGCCACCCCCTTTAATGATTAATGATTGTCATGACCTTGGTACAAATTAATACAAGTAACTCTATTGACATAAATATTTAAGAACAATTCAATATTGAATCCATAGGCTCACGGACTGTTAATACTAGTGTATCAGGGCAGATATAGCACATATAAAGTGCATGTGGCGTGTACTGAGGCACATATTATTATTATTATTATTTTATACAACAAAGTAGACAAACATACGGCCCGCCTGATGGGAAGCGGTATATTAGGGAACGTACCCATACTACGTGACCCGTTTAGGGGGGGGGAGTGGAGTCTTTGAAATACTACGGTCAGTCACAGGAGCGGGGGGGGGGGGGGTGGCTCAGGTTTTTGTCACGTAGTAGATTTTACTGAGAGAAATCTCTTATTTTTATTAAATTAAGTTACTGTAACTTACATACGGTATACCAATATGTTTTCACAAATGTTGTTATAATTCACTAGTAATTTAAGTATGCATGCAGTCTTATGCAATAAAGACCAAATTATTATTATTTTTTCAATTTTTGCCTGTGAAATGATTAAAAATCATTATTATGAATTACTACGTGAAAACTAAAGGAGAGGGGGGTCTTGGCATATACTACGAGTGGTCACCGAGGGGAGGGAGGGGTCGAAAAAACTAAAAAAATAGGTCACGTAGTATGGGTACGTTCCCTTATCTGATGAACAGCACAATTTTGAATTTAAAATTATTTATAATATCTAAGTACTATATTTTTTTAAATACCTTATCAAATTTAAATAGATCCATGATTACATCACTCAATAATGATTGATAACTAATATCCGTATAGATTTGCGATATGGTTTAATAGACATTTGATAGGCTGTCCTGTCGTCAAGAGGTTTTATTTAATACCTTATCAATGCCTTTAAATGAGTTTTATTTAATGGCTGGTAGGTATGGCTGGTAGTAGGTGAGATACTTGATAAGGTAGCCCAAAATGGCCTTCAATTATTATTACACAGTACATAATTAGTATAAAAAAACATATCAATCATCTAAGCATAAAAATATTTTATACCAACCGCTTATTCATAATCCCTGTAATTTTATAAATAAATAAAATAAATAAACACTGCTGGACAATCCACACAGCACTATCTAGCCCCAAAGTAGGCTACTCAAAGATTGTGTTATGTATGGGTACTAGATAACTGATATACATATTTAATACATTATATAGATATTTTTTATTATACATAGAAAATACCCAGACCAACGGAATAAATATCTGCGGATCTTACACAAATTTGTTCCGAGACGGGAATCGAACCCGCAACCTTTTGCGTCGTAGATGGACTCTCGCCCGCTGCGCCACTGAGGTCGTGAGGTTGTAGCGGGTCAATAGAGTTATTCTTGTCACTGTCACTTTCATGCCAACGAAAAGAGACAGCAACAGACTTAGTCTGATAAGCTATTGGCGCGCTCGAAGACCATTATGAATAAGAGCCTACGTTTTTTGTCTTGACGTTGATTTGTGGGAATATGTTGCAACCTTCGAAATTCGATAACAACCTATGTTTAAAATAAAAAATAAATGTAAAAAACATTTTTAAAAACAACCTATATTGACCGTGAATTGTCATCCAGATTTCAGCTCAATCGCTTGAAGACATAAATAAATCTTTAATCAAAAAAACTATAAGCCATAAAATACCTATAACTGTAGGTATCGGGAATCTTCGCTCCAATGTTAATCCCAACTAATCCCATCTATACAGCGTGTAACGGAAGGGGGGTATCAACCCTGAAGGAGGTGAATGTGCTCATGA
The DNA here is from genome assembly GCA_963576535.1 of Plemyria rubiginata. Taxonomy (NCBI): domain Eukaryota; kingdom Metazoa; phylum Arthropoda; class Insecta; order Lepidoptera; family Geometridae; genus Plemyria; species Plemyria rubiginata. The sequence goes on from OY754931.1 coordinate 846,953, forward strand.
AACTCAACAACTTTCCCCAAAGAACATAGGTCGAAATATGAAAAAAAAAATATGGCCCGCCCATAGTAAATCAATCAGCTGGTAGTCAGTTTTGTAAGGGAGGGCCAAATTTTTTTTTCATATTTATACCTATGTTCTTTGGGGACAGTTGTTGAGTTTCATGAGCACATTCACCTCCTTCAGGGTTGATACCCCCCTTCCGTTACACGCTGTATCCCAACTAATACTAAAAATGCGAATAACTATAATTAATATTATAAATGCGAAAGTAACTCAGTCTGTTTGTCTGTCTGTTACGCTTTCCCGCTTAAACCTCTCAACCGATTTTGATGAAATTTGGCACAGACAATCTTTAGACCCTGAGAAAGAACATAGGCTACCTTTTATTGCAAAGTATTCAAATTAAAAGTACGCAGACGAAGTCGCGGGTACCAGCTAGTCCCAACTAATATTATAAATGCGAAAGTAACTCTGTCTGTCTGTTTGTCTGTTACGCTTTCCCGCTTAAACCTCTCAACCCATTTTGATGAAATTTGGCACAGACAATCTTTAGACCCTGAGAAAGAACATAGGCTACCTTTTATTGCGAAAAAAAGAGATGAAGAGATTAAAAGTACGCAGACGAAGTCGCGGGTACCAGCTAATTTCTAAATAAATTTGTCTAAATATACATACTCGTAGGTATATTGCAAATAAAAAAATGCATTTGATTATCTAATATGTCTCGGGCTGTGAATGCAAATAATTCTTGTTCAAAGCGGATTTATATAGCGTGTAACGGAAGGGGGTATCAACCCTGAAGGAGGTGAATGTGCTCATGAAACTCAACAACTTTCCCCAAAGAACATAGGTCGAAATATGAAAAAAAAATTTGGCCATCCCATAGTAAATCAATCAGCTGGTAGTCAGTTTTGTAAGGGAGGGCCAAATTTTTTTTTCATATTTCGACCTATGTTCTTTGGGAAAGTTGTTGAGTTTCATGAGCACATTCACCTCCTTCAGGGTTGATACCCCCCTTCCGTTACACGCTGTATAGGTAAAGTGAACTAAGAGTTATGAAAACAAATAAAACCACTACGTTGTCGGTCGTCGTAAACTGTTATATTTATTTTACTAGTGAATCTCTCTGGTTTCAACGATGGTTTTTGAAAATAATTGAAAAAAGTTAATTTATGTTTTGTGACTACTGGATTAATTATAATAAAAATATACTATACACGTGGTATAATCAAAGCAAAGTCAAAATATATGTATACTTACATATGTTATGATTGTATTAGTAGCTAGGTGAATGTGGAACCAGTCCCGCGCGACCAAGCCCGGAACTAAAAAAAAAATGGCTTGATACCTGTCACGTACATGATGGACTACATCATTTTTTTTATACAATTTGTCAATTTTTGACAGCCTACGTAGCTCAGTTGGTAGTAGCTCTGCCTTCTGCGCCGTAGGTTGTGGGTTCGATTCCCACCGTGAACAAACATTTGTGTGATGAACATAGATGTTTGTTCTCTGTCTGGGTGTTATATAACATTATAAGTATGTATTTACAAAAAAAAAGTATACAAGTAGTATATCAGCTATCTGGTTGCCATATCACAAGCATAAGCTTAGTTTGGGGCTAGATAGTGCTGTGTGGAAAGTCCACCATTAGTAGTATTTAGTATTAGCTCATGGATCAGGCAGATGACCCACCTGATGTTAAGTGGTAACCGTTACATATGACAAAGCATTGCCTCGTAAGTCACGCACGACAGGAACGCGCCCTACGATGCACTGCCCTGCGTCCATCAACTTGAGGCATACAGATTTTAAGCCTCATGTGCCTGGTAAGGTGTAATTACACCGGCGACCACACTCTTCAGACGGAAACAGGGTTGCTGCTCAAGATCATCACCAACTTTTTTTTTATGTAAAAGATAGGCAAACGGGCTAACGGCCCACCGGATGGTAAGCGGCCACCGTCGCCCATAGACAACAACAACACCAGGGGCGTTGTCAGTGCGTTGCCTACCCTGAAGGACTTTATTAACATTTTTCTTGAAGCTTTTCATGTTAAATCTTGGCGGGAACACCTCTGATGGTAACTCATTCCACAGCCTATGGGTATGGGGAAGAAATGAGCGTGAAAAACGGACTTGCAGAAGTCCGCTGCTGGAAACCGGCCTTTCCTAATCATTTTCAGGAAGAACGACTCTCGGAACCCTCTAAACTGAACCCACTGACTTCCCGCGATCAACAATGTCGTCAGTCCATCGGGTAGGACGTCCCACGCTTCGTTTTCCTGTTCGTGGTCGCCATTCGAGAACCTTTATTCCCCAGCGATTGTCAGTTCTTCGAGCTAAATGACCTGCCCATTGCCACTTCAACTTGCTGATTCCGAGAGCTATAATAATCATGTCAGCTACCCTGGTTCTCCTACGGATTCCCTCTTTTCAGATTCTTACCCGTAGTGAAACTCCCAGCATAGCTCGCATGGAATTACGCATGCCAATGAAAAAAAGGTTTTAAATCGTACGAAAAGGTGAAAAATGGCCGCTATCGCTCAAATTTTGCATGGACATACTAACGAATAGTCGTTGTAATAAGCATTCATTATAGTAAATAACTATAAAGATAGTGGCGTGATTATGATTTAAAACAAACATAATCGTTAGTATTCTGTAACAAGATACTATTCTAGGTCAATGACCCCGATAACAACGACGTAGTAAGTAAAATGCGGTGTCGAATGAAGTAGGTAATACTTCCCATCGTATTTCCGAAAACGCCAACTCATAAAATTATGCAACCTTATTACGATAAAAACGTATATATGCATTATTTAAGTTAACTGATAATGTCGTTAGGTATCTTACGTTTCACTCATTCGCGTTGCGCGTTCAAGTATAGACGTGTCTTTTTATCGATATTTCGTCCCTCTGTTTTACCCCATCACTATTCGGGTTTATTGATATAAAAACTTTTTTGTGAAATTTAAATTTCGAACGCGTTCGATTCATGTTCTAAGCACGTGGTGGTTGAAATGATGTTAAATGTTTTCTTGAAAATACAATATTTTCTGTATTTCGCTATAAAATAACAGTTGTTCGCACGTTGGGATTGTTTCGCCGCGTGGCCGCTACTGGTGAGTCCTTGACCTTATTTCTAAATTAGACCTACCTAGGTACCTAGGAGTTAGAATACTTTAAGGCGTTGACAACACCTAATATTTCTCTCGCTCGCACGATTCGACATTTTGAAAGATATTAAATCACAAATTCCTATTTTGAAAAATCGCAAACAACCATTTTGTGTGCAATCACATTGCGCATAGTTTGGTAAAAATTTCATTTTGATTGACGCAAGTTTTCCTGCTCAAAAGTTTGCTTGAGTACGAAAACTAGAACCTCAGTGGCGCAGCGGGCGAGAGTCCGCCTGCGACGCAGAGGTTGCGGGTTCGATTCCCGCCTCGGAACAAAATTTGTGTACGATCTGCAGAAATTTGTTCATTGGTCTGGGTGTTTTCTATGTATAATTAAAAATATCTATCTATGTAATTATATAATGTATTAAATATATCAGTTATCTAGTACCCATAACACAAGCTTTAGTAGCTTACTTTGGGGCTAGATAGTGCTGTGTGGATTGTCCAGCATAATTTATTTATTTATTTTTATTTATTTATTTATTAAACTTTGAAGTAGGAAAACTTGTATTGATAAAAATGTTTTTTTTACTAAACTGTGCGCAATGTGACTGCACACAAAATGGTTGTTTGCGATTTTTCGAAAATGGGTTTAGTGATTTTATATCTTTCAACAAGTCAAAACGTGCGAGCGAGAGTCACATTAGTCTTCGTCTTAATGCTAAATGGATACCTACTAAGCTTTTTTCATCGCGTTTAGGTATATTCACCTAATGTAGGGAACCTTGCCAAGACGAAAATTTTTTTTCCTAGTTTATGTTTCTTTCTGAAATTTTATAACAAATTTCTAGTACCTATATTTGTTAGTTAAAAAAATATTTACGCACTTTTAGATAAGTTTCATTAAGAGTAGTAGAGCTCTTTGTGTGTGGCTCGTCCGGGGAAGTACTACCATCACGCCTTTTTCTGCCGCCAAGCAGCAACGCTGTGTTTCGGTTTGAAGAGTGTGGTCGCCGGTGTAATTACAGGCACATGAGGCTTAACATCTGTATGCCTCAAGTTGATGGACGCAGGGCAGTGCATCGTAGGGCACGTTTCTATTGTGCGTGACCTACGGGGCAATGTTTTGTTTATAGGTGATGGTTACCACTTAACATCAGGTGGGCCATCTGCTTGTTCCATCAGCTAGTTGTATTAAAAAAAAAAAAAGGTAAAAAAATAGTTAAACGTAGGTACAATCGCAGGCACAGAATATAATTTAGCAGGTACCTACCTAGGTATTACATCAAGGTCGCTCGTTTTGAACGCATTGATTTTCAACCTTGATTTTTTCATCTTGGCATTACGAATCAGTTGTAAAAACGTTATAGGTACCTAGATACGTTACCACGGTACTTGACTTTTTAGACTTAGATTTAAGCTCCAATTGGTGTATTCGATACAATATCGTATAGTACCCCTTTGACTTCTTTACAATATCATCATTTTCCTGCCGTTATCCCACTTCATGTGGGGTCGGCACACCAGGTTTTTGCTCTCCACTCTCCTCTATCAGCCGTCATCTCAGCAGTCACTCCTTTCTTACTCATGTCATCTTTCACACAGTCTATCCATATTTCTTAGTGGCGCAGCGGGCGAGAGCCCGCCTGGGGCGCAAGAGGTTGCGGGTTCGACTCCGCCTCGGAACAAATTTGTGTACGATCTGCAGAAATCTGTTCCGTTGGCCTGGGTGTTTTCTATGTATAATAAAAAATATCTATGTATGTAAGTATAATTATAATGTATTAAATTTATCAGTTATCTAGTACCTATAACACAAGTTTTGAGTAGCTTACTTTGGGGCTAGATGGTGCTGTGTGGATTGTCCAGCATGATTTATTTTATTTTTATTTTATTTTCTTTGGCCTACCTCTACTCCTAATACCTATCCACATTCATCCCTAGTTTTCATCTTATTACATGACATTATTTTCTACGTATAACGTGTCTCCATACCATAATAACTCCTCATCTTTTCAGTCACTGGCGCCACTTTCAAACTGCCTTTAAACAAAAACACGAAACAGCTTCTCGACTTTGATACAGGCACGGTAGATATCCCCTCAGATCTCTTGCCAAATAATCACATGAATATCTTATCACACTAATATCATAAATGTGAAATTTTGGATGTTTGTTACTCCAGAACGGCTGAACGGATCTGGGTGAAGTTTGCCACAGAGATAAGTTATAGTCTGAAATAGCATATAGGCTCCTTTTTATCCCGAGAAAATACCGGGATTTAAAACTACACGGGTGAAACAATGGGGCGCAGCCAGTAAACAAATAAAAAAGTGAATTAGCGATTGAAGTGCCACCATAGGATTTAAACCCGCAACTTCAGATCGGGATAGTTAGTACTTACCATTTCCACCACTGACCACATATCATTTCTTGCTTACGTCATCATCAAACGCAAGCATCACTCGATGACCACGTGATATCTTTACACGTGTCACTATCATTAACATCATTAGCCTGGCGAAGTACTTAAGCTTTTACCATATATTCTGCGAGCTATAAAGGCATTACACGTGCTCTTTATGATAATAAAAGAATACATATAGCATATATCTACCTACACATTATAAATATACTACATAGCGATCCTACATTAGAACTTCCTGTATCGCGAGCACAGAATAAATAACAGTACTAGCAGTAGTAGTATGTTGTACTTACCTATGGAACATCTAGAGTTCTAGAAAGATATGTATATATATATATATATATATATATATCTTTATATATATATATATATATCTATATATATATATATATATATATATCTTTATAGATAGTTTTGTTTAATTTTTTCAGTGTCCTTAATTCCTTGTTGTACACTGAAAATCAATGTTTTTTAGGTGATGTTTACCACTTAACATAATTTATATTTTTATCATTAACGAATATACACTGAATTATTTACAAAGAAAATCACATAGAATACACATATCGCAAAGCTAACCGCCAATTTATGTAACATACTTTTCATGTATAATCTAGTATCTTTAAAAAATTTACGTGCGGTCATAGGTAAATGCTTTTGTACTGTATTGTATCTGCTGACCGTAGCAATCGATCAACAGATAGCTAACTGATCCAAATTAGTGCACATCGGAAGCGCCTCCAAGACTCGCGGTTGCATTCCCACGTCGAATGAAAACACTGAAAAAAAAATATAGGTGATTTATTTGTTATAATAATGTGACTATGATATATTTGTTATAATAATATGAGTGTCCATTTCCGGTGGTAGGTAGGTCACCACTTCACCGTCAACGCTTCCGAAGTGAACGGTCAATGCAATAAATAATTGATTGTAGATGCGAAACACTTGCCTTACTACGTACACGATAATCCTACTAATATTATAAACGCGAAAGTATGGATGGATGGATGGATGGTTGGATGTTTGTTACTCTTTCACGACAGAACGGCTGAACGGATCTGGATGAAACTTGGCAGAGAGTTAGATTATAGTCTGGAATAGCACATATATAGGCTACTTTTATCCCGTGGGAATACCGGGATTTAAATCTGCGCGGGTGAAACCGCGAGGCGCAACTAGTTTTACATAAAAAATCTGGCTTCGAGTAGTTCGAGTGCCTAAAACGAACGCCGTCTGAGTATATTTTTTGTTTTAATAGATTTTATCAAAAAGCGCTAAATCAGTTTCGAAAAAAAAACAATAAAAATATATTTTACCTAAAAGTAACTAAAGTCAAAGTCAAAAGGAGTTTATACAATAAAATCACAACGATGACTTTGAAACGTTTTAAAGTTAGGTGACGATTAATTAACTAAATGTCTCATTTATTTCTTTAATTATTACATGAATCAATCAATCAAATGTTGTATAAATCATGAAAAAATCATTGATATTTATACAACATTTGATGGACAGTGGCAGATGGCAGTGCACCGTAGGGCACGTTCCTGTCATGCGTGACTTACGAGGCAATGCTTTGTTATAGGTGACACTTAACATCAGGTAGGCCATCTGCTTGTTCCAGCTTTTAGCGGTAAAACATTTGTGACAAAAACACATTAGGCACATTTAGAAACCATACGAACCCAACGCAAAATGTTATGCTTTTTCAGCATTTTTTGAAAATCGCAACCAAGACTACTATTTATTTCTTCTGTGTTGTAAGCAATATGGCCAAACCCATAAATTAAGCGAAGAATAAATTGCTTATTCACTTCTATCCGCCGTCGTTTATTCACTACGCTATGCTAAAGCTTGCCTTGTTGGTTTAATCTATTTATCTTATAGATAAGAAGATAGACGATTGTGCTATGATACACAAAGTTACTGATACAGACGTCACATTTTTTTTTTTATATTTGATAGACAGTCCTTTGGCCACAATCTCACCTGATGGTAAGCGACGATGTGGCCGACGATGGAGCAGAACGGTCTAGAAAGACACCTATTCACTCTTGCCTTAAAGAGGCCTAAATTATAGCGATCAGGAAAGACAGACGACGGCAATGAGTTCCACTCCTTGGCGGTTCGCATAATAAATGTGGACGCAAAGCGCTTAGTGCGAATGGGTGGTATATTTACCAGGTATGGGTGGTTCTGAGCCGTACGCCTAACGTCCTGTGGTGGAAAGGAGATGGAGGTATTAAGTCGTGCAGTTCCTGAGCACATTCACCAAAATGTAACCTATAGAATATCGAAAGGCATTGTCATGACAATCATCACTACAGTGTTTGACAGCCTTCCATGGGTTCGATTCCCACCGAGAACAAATATTGGTGTAATGTACATAGAGGTGTGTGCTCTGTCTGGGTGGTTATATATTGTACTAGTTGCGCCACGCGGTTTCACCCGCGCGGATATATATGATATGTGCTATTCCAGACTATAGTCAATCTCTGTGCCAAATTTCATCCAGATCCGTTCAGCCGTTCCGGCGTGAAAGAGTAACAAACATCCATCCATCCATCCACCCTTACTCTATCCATACTTACAAACTTTCGCGTTTATAATAGTAGTAGGATTTATGAGTGCGTGGGTTTATTTTTAACAGTCCTATCACGTTAAGTTACGTTGCTGAAGCTTGTTCTAGGAGTATGCAAGGTCACGAATGCAATGCGATCATGTAGTTCGTCGACCGCTTAACCAGTTCAAGGAGATATTACACTTCTACATGATTTTATAACGACACAACTTTCAGAGTATTTTTTTATGCTGGCCCCATACTAAGTAAAGCTTATAAATATTATATGGAAGGAATCTCCTATGTCATCACTCTCTTCTCTTCTCTTCTTCTTCTTCTTGCCCCAAACGGCGTGGCGTCAAAACTTGATCTTACTCAGGCTACTTTGCCTAGACTAGATTAAGTCAAAATATATTTATTCAATAAAATCACAAGTATCACTTTGAAAACTAGGCGACTCTAGGTGCCATTTCCACGCGACCAAAGCGGAGAAGAACAGCCAACAAACTCTTGGTTCCTACCGCTTTTCGTTTAGAAAACAGATAGCTCATACTTTTTTGTAAACACATACGTGTGTATACACCCAGACAGAACTAACAACTGTTTTTAACACACTTATATGTGTTCTGTGTGGGAATGGAACTCACGGCCGGTCCGGGGAAGTACTACCACCACGCCTTGTTCTACCGCCAAGCAGCAACGCTGTGTTTCGGTTTGAAGAGCCGGTCGCCGGTGTAATTACAGTCACATGAGGCTTAACATCTGTATGCCTCAAGTTGATGGACGCAGGGCAGTGCATCGTAGGGCACGTTCCTATCGTGCGTGACTTACGAGGCAATGCTTTGTTATAGGTGATGCTTACCACTTACCATCAGGCCATCTGCTAGTTCCATCAGCTAGTTGTATGAAAAAAAATTGTGGGATTTATTTCGCTTCGCTCTCAATCAAAAATATTCGGTCACTCATTGTTATAAGTGACGTCATTCAGATAGGGCAAGGCAAGACAATGTATCAATGCCACAAGCTTCTCAGAATTTATTACGAAAGATCGTATTTCTTGGATCCTCACATTTTAAGGTTATCAGTACAAGATAAGGGAAGTGTGCCATAAACGATAATTAAAATTAATGATTTCATCATTAGTTAGAGCGTCATATATCTTTAAATTGAAACAATAAATATTATTTTTAATTGTATTTAAATCGTTTATCGTATTTGACTCCGGTACTTAAGTCTACACCCGATGGACCGCGGGAAGTCGGTGGATGGAGAGGGCTCAGAGCATGCTTCCTGGAAATAAGAGTAGTAGAGCTCTTTGTGAAGGGCTCGTCCGGGGAAGTACTACCACCACGCCTTTTTCAGCCGCCAAGCAGTAACGCTGTGTTTCGGTTTGAAGAGTGTGGCCGCCGGTGTAATTACAGGCACATGAGGCTTTACATCTGTAAGCCTCAAGTTGATGGACGCAGGGCAGTGCATCGTAGGGCACGTTCGTATTGTACGTGACCTACGGGGCAATGTTTTGTTTATAGGTGATGGTTACCACTTAACATCAGGTGGGCCATCTGCTTGTTCCATCAGCTAGTTGTATTAAAAAAAATATATATACCTAGGGGAGGCCTACGTAGGTAAAGTCCAATTATGGGACTCCAGTGGGTACTGTGGGTAGTGAGTCTCCGAATTGGATTTGGAGACTACAGGAGGAAAGCTATGGCCACGAATAGCAAATGATAGAGGAGAATGGATGGAGTTGGAGGAGGCCTATGCCAAAGGGCACAGAAAATCAAAGAGGAATACAGTTAAAAAACTCAGTGCACGACTGGTTTTGAGCCTGGACCTTTCGGTCAGAAGGCTTGGCTCCAAAACTCCACCACTTTCCCGCGACTGAGACATTTTTTTATCAACCAACACCAAGGTATATCAAGGCCCCTTTCTCCTTAATAACACTGTTTTTACGTAACAAAGAGTTTCCAAACAGAGTGAAATAGTGTGTGTCATCACCATTATGTTGGTATTTGGATATTGCCTTTCTAATTCAGCATTTTTACTTTTATCAGTTTTGAACACGCAAAAATAAATTTACCTTTAAAAATGCTTCAAAATCAAATGAAGATATGCAATCCCACCTGGTACTGAGCGCGACACTTAGCTAGAAGGGACGATGGGCGATGGTCAATGGACTATGGATGTGGGATTGTTTAACTAGTATTTTAAGTAATTATACTTAAAATACATAAGATCCCACACGATCACAGTTTAGTGAACTTAGATATTAGTTGGTAGAGCACCGGTGGTCTAGTGGGAGTGACCCCGCCTTCCGATCGTAAGGTCGCAGGTTCGAATCCGGTCGTGCACCAATGGATTTTTCTATCGAAAAATTTAAGTGCGCAATGCCAGTGCTCTTAAACGGTGAAGGAAAACATCGTGAGGAAACCAGTTAGTATTCTAACAGCGGCGATGGGCTTGCAACCTGTCACGTATGGAATACTAACTACTGCAAAATGTGGGTATGTGCCAAATGTAATGTTTGGACGTACCTCTGACTACCCCCCTTAGACATCCTCAAAGAATCTTGAATTAGTACCTACTTGGTACTGGGAGATCTGAAGGGATATCTACCGTGCCTGGGGATCAAAGTCGTGAAGCTGTTTCAGTTTCAGATATTAGTTGGTAGGTAAGTGAGGATTTCCACATCAGATTGACACATCTGCGGCCCGATTACGCTAAAGTCTGGCTATCGAGATGGCTTTCAGTTTGACATTTGATTCCCATCCATCCATTGAATTTAGCATCCATCGCAAGGAATTTAGATACTAGATCCATCCATATGTTGCTATTGCACTATGGGAATCAAATGCTCTCGTCAGAGAGTATTCTATTCCTTGATCAAATGTCAAACTGAAAGCCATCTCGATAGCCAGACAAGCGTAATCGGGCCGCTGATACACGTTCCCCGGCTAAGAAGCTAAAGAAAATACAAGGTGTAAATCAAATAACAACATTACCTAGCATGAACACAATTTAAACTAACAATTTTTTTTAATCTGAGCAGAAACTATGTCTAGTTTTAAAGGTAAAGGTATTTTATTTAGTAACCCGATAAAAAAACGTTAAATACCGTTGTTAGATTCAGTGCCAAAGAAAAGCAAGAAATACATACGAGTGCGCTACTATTTTGTAACTACCATAAAATTCAGCAGAGGCTACTGATGATAGGCCGTCAGAACTTTTAAATATCTATGAGGTTGATCTGAGAAGTATTTTCTTAAAAAATCCCAAAAAAGTTAAAAAAACGGTTTTGGACATGCTATTATTATTAGTACGTAGCCTCTGCTGAAACAGTGCGTTATTTTTTTTTGGTTTTTACAAAATAGTGAAAAAAGTTAGAAAAAAATACGTATCGCACAGTGAGAACGAAAGTGACGCAATTCGAAATTTTAGCAAATCGAGTTAAATACGTAAAACGGCTTGAAAGAGCATACTTCATTGCTTAGACAATCAAAAACTGACCGATTAATCGGTCGGTAGCCTTAAGGGTCCGGTGACAGCGGCTCGGAATTTCGAGGTGCGATTGGCTATTATTTCATTTTATTTCATTTCGGGGAGGTTGTTTGAAAGAATAACTCTAAAGTGACACGCATAAATACTGTTCGAACACAAATAATACAATAATATAAGGGAAATGTGCTTGAGTCAGAAATCATTTTGGTATTAGGTAAACGTAAGACCAAAAATACTAATACCAAAATGATTTCTGATTCGGGCATGTTTCCCTTATATTATTGTATTATTTGTGTTCGAACAGTATTTATGCGTGTTTCTTTAGAGTTATTTTTTCAAACAACCTCCCCGAAATGAAATAAAATGAAATAATAGCCAATCGCACTTCGAAATTGCGAGCCGCTGTCACCGTAGCCTTAAGGCTAGAAAAGGATAAATTTAAATAATTTATAATGTATTTAAGTAGAAACTGTCGTAGACGCAAACACTTTTTTTTTGATTTGCCAAAAAACACGATTTTTGAATTACGTCACTTTCGTTTTCACCGTGCGGTATATTCGATTTATTCTTTCACACCCTGTTGTGAACGATGCAGGATGGTATGATTGGACGGCAACCTCCTCAAATTGCCCAATTGTCACCGTTAAACGTTCAGCGTTACACGTGCAAAATGAATTGAAGCAGGCGGGCAATACACCCTCACACACAAACACACCATCACACGCCATCGACGTACTAATTTAGTTCTAAGTGTTTTTTGTATACAACTATTCGTAGCTGATAGAACAAGCAGATGGTCCATCTAAAATTAAGTGGTAACCATCACATATGACAAAGCATTGCCTCGAAAGTCAAGAACGTTAGGAACGCGCCCTACGATGCACTGCCCTGCGTCCATCAACTTGAGGCATAGAGATGTTAAGCCTCATGTGCCTGTAATTACACCGGCGACCACACTCTTCAAACCGAAACACAGCGTCGCTGCTTGGCGGCAGAAATAGGCGCGGTGGTAGTACTTCTCCGGACGAGCCCTTCACAAAGAGCTGTACTACTCTTAGACACAAATAAAATTTATTTTTAAGGCTGTCCTTATAATCATAAATTCTGATGTTTCACTGAAGATCCCACTGGTACCTTATTAATAATGTTTCAGTGTGTCACCATTAAACTAGTGAAGTAGAAAAATAAACCGGTAGTAATACAAAGGTTTCAATTCATCGATTATTTAATCGATTTACATACCAATCGTAATCGGCAAGAAATCGATTTTAATATCTTGGAATGCGCGCCAAAGCACGGTAATTGCAAAATACAGGTTTTTATGCCAATTTCAAAATCCAAATAATGAAGAGAAAGTATGTTTTATGATCATTTTAATTTTTATGAAACTTGGAATAAAGATAACGGTAGAAAACTAATCAAATCCTATCCTACTACTATTATAAACGCGAAAGTTTGTAAATAAGGATGGATGGATGGATGCCTGTTACTCTTTCACGCCGGAACGGCTAAACGGATCTCGGTAAAACTTGGCAGAGACATAGATTATAGTCTGGAAAGCATTGGTGGTCTAGTGGTAGCCCCGTCGTCCGATCCTAAGGTCGTGGGATCAAAACCGGTCGTGCACCAATGAGTTTTTCACACACAAAGGGTTCTTACTACAACTCCTACTCCTTTTCAAAATCATAGGACAAATCTGTAGGTATAAGGGTTCGTGCCTGATTTGATTGATGGTCTACGTGACATCTCAGACATAGCTATGACGCATAAGTCCTAGATGCTGCATTGTGGACCCGCCTCCTATGACGTCGGATCCGGCCGGGAGTCCACAGCGGCCATAAGTGATGGATTGTGGGAACAGGGTTTAATTTGCGCAGGAATTTCAGAGAATCCTTCTACGTATACGATACCAAGCCGAGTTTGTGGGCTGTTCTTCTCTGCGTTGGTCGCGTGGAACTGGCACTAGAGTCACCATACTCGTAGATTTAAGACGTTTCAAGGTGATCCTTGTGATAAGATTGAATAAACATATTTTGACTTTTGACTTTGTATCACACCAGCCTTTTTGAAGGCACGTTTTCCGCTTCCGTGCACTACTGACACATCTTATGTCCACAATACACAAAGGATTTGGAAGATAATGCTTTATAGCATTAAGTTCGCCTTTGTACTGTTATTTTTTACTGCAATAAAGTATTTTCAATCAATCAATCATAATCGAGCGTGACTTACGATGCAACGCTTTGTGCAGATGGTTACCACTTAACATCAGGTGGGCTGCTTGCTTGCCAATCAGCAAGTAGTATAAAACAACAATAACAACACAACACAATAACAACAAGGTAAGTTGCTACAGCTAACTCTCAGCTCAGTTGGTAGTAGCTCTGCCTTCCCGTAGTCCGTGGGTTCAATGCCCACGCAGAACAAACATTTGTATGATGAACATAATGGTTTGTTCTCTGTCTGGATGCTAATTATAATATTAAGCAGGTTTGTATATGCAAAAAAAGGATATAAGTATTATATCAGCTATCTGGTTCCCTATTATGTACATGTTGTGCCGAAAAAAAATCTGTTACCCTCCTTTTAATTATTTTTTCAGGCTTGTGTTATTATTCACTGTACCTATTTACTTATGCTAAATAAAGAATTATTAATAATATTAATAATACACTAGAATAGGGCTAGACAGTGGTGTGTGGAATGTCCACAAATGTCTACTGGGTATTCCGTCGCTATAACACTGAGAAGGGCGATCTAAGAGCCGGAAGTGGTTATAGTTCGACCACAGACAACAAATTAACGTGACAATTGACACGCCCCTCGTGGGAAGTAGACTTTTGCGCCGAATCTCGCCGCTTTTTGCGCGTCGGGATATGCGTATTAGATCTGTATTATTGACCTCATAGACGTAGTAAGTACAACGTGACACCCAGACACGGAAACTTATCTAAGCATATCAGTCTTCCATACCAATATTAATTAAAATACCTACCTACCATTGAAATATTTTTTTTACTACAACTAAATAAATGCCTCAACTATTTATATATTTTTTTAGTGTGTACTTTATGAAATAACAAAGATGTCCCAAAATTTATTCTCCGAGCGGGATTTGAACCCGCGACCTTCTCATTGACACGGGGCTACGCTACCAACTGCGCCATCGGAGTCCAATCACAAATCCAATCCAATCGGGATCAAATCCCGCTCAGAGAATAACTTTTATGACATTTATAAACCTTGTCTGAAAGAGATAACTTTCAGCGATAAAACCACCCGATACAAAGTCAACGTAGGTAAATATCATCATCAAAAAAATAAAAAGTATTAGGTCATTCAATCCTAGGTGCCAGACTGCCAGTTCCAAACGACCAAGTTTAGAAGAACAGGCAACGAACTTGGCTTGGTTGGAACCTACCTTGCTTTTGTAAAATCCTTGTTGCTAAATAATAGTGATGCTCAAGAAATAATAATGATGTTCAAGTGTGGCCAAGTGCGTGAAGCAAATTAAAGACCCAGTTTCATCCAGCCCACATTTAGCTCAGAAAAGCGAGTTATTACCGATTGACCTGCAACACTGAGCTGTATTCTACAAGTAATAGAGATCATTGACCTGAAAGACGAGTCGTAAATTTTTACACCAGGAATGTATGAAATCTGAATGATTTTATTATAACAAATAACGGCTAAACCGATAGACTTACAGGTTGGCTGTCATACTAAAAAATGTTAGTTATGTCATGTTCTAACTTGTACATCCAATTTTTTTTTTCTGGCCGACATTTTGGATTTTTGGTCCAAATTGAATTATGTCCTTTGATATAATTGACATTGAAATCGTGTGGCCACGTAATATACTATTAAAAAGAAATAAAGAAAAAAAACCATTTATACAGGGTGTGGCGTAAAGAGTGGATAATCCTTTACCTACGTGTAGGGGGTATCATAACTGTTCAGTAAATTGAAATTTTGCAGAGTACATTATTTACGGTTTTCGAGTTAATGGAGTTTTTCGAAATTTTAATATTTTTTCACCCTTGTACATTCTTTTAGATGCCAAGATCACAAATCAAGCTATTTTCTTAATCTGTTTTTTTATAGCATTCTTGGATAACTGCGCTATCAAATACCAATTGCCATTTGTGTGTCAAACCTTGATTTGTGATCTTGGCATCTAAAAGGGTAAAAAAATATTAAAATTTCTAAAATATTCAATCCCAACTAATATTATAAATGCGAAAGTAACTCTGTCTATCTGTCTGTCTGTCTGTCTGTCTGTCTGTTACGCTTTCCCGCTTAAACCTCTCAACCGATTTTGATGAAATTTGGCACAGACAATCTTTAGACCCTGAGAAAGAACATAGGCTACCTTTTATTGCGAAAAAAAGAGATGAAGAGATTAAAAGTACGCAGACGAAGTCGCGGGTACCAGCTAGTAACTCATAAATCGTGAAATTTTTACTGGGTAATTTTATTCTTATTTCTGAATAGCTATTATATCCCCTACAAGTAGGTAAAGGACTATCCAACGAATCAAAATAATTAATTTTGTGGAAAAAAGCATGTCAAGAAAACAGGCCTTGGTCAATCTTCAACAAAACTTCTTTACAGGGATATTCTTTAAATTAAAAGCTGGAAATACCATTTCGGAATTTCATTAAAGTAGTCAAGTTTTTTATAAGTTGGTCACTCAGGTGACAGTGTATTTTTTTTGCTCCACAGGAGGTCAAACTTTTGGAAAAAATATCAAATAATATTTTTTTTAGTTTAAAATTTTTCTAAAAAAAATCTGTTACTTTGACATACAAATGGCAATTGGTATTTGATAGCGCAGCTATCCAAGAATGCTATAAAAAAACAGATTGAGAAAATAGCTTGATTTGTGATCTTGGCATCTAAAAGAATGGACAAGGGTGAAAAAATATTAAAATTTCGAAAAACTCCATTAACTGGAAAACCGTAAATAATTTACTCGGAAAAATTTAAATTTTATGAACAGTTATGATACCCCCTACACATAGGTAAAGGATTATCTACTCTTTACGCCACACCCTGTATATTACTAGCGACCCGCCCGCGCGCCCCTGCTTCGCACGGGTGCACATAATCATGCATGTATTATACATATGAACCTTCCTCTTGAATCACTCTATCTATTAAAAAAACCGCATCAAAATCCGTTGCGTAGTTTTAAAGATTTAAGCATGCATAGGGACATAGGGATATAGGGACAGAGAAAGCGACTTTGTTTTCTAATATGTACTGATACTGATAGTGAAGTGATGATACCTACTAGTATCTCTTACCTGTGTTTGTAGTAATCGTGAATTATTTCTACAGAAAATATATATTACTTAAACTAAAAATGAACCACGGAAAATCGATAATACTAATAAAGCCAAAGGCAATAGGTAGGTATCTAAATAGATAAGACGTGTGATTCAACTAAATATTTAGTTGAATCACAAGGATCACTTGAAACGTCTTAAAGCTGGGTGAATCTAGGTAAGAGTAGTAGAGCTCTTTGTGTAGGGCTCGTCCGGGGAAGTACTACCTCCACGCTTTTTTCTGCCGCCAAGCAGCAACGCTGTGTTTCGGTTTGAAGAGTGTAATTACAGGCACATGAGGTTTATCATCTGTATGCCTCAAGTTGATGGACGCAGGGCAGTGCATCGTAGGGCACGTTCCTATTGTGCGTGACCTACGGGGCAATGTTTTGTTTATAGGTGATGGTTACCACTTAACATCAGGTGGGCCATCTGCTTGTTCCATCAGTTCTAAAGCATCAGCTAGTTGTATAAAAAATAAAAAAAGGTGCAGTTCCACGCGACCAAGCCTAGACACGTGCTTTGACAACGACTATCGTCTAGAAGACGTACTAGACCATAGGTAATTGTGCTAAAGATTAAAAAAATACCTAAATTTTTCATATCACACAATTCTGTGCCAATAATAATAATAATCATATAAAAACCACTATAAACCACTTTTAAAATCGACACTTCCTTTGCCAACTCATTCGGCCAAACTTACGATCATTTTCATTTTATATTTAAACACAGTTATCTTTTACGATGTGAAATCGTATAAGTCCAAAAATCATAAGTGCTACTATATCCATACGAATCTTATATAAAATCATGTTGTGTCTGTCTGGAAAACGAACAGGCGAGACCTTTTATCTTCTTAAAAAAACATAATAAAAAAAAGATTTTTAGACACATGGAACCAATCAACAGAGTCAAGGTCAAAGTCGAAATACGTTTATTCAATAAAATCACAAGGATCACCTTGAAACGTCTAAGTGACTCTAGGTGCCAGTTCTACGCGACCAACGCCGAGAAGAACAGCCAACAAACTCGGCTTGGTATCTACCGCTCTTTTGTATGATCCAATGTATGATTAGGATCTACTTATTAATATTATTAGATAACTATTATCTCTTTTGTATGAGATACTTAGCACAACTGATCGAAATCGGTGGCAGTTGACAGAGGCTCAGACCCCTCAAGTCACGGTTTCTTGTATTCCAGAGACAACATCTTCAGGGTACTTTTATAGCAGGAAATCTTAATTCCACAGAAATATGAAAAACTGAAACTGAAACAGCTTTACGACTTTGATCCCCAGGCACGGTAGATATCCCTTCAGATCTCCCAGTACCAAGTAGGTAGGTAGTAGGTAGGTATTCAAGATTCTTTGAGGATGTCTAAGGGGGGTAGTCAGAGGTACGTCCAAACATTACATTTGGCACATACCCACATTTTGCAGTAGTTAGTATTCCATACGTGACAGGTTGCAAGCCCATCGCCGCTGTTAGAATACTAACTGGTTTCCTCACGATGTTTTCCTTCACCCTGCATTTTTTTTTCCTGCACTGGCATTGCGCACATAAATTTTTCGATAGAAAAATCCATTGGTGCACGACCGGATTCGAACCTGCGACCTTACGATCGGAAGACGAGGTCACTTCCACTAGACCACCGGTGCACAGAAATACATATGTATGCGAACAAAGTCGTGGGCATGTACTAGTCTATTCAACTTATTCCGAAACTGCGCTTTAACAATAAAAGTTTCATTTTTATGTCTTAAAGGAAATAAAATTCATAATTGTTCTCAGGAATGTTAATAATTACAGTCATAAGCTTATGGTATACTTTCTTTACATATCGAGGTATGCTGATCTTTGAGGAAGTCTAGAGGTGGTAGATAGTAGATAGGGGCATGTCCAAACACACCGGAACTGGCACTAGAGTCACCTAGTTTTAAGACGTCTTAAGATGGTCCTTGTGATTTTATTGAATAAACATATTTTAACTTTGACTTTGACTCAATACTAGCGTACTAGAATACAAAGGTACTACTATAATAATAATAATAATATATCTTTATTTCAGACACGAGATCCATTACAAAAAAATTACAAAATGCTTACATCTACAAAAAACAAAAATTACACAAATTAAATAATAAATAAATTTATTTATAATTTATTTATTTATTTATTTATAATTTATTTATAATTTCAACATTACATCTATTATTACAGGTAAGACCTAATACAATAGAGTAGTCCTAACAAATAATTATTTAAATTAAAACAGTAGGTTCAAGTAAGAATGGTAACATTGAAGAATTGAGTAAGAATGGTGAAATTGGTACTTAACCTAAAAAAAAAGTGACACAGGTAAAGTGCGTGTACCACTTAGGATGCAAGTTGCACCCACCGCCTATAGACGCTTGTCAGTGGCAGCCTGTCTGACAGACTTGCTATGATAGCATTTTTACACTTGCCGACTCTGGACATAAATTTAGCGATGCGAGTTCTTTATATGGCGTAAAGGAGTTAACGCGCGCCTCCTAGCTTTTTCTTTTTTTTTTTTTATTTATTAGCAATTAAATATCTTAATACATACATTTGTGGTAAAAATAGCATCTAAAAACCACTAAGGTTTATGTCGGTGCTATCGCGAGTTAACGTATTTTAACAATACATCTGATTGCAAGTACCTAAAAAACTGAGAAGCTAGGTACTTATATGTGATAGTAATATTTAAGTGTATCATGTAATGCGAATAACTTATTACACATTACCTACCTATTTATGGAGAATAATTAGGGTCAAAAAGTATCTCTTAAGTTTAGATTTTATATTTGTTGGTGTCAAACTCTCGCGTAAATCCAAAGGTAGGCCATTGATAAGCCGAGGGACCATAAAACCGGTTATGCGCTCGCCGTACGCATTGTTCGCGCGAGCTAGACAGAGAGCGCTAGAGTTATACTACTACTGTAGTTATAGAATACAAAAAATAATAAAGTCGAAGTGAAAATCAATTTATTTAGTTGAATCAAAAGCACATGGAAATGTTTTAAAACCAGGTAAATCAATTTCCACGCGACCTAGATTTAAAGAAAAGGCACGATTCTTCTCACAGAATAATGTAAATATAAATCTCCATGACGAAACTGTGCTGGTGATCAAAATTAAATGAAAAAATAAAAAAATGTGTGAGCGAGAGATACAGAAATGGTTTGGAATGAATGATAGTGATTATAATAATATGAAATAACTGTAAACCTCGCGGTTCATAGCCCCACTAGGAATGTCCACCGGAAGTCAATTGACATATTTATTGTCGCTGGCATGTCGGCACTTCCTACAAGTGGCTCAGAGGTACTTTTATTACAGTAGGTTAGCAGTAGGTAGATAGCGATGATTCTTGTTGTAACGTGTTAAGAAACGCGGTGAAATGGTGTAGGAAAACATCGTGAGGCACACGGCAATATCAATATCAAAAGTTTCATCCTATGTTTTATTAGTTGCGCAATAGCGCAATAATGACTCCGCCAATTAATTTATGAATTTATTTTGATAATTCTTTTATTGTTTGATAGGCACTACGGTAGGCCATACTTCAGAGGTGTTCCCTTAAAACTTTTATCAATATTGATTTTAAACTATTTGAAAATTCTACAAAAAAACTTATGCTCTGTGTTTTACAGTGTATTCGAAGATTTGCGACAAATATTTTTCTCTTAACCCTGGAGGAAACAGGGGTATATTGTACCCCAGTGTTTGTATTTTGCCCGATAACTTTGTGATTTTACAGTTCTTGATACTTGAGCGTCCATACGTCGCTTGGTAATAATCAATGAGTGTAATTATTAGCATACTGACGTTTGAATGGGTATGCCGTTTAAATAAAAAAAAAATTGTAAAAAGGACACAAAAGTTGAGCAAAACGACCCCCCCCCCCTCGTGTACCAAATAGGGGCGTGTGTACTGCAGTTGAAATAAAAAAAAAAAAACAAAAATGTTTATGATAACTGATAACTTCTGTAATTTGTTGAGAACAAATTAAGTTATCACACACTTTCCTTAACTATAGCACTGAATCTATATAAAACTTTCATTCCCTATTTTATCCCTTGGGGGTAGAATTGATCAAAATCCTTTCTTAGCGGATGCCTACGTCATAACATCTACCTGCATGCCAAATTTCGGCCCGATCCGTCTAGTGGTTTGGGCTGTGCGTTGATAGATCACTATGTCAGTCAGTCACCTTTGAGTTATATATATTTAGATTAATCTTACAAGAAACAATTTAGGGGGGGGGGGTGTCACAAAATGATCTCCAGCGGGCCAACCGCGATCACTTGAAGCATTCTTATTTCAATATTACTTTACTTTTTGATCATAAAGCTGACTATGCAGTTGATATAAGACATTGACATAAAAGTAATATTGAAATAAGAATGCTTCAGAGATCGCGGTTGGCCCTCAGCTCAGCATGATGTTGCGTTTGATGTTGGTAACACAGCGCTGATCTTCCGCCAGTCATTACTAGCAGTTCAGACTTCAAAATCATCTAAACTAGTGTCTTTCGCACGTGGGCTCATGTAACTGGTAGACATGAGACAGTATATAAATAAATAATAATAAATAATAAATAAAGACGAGAGAGAGGACGAATTTCATTTCCTTTTCTTTCTAACTTAGTGATCCGTCGAAAGAGCAAAAGAGATGAAGCGAATTGTTGCGAGGCAAGCAAATCGTAATGGATTATGAATTTATGTAGTTTTGAGTTTTATGAATTGCAGTTTGAAAACTAAAAACGAGGCGATAAGATCTAATTCAGATTGCAACTATTTGATGTTTATTTCGAAAATTTGAGTTTTGTTTGACTTGATTGATGTTGAAATTGGTCTTATTGTTCACTTGATTTGACCTTGGTGACACGCGCAGTGCAGTGCGCGCGTAATAATAATAAAATTAAGTACCTAACCGTAGAGCGTCCATCGATTTTTTGGTATTCCGGACCCTTTGGACCCTTCCTAGATGATAAAGCATGAGGGAACATCGACATAATTACAAACCATTACATACTATTTTACAAACTAAAAACCACCTGCACCAGCAGATACTAATAAACAAACACGGATAAGTATTGATTGGCTACACAGTGACAATACAATAAGAATTCGATTGTTTGCGTTTGTCGTTTAATATAATAACTAGCTAGTAACACTACGCTCCGACATCCGCTACTGAAATCGATTTCTAAAAATGGTTTTTGTAATCGATTTCAAAATCTGAAATCGGATTTGTATCGGTTTGTTAAAAAATCCGAAAACGCCCATGCCTAGTAACTGGTCCAACCGCCATGCGTCAGCCAGACAACATCTGGAGTGGTTTGGATCCATCCCGCATAACTGGCTCGAAGTGGATATACCAGTGAACCATCAGGATCATATAAAAGAGCGGTTGGAATCACGACGTAAAATTGTTGCCTGTTCTTCTGGCTTGGGCCCCAACCAGGATTTACAAAGAGCGGTTGGAACCACGCCGCAAGATTGTTACCGTCTTCTGGCTCTGGGCCCGTCCACCATCTCTTGAAGCATTCAAGTCAAAATTACTTTTATGTCAATGTCTTACATCAATTGCATAGAGTCAGCTTTATGATTAAATATTAAAGAAATATTGAAAAAAGAATGCTTCAAGAGATAGTGGTCCGGGTCCTTGTCGAGTGGAACCTAGATGCCGTTTCAAAAATCATAAAACCTTAGAAGCATAGACGATACAAAGTTTTCGTATCAAAGTAAAAAAAATAAAAAAAAATAAATAAATAAATAAAATAAAATAAATAAAATGATCCTTGTGATTATTCTGAACTAGCTGAACCTCGAACGCTCGCGCTCATTTACTTTGAATTTTTCATACAAACTTTTATCCCCTTTGGGGGTTGAATTTTGAAAAATCCTTCCTTAATGAGTGCCTACGTCATAACACGTATTCCACGTGTGCGAAATTTCAAGTTTCTAGCCCTAAGGGTTTGGCCTGTGCGTTGTCATCAGTCAATCACTTTTGCCTTTTATAAATATCATCATCATAGGTATACATAATCACTATCATCACTACATAGTACAAAACAAAGTCGCTTTTTCTGTCCATCATCATCATCATCAACAGCCCACAGAAGTCCACTGCTGGACATAGGCCTCCCCTATCCGCTTCCAGGAAGAACGATTCTGAGCCCTTTCCATCCACCGACTACCCGCGATCCTAACAATGTCGTCAGACCATCGGGTAGGAGGGCGTCCCACACTTCGCCTTCCTGTTCGTGGTCGCCATTCAAGAACCTTTATTCCCCATCGGTTGTCAGTTCTTCGAGCTATATGACCTGCCCATTGCCACTTCAACTTGCTGATTCTGAGAGCTATGTCGGCTACCTTGGTTCTCCTACGGATTTCCTCATTTCTGATTCTATCTCGTAGTGAAACTCCTAGCATAGCTCTCTCCATAGCTCGTCCCATAGTTCTGTCCCTATATCCCTAATCCCTTTGTCCCTATGTATGCTTAAATCTTTAGAACTACGCAACGGATTTTGATGCGGTTTTTTTAATAAATAGAGTGATTCAAGAGGAAGGTTTATATGTATAATACACGCATAATATGTGCACCCGTGCGAAGCAGGGGCGTGCGGGCGGGTCGCTAGTTATCTATATTTATAAAAGGCAAAAGTGATTGACTTTGTTCTTTAATTTGAACCTACTGCCCACAGCAAAAACAACATAATAGATGTCACCACAGTTCGTACTCCTCAGCCCCTTGGGTTTTTATTATATAAACAATTAGTGCCCCGCCCGCGCGCCCCTGCTTAGCATGGGTGCACATATCATGCATGTATTTTACATATAAAACTTTCTCTTGAATCACTCTATCTATTAAAAAAACCGCATCAAAATCCGTTGCGTAGTTTTAAAGATTTAAGCATACATAGGGACATAGGGATATAGGGACAGAAAAAGCGACTTTGTTTTGTACTATGTAGTGATGATAGTGATTATATATACCTATGATGATGATATTTATAAAAGGCAAAAGTGATTGACTGATGACAACGCACAGGCCAAACCCTTAGGGCTAGAAACTTGAAATTTCGCACACGTGGAATACGTGTTATGACGTAGGCACTCATTAAGGAAGAATTTTTCAAGGACATAGGGACAGAGAAAGCGACTTTGTTTTATACTATGTAGTGATTTTATTTATCATTTCATCTGTAAACCAAACACTACCTGCAATGTTTGGTTGGCAAAACAATACTTTGTAATAACAGCAGCAATCTTGCTGTACCAATCTCTGCTCCCACAAGACCTTGGCTCGAGGCAGAATTACTAACCAATCTGTTGCAAACATAACGACTACATTTTAAATACCTCCTTTTTAAAGATAGGTACTAATTACCTTAGTGGTTTTTAGATGCCTTTTTTTACCACAAATGTATGTACATATTATAATATATAATTGCTAATAAATAAAAAAAAATTGCTGATAGAAGAAGATGGCCCACCTGATGTTAAGTGGGCCATCACCTACCTAACATCACAAAAAACCATCACATAACAAAGCACTGCATCGCAAATAGAATTCTGTAAAATGATCAAGATATAAAATAATTAATCGCAGAAATAAGTAGGTATTATTACCTTCTTATTATGGCATTGTACTTATGACTTATTCAAACACAGTTCAGTATCACAAAAATAGTTTATTCGTATTTCAAACTTGAACAAACTCAAGGAAAATGCCATAATTATATAATTTTTTAACATTCACTACTAATAAGCGAAGCCACACGCGACGGTTAGTACAGAAAGGCACGGTGTAGGTTTTGTTGGTCAATGACAATTAACCACGATAACTACCCACGACACTGTACAATACATAACCAGTGAAATGATTGTGCATGTCAGTCATGCAACAAAGTATGGCAATAAACGTGAGTAGGCACTAGTCTCATTGTGCTGTTGCTAACCGAACTGCATAGACTCGCGACTTTGGAACATACTAAAAACTAGTCGCACCACGCGGTTTCACCCGCGCAGATTTAAATCCCGGTATTCTAACGGGATAACACCAGGGAAGTACTACCACCACGCCTTTTTCTGCCGCCAAGCAGCAACGCTGTGTTTAGGTTTGAAGTGTGGTCGCCGGTGTAATAACAGGCACATGAGGCTTATTATCTGTATGCCTCGATTTGATGGACGCAGTGCAGTGCATCGTAGGGCACGTTCCTGTCGTGCGTGACTTACGAGTCAATGCTTTGTTATGGGTGATGGTCACCACCAAACATCAGGTGGGATATCTGGCGTCCATCAGCTAGTTGTATAAAAAACAATTGGTAAAATAAAAGGCAACAAAAAAGTTATGATGATTCACTACATAGTATAAAACAAAGTCGCTTTCTCTGTCCCTATATCCCTATGTATGCCTAAATCTTTAAAACTACGCAACGGATTTTGATTATTTTTAATAGATAGAGTGATTCAAGAGGAAGGTTTATATGTATATACATGCATGATATAGTAGAAAAACAATGTGCACCCGTGCGAAGCTGGGACGCGCGCGCGGGTCGCTACTATCCAATAAGATGCTAATAAGCTGAACATATTGTTGTAACCGGTAGGTATAGACACCACGGAAAGTCCGGAAAGCCTAGCGTGTCTCACAAAAAGTCGCGATTCAAACCACCCAAGTCGCAAGTGTGCATCGCGCTTGCAATAAAGTACGCCTGTCGCCATGCAGTCTGGTCCAATTGACATCTGACTCGGTCAATTCAACCCGGTTGCAGTGTGTGGTCGATATATTGCCTTAAATGGATGCATTTCGATTTTTTTTCGATGGAATATGATGCAATCGCCAGCAAGATGTCGTCAGGGTAACTTGGAGTACTTGATTTTGCATCAATACTTGCATCAGAAATACGTTAACCTAACTCTTACATTACAATAACCATCGAAATAGCGGTAGGAACCAAGCTATAAGTTTGTTGGCTGTTCTTCTAGACTTTGATCGCGTGGAATTGGCACCTAGAGCCACCTAGCTTTAAGACGTTTCAAAATGATACTTGTGATTTTATTGAATAAATACATTTGGACAAATCAAATAATCATACTTGATACTACACTAACATCTGAGGAGATATCTACCGCGCTAGGGAAGGCAATGCACAATTGGTACTTTTTCAGCTTATTCCGTTAGTCTTCAGTTGTTTTTTTACGAGACGCTTTGAGAACAGATGTGAACCCACGTCAACGTCTCGCTACCACTAAACCATCTAACATTAGTCAGCCTTATTCATGACATCATCGCCAAAACCTTGAGGCCATGGTCGAAGAAAATAAGAAAAAAGTCTTCTTCGCATCTTAAGTTACTTTTTGTAGGGTGAGTGTTAAATTACGGACAAAAAGTAAAATACGTCATTTCGAGGTCAAGATCAAGGTAGTGACTGGTGGTTTGCGTCGGTTTTACTTGCAAGGAAAAGTCCAGTGGTATATTCAATTGAACAATCACTTGAAACGTCTTAAAGCACCTAGCTTTAAGACGTTTCACCTGAATCTAATTTGTGGAGTGGCAACTAGTTGCTAGTTCCACGCCTGCCTTCTGAAGCTTCTTCTTCTCGGCGTTGGTCTCATGGAACTGGCACTAGAGTCACCTAGTTTTAAGACGTTTCATGATGGTTCTTGTGATTTTATTGAGTAAACATATTTTGACTTTGACTTGGTGGCACATACACCACATACTGGTAACTCGACGTATTCCTTGCAGGACGTCATAGTAGGGTTAAAATGCAGCAAATTAGGCCACCAAATGTTCTACCGAAGTTCAGTAGTTTTTGAGTTAGTTAGATTTTTGATTAGTGATACTTGCCAAGGTTTTAGGCATTTTTGAACTTTTAATTATTAAAAATATCTGCTACAGCATCAACTATGATATTAACTTAAATTTCAGTACAGTCGCGCCGTAAATCATTTTTAAATTGGCTCCAAATGATTTAATTTGGGATTTTAGAAATCTAACCAACTCAAAAACTACTGAACTTCGGTAGAACATTTGGTGGCTTAATTTGTTGCATTTTAGCCCTACTATGACGTACTGCAAGGAATACGTCGAGTTACCAGTAACCCTGTATACCCAGTCACCTGTAAAACGCTCCAAATTTGATCCATTTCTGACATTGAACTTGACAAACGGCCATCTTTTAAAAATCTTTTTTTTTCGCTTAGAACTTAAATTAAATTTTTAACTTACAGACATTCAAATCTGAGTATTTCAATATAGTAAGGTCAAATCGGCAGAGTTCCACGAATCGCAGCTTACGTCATTATTACATCGTACGCCTTTTTTCTTTTTTTGTGGCGAACTCTGCTTGGAAGAAATGACGAAGACTTTTTGTGGTTTTTTCTTTTTTAAATAGCAATTATTTCTGGTGGAACGGTTCCGTACAAGGTTACGAATTTTAAGCTTTAGAATTTAAAGTGATTTTTGTGATAAAGTGATTTTTGTGATAAAATGAATTTAATGTCACCATTAACCTTAAAATCCAACCAATTTTCAAAAAGCAACCTTTCTCCTGAATCCTCTTTCCCTAGATGTAAAAAAAAGCTATGTAAAATTATAATGTCTAACTAGTTATCGTACTAAATCTAACTTTTAGCTAAAAGAACTTGTTTGAGTCAAAATCATATTTTTACTGGCTATGTTGTACAAAATATTCATAATGTTATTCTATAAAATTTGGTTGTTTGCGAACTACCTTCAGTAATTTTATGTTTAAAATTATGAAAAATGTGAGCTGCGGTTTTATGGCCGGGTCTCCAAAGCCTCTTGAATAAAATATTTAGTGAGATGTACAAAATTAAGCACTACATCGTTTTGTTTTAAAAAATTATGATCCCTAATCTCTCATCCACAACTACTTTCGTCGTCTGTCCTTCAGAACGCACCTGCCAGTTTTTTCGCGCTTTTTTTGCGGCCGCCATGTTTTTTTCTCTTAGCTGTCAGATGAGTCATACATGCCAGCTTTCTTGGCGGTGACGTTGCATAATATTTGAAATTCGAATGTTATTGTGTAATTAGTGTTGTTGGAAGTTTTGTTAATTAATTTAGCGATGTAATTTATTAATTAATTGGAATGATTAGAAGTTTGGGAAAGGTATAGTACCTATGTATGGTTCTTACCGTTCTTTTGTATGATCCTTGTTACTAACATAATGTGTGTTTGATAGTGACCGCTAAAACAATCTGTGCCTTTCGAAATGAGGTAGAATAGTAGAAGTCATACAAAAGCATTAAGAGAATGGGCCCCAAAGCCTTACCCAAAAAGCTCGGCATTCCACAGCGACGCTTAGCAACAGGCTAACTATAATTATTTTCAAACTTATTTACGAGCCGAGATATAACGATTTAGATAATTGGTAGGCAACAGTGGTTTTGTACACTAGTGATGGGGTAGTCGATATTTTAGATTGGTCATATCGATGATTCAAATACGTTTGTAATTATAGAAATATTTACGGTTCTAAGTCTAGAGATTTATTTTATGAATGAATGAAAATACGCTCGTAAACATTAGAAGCTTTATAAACTATGCTGCCGTCTTACCACAAAAGGTCACATCTAACAAATTGTAAATCTCGAGAAAAAAGTTTTTGTTGGTTTGATGTTTTTCGGGAATAAAAATCATTTGAATGTATACAGCGTGTAACGGAAGGGGGGTATCAACCCTGAAGGAGGTGAATGTGCTCATGAAACTCAACAACTTTCCCCAAAGTCGAAATATGAAAAAAAAATTTGGCCCTCCCTTACAAAACTGGCTACCAGCTGATTGATTTACTATGGGAGGGCCAATTTTTTTTTTCATATTTTGACCTATGTTCTTTGGGGAAAGTTGTTGAGTTTCATGAGCACATTCACCTCCTTCAGGGTTGATACCCCCTTCCGTTACACGCTATATATGCAGAAATCATAAATGCTATTAATTGCATATACGTATTATATTTATGTATATTTATATTATGTATTTATTTATTCTCATTCTTTGTAAAATCATGATTTTTCCTTTTAGAAAGCTTAATACAAAAACCATAATGTAACTCAATGCAGGATTGAGATAGATTTTTTTAAATTTGTCACTTGCGCTTTTTCTTGTGATTCCGAATAATGTATATAACTCAATTTTGAAAAATATTAGATGTCACTTTTTGCGGTAAGACGGCAGTATAGTAAACACAATAAACATATGGGTATATCTATCTAATAAACCTTTAAACAAGCAGTTCTTGTTAAAAATAATCTGAAGGTTGGAAACGGCTGCAACGATTTTCATGAAATTTGGTATGCCGAGGGTTTCGGGGGCGATAAATCGATCTAGCTAGGATTCAGCAACCGAACAAAGCTCGGTCACCCTGATATTAAGTATTATCAATTAAATAAAAGCTTTTATAACTAGGAAAATAAAAACTATTTAGAAAAGCTCTCACATAACGTCAACTCATCTCAAACAAACTTTATACTAAAAACAGTTTATTTATACTTAGGTACATAACATGTTTACGTAATATATGTATTCAATCAAATAATTCAAGAAAATTAAAGTAACGGAAAATGGGGTGGATAGAATTCCAGGGGTGAATGAAAATGAAACAAAAAAAGCAATTATTAACAAACATTTGAATACGCAACATTTTCAAATAAAAACACCAAATTCTAAATATGTAGAATTTGGTGTTTTTACTTGAAAATGTTTGTTAATAATTGCTTTTTTTGTTTCATTTTCATTCACCCCTGGAATTCTATCCACCCCATTTTACCCCGGTATTCATTAAAAAGACGCGACACGTAATTTCTTCGATGAGAAGTTTTGTTTATGATTCATATTCAGATTTTAGAAAGAAAGAGGTATGTCAAGATCGTAGCAAGTGGAAATCCGTGGTCTCTGCCTACCCCTATGGGAAATAGGCGTGATTTTATGTATGTGTGTATGTATGTATTCAGATTTTTATGGTAAGTTAAAATTTTTCTACCATGATACAGCTCTACAAGAAAAAATTACATTGAATCTACGTTAGTAGGATCAAAATCTAATTGCTAATTATATTCGTCATTACCGAAATTGAGTCATAAATTACTTAGCAAACTACAACAGCCTTTGCAAAAAACAACCTTCTAGCAACCACTTTATGGTATAAGTTTCTTTAAAGTTGAAACCTCGTAAATAACCCTGTATGGACATAGCAGATTTTTATTATTTTAATGACAGGCCTGTCAAATTTTCAATGATTTAATATGTCAGTTTTTGAAACAAAAACTTCGTACGTATGTGAGCATTGAACACCTGTGATTAATTTTAATTTTGGCCAACTGGTGCTCAACCTTTTTCTTAATTTACAATGCCTGATGTACAGTCAGCAGCATCAATATTTTTATTTAATAATTAATGTATGAAATATATCAGTCATCTAGTATCCATAACACAAGCTTTGAGTAGCTTACTTTGGGACTAGATGGTGCTGTGTGGATTGTCCAGCATTATTTATTTATATAATTCAAAATTTTGCTGAAATGGTCAATCACCACTACTTTTATCACACTGTCAAACTCTCTCAAAATAACGTAAAATTAAGGTAAAAGTAAAAAAGTAAAGTTGTGTGATGAACATAGAGGTTTGTTCTCTGTCTGTTTAATATTAAAAGAATATGTAGGTATTTACAAAAAAATTAATACGTAGTATATCAGCTCTGATTTCCATATTACAAGCTTTGGCTTAGTTTGGGGCTAGATATTGCTGTGTATTCCACACACCAATATTTATAATATTTATTTATTTATATTTAATTTTCTGACTTTGAGAGCTAGCTTTTGACTGTCAGACCTAGCCCTAGCTTTGAGACGTTTCAAAATGATCCTTGTGATTATAAAATAACTATGACATAATGTAGCGTAACTAAATCGAAGTAATCACGTGTAAGGAAAAGGAAGGGAACTATATCACCATTATAATGTCCGAAATCCGAATGCCGATCTCAATGGGCATAAAATGTCTGCATCCGATGGCGTAACGACGTCTAGAAGCTCCTTTACACTAACCGATAAAGTGCAAGTACCGTTCTTATCGATCGCTTATTTTGACACTTCATCGTCAAAATTCGTTAAAACTGGTTTTTTCCGTTGATGCAACCATTTCTAGCGAAGTTTTGACGATTCTAAATGTCAAATAAGCGATCGATTAGAACGGTACTTGCACGGTTTTCAATTAATTCTTTCATCATCATCTTCCTGCCCTTATCCCACGCTGTTTTCACAACTGTCGGCACAACGGATTTTCTTCTTCTAATGACCCTTATGAGGTTACTAAGGTTTTAAGAGTAGTAGAGCTCTTTGTGTGTGTCTCGTCCGGGGAAGTACTACCACCACACCTTTTTCTGCCGCCAAGCAGCAACGCTGTGTTTCGGTTTGAAGAGTGTGGTCGCCGATGTAATTGCAAGCACATGAGGCTTAACATCTGTATACCTCAAATTGATGGACGCAGGGCAGTGCATCGTAGGGCACGTTCCTGTCGTGTGTGACTTACGAGGCAATGCTTTGTTATAGGTGACGGTTACCACTTAGCATAAGGTGGGCCATCTGCTTGTTCTATCAGCCAGTTGTATAAAAAAAGTACTATTGAGCTTTTCAAAAATAAAAATTATTCTTTTTATGGAACAGTTATAAGTCGAGTCTTTATTTATGACTAGCTGCGCCCGCGGTTTCACCTGCATATTTTTAAATACCGGTATTCCCGCAGGACAAAAAGTAGCCTACCTATGTGCTATTCCAAACTTTAATCTCCGTGCCAAATTTCATCCAGATCCTTTCAGCCGTTCTAGAGTTATTGAGTAACAAACATCCAACAACAACTTTCACATTTATGATATTAGTGGGATGGGATTATTTTGCTTTTAAACAAAACTTGAGCAATTTCGTGCTAAAGCTACGAATATAAAAAAAAACCGTTTTTTCTATAAAGAAATAAATTCAATTTTATATTCACTCTGGTTCGCCACACCTTTTTGGGCAAGAAGAGATTTTTTTTTATGACATTTGCTACAAAGCGAGAGATCTTCTAAACAGCGTTATTAAAAAAAATGTGTTTTATGGAAGCACTGTGTTTTTTATTGCCTCTGTCAACACAAAAATAGGCTCTATACAATTATCGTACCGTACGTATAAAACCGGTAATGAGACTCTCTCTGGACCTTGACAGTGAACTTAAGGGTTCTTCACCAACAGGGTAATTGCGTGATTAGCGGGGCCGTGGTAATTGTAAATTGTCGGAAGAATACCGTCAATTTTATTTTAAAATGTCTTTTGAAGACGAAAAACCTTGCAAATTGTTTTATTATGTTCATTTCAATAAAAATAAAAAAATTTACTAGCGATCCGCCCGCGCGCCACTGCTTCGCACGGGTGCACTAATCATCATGTATTATATAAACCTTCCTCTTGAATCACTCTATCTATTAAAAAACCACATCAAAATCCGTTGCGTAGTTTTAAAGATTTAAGCATACATAGGGACATAGGGACATGGGGATATAGGGACAGAGAAAGCGACTTTGTTTTATACTATGTAGTGGTATGCGTATGTGCTAAATGTAATGTTAGAGACATCTGACTATCCCTAGTCGTCCTCAAAACATCTAAAAGTCAAACAAGTTAACAAAGTTTAGACATTTACTGAATTTTATAGTGGATTCATTTTTATGATTTTTAAAGTGTTTACTTTTTTTTTTATTTTGACTACGTAGAATCAGTACAATACAATACAAATACAAATGTTTTATTATTTCCAAAAAGACACCTATAATATATATTTAAACGTAGAATCAGTGTAGTCTTTTTAGGAATCGTAAGTGCATATTACTAAGAAAAGATAACACTGTTTCAACACCAATCAATCACTAATTTTTCCAAACATTATTACAACAACAGAATCGACATCACTGTTTACTTGTTTACATAAGGTATTATCTACATTATGTATACCGTGCCTGGGGATTCAAGTCGTTAAGTTGTTTCTGTTGTTTTTAAAACTTACTCATCATCACCATCATTCACAGCTCAGTTGGTAGTAGCTCTGCCTTCTGCGCCGTAGGCCGTGGCTTCGATTCCCACCAAGAACAAAAATTTGTGTGGACATCGATGTTTGTTCTCTGTCTGGGCGTAATATAATGTTAAATATGTATTTACAAAAAAGGCAAGTATAGTATATCAGCCATCTGGTATATTACAAGCTTTGGCTTAGTTTGGGGCTAGATAGTGCTGTGTGGAATGTCCACCAACTATTTACCTTACTCTTGCAATTTAGACTACTAAGCCACATCACACATATTATGTTTCTTCACGGCGGGAATCGAACCCATGCCACGGCCCACAGCGCAGAAGGCAGAGCTGGCCAACTGAGCTATGAAGTTGTCTATTTAAAATGTAATGTCAAAGAACTTTGACAACCTCTGCCTAGTCATGAGTCACGAGCAATTGCGGTCGTATAAAAGAAATGTTACGCCCAAATAGTACCTGCAGTATCACAGATACACGCTTCGTGTGTATGTACACGTATCACTGTACATCTCGCTTAAAACGGTCGCATTTTCGAATCGGTCGACTAAAAAAATAAAACAAAAAAGTAAAAAAAAATAACCTAAAAATAGTTCGTGTTTACTACATCAATAAGAGATAGTAAAGAAAAAACTTTTTTACAGTCTTGTATTCTGAAAAAAACGCTAGTGACAAAGTATATTTGTATTAAATAGTAAAATAAAAGTGATCAGTGTGAAACGGATACATCCGTATTTTAAAGATCGTTATTAGAGCGGCAATTGTATCGATAAATTATTTCTTTTTCTGTTATCGATAGTATCGGGACTGCTGTTGAGAAGGGATGAGACACGTCCTAAAAGTGTATTCAGTTGAAAAAGGTAAGTTTATAATCCATAAGGACATAGCATACATATACCAATGTAAAGAACAAATGTGTGTCTGTTTATTTGTTTTGTTACGTCAGTTTTACGGCACTGAAAAGGTTGAGATGAAATTTAGAACTTGAATAGCTTGAATTTCGAGTAACGATGGCGAATATGGATTTTTTATGATCAGAATAGTTATAACAGTTTTGATATGCCTTCCAAAACTATTTATGCGTCGTCATAATTCTGATACCAAAACATTTTAAAGTGAAACTTTTATATTACTACTTATATAATGTTTTTTTTTTGTTTTTTGCTCTGCTACTGTAACATATTTGTGGTTCAAACTAAGTAAAGTGTATACTGTATTCGGCCTCCCGCGACACAGGCTTGTCCTAGTGCGGGGACCAATGGCAAAATTATTAATGTTTAAGCACTTTAGTAAAATAAATGAATTTGAATTTTTGAATTTGAATTTAAATTTTGTCATCCGGTGTTTACTTAATACTGGGATTGGCAATTTTTTTTTATTGTAGTTTTTTAACCCTAGTTTTTATATTATGATCCCTAGTTTTTCGCGCAGCTTGCTTTTCGAGATTTCTCCCCCATGCTCATAAACTGTGGAATGTAGATTTACCGTTCAGATAATACATGAACAGCTTCAGTAATAAAACATTTATTAAAAAAAACTATTTCAAATACTAATTCGAACCTCTCTAACTAAAACATTTTTTGAAGTGAACTATTAAATTAAAATATCATCTGTGGGTATTTTCTTTGTTTTATCGATTTCGATAAATTGTAGATAGAATGGGACCATCACTAAATTCTTCTTATGTATATAATGTAAACTTATTCATAATTTGTGCCGTAATCGAGTAACAAACAAAAAAAATGTGCAGCTGAATGAAATAAATAAAGAATAAAATAAAAAAGACAGATTTTCTAAGGTTCTATATATATAATTATTTGCATATAATTTGTATTCCACTGCAATTGTATGCTTTTAAAGCATCAATTGCAATTGCTTTGAATTAATAATTCAAAAGAAAATGCTGTTTGCATCCTGAGAGGCCTGTAAGCGGTACTGCATCTGCCTTGTTCATACAACGTTCGTTTTTTAAGAGTGGTTAGGGCTTTTTGTGAAGGGCTGGTCCGGGTAAGTCCTATCTGATGGTGAATGCAAACGCGACCCCATCTCGCTACAGCGTAGGATGTCTCACAGGGAGGCTTTTAGTGGGTTCGAGCCCCACATACGAAGGTCCGCCACGCCCATGGCGAAAGGGAAATGCGAAGGCATTTTCCCCCTTTAAAAAAAGTAAGTCCTATCTACCCCACGCCTCTTTCTGCCACCTAGCAGCAACGCTCGGTTTCAGTTTGAAGTGGGTGGTTGCCGGTGTAATTACAGGCATACCGATGCCTCAAGTTGATGGACGCAGCAGGCCAGTGAGTCGTAGGCCACGTTCCTATCATGCGTGACTTTCGAGGCAATGCTTTGTTGTAGGTGACCTACCACTTAACAGGTGGCCATCTGCTTGATCCATCAGCTAGTTCTATAAAAAACTTACTCAAGCTTATTTTATTTAATATCTACAATATAATATTTGCTTAGTTAAAAGATAGATGCCTTGGTACGAAATATTCACAAACATTTATACATGACTATGATATCATATAGAATGCTAGCTACGCGTAGGTATTCCAATTTGAACCTTGACGGCATAATGACACGTGCATCCTATTAGTTGCATCAGCCGGTGTCACGTGACCGACCACACCACCAGTTTAGACCAATAGGAGAGCAGCATACATGACGCAACGCATACAGTTTTTACCTGTTTAAAAATAGAACTAGGGATTGAGTGACGCTAGGGCTCCAAATGGCATGGGGGAGAATTGATGTAGTATCTCAACTGTGACATATACCGTTGACTTGTTATCATTTCTCGCAACTTACTATCATCAATATACCTACACATTTGCATGTCTATTACTATGATTAAACGAATTATCTTTAAAGATATCTCCATCGTTAATTCGTAGATAATTGATAGATAATAAAATAGTACGGGACCAAAAGTAGATAGGTAGGTACGAAACAAAAATCTTCACGGCTGTGATCCCCAGGCACGGTAGATATCCCCTCAGATCTGTAAGTACCAATGCAAATTCTTTAAATGATGAAGGGCAGTCAGAAGTATGTCTAAATAATACATTTGGCACAGATCCACACCTTGTCACTATCGTTTCAGTCAATAATAGAATTATTATTCTCATTGTTCCAATATCAGTGATAATCATCACCAGTCTAAAGAAGTCCACTGCTGGACATAGGCCTCACCTCATTTCCAAGAATGATTGAGCCCCAATATATTAAAAACCAAGAATAATAAACTTCATAGACGTTGATATAGAACACAAATTGCCATGACTAATAATCTAGCTGACTGGATTACTAGCTCCTTTCTTTCTCGGGGTTTTTTTTGTCGGGGTTCAATAGCAAGTGACTTGACAGCCGATAAGTGTTGATCGAGCTTTTAGAAATCAGGGCCCGTACCACCATCTCTTGAAGCATTCTTATTTCAATATTACTTTACTTTTTGATCATAAAGCTGACTCTATGCAGATGATATAAGACATTGACATAAAGTAATATTGAAATAAGAATGCTTCAAGAGATCTCTTCACAATACCACAGATAAAAGAATATCGTCGGCCCTCAGAATTACACTACTTTCAAAACACCTATTGCTTTACCATTAAAACCTACCAGAGTATATTTATTTTAATATATTTAAAAATCGAATAAATCTCACAAAAGGTGAATTCCAAAGGAGGGTCTAATCTTATCTTAGTGCTGTGGCGTATACTCGGACTTTGAATGGGCTTGGGTGGCCATGAGACAAGTATTACCCGGACATTATTTTACGCGTGTGTGTGTGTATACTGCGTTTCACTGGGGTATCAATGGCCACTTTTGTATGTAGATACGGTAGCGATCACAAACATAATTCTATCAAAAGTATACGATACCAGTACAACATAGTTTGGGTCTTATCGTGTGGAGTCCAATATATCCAATAACGTATTCTGTATATCATAAGTCTTTTTTTTTCTATGAAGATTTAAGATTTCCGATTATTAATTTTTTGGCATGATTTCAATTTAATTATAAATTTTTAATATATATTTTTTTAATTTTACAAGTATATATTATATCTGATTTATTTTCTATTGTATTTTAAGTTGCATGCTTATGTGAATTATTATTGAACATTTCACACCTGAAACGGCAAAATACACTGATACAAAAAAAAATTAACACCTATACCATGTATTCTAGGAATAAATTGATTTGATCTCAATAGGCATATCCCATTTATTTAACGTATAAGGGATATTATTATCACGCATCAATCAGCAGGAGCATTATATAATGCTGTATTCATTTTCTATGAAGTATACAGTATTATACTGTCACAAGTAAAGTATGCACATAATTTTACTACGCGACGGTAAAATATGACAGACACAAGCAGTTTATCTTGCGTGGTGTCCCAGCCTTATCTGCCATAGATAAAAAATGCCACGTGTAAGGGTGTGGTGTGTCACGCCTCCACCTGTATCTTACTTATCATATCATATTTATCACAATCATCATACTTATCATCATCGTATCATTATATTCAATTAACTAAGTAAGTATTATAGCTTAACCATGGGCGCATCGCATGATACTATTACGATAGTGTAAATATCTATTTTTGACTGATACAAGTGTAATTTTGCAACTGCCTTTGTTTTACTACATTTGTTAATAGTTTGTTCTGTTAATAGTTGCAAATAAACATTATTTGATTTGATAATTCGTTTTTAAACATATATACGTATGAAATGCATTATTATCTGAAAACTATTTCAAGGCACAGGCACAGGTCTATCGACACAGGCTCTGAGCTATAGTTTCTGGAAGAATAAAGTTGGACTCCGTTTTCTTTCAACAAAAATTATCATCGGTAGTTTAAAGGCTTGGAGCTGTACAAAAATAACACCAGTTGATAGCACCTTGATGTAACATTGAAAATGAACAAATAAATAATAAATAAATAAATAATGCTGGACAACCCACACAGCACTATCTAGCCCCAAAGTAAGCTATTCAAAGCTTGTGTTATGGGTACTAGATAACTGATATTTTTTTTTAATACATTATATACTTACATAGATAGATATTTTTTATTATACATAGAAAACACCCAGACCATCGGAACAAATTTCTGCAGATCGTACACAAATTTGCTCCAAGGCGGGAATCGAACCCGCAACCTCTTGCGTCGCAGGCAGGCTCTCGCCCGCTGCGCTACAGAGGTCGTCGAATACCTACCGCCGATTTCTGAAAGCTCGATCAAAGCTAATCGGCTGTCAAGTCACTTGCTATCTCTATCCAATTTGATGTAAAACTGAAATAGCAAGTGATGTGACAACCGATTGGCTTTGATCGAGCTTTCAGAAACCGGAGTTAGTGAAACAGAATAAAAATAATTACTACATAATTGTTAATGGCTAAAATAAAATAACCTTTAGCCTATCATAATGAGAGTACTTTTATTACGTACTCAAACTACCGATAAACGGCACTTATAGTCGCTGCTCGCCTTTGAATGAGCTGACTGAAGTGACCACGATTACTAATTACTACGAACTATACCATATTTATAAACAAAAATGATTGGAAATGTACCATAATGTAATCTTCCCCGTAATCAATTCTTGGTCCTAGCGTCAAAATATTAAATAAAACTTATTCAATTACTGAATAAACTGAAACTGAAAACTGAAACAGCTTCACGACTTTGATCCCCAGGCACGGTAGATATCCATCCCCTCAGATTTCTCAGTACCAAGTACCAACTCAAGATTCTTTAAGGATGTCTAAGGGGGGTAGTCAGAGGTACGTCCAAACATTACATTTGGCACATACCCACATTTTGCAGTAGTTAGTATTCCATACGTGACAGGTTGCAAGCCCATCCCCGCTGTTAGAATACTAACTGGTTTCCTCACGATATTTTCCTTCAACGTTTAAGAGCACTGGCATTGCGCACAATACAATACAATTCAATTCAATTACAGCATAGTTAAAAACTGCTTATCTGGGAATTCTAAAATCTGCTATTTGCATTTTTATTCTTGCACCTGTTATGGCGGTAAAAAAAGCGGTTTGGCGTTTTATTTGTTTATTATTCTGCCTCAAGTTGATGGACGCAGGGCAATGCATCGTAGGGCACGTTTCTATCGTGCGTGTCTTATAAGGCTGTGCTTTGTTAGGTGATGATTACCACTTAACACCAAGTGGGCCATCTGCTTGTTCCATCAACTAGTTGTATAAAAAATATAAAACAGCAATCATTTTTACTTGTCCCACTGATTTATGCTTCACCACCTAATTTAGTTAGGTACTCAGGATTTTTCAAACAACCAGCATTTGTGGTTAAAGAATTTAAAGAATTTAGTGATCAAATGCTCCTCAAAGTCTCGGTCTAAGAATACGCCGCCCTTATAATATGGGCTACTTTCTTTGTATTCCGCGGGCGCCGAACCCGTAATATTGGTAATTATTACGTCATCCGAGCGGACAATACGTGCTTCGGGAGATTAGGGTAACCATGGTTTTGGTAATTACTAGCACAATTTAATTAAAGTATTACTGTACCCCAAGCATAGCTATAGCTCGACCGGCTTAAACTCTCTAGGTATGTGGGATGCGGGCGGCAAAATATTGAAAGCATATTGGACCAATTTTAATACTTGTAAATATTGGAGGGCGTAATAAGTTTTTAAATTGTTAGGACGTCTCATCTAGGCTTAATTAAAATGGATCTTAAGTCTAAATCAAAACGGTCTTTATACAGTACAATCACAGGGCTCAATCACTGAGAAATATCTTATACTAGCTGGTACCCGCGACTTCGTCTGCGTACTTTTAATCTCTTTTTTTCGCAATAAAAGGTAGCCTATGTTCTTTCTCAGGGTCTAAAGATTGTCTGTGCCAAATTTCATCAAAATCGGTTGAGAGGTTTAAGCGGGAAAGCGTAACAGACAGACAGACAGATAGACAGAGTTACTTATTAGTTGGGATTAGTTGGGATTAGTAGGGACTAGGTGAATCTACCGCTAGCTCGTCGCGACCAAAGCCTAGAAGACCTGGCAAGAAACTAAGCTGGGTTCCTAGTGTTTTTTTGTATGGTGCTTCTTGCAAAATAATATGGATTTTGTAATAATATGAATGATATAAATACCTAAGTATATTATTGATATACTAGCGACCCGCCCGCGCGCCCCTGCTTCGCACGGGTGCACACATCATGCATGCATTATA
This sequence comes from Plemyria rubiginata, assembly GCA_963576535.1. Classification (NCBI taxonomy): domain Eukaryota; kingdom Metazoa; phylum Arthropoda; class Insecta; order Lepidoptera; family Geometridae; genus Plemyria; species Plemyria rubiginata. The sequence goes on from OY754931.1 coordinate 887,244, forward strand.
CATATAAACCTTCCTCTTGAATAACTCTATCTATTAAAAAAATCGTATCAAAATCCGTTGCGTAGTTTTAAAGATTTAAGCATCCAAAGGGATATGGGGACATAGGGACAGAGAAAGCGACTTTGTTTTATTATGTAGTGATAGTGAAGTTCAACTATTTTGCGTATCTTGTATCTATAAATAGTTAAAAGTTGACTTAAAACCTATTAATAGCTGTTTATCCATGCAGTTTTAAGTAGTTATTAGTTCGTACAAAGGTTACAACTAGTTTAGTCAATAGTGAGTTTGACATTAGTCGTTCCTAGTTATATGACCACAACTGTATAAACGTTGATATCTTGATGTACCCTATTAGAGTTTTCTTCCGAGAGGCTGGAAGGAAGCTCATGATACAATAACATCATTATGACGACCACAGTGGCGCAGCGGGCGAGAGTCCGCCTGCAACGCAAGGGTTGCGGGTTCGATTCCCGCCTCGGAACAAATTTGTGTATGATCTGCAGAAATTTGTTCCGTTGGTCTGGGTGTTTATGTATAATAAAAAATATCTATCTATGTAAGTATATATAATGTATTAAATATATCAGTCGTCTAGTACCCATAACACAAGCTTTGAGTAGCTTACTTTGGGGCTAGATGATGCTGTGTGGATTGTCCAGCATTATTTATTTATTTATTATGTCAACATTATTTCTTACACGATAACGATTCAAGAATCTATATTACTTGAAAATTTATTATTTTGACGACCTCTGTAGCGCAGCGGGCGAGAGCCTGCCTGCGACGCAAGAGGTTGCGGGTTCGATTCCCGCCGTGGAACAAATTTGTGTATGATCTGCAGAAATTTGTTCCGATGGTCTGGGTGTTTTCTATGTATAAAAAAAATATCTATCTATATAATGTATTAAATATATCAGTTATCTAGTACCCATAACACAAGCTTTGAATAGCTTACTTTGGGGCTAGATAGTGCTGTGTGGATTGTCCGGCATTATTTATTTTATCGTTACCGTGACAAAAAACCACCCAAAACGAAATACGTGATCCCAAAGGGCCTGATTTAGTTTACTGCTAGTCGTTGCTTTGTTTAGTCTTCGCCGACAAAAGATTGGGGTAGTAGCTCTTAGCGTCTTTCTATTAGGAAAGAACGGTGGTCTAATAATTTAGTTGCAAGTTCGTTTCCATGGGCCTTAGCAACAAGTAATATCGGATTCCAATTTATATGCAACTAGCGACCCGCCCGTGCGCCCCTGATTCGCACGGGTGCACATATCATGCATGTATTATACATATAAACCTTCCTCTTGAATCACTCTATCTAAAAAAACCGCATCAAAATCCGTTGCGTATTTTTTAAGATTTAAGCATACATAGGGACATAGGGATATAGGCACAGAGAAAGCAACTTTGTTTTATACTATGTAATGTATAAAATCACTATCACTACATAGTGATAGTGATTTTATTGTATCAATTTCTATTGACACTGACTGTGAACAGCTGAACGGATCTGGATGAAACTTGGCAGAGAGATAGCTTATAGTGTGAAATAGCACAAATTACATTATGCTACTTTTTTTTTGGTGAAACCGCGGTGTAGTTGCGCCCCGCGGTTTCACCCACGGGTGCGTATTATATAAAACAAAAGGCTAATAATAAGTCTTCACATCAATACATAGTATAAAACAGTCGCTTTCTCTGTCCCTATATCCCTATGTCCCCATGTCCCTATGTATGCTTAAATCTTTAAAACTACGCAATGGATTTTAATGCGGTTTTTTTTAATAGATAGAGTGATTCAAGAGGAAGGTTTGTATGTAAAATACATGCATGATATGTGCACCCGAGCGAAGCAGGGACGCGCGGGCGGGTCGCTAGTATAGATATAGAATAATAAACTTCTGTGAGCACAGAAGAAACAGGTACGAGCTACATATGTATACACAAAAACATTTTTTTGTTTTTATTGTTAACTTTGCAGGGAGAATGCACTGTCTTCGGTTACATAGTTTTTCAATTATAACAGAAGACAGTCTACGATTTTATAGTGTACAGACACACACATAAAACACAAATTAATAATGTTTTTGCCATTTCTTGTTACAATTAAGAAAAATGGCAATCAACCATGTTATGTGCAATCACATTGAACAAAGTGATACTCAGCAAATATACAATATCGTTGCAATTTCGGGCGCGATTTCTCGTATCGTGTCAAACAATGGACACTTTTTAGCTACGTGACAAGCCACACGCATACAGGACAGTCTCTAGGTTTCACTGCACGTGTAGACTCTATCTCCACCACTTAAGGGCGATATTGCAACAGCATGTACATGCAGTTAGCACTGCATGAGGGATTTTCCTTGATGCAATTTGACAATTGCCTGACGCTATGATTACAATGAATGACCACCTGTTAATTAAAATGTAGTTTGTGTGGGGATAGGTAGTGATGTGCGGAAAGTCCACCAACATTTATTTATTACTAGCGGCACGCCCCGGCTTCGCACGGGTATTTAACAATAATTTCAAAATTATAATACACACACATAAACCCTTCTATTTGCGTTAGGTTACTAAAATAGAAAAGTATAAAGAAAATTTGAACATTATTATTTTAATGAACTTTTATTTTTATTACTTAACTTTTTACCCGTTGCGTAGGGGAGCCGACTTCATTTCTTGACATTGAGTCCCCACCCGTACGGCCCCTTTTTTTTTTTTTCGCTGGGAAAAATGAGTTACGCATTCCCCCCCATTGGAGGATGGGGGGGATATGTGGGACTACCCGGCCTGTGAGGGGCGGTATACCCACTAAACGACCCAGTGGCACTCCCGCGTCGTCACCATGGAGGGGAACTGGGAAACTGGCAGAGCCTTTTCGTCCAGTTCCCCGCCGACGACCGCCCGCCTTGATAGCGGGGCCTACACGCCCCTCCTGGAGGGAGAGGCCCGGGAACGACCGCGAGTGCTCGATCATTCCCGCTCGACGGAGGTGGCGAATAGTGCAATGCGAGAGATGGCGCCTCCACGCCTATCTTCCGCTATTCATCACCTTGAGGGGAGGGAAGACGTCTTCTCCTACCCCTCCTCCGCCTGCAGAGCGGCGCCTGAGGGTCAGCCTCCCGCGCGCGCTCTGCTGCCTCCTTCTGGGACATTACGTCCTCACAGAAGGAGGCGACCGCTGCCCAGCCTGTCGCGTCCCTCAGCATGGAGTTCACCACGCTGGGGAGCGACAGGTCTGGCCCAACTACCGCCACCAAGTCGCGGCGCGGCTCGGCCCACGACGGGCACACCTCGAGGGTGTGCTGTGCCGTGTCTTCCACCGCGCCACAATGGTGGCAGGACGGGGCACCCTCCTTTCCGATCCGGTGCAGGTACGACCCAAAGCATCCATGCCCGGATAGCACCTGCACCAGACGGAATGATGAAAAGCCGTGAGGCCGGTCGAGCCAGTCCTGCAGGACTGGCCCGAGTGCCTCCAAGGTTCGGTGGCCAAACGCGGCGGAGGCGAGGTCCACCTTCCAGTGCTGGACGATGGCATCCTTCGCCTCCCGCTGGACAGCTTCCCGCTCCTCCGAGGCGGGGCGCTCTCCGAGCGCCCTACGCCTCGCCGTCCACTCGTATACTCTGGCGAGCACCCACGCCTCGAGTTCCCAAGGAGGGGTGCCCGCCAGAGCGCAGGCCGCTGCAAAGCCCACCGAGCGGTAGGCTCTTGCGACCCGCTGCGCGATGGCCCTTTGGGGGCTCCGGAGTGCGGCGGCGTTCTCCCTTCGTTGAAGGGAGTCCGCCCAGATAGGGGCCCCGTAAAGGGCCATGCTCTTCAAGATGCCGGCATATACCTGCCGGCATCGCGCTTTTGGCCCGCCCAAATTTGGGAGGAGCCAGGAAAGCGCTCCCGCAACCTTAAGAAGGCACTTTGACAGCCCGCTGAAATGCGGGCCGAAGCGCCACCTGCTGTCAAGCACCAGGCCCAGATGTTTCACCTGGGCCTTCACCTCGACCCTGACGCCCTCCACCATAATGTGGGCGTCACTGGGGATGCGCTGCCGAGGCCCGTGGAAAAATACGGCCTCGGTCTTGTGCAGCGCCACCTCCAATCCAAGCCGGCGGACCCTTCCTGCGACCAAGGATCCGCCAGCCGAGGCCAGGCTCGCTGCCTCACTAAAGCTCCTCCCCCGACCCGTGCGGCCCCTACCCTAAGGTGCTGCCTAGCTCGCCAAGCAGGGTGAGCGGCTACCACGCGACCTTTTTCTAATACTTACATTTTTAAACTTGTGATATCTTTCGAATGGAATGTCCGAATTGAATAATTTAAAAAGTTTTATAAAGGTATTAAAGCAGTTTTGAATATGAAGTAATCTATTTTAATAAGGATTAATACCAAGATACAAATAAAGAGCCTCTTATAGCGGCGGCATTTCAATTAAAATTTTAAAATAAAAAAACACTTATTGTGGCATAACTATAAGAGTTAGACATGTACTGTCGTGACACTTTTTGTAAATAATGATGTGTTCTGCAAAGTTGTAGAACATTATTTTATTCTATCATCAATAGTTTTTGCAGTGCACGCGATGTAAAAAATATTTTACGAATTTTTTTACACCTTGGGTTACATTATTTGAATTTTAGTAAGGATCCCAATTTTTTTTGAAAATGTAATATAGCCTATGTTCACCGGGGATAGTGTAGCTTCCCAATGGTGAAAGAATTTTTCAAATCGGTCAAGTAGTTTCGGAGCCTATTCAATGCAAACAAACAAACAAACAAACAAACAAACAATCAAATCTTTCCTCTTTATAATATTAGTTTAGATTAAAGCAGTTTTGAATATGAAGTAATCTATTTTGATAAGGATTAATACCAAGATACAAATAAAGAGCCTCTTATAGCGGCGGCATTTCAATTAAAATTTTAAAATAAAAAAAACACTTATTGTGGCATAACTATAAGAGTTAGACATGTACTGTCGCGACACTTTTTGTAAATAATGATGTGTTCTGCAAAGTTGTAGAACATTATTTTATTCTATCATCAATAGTTTTTGCAGTGCACGCGATGTAAAAAATATTTTACGAATTTTTTTACACCTTGGGTTACATTATTTGAATTTTAGTAAGGATCCCAATTTTTTTTGAAAATGTAATATAGCCTATGTTCACCGGGGATAGTGTAGCTTCCCAATGGTGAAAGAATTTTTCAAATCGGTCAAGTAGTTTCGGAGCCTATTCAATGCAAACAAACAAACAAACAAACAATCAAATCTTTCCTCTTTATAATATTAGTTTAGATTAAAGCAGTTTTGAATATGAAGTAATCTATTTTGATAAGGATTAATACCAAGATACAAATAAAGAGCCTCTTATAGCGGCGGCATTTTAATTAAAATTTTAAAATAAAAAAAACACTTATTGTGGCATAACTATAAGAGTTAGACATGTACTGTCGTGACACTTTTTGTAAATAATGATGTGTTCTGCAAAGTTGTAGAACATTATTTTATTCTATCATCAATAGTTTTTGCAGTGCACGCGATGTAAAAAATATTTTACGAATTTTTTTACACCTTGGGTTACATTATTTGAATTTTAGTAAGGATCCCAATTTTTTTTGAAAATGTAATATAGCCTATGTTCACCGGGGATAGTGTAGCTTCCCAATGGTGAAAGAATTTTTCAAATCGGTCAAGTAGTTTCGGAGCCTATTCAATGCAAACAAACAAACAAACAAACAATCAAATCTTTCCTCTTTATAATATTAGTTTAGACTAATAGCGACCCGCCCGCGCGCTCCTGCTTCGCACGGGTGCACATTATTTTTCTACTACCTATATCATGCATGTATTATATATAGGTACAAACGTTCCTCTTGAATCACTCTATCTATAAAAGAAAACCGAAGAGTAGTAGAGCTCTTTGTGAAGGGCTTGTCCGGGGAAGTACCTACTACCACCACGCCTTTTTCTGCCGCCAAGCAGCAACACTGTGTTTCGGTGTGGTCGCTGGTGTAATTACAGGCACATGAGGCTTAACATCTGTATGCCTCAAGTTGATGGACGCAGGGCAGTGCATCGTAGGGCACGTTCCTATTGTGCGTGACCTACGGGGCAATGTTTTGTTTATAGGTGATGGTTACCACTTAACATCAGGTGGACCATCTGCTTGTTCCATCAGCTAGTTGTAAAAAAAAAAGCATCAAAATCCGTTGCGTAGTTTTATAGATTTAATATATACATAGGGATATTATACAGAGAAAGCGACTTTGTTTTATACTAGGTAGGTATGCAGTGATTTAATAGTTGCGCCCCGCGGCTTCACCCGCGCAGATTTAAATTCCGTTATTCCCATGGGATAAAAAGTAGCCTATGTGTTATTCCAGACTATAATCTACCTCTCTGCCAAGTTTCATCCAGATCCGTTCTACCGTTTCGGCGTGAAAGAGTAACATACATTCATCCATCCATGCATACTTACAAACTTCGCATTTATAGGTAATAAGGTATTAGTAGGATTTAGGTCCTCATTTATAATGGTCTTTGAGCGCGCCAATAGCTTACCAGACTGACAAGAAACTCTTTAGCTGTTATAAAATGGCAGGGATTGTGAATGGAGGGTTAATGTTACTGCCAAGATGCTGACAACCTTCAAATAAACTACCTATCGCTCGCACATTAAAAAATATAAGTGACAACAAAATTAAAATAAACTTTCAAAAATTAAATTTGTTTATGTGTTTATGTTTATGTAAACACATTTGTTTGGATCAAAATAATGTATTTGTTGGAGCATTGCAATGTTTTTCTAAGAAACTGTTGCAAATTTTTAAAAAGAACTAGATCCATTTAGTAATGCCTACTATATCTTCAAAAAAATTTTTTTTTATTTAAAGGGCTTTGTCGCTGGGTGACCACAGTGCCCTATAATAAAACATCAAAATAAAATACACCACATATCGAAACTTAATCTACTTAGTTAACCCTAATTCTGCCAGCCTATACCTATAGCACTTTGTTTTTTTTAAGAGATGGATTTTTTTTTTATTTATTTATTCAGCAAAACTTAAATAACAGTTTAATAATACAACATCGTGAAACCTAGCAAGGTTTGTGTCGATGTTGGCATTAAAATGGCTATATTATTATTATAATCCATCATATTAATAGAGCACCCTGTATAATACTTATAGATATACTCAACCATCTGGCACGGAAACTGTGAAATTATATTCAAGAGTTCCTCACCTGGGAATAACAAAATCAGTAAATATTCACAGGTCAGTTGGTAGTAGGTAAGTCTGCTTTCTGCGCCGTGGGCCACCTACGAACCCGCACGGGTTCGATTTCCACCGAGAATAAACATTTGTGTGATGAACATAAATGTTTTTTCGCTGTCTGGGCGTTTATTAAAACATTATAAATTACTAGTTGCGCCCCGCGGTTTCACCCGCTCAGATTTAAATCCCGGTATTCCTACGGGATAAAAATTAGCCTATGTGTTATTCCAGACTATAATATATCTCTCTGCCAAGTTTCATCCAGATCCGTTCAGCCGTTCCGGCGTGAAAGAGTAACAAACATCCATCCATCCATCCATCCATACTTACAAACTTTTACGTTTATAATATTATAAACGTAAAAGTTTGTAAGTATGGAGTCCTACTAATATTAGTAGGAAGTAATATATGTATGTATTTACAAAAAAGTATTATACGTATTATATCAGATATCTGGTTCCCATAGTACAAGCTTTGGTTTAGTTTGGGGCTAGATAGTGCTGCGTGAAATGTCCACCAATATTATCTAATATCTGCTCTTCTTTTTAAAAGAAGATTGATTTTATATTACTTACTCACATAAAAATAATTTTATGATACCTAAAGTACCAAAACAATAAAAACTTTTTTATTCCTAACATATTTTACAATTTACTATTCAAGTACCAACTATAAAAAATCGTGGTAAAGATTATATATAAACTGATGTATTTTATCCTATTGAAAACAGATATCGGCGTCAAGTCACTTGCATCTAATATTTGATGTAAAAATTGAAATAGCAAATGACTTGACAGATCTTTGATCGAGCTTCAGAAACAGGCGGTTTTTTTATACAACTGTCTGATGTAACAAGCAGATGGCTCACCTGATGTAAAGTGGTAACCATCACCTATAACAAAGCCTTGTGAGTCACGCACGATAGGAACGTGCCCTACGATGCACTGCCCTGCGTCCATCAACTTGAGGCATACAGATGTTAAGCCTCATGTGCCTGTAATTACACCGGCGACCACACTCTTCAAACCGAAACACAGCGTTGCTGCTTGGCGGCAGAACAAGGCGTGGTGGTAGTACTTCCCCGGGCGAGCCCTTCACAAGAGCTCTACTTCTCTTAGATAGATAGAAAATACTTTATTGCACACTAAAACTAAAAACTAAAAACCTCTGGGTGATATACAATGGGCGGTCTTATCGCTAAAAGCGATCTCTTCCATTCTTAATTATATTTTTACTCATAAGTGTATTTTTATTCTCCGTTTCTTTTCAACATCCTGTATATACCTTTTAATCGGTTTCACATTCAGAAATTTCTAGAATCTGTCATGTTTTATGTATCGTGGAAATTATACAAATGTGAAGCGAACATCGGTTTTCGATTATTTTCCTGTTCATTCCACAGGAGTTGATAAATGGGACAGTAGTAGATCGCTATCATCATCAACCAAACATCCACTAATAAATAAATAAATAATGCTGGACAATCCACACAGCACCATCTAGCCCCAAAGTAAGCTACTCAAAGCTTATGTTATGGGTACTTGATAACTGACATATTTTAATAAATTATAAGGTACTTACATAGATAAATAATTTTTTTATTATACATAGATAACACCCAGACCAACGGAACAAATTTCTGCAGATTTGTTCCGAGGTGGGAATTGAACGCGCAACCTTCAGCGTCGCAGGCGGTCTCTCGCCCGCTGCGCCACTGAGGTCGTCAAATGTCAATGTCATATACCTCTGCGTCATACATAATCCTTATAATAATAATTGTATAGAATTCTTGTGTATATATAAATATCATCACTACATAGTATAAAAGAAAGTCGCTTTCTCTGTCCCTATGTATGCTTAAATCTTTAAAACTACGCAACGGATTTTGATGCGGTTTGTTTTAATAGATAGAGTGATTCAAGAGGAAGGATTATATGTATAACACATGCATGATATGTGCACCCGTGCGAAGCAGGGGCGCGCGGGCGGGTCACTAGTCTATAATATAAAAATGAATCGCAAAATGTGTTGGTAAGCGCATAACTCAACAACGCCTGGACCAATTTGGTCAAATCTTTTTTAAAATGTTCGTTGAAGTTCAAGGATGGTTTTTACGGCGAGAAAAATTAGAATTATTGCTGGAAAAACCCTAAAAATAGCCCTTCTTTTTCCCATACAAATGATTTGTAACTAAAACGTAGTCAATTTGAGCTTTATTGCTATGGTATAAAGTTCATATTAAATTACAAGCACTCACTGTTGTCTAAGCAAAGATTTGACCAAATTGGTCCAGGCGTTGTTGAGTTATGCGCTTACCAACACATTTTGCGATTCATTTTTATATTATAGATTTTTTATTCACAACGCACTATCACCAGGGTGACGGTTCTGTTCAGGAGAATTTTTTAAAATACGTAGGCACAAAAACTGCCACATTACAAATGTTTTTGACAAGACGAAGTCTGTCGGGTCAGCTAGTTAATAATATAATCTGAATCTCGAAAGCCAACGATTTTCATAAAATTTGGTATGCAGCGGGTTTCGGGGGCGATAAATTGATCTAACTTGGATTCACTTAAAAAATATTATCTGTTTTTTTTTGTTAAGAACCGAGCGAGGCTCGGGCACCCAGATATTATGAGAATGTCGTGTTAGTTGCAAATTTTTTGACTCAAGAACGGCTGGACCAGTTTGTATGTTTTTGGATTTGTCTTCGTCCAAAATAGGATATTATTATGTATTAAAAACATAAAAAAATTACGAAAAAATAAAATTAAAAAATCCTACACAAAATGTTCTAAATTTGGCATTCGTTGATTGTTATGCCGTACGGAGTTCGCGGGGTCAGTTACAAAAGAGCGGGAGGAACCAAGCCGTTTTGTAGCCTGTTTTTCTAGGCCTCGATCGCGTGGAGCTGGTAGGTACCTATAATCACTATCTATCTATATTATTTCTAGTACACACATGAATGGACGTGGCCCGAGTACTACTAATTACGCAATCATTACTCATAGAGTAATGACTGATGAGGAATGCAAACAAACACACTGATTTCTGTGTTGATTTAAGGGCTACCTTATAATTTAGGTGTACAAAATAGGTAAATATTAGAGGAGATACCCACGCAGCACTATCTCGCCCCGAACTAAGCCAACATTGTAAAGAAAAAGGAAAGTTTTTATTAATGACATATATCAGTCATCTAGTACCCATAACACAAGCTAGTAGCTTACTTTGGAGCTAGATGGTGCTGTGTGGATTGTCCAGCATTATGTATTCTTTATTTTTTATGACACATGACTACCAAGATCGACACAATAACTCATCATTCTCCTGCCCTTATCCCACTGCATGTGGGGTCGGCACAACAGGTTTTTTCCCTCCACTCTCCTCTAACCGTCATCTCAGCAGTTATTCATTTCATAATCATGTCATCTTTCACACAGTCCATCCATCTTTTCTTTGGCCTACCTCTACTCCTATATCCATCCACATTCTGCGACACAATAACTATAACGGATATTAAACATAAAACTAATCTTAAAAGTATAGGGGGGAAATGGTGTGTACCGTACCGTTTATGTGGAGACGTCATAAAATGGTGTCCAGCTCAGCGAGCGAATTAATCTTTATCACACAAATGTGAGGTGAGGTCCAGATAAGGTTCTATAGAGTTATCCATTCAAAAAAGTGCGTAATGCTTTCAAACTGTGAAGGAATATATTTCAACCTGCGCCGTCTCCGAACGAGTGCACCACTCTCTATCATCTCTTAAAATAAGGCTGATGGAACAAGCAGATAGCCAGATAGCCACCTGATGTAAGAGGTAACCATCACCTATAACAGAGCAACGCATCGTAAGTCACGCACGATAGTAACGTGTACAATGCACTGCCCTGCGTCCATCAACTTGAGGCACACAGATGTGAAGCCTCATGTGCCTGTAATTACACCGGCGACTACACTCTTCAAGGCGGAACAAAGCAACGCTAACCTTATGCTATTGACATGTTTTTTATGGTATTTGCTGATACAATAAATGATACACAATGACATCAAGCACACAGCAAAGCTTCGATGATGAGTTTTCGATCATCATCATCTTTGCTTGTTCCATCAGCATCATCAATCTATTGCCAGTCCACTGGTGGACATAGGTCTCTCCCATAGTGCGATACTAAACCCGCTCTTCGGCTCTCCCCATCCAGTTTCTACCAGCCGCCCGGCGCGAGTCGTCGCTCCATTTAATCGGAGGGCGTCCTATGCGCGGTCTCTACTCTAGAACTCGTTTATCCCCGCGGAAAGCGGTACTTCGGCAAACATGACCAGCCCACTGCCACATCAGCTTGCTAACTCCTTGGGCTATGTCGACAGCTTTGGTGCTCTGTCGAATGACCTCATTACGGATCTTGTCTCTCACAAGAATCTGAGCATAGCCCTCTCCATAGCTCGTCTTACCATGAGTGTCCAGGTTTCGGCTCCGTAAGTCCTAACTGGTAGGACGCACTGATTAAACGTTGTTTTAGCACTGTGCAACCTTACCACTCGCAACCTTACCACCAGTTATCATTGGACTCGTCCTACCATGAGAGTCCAGGTTTCGGCTCCGTAAGACTTCTCCGTATCCGGTAGGACGCACTGATTAAAAGCCTTTGTTTTCAAGCACTGTGGGATGGGACTTGAATAGAAGAACTCTGGCAGCCCTACCACCAGTTATCATATATCGGTATTTCGCGTGAATTTCATGTTTGGCCAGCAAGCGCCAGTCAGAAATAGCAAATGAGTGTTTTGAAAATACTTTGCTTTCTATTTGTCGATCGTGACTCGTGTGCCACATTCCGATCGATCAAGTCTTCATAGTGATTGAATAAGACGTCCTGACTCATTGCTTATGGTTTTGCACATCACAAAAAAATGGAAATTGAGAATGTCTGAACACAAGACGAGTGTTACTCCTAGATATTTTATGATTTATCTTTGTATTTTATCAGTGGAAATGCATGGCAGTGAAACATATACGTTTCTTCTTCTTTGTTTGTATTTTGTCTACTTTATTTGTATTTTGTTTCGTGTTTTTGTTTTAATTACCTCCTTAACTTTGCTTATATACGAGTAACTTCTTTTGTTTTATAAAATGTTTTGTTCATATTCGCCTTTAGCGATTAGACATAATACATATAAGTTTTTTGTGTACAGAGTAGGAATCTATAATTGGCAGTAAGTATAGTATAAATTTCACAAATGTAATTTTAAAGTGCTGTTGATTCCATGACAAATAAATAAATTAAAATTAAATTAGCCCCAAAAAAAAAAAAAAAAAAAAAAAAAAAAAAAAAAAAAAAAAAAAAAAAAAAAGTTTCCCCCTAGGAGTAGGTGATAAAGATAGGTAGGTTTTAAGAGTAATAGAGCTCTTTGTGAAGGACTTGGCCGGAGAAGTACTATTACCACTTGCTGTGTTTCGGTTTGAAGAGTGTGGTCGCCGGCGTAATTACGGCACATGACGCTTACATCAGTATGCCTCAAGTTGATGGACGCAGGGCAGTGCATCGTAGGGCACGTTCCTAACGTGCGTGACTTACGAGGCAATGCTTTGTTATAGGTGATGGTTACCACTTAACATTAGGTGGGTTATATGCTTTTTCCATCAGCTGGTTGTATTAAAAAAATGGAAAGAAAATCCGCTCTTAAGTAGGGACCAGTACCAGTATTACTTGGACATAGTCCATCAGTGGACGTCCTTAGGCTGATGATGATGAGTAAAGCAAACTTTTAAAGATACCTCTCTCAAGTGAGAAGCCGAACAATTCTGACAGCTGAAATAGTTATTTGTTATACAAGAGTGCAAAGTTGCTTTTTAACCGCGTGTTCAATTTTGATGACCGAGCAAGCGAAGGATTCTAAAATTTAATCACGAGCGCAGCGAGTGATTCAAAATTAGAATCCTGAGCGTTAGCGAGGGAATCAAAAGAGCACGAGGTGAAAAATCTTTGCACTCGAGTGCAACACGTAACTTTTCATTCCACCTCAGCGAGGAAATGACTAAATGCAAAAAAAAACGTTTACAATCACATGTTGGCGTCAAACAAACTTCCTCGTCGCTAGAATCACTCATTTTAGATTTTTCACTTGTTTTCAAGTTTCTTGTTTTTAATATACCTAAGGTTTAACAATGACGTGAAAAAATGCCGCGTAAAGAACCGCGTACAAAGCAAATTGAAAAAAGAACACCAAGAAGGTTCCGAGTCTGAGTTTTTAACAAATTAAAAAAAAGTTGTATGATATATTCGGCACCATAGAGGTAGCAGTAAATAGGTTTAATGTTTTTTTTAATTCACAAACTTAGTGCACACGATGTTCTAAATTCAATTTACTTTATCCTCTAGAGAATAAAAACGGCTTTTGCACTCAGATATTGAAGAGCAAAAATACTCTTTCCGAGATGGTGGGATGAAAATTAAATTATGCGTGTAAATTAACATCAGAAATCAGTTCTCGTACTTGAAGTTGATCACGCTGTGGAAAAGGATTGACACGTGCAAGAGTTGTTAGGAAAGAAGTACCGTATTAAAGCGGCAGCAAAGATAACCAAAAAATTGTATTTAATTAATGCAAAAAGAATAAGTTCAATTTTCTTCATTTTCAGTTCATTTAGTCATTCTTTCAGCTTGACATTTGATTCCCATCCATCCAAGGAATATAGATACTAGATCCATCCATATATATGAATGGATATGATGCTATTACACTATGGGAATCAAATGATCATCAGAGAGTATTATATTCTTTAATCAAATGTCAAATTGAAAGCCATCTCGATAGCCAGACATTAGCGTAATCGGGCCGCAGATCTGGTTGAGATTAGGCATAGGGATTGATTATAGTTTACTTTTTATTCCGTGGGAATGTTGGGTTTTAAAACTACGCTGACGAAACCCGGGGCGCAGCTAGTCAATTATAATTATACTAGCGATCAGCCCGCGCGCCCTTGCTTCGCACGGGTGCACATATCATGCATGTATTATACATGTAAACCTTCCTCTTGAATCACTCTATCTATTAAAAAAACCGCATCAAAATCCGTTGCGTAGTTTTAAAGATTTAAGCATACACGGGGATATAGGGACAGAGAAAGCGACTTTGTTTTATACTATGTAGTGAAGTGATAGTGAAGGACTTGAGTTTCAAAAAATTGTAGCCTGTAATAAAATTAATTAAATGTGTTGCTAAAATTTATGAATGGATAAGAGTACATGAGGTCTGTCCAACTATGGACTTGCAGGCTTTTGATGATGACGCCCCTAAACATAGCATATAGTGCATCGTAAGGCACGTTCCTTTCTATCGTGCGTGACTTACGAAGCAATGCTTTGTTATAGGTGATGGTTACAATTTATCATCTGGGTCATCTCATCAGGTGGGCCATCTGCTTGTTCCATCACCTAATTGTATAAAAAACACTGTGTGTGTTCCATTCACCCTCTAACTTCATTCATTCTAAATCTTTTAGCAAACTTTCCAATTCTGTTTTATAAACAAATTCTGCAAAGGTAAACTTAATCGCCCACTATTTTTCATGTCTTTCTCCACATTCTACTCATATTACTGTTTTGCAAGCTAGATTTTGTTTGTCTATCATGAACAAACCTTATTATCTAGCGATTAATTGGGTCCTTGTGTGCGTGGAGATAAATAAAAAGAATTTGGAACATACATACATAATACAAAGAAATTAGAAACCAATATACATAAATACTTGCATTACCTAATCATAAATACATACATACTATACCTACTACAATACATATAGCTAATATACATTTATTATTAAAGAATCAAGCAAGGTAAAGTTAGTGACAGCATGACAAATAGCCAAAGTCAAAGTCAAAATATGTTTATTCAATAAAATCACAAGGAACATCTTGAACCGTCTTAAAACTAGGTGACTCTAGTGCCAGTTCCACGTGACCAACACCGAGAAGAACAGGCAACAAACTCGGCTTATATTATAGTGTTCTAAATTGCTATGTAGCACAAGTAAATCCACGCGCGTTGCCTTGAGAACCATAAATTGGTTTGTATAAGCTCTTCTTTCAACGGTCTACTCGTATATTCTCGAGCGCAGTCTAAACAAAATCAATTATAATATAATTTATTAATAAAATAAACAAGTTTTAGTAAAATAAACACCACATTTTCTAATATCCGCAGTGAAACATCTGCTTTTCTGTGTTTATTAACTTGTCTGGTTCGCTATTTAGTGTCAGCAGTACTTTGAACTGAAGAAGTGAGCTTCTATAGTACTTACCTAGCTTTCCTTCATACATGGTTCATGGGTACTAATGATGAAAATCATTATAACGAAGGTATTACCTATGTGTAAGTTTTCCTAAGAATAATAAAATAAAAATAAATAAATAAAATAAATGTAATATTGGTGGACTTTCGACACAGCACTATACAGGCTGGCCTTTTTGGCATCCTATATAACCCCAAACTAATACAAGACTTGTTGTAATATGGGAACCAGATAGCTGATAAAAAACATTCAAACTTTTTTAAATACATTCATAAAATTATCACATCCACCCAGACAGAGAACAAACGTCTATGTTCATCACACGAATGTTTGTTCTCGGTGGGAATCAAACCCACAGCCTGTGGTGCAGAAGACAGAGTTACTACCAACTGAGCTGTGAAGGCTGTCATAATTATGTCATACAGTAAATAAACTATTGCCTACCAGTTTTTCTGTAACAAATGATTTGCTTTTTCGGGGCTGGATAGCGGTGTCTTAAAACATTTATTTTTACTTCTCGATGGCCTGAATAAAAAAGTTATTTGCAATCTTACGAAATACAAGGAAAAAGCACACAATAAATGTGGGTGAACTATGAAGTAATTAAATAATTATTCAGGTTCTTCAAGGTTGCTTAGTTAAGAACTTGAAGTTGCGACTGTACTGTAAGTCACGTACGTACAGTTCAGTAGGCTTATTCCAAAATTCTTTACTATTCGAATTTTCGGATCGAGAATTCGACCTCGCAAAATTATTTTGTAAATCGATCGGTTGTTTCACTCTCATAAGACGCAGGCTACCGTTAGACTTCTCGCTCACACATTTCAACGTATTCTAAGAAACAAAATTACTGAAAAAAGTGTTTAAAAAACTGTGGAAGTGATTTTTTGGTTTTTCTTTGCATAATAAATACTGGTGTAAATTTCACACAGCACTATCTCGTCTCAAACTAAGTTTTTATTAGGGAACCAGATAGCTGATATAATAATTATTACTTACATAAATACTATAGATGAGTACGTTGTCCAACAATATTTTTAACAGGTAGGTTTTTAAACCTTTGGTGTACGACTGGTTTTGAACCCACGACCTTAGTACTAAGGTTAAGTAGTAAAGTTTTTCCATATAAAATATTAGTGTAGAATAGTTGTACGATCGTTTGTTACAAACTACCTAATACATAAATATATGCACTACAAACATCAATTGAATTTAAATGGGCTGTCACTCATTTTTTTTATGTACAATGGAAAATTCAGCTGGTTTACTTATCAGTTCGAAGGAGACTCAAGACATTTCAAGGTCTTGAATATAAGACAGTTATAAATTGCCTGCAATTCGTTATAAATTGCCTGACGACCTCAGTGGCGCAGCGGGCGAGAGTCCGCCCGCGACGCAAAGGTTGCGGGTTCGATTCCCGCCTCGGAACAAATTTGTGTGTAGCTACTCACGAGTAGCTATGACGTTATTTATTTATTTATTTATAAATAATAAACTTTCTATCCGTCGCCCAAAAAAGCCGGCGCCTTTTTTGGACTACTTGCTTATGGAACATTCAGATGGCCTTGATGTTCAGTGGTAACCATCACCTATAACAAAATTGCCACGCGCATGATAGTAACGTGCCTTACGATGCACTACCCTGCGTCCATCAACTTCATTGTGTGCCTGTAACTTCACCGGCAACCTTTACTAAACTACACTAGTAACAGTTGCTTGGCGGCAAATTGATATAAAAATAACAATCAACCAAGCGTGCACGTTGCATCTAGTTCAGGCAAAATACCGTTTTGGTCCCAACCGTTTTCATAATACGTATGAAAAACGTTTTCATGGGTATGTCGCGTCAACCAAAAATAGCGCTGGAAAACAGTGGAGAGGATGTGTTTGCGCAAAGTACACGCGCCATTAATAATTAGCCACACCCCCTCCCCCGCTTTCCGGCGTTCATTTTGCGTGACGCGCACGAAAACGTAGTAGGACTTCGATGTAATATCGACCGTGACGCTCGCAATCATAATCAATTTTCAATTCATAGAATTCGCCTCCCAAAGATGACGAAACCAATAGCCACCCTTACGAAACTATCTTTAAAAACTTCCCCATTTTTTGTCATCCGTCGAACCCGCTTTGTTATCTGACACACTTCGCCAGGTAGTTCGCCAGTAAAGAGGTCATTGACTCTAATGCCTTCTAATAAAGACCTTTCAATGACCTGCTAACAGGGACCTGGGCCCGTACAATGCATTCTTATTTCAATATTACTTTTCTGTCAATGTTTTATATCAACTGCATAAAGTCTACTTTATGATCAAAAAGTAAAGTAATATTGAAATAAGAATGAAAGAAGAAATGGTGGTACGGGCCCTGTATATTTTTGTATACTTTTTTACTTACACTTTTTGGCATACAGTAATTTATGCTTTTGCCAATGCTGTAAGGAGGACGAAAAACATCGTGAGGAAACCTTTGTCTTTGTTTATATAACTAGCTGGATGGAACAAGCTAATTGCCTACCTGATGTTAAGTGGTATAACAAAGCATTGCCTCGTAAGTCATGCACGATAGGAACGTGCCGTACGATGCACTTCCCTGCTTCCATCAACTCGAAGAATACTGTTCCTGTAATTACACCGGCGACCACACTCTTCAAACCGGAACACAGCGTTGCTGCTTGGCGGCAGAAAAAGACGTGGTGGTAGTACTTCCCCGGACTAGCCACACACAAAGAGCTCTCTTGAAATTATTCTAACGTCGCTGGGTTTGCATTCTGTATTGGGATACCAACTACTGAAAAATGTAGGCATTAAAATATATTCTAATTTAGGCGATAAATACCAATAGAAAATATTGCTGATTTTGAAAGCAAAATCTATTGGCCGTACCAATTCTGAATACATCTCATCCATCAAAACGGTTCATCTGCTGACACAGATAATCCAACAGTACCTTATCATCACTACTGTTTTCCTAAAGTCAAAAAATTATGAGAAATCCAGATAGATAAAATAAATCCAAATAGAAGGAACATCAGATTTTGTGTTGTGTGTTTTTTCAGAAAGCCCTGCATCAATTTCCCTTTATTCATTCATCTTTTACCCTTTGGGTACGGAGCCCTAAAAGCATCATAAAAATCAATTCATGGTTCCCCTAACTACCAATCTAACAAACAGCATATACTTACCTACAGAATAATGAAATCGGTTCAAAAGATCTTTGTAAGAGAGTAGAGCTCTGTGAAGGAAGGGCTCGTCCAGGAAAGTACTACCACCACGCTTTTTTAGCGCCAAGCAGTAAGTCTTACAGGCACGAGGCTTAACATATCTATGCCTAAGTTGATGGACCCAGGGCAGTGCATCGCAGGGCACGTTGTTATGGGTGATGGTTACCACATAATGTTAGATGGACCATCTGCTTGTTCCATCAGCTAATTTTTCTAAATCCATGAATATTGCATACATTTTATTCGTCCCTAAAGTTATTCAATACATCCAAGGAATTTGGTGCCTTATGAAAACTCTTTAAAGCTCACTTTACCATGTAACTTATTCAGAGTGAATTAGCCAAGCGTGATCTGTATAAATGTGTATAAATCATTTCATTTTGCAATTCAATCAAATGCTAACAAAGTGAGAGGCCACAGTAACGCTGAAATTTTCTAAATCTGCTTCTTGAAGACGAACACAACAGCTAATGAAATTTTTTTACACAAAATAGTTTGCGATTTTTCAAAATTGGGATTGGTGATTTTATATCTTTAAAAATTTCGAATCGTGCGAGTGAGAGGTAGGTTGTGCCATAGGTGATAGGTTGCAAGCCCACCGCCGCTGCTAGAATACAAACTGATGCACACGATGTTTTCCTTCACCGATTGAGAGAATGTGCATCAAATCACGTATCACAAGTACCTTAACAACCAAAGGACACACGACCTGTAACAAATTAGCGTTCAATTGTACATAATCAGTTACATGCAGTTTTCAATAAAGTCTTAAATGAGTAGCACAGACAGACTACTTCTTATTCTGTTGTTAAGATTCTGTGCATAATTGTTGTCATATACCATAAATTACGTAACTGACTTATTAAAAATTTCTTGCGCTGAACACAGCATATCGCAATCTTGAAATGATGCTGTTAAAATCTTCTTCTTCTTTCTGCCCTTATCCATTATGCCCTTAGCTGTTAAAATATAAAAAAAAAACATTCTTTCAACAATGAATTAACATTCAGATTTAGCTGCTTTTCTTAATCTTGTCTTCATTTAAATATTAAAGCTAAAAAGTACCTATAAGGAACTGAAACTGAAGTTTTAAATATGCTACAGTACGTTTACACAGTAGGCTTAGCACCATTTTTGGCGTTATCTATTCCCAGTTCCGGATCCCGTCACACAGAAACATGTCTAAACAAGTCAACTCCAAAATAGATGTCATTGACCAACCAGACATTACTCGCTCGCTATGACGTCAGAAACTCGTGCTCAGCCTTCTGTTATACATACTTTAATTGTATCCAGAGCCTATGTAACCTATTTAAAACTGTGCGTTCCCTTGGCTCTCTCACTTTATCCCGAACACCCGAAGTAGTGCAACGTCATAACGGCGTCAAAATTCACGTTCGATTTTTGAATTTTTGGAATTTATTTATTTTCTGTTGTGCTTTTTTGTTTTTGTGTTTTTATTATATTGTGGTTATTCGGATTTTGCGTCGGGTGTGAAAGGTATTTTTTTTTGGTTGCTTTATTATACCTTTTTTTTACTTTTACCTAAATATTTGCACTCGTACTAAGAGTTTAATAAAACAATAAAATGTTTGATTTCAGTGCCATATAAAGTAAATAGCACATAGACGATAAAAAAAAACATTATCAATATCATACAGTTGATATAGGTATCATGTAATAATTTAATAAAACTCTAAAAGTGTATCCACTTTCAAAGCAAGGCTTTTCTTAAAATTCATTTTTAGTTCTATGTCACTTGTGCTGTAGTGGTATTTATTTTATTTTTCAAGTAGGTGCAATAAAAAAGATTATAAGCAAGGAGATTCATTTTAAATACAATAAGTCTATTTCATTTAGGATGGGTAGTTTTTATTTGCAGTTTATAATTTTATTATTAGTAGGATCAGTAGGATACTATCCGTACAATTCTTTTTTGTGCTAATTTTCATGTCAATAATAATTTCTTATAGAATTCTAGTAATTTATAGAAAACCATGGTTTTAATAAAATGCCACCTCAAATATTCCTAATATAAAAATTACGTAACGAAAATTGAATTATTTGTTCAGGGAAGAAAAACATTCTGTCACGTACCTAACTGATAAAAACGTGACTTGACATCATATATTAATGTGTCAGACATACCTATAACGGTATTATAGATATGACGACCTTTATGGAGTGGCGGATAGCTGGCTAGCTTAATTTTAAAGGAGTAGGTTTGATACTATGGAACTTACAGGCACGAGGCTTACAATGACTGTTCACAGTGATCCTTTTGATTCTTCTAAATCCGGATTCATTTTTTAATTTATAGGCACGACAGTTAGGGCCACCCAAGATCCAATTTAGCTGTATTTAGATAAACACGTTTACCAAAGTAAACATAATTAGCGTAAAACATATCCATCGTCAGAAAGTCATCATATTAAGCAGACTAGTTTTTTGTTAAAAAAAATTATGTGCGCATTGCCAGTGCTCTTTTTCGGTGAAGAAAAACATCGTGAGTAAACCAGTTAGTATTCTAATAGCGGCGATAGACTTGCGACCTGTCACGTATGGAATCCTAACTATTGCAAAATGTGGGTATGTGCAAATGTAATCTTTGGACGTACCGCTGACTACCCTTTTAGACGTCCTCAAAGAATCTTGAGTTAAGACTTGGTACTATGAGATCTGAAGGAATATCTACCGTGCCTGGGGATCAGTCGTGAAGCTGTTTTTCAGTTTTTTTTTATTTTTTTGTTTTGAACTGTGACAGAACTTTCCTTTTCTTTGTTTCAGATAACCGTTGAATCTCAAAAGTATTATTATTTTTAGCCATGTATTTAGTTCTGCTTCTCGCCGTGGCGCTACTGGGTGATTGCCGGTCAGCCAACGTCCACAAACACGTGAAGAGTATGGAAATCAATAACAAGATCGATTCTGATGGTAAGTGCTCAGAATCTTTAGACACAATCATCTAGAATGACTTAGAACCTGAAAGTTGTAGAACTATGTAATACTAGTAGCGCCCTGCGGTTTCACCCGAGTAGTTATAAATCCTGGTATTCCCACGGGATAAAAAGTAGCCTTTGTGTTATTACAGGCTATAATATATCTCTGTGCCAATTTTCATTAAGATCCGTTCAGCCGTTCTGGAGTTATAGAGTAACAAACATCCATCCATCCATATTTACAATCTTTCGGTCGTGGGTTCGATTCCCACCGTGAACAAACATTTATGTGATGAACATAGATGCTTGTTCTCTGTCTGGGTTTTACATAATATTATAAGTATATATTTACAAAAAAAGTATATGAGTAGTATATCAGCAATTGGTTCCCATAACACAAGCTTAGGCTTAGTTTGGGGCTAGACAGTGGTCTGTCGAAAGATCACCAATATTTATTTATTTATTTTAATGGCTTTGACTTCATGAAATCATAAAATCTTCAAAATATCCACACAATGTCGGATCGCATCTTCTTTCAAATATTAATGACAACGATAATTTGCAAATCAATGGCATTGTGCGAGGACAAAGATGGAAGATCTGTGATAAAGGTTCTTGAACTCTAACAAGGCTCTACAATGAGGGTTAAAGGTGTAACATTGACAGATTTCAGTTAAAGATTAATGCTGGCATTCATTGATAATCTTTACCTCATTTACATACGGTCGTATTGTTGCTTGTTCATATCCGGTTGAGTTTGTTACTCTCTGACTACCCCCCGTAGACATCCTCAAAATGAACCTCAAGATACTTAGTGCTGACAGGGTATATCTACCGTGCCTGATCAAAGTCATGAAGCAATTTCTGTGTTTTCATTGATTTGTATCGACATTTCACAGATAGTTAGAAAGAAAATTCGTAGACATTCTCAAAATGAACCTCAAGATACTTAGTGCTGACAGGGTATATCTACCGTGCCTTATCAAAGTCATGAAGCAATTTCTGTGTTTTCATTGATTTGTATCGACATTTCACAGATAGTTAGAAAGAAAATTCGTAAACATTCTCAAAATGAACCTCAAGATACTTAGTGCTGACAGGGTAGGTATATCTACCGTGCCTTATCAAAGTCATGAAGCAATTTCTGTGTTTTCATTGATTTGTATCGACATTTCTCAGACAGAAAGAAATTTTTTTATTGCACAAAGCAAGATGTATCGTACATAGGCGGACTTAATGCTAGAGAGCAATCTCCTCCTTTTAAAGCCTAAAAGAACCGGCAACAAACTAACGGTTCTAGATAGATAGAAAGATAGAAAATACTTTATTGCACCTAACTTAAGGATACAACAAAAAAACAAACTTAAAACTAAAAGTACAATGGGCGGCCTTATCGCTAAGTAGCGTAAGTGTGTTCTACCTTTTTTTTGTATGATCCTTGTTAAAATTTATATCGATATGGGTACCAGCGGCCCGATTACGCTGTGTGGCTATCGAGATGGCTTTCAGTTTGACATTTGATTCCCATAGTGTAATAGCAATTGTATGGATGGGTGGGAATCAAATGTCAAACTGAAAGCCGATATTAGTGTAATCGGGACGCAGTTCCCTAAGTCCCAACCCCCAAAGTAACTAAGCTAAGCTTACAAATATTAAAAGCTTAGTAATATTACAAGCTAGCTTATTCCGGGGCTAAATAGTAGGGGAAGCAGGGGTAATGGCGATCGGGTCGGGTAATACAGCTCATTCCAATAACTTATTAAATACTAGCGACCCGCCCGCGCGCCCCTGCTTCGCACGGGTGCACATATCATGCATGTATTATAGATATAAACCTTCCTCTTGAATCACTCTATCTATTTAAAAAAACCGCATCAAAATCTGTTGCGTAGTTTTAAAAATTTAAGCATACATAGGGACATAGAGATATAGGGATAGAAAGCGACTTTGTTTTATACTATGTAGTGATTCATCTTTTTCCAGGTCTTCCAACGAAACCCGTCGCCCGCAGGTTCCTCACGATAACGCAAAGGCCGGAAGAGTCGTACGCGCACGAGCAAGGCACTGTGTTGGCTCTCTCGTGCGACGCGCTCGGCGCGCCAGCACCATCTGTACATTGGTTTAAGAACGATGCGCCGGTCTATGAGGTAAGTTTTAGCTGATTGAAAACATGAAATCGAATGGCTTTTAGACTTTTGTAGAGTTCACGTTATTTCTTTTTAAATGACGCGCTGGAAAAAACTGGAGGTGATATTTTTGCGCATACAAAACACTCGTACCACCCTCCCCTCATACCCTACCCTACCCTTTCAGCTTTGTGTTGATCGAGCTCGGAAGAAGTCTGTTTTTTTCTGGAAAGAGCTATTATCAAGTTATATGTCAGCAATTGTTGCGCCCCGCGGTTACACCCGCGCAGATTTAAATGCCGGTATTCTCACGCGATAAAAATTAGCCTATGTGCTATTCCAGACTATAATCTATCTCTGCCAAGTTTCATCCAGATCCGTTCAGTCGTTCTGGCGTGAAAGAGTAACAAACATCCATCCATACTTGCAAACTTTCGCATTTTTAATATTAGTAAGATCCCAACTAATATTATAAATGCGAAAGTAACTCTGTCTGTCTGTCTGTCTGTCTGTCTGTTAAGCTTTCCCGCTTAAACCTCTCAACCAATTTTGATGAAATTTGGCACAGACAATCTTTAGACCCTGAGAAAGAACATAGGCTACCTTTTATTGCGAAAAAGAGATGAAGAGATTAAAAGTACGCAGACGAAGTCGCGGGTACCAGCTAGTACCTAATATAATTTAATCTTCCAGTTCGACATGGAATCCAACGAGTTAATAGACAGCAACCCGACTTCTGTAGCTCGCATCTCGTCTACCCTCCTCGTCAGCAAGAGCTCTGCCAAAGACGTCTACACGTGCCTCGTGTCCGCTGGCACCAAGACTGCACGCGCCAGCACCGTGGTCTACACATACAGCACGGGTATTTATTTATTTATTATTAACTTTAATTAACACGGTGAGAGCCAATTACATTAATTAAAGAAGTTAAAATTACATAAAATTAAAATTATCAATTTATATATTAAACAAGTAGGTACAAGACAGTAAAAATGTCAAAAAAAAACTATTAAATTTATACGAACAGAATTTACAACAATCACTAATAAATGTCACAATTTTATTATCGTAATTAAGAAAGACTCTCACAAAAACACAAACACATAGGTAGTCAAAAGTTTGGACCAGCTGTCGGCGATAGTCGGTATGTTCTAGCACAGTGCAGTACTCTCAAACGGTGAAGGAAAACATGCTGAGGAAACCCGTGTAATCATCAGTTCTGAAAAGTCAAGTGCTCGAAACCTCTGAGGCGCACTTAAAATCCTTTCACTACACTTTTCGAAAGAAACTAGTGGCTCCCCCGATGTAAAGTGGTAACTATAACAAACAAAGCAATGCCTCGTATGTCATGCTTTATTTTTTTTAAACAATTAGATGATGTGAAGTGGTAACCATCTAACAAAGTAAGCTCGTAAGTCACGCACGATAGGAACGTGCCCTGCACTGCCCTGCGTCCATCAACTTGAGGCAACTTGATACAGATGTTAAGCCTCATGTGCCTGTAATTACGGCGACCACACTTCAAACCGGAACACAGCTTTGCTGCTTGGCGGCAGAACAAGGCGTGGTGGTTGTAGGGGAAGCAAGGGTAATGGCGATCGCGTCGGGTAATACCGCTCACCCCAATAACTTATTATAAGGTGCCTTGAAACACAGCGAGGTTGTGACGCTCAAGCAGGCTGAGTCACTAAACCTCAAAACTAACATAAGAAAAATGAAAAAACAAATAGAGCATTTTTCTCTCAGGTGATCGGCATTCTCCCATCTTCCCGTACTTCCCCGGACGAGCCACACACAAAGAGCTCTACTACTCTTATATTCCAACAGATGGCAGCACGGAGCTTTCTGAACGCGCTAAGCTATTCCCCCTGGCTCCGCGCGTCGTCGTCTCATACAAAGTATACGTGGACACAATCGGGAACAACGTGGTCCTGCCATGCAGGGTCAAAGGTCATCCCCGGCCGAAGGTCATATGGAGGGACAATAAGGGCGTGCTGGCCAAGAATGACCCCAGGATGAAGGTAATTTTAAATTCAACTATTTTTATTCTTCGGCTGATGTAAGAAAGATGATGTTATGATCTTTAATGGTATTTGTTCAGGGGCTATCATGAGTTTGGTGCCGACCGCGATCGATCGTGGATCGCAACGATCTACACCGAATTTCAAGGAAATTAAACAACGGCATCTAGCGTATTCTTTGAGAAGCTTAAGTGAAGCTTCTCAAAGAATGCGAATAATATATAATTTTTATAATAGGCATAATGATAAAAATAATAAGAATTTATTAGCAGTTTAAGAATAATATATAATATTGAATTTCCTTGAAATGCGGTGTGTATCGGTGTGATCTACGATCGATCGCGGTCGGCACCGGAATTCGTGATAGGTAGGCCCTCAGTTCACAATAAGCTCAGAATCACAAGGATCACTGAACGTCTGTCCGTTTGGTAGAGATGTCTTATCGCTATTTAGTGATAAGACCGCTCATTGTACTCTGTAGTTTTGTTTTACTACTGTCTATCGGCTAGTTTTATAAAAAATCTTTTATTGTTTGGATCACTAAGCACATATTTGATTTCATTATATTTTCATTAAACTACCGCATTCGCACTACCGTCTACTCCACATAACACAAAGGTTAATTGGAAGAAAAAAACTAAATAGCATTAAGTTCGCCTATGTACTTCATTTTTGTGCAATAAAGAATTTTCTTATCTTATCTTATCTTATTGAATCTTTCTGATTCCCGGAAACTTGTCTGTTTGCAAATTTTCCTACCTTTACAGTAATTTCATATTTGCATAAATCTCGAAGTTATTGGTCGAAATAAACTTTTAATCAAATCTGTTCATCCACTTGATGCGTTTCTTCCAGCTCTAAAAAAATAAAATAAATAAATAAATAATGCTGGACAATCCACACAGCACTATCTAGCCCCAAAGTAAGCTATTCAAAGCTTGTGTTATGGGTACTAGATAACTGATATATTTAATACATTATATACTTACATAGATAGATATTTTTTATTATACATAGAAAACACCCAGACCATCGGAACAAATTTCTGCAGATGGTACACAAATTTGTTCCACGGCGGGAATCGAACCCGCAACCTGTTGCGTCGCAGGCAGGCTCTCGCCCGCTGCGCCACAGAGGTCGTCTAAAAAGCAGGAAACTTTATGTGTTTATTTATTTAATTAGACAGCAGCCTTTATAGCTCAGTTGGTAGTAGCTCTGCCTTCTGCGCCAGTTCTGCGGCAGTGAGTTCGATTCCCACCGAGAACAATTTGTGTGAAGAACATAGATGTTTGTTTTCTGTCTGTTAATAATATTATATGTATAAATAATAAATAATAATGCTGGACAATCCACACAGCACTATCTAGCCCCAAAGTAAGCTATTCAAAGCTTGTGTTATGGGTACTAGATAACTGATATATTTAATACATTATATACTTACATAGATAGATATTTTTTATTATACATAGAAAACACCCAGACCATCGGAACAAATTTCTGCAGATCGTACACAAATTTGTTCCACGACGGGAATCGAACCCGCAACCTCTTGCGTCGCAGGCAGGCTCTCGCCCGCTGCGCCAAAGAGGTCGTCTTTTACAAATTCGTATGTTTTACAAAAAAAGCATACAAGCAGTATAGTTTCCATACCACAAGCTTTGGCTTAGTTTGGAGCTTAGATATTGCTGTGAGGAAAGTCCACCAATGTTTATTGATTTAAATAAGAAGATAATGATGAATTAAGATACTGACGACCTCAGTGGCGCAGCGGGCGAGAGTCCGCCTGCGACGCAGAGGTTGCAGGTTCGATTCCCGCCTCGGAACAAATTTGTGTACGATCTGCAGAAATTTGTTCCGTTGGCCTGGGTGTTTTCTATGTATAATAAAAAATATCTATCTATGTAAGTATATTGTATGAAATATATCAGTTATCTAGTACCCTAACACAAGCTTTGAGTAGCTTACTTTGGTGCTAGATGGTGCTGTGTGGATTGTCCAGCATTATTTATTTATTTATTGATTTAATTGAGTTTTTTCTGCTTACAGATACTTCGATCCGGGGAACTAGTAATATCGACACTCCGTTGGACCGACATGGGGGAGTTCAGTTGTCAAGCAGTCAATATCTTCGGCTCACAGACTGTCAAAACTTTCCTCTATCCTGCTAAAGTAAGTATTTATTTTTTCGTGCCCTTTTCTGAAGCCATGTTTCGATTTGAATTGTGTGGTCGCCGGTGTAATTACAGGCGCATGAGGCTTTTCATTTAATTTAATGTTTCAAGTGCGCAATGCCAGTGCTCTTAACGGTGAAGTAAAACATCGTGAGGAAACCAGTTAGTATTCTAACAGCGGCCATAGGCTTGCAACCTGTCATGTATGGAATATTAACTACTGCAAAATGTGGGTAGGTGTGTGCCAAATGTAATGTTTGTACGTACCTCTGACTACCCCCCTTAGACTTCCTTAAATAATCTTGAGTTAATACTTGGTACTGAGAGATCTGAGGGGATTTCTACCGTGCCTGGGGATCAGTCTTGAAGCTGAATAAAGTTGTAATGAACACGTAGCGCCATCTGCCGATGAGTAGTTTTGTAACAACCGCTTCTCAGTGTACGTAGTTTTGTTTAGTATTTTCTCCAGTTGGTATACAACGAAAATGTTTTCATCTGATTTATTAAAATATTTGACTTTTTGAATATATTTTAAACCTACCGGATTCGAAATTAGTCTCATTATATTGAACAATAAGCAAGACATTCCTTCGACACAGCGCCATCTTTTGTCAAGTAGCACAACTAAACAATTGTAAGTGACTACCACACGATAGGAACGTGTCCTACGATGCATTGCCCATCAACATCCATCAACTTGAGGCATACAGATGTTAAGCCCCATGTGTCTGTAATTACACCGGCGACCACACTCTTCAAACCGAAACACAACGTTGCTCTTCACACACACACACACACAGCGAAACTTCTTGTACTATTCTTCTGTGATTTAAATGTTACTTTTCTTTGTTTCAGGCTGGTTAAACCGAACAATCAGACAAGCGAGCGTGGAGTATACTTAACTTGGATGTTCCTATAATTAAGATTGTTAGGGAGTTTACACACGTAGTGTGTAAGACGCTGCGGTTTTTCGCGTCTTCCTTTGGTAACTTTTTAATGCAGGTGTAATTTAAGCGAATTTAATTACTTAAGTGTTAGTTTTCTATTGCGTTATAAAACATTTTATTAGTATTTTTATGATTTTAATGTTTTTTAGTTTGTTAAAAGTTTAGCCACTACTAGGCTATCTAATATATTTTTATATTATTTAGATTGTGCTTTGTCGTAGGTGTAATGCCTAAGATTTACTGAGATAGCTAATTCTGGTTATTTCGTAATTAATATGAATTTAAAATTGTTACCAAAGCACTTTATCTTACGATACGGCTGGACCGTATTTTTGGGACCGTATTTTTGATAGAAATGAAGAAAACTCTCATAAAAATGTTTCCTAGTTTCTAAGATGGTCTTCTTAGACCGTAAACGAAACTGCCCTTCGTTCGATGAATTTGGTACAGACAACTGAAATTAATTTTATTTAGAACGAGTAACTCTACCGTTTACTAGCGCCATCTATGATGCATGACTGAAACATTTTTATTCGAAAGCCCCTCCTATTGTGGATCGCAGCGTTTTTTTGAACCAGTGTGTAAAACCTTAACCAAAACCTGCCTATTTTTTGATAATAATAAACTCTATTATTGGTTTGTATACCAAATAATATAATAATAATATC
This sequence comes from Plemyria rubiginata, assembly GCA_963576535.1. Taxonomy (NCBI): domain Eukaryota; kingdom Metazoa; phylum Arthropoda; class Insecta; order Lepidoptera; family Geometridae; genus Plemyria; species Plemyria rubiginata. The sequence continues at coordinate 916,913 of OY754931.1, forward strand.
TACCGTACCTGGGGATCAAAGTCGTGAAGCTGTTGCAGTTTTTTTTTTAATAATCGTATTATTAATAATTTAAAATCAAAATACTTGTGATTAATAGAACGAATACCTATATAATGTAGACTGTGAGACAGAGATGGACGAAGCAATAAAGAAAAGGAAATGAAAAATACCTAGTTTTTTTAGTCACCCTGATACATTTTTTACAGCTAGTTCATTGAACAAACAGATGGCCACCTAATGTTAAGTGGTAAACCATCCTGCTAATATTATAAACGCGAAAGTTTGTAAGTATGGATGGATGGATGGATGTTTGTTACTCTTTCACGCCGGAACGGCTGAACAGATCCGGATGAAACTTGGCAGAGAGATAGATTAGAGTCTGGAATAGCCCATAGGCTACTTTTTATCCCGTGGGAATACCGGGATTGAACACTGCGCGCGTGAAATCGCGGGGAGCAACTAGCCATATAACAAAGCATTGCTTCGTAAGCGACGCACGATATAGGAACATCAGTTTGAGGCATATAATATACCTATGCCTCAAACTAATTAGAGGCACATATTATATACCTGTAATTACACCGGCAACCACATCTCCAAACCGAAACACATAAGATCATAAAACGTATCCGTCTGTACGTTTTTCACTTTAACAGTCCACGGTTTTCACATTTTTTACAATATCATCACTACATAGCCTAGAACAAAGTCGCTTTCTCTGTCCCTATGTCCCTATATCCCTATATCCCTATATCCATATATCCATAAATCCATATATCCATATATCCATATATCCCTATATCCCTATATCCCTATGTCCCTATGTATGCTTAAATCTTTAAAACTACGCAACGTATTTTGATGCGGTTTTTTTATTAGATAGAGTGATTCAAGAGGAAGGTTTATATGTATTATACATGCATGATATGTGTGCACCCGTGCGAAGCAGGGGCGCGCGGGCGGGTTGCTAGTTACATATAATATCATTTTGTTTTTCACCGGTGGAGAGCACCAGTGGTCTAGTGGAAGTGACCCCGCCTTCCGATCGTAAGATCGCAGGTTCGAACCCGATCGTGCACCAATGGATTTTTCTATCGAAAAATTTATGTGCGCAACGCCAGTGCTCTTAAACGGTGAAGGAAAACATCATGAGGAAACCAGTTAGTATTCTAACAGCGGCGATGGGCTTGCAACCTGTCACGCATGGAATGCTATATAACTACTGCAAAATGTGGGTATGCGCTAAATGTAATATTTGGACGTACCTCTGACTACCCCCTTAGACGTAGTCAAAGAATCTTGAGTTAGTGCTTGCTAAGGGATCTGAGGGGATATCCACCGTGCCTGGGGATCAAAGTCGTGAAGCTGATTCAGTTTCAGTTTGTTTTTTCATTTCTGAAGTTTAAATACATTACGAAGATTCAGTAAAAATTGAATTTTGATACAAGTAAGTTTTCCTACATCAAAAAATACTTTCTAAATTGAGTAAATTTATTTAGTTATTTATTTTTTTATTTATTAAACATCTTGTGTTACAGACTTACAAATAGGTAGGTGCTTAAATTATTATGTAAATGTAGATAGGTATGAACTAGGCTTAATTAATAGGACACTTAAGTAGGTAGCTAAAATTATGATATTATAGTAAGAAGGTACTAGTATTAGTAAACATAAATTATTATTGTGTCAGTAGTTTGGTTATTCTGTACAAATGTAGGTAAGCCTGTAAACAAAGTCGCTGGTCAATCAAGTCTCACCCTCCGTACTAGTTTACACTGTATGACGGTAGGATGTTATTGCTCTTCCAAACTGGGCTCTGTGCTAGCAAAATACAGTCTAGAATGGTGTAAAGATACATATACATCTTTTTAAAAGTTGGTGGCTGTGTAAGTTTCCGATTTCTATGTTTCAGAGCTATGTGATGGACTGGACTTCTTTGCTGATGATGAAATATGCGATCAAAGGAAATATTATTATTTGCAATTACAATTCCTCCAAATCGTGTACAATATAATAATATCATAAGTGTTGCACGCACGAACTAACCACTAATATGTAGCCTTAGCAAGAGTTACTTGTAGAAGTTTTTGTCTTATAAATAAAATAAATAAATAACGCTGGACAATCCACACAGCACTATCTAGCCCCAAAGTAAGCTACTCAAAGCTTGTGTTATGGGTACTAGATAACTGATATATTTAATACATTATGTACTTACATAGATAAATATTTTTTATTAAAAAAACACCCAGATCAACGGAAAAAATTCTGCAGATTGTACACAAAGTTCCGAGGCGGGAATCGAATCCGCAATCTCTGCGTCGCAGGCGGACTTTTGCCCGCTGCGCCACTGAGTTCGCCTAAGCTAACAAGAAACACTAAAATTTTAGGAAAACTTGGATAAATGAATTATGAGTCTTGACAGCTGGATATGATACCGCTATAAACTCATGCTAAGCATATTTCACTATCCAAGTTCTTACACTAGCTTAGTACCTTGAATATGTAGCAGTCACCAGAGCACCGGTGGTCTAGTGGGAGTGACCTCGCCTTCCGATCGTAAGGTCGCAGGTTCGAATCCGAGGTACACCAATGGATTTTTCTATCGAAAAGTGTATGTGCGCAATGCCAGTGCTCTTAAACGGTGAAGGAAAACATCGTGAGGAAACCAGTTAGTATTCTAACAGCGGCGATGGGCCTGCAACCTGTCACGTATGGAATACTAACTACTGCAAAGTGTGGGTCAAATGTGTGCCAAATGTAATGCTTGGACGTACCTCTGACTACCCCCCTTAGACATCCTCAAAGAATCTCGAATTAGTACCTACTTGGTACTGGGAGATCTGAAGGGATATCTACCGTGCCTGGGGATCAAAGTCGTGAAGCTGTTTCTGTTTTTTTTTTCACTATCGACTCCTGTCGCTATAAATCACGAATTCAAACACGAATTCTTAGTCTATTCATTTCAATGAATAGATAGAAAAGGAAATCCATGTGATGGTCCACCTGATGTTAAGTGGTAATCATCACCGATAACAAAGCATTTCCTTGCAAGTCACGCAAGATACGAACGTAGGTTTAAGTAACTACCACCACACCTTTCCAATAAACTAGTGGAACGACAAGAAGTAGAAAAGCGGCTGTCAATCCACTTGCTATCTCTATCTAATTTGAAGTGAAAGCTGAAATAGCAAGTGACTTGTCAGCCGATTAGTGTTGAACGGGCTTTCAGAAACCTACGGTTATTATTCTCACTATAGGTACTTATCTATGTAGTAAAATGCTACTGCTGCTTACTAAGAAACTAGGTAATCTTAAATTCAAGAATTTGAAATTGTAATATCCATGGATGAAGGAAAGGAGTATTCCATTCCAACGTGTGTGGTAATATCTTTCAATTCGAATATTTCCTTTTAAGGAACAATGACCTCACATTGCAAAGGCAGTGATTGAATTTGATGAGCCGCATTCAATTGCAACATGAAAGCCAACCAATAAAAATACTCGGTTCGAATTATTACGGTAACCTGAACAATGTCTTCCATACTAGAAGCCAAGCAGCGTTGCTGTGTTTCGGTTCGAAGGGTCTCGGGCATTCTCTCTGACAATTAATAGGAGATTCCTTGCCCCAAACCGTGAAACGTCAAAACTTGATGTTGGGCTTTATTCTCTAGGACATAGGAGATACAGGCCCTGACCGTATGACACCGGCTGCCTTGTCTTAGCTGTGATCGCGGTGCAAATGGTCATAGCGAATAAGGCTCCTGGTTGATGATCTCAGTGCAGTGCATCGTAGGGCACGTTCATATTGTGCGTGACTTACGAGGCAATTTTAAGTGATGGTTACCACGTGAGCTAACTGCTGTGAGAGTGGTTGGCTTTACAATCAACTGTCTGTTTTTTACAAAAAATTTCAATTGTAATGATTTATAATTCCCGAGAACGTGCTAGTTTTTTGATGAAATGAGGGTATGTCGCAAGTGTATACCCTAAATGCTTAGCACTATCATTAGGTATATGAAGAGTCGATAGAGGATTCGTGAGCTCGGGGAATTACGATACTGTACATTTGTGGCGTGGACCGAGTAAGGAACGTAACGCGATTGAGATAGAACTTCTCCTTCTTCTTTCTCGTTTCTTTTTAAGTGGCTGGCAACTGTCAAAGGCCTTGAGCAATTGTCTAAAACCAAGGAATTTGAATACTGCGTACTGTTTTATCTATATTCCTTGTCTTATACAGTGTCAATGGATTCTAAAGTGCGCCAAATGAGGGGGTTCTCAAATTCGACTGTATTTTTTTGTGTTAGGCTACGTTGTTAGGTCCCTCGTAACTTTTTGCTGGGTAGACCGATTTTGATAATTGTTTTTTTGATCGAGCTGGTGCTTTTCATGTGGTCCCATTCAAATTTGAGTAAGAAAGATCTGACGAGTAGTTTTGGAGTTGTGTGAAACAGCTCACAGGGCTTAGCGCTGACTGTGCTTAGCCTGTAATTTCACTAGCAACCACATTAATCAAACCGAAACAGCATTGCTGCTTGTCGGCAGAAATAGGCGTGGTGAAAGGAAAGTACATATCCCTGGAGGAGCCACACACAAAGAGGAGCTGGAAGGGCAGAATAAAGCAATCTAGGTCTGGCGAAATCAAGCAAATTAGCGGACCGATTACGCTAATGTCTAGCTATCGAGATGGCTTTCAGTTTGACATTTGATTCCCATCCATCCAAGGAATTTCACACCCATCCCAAGGAATTTAGATACTAGATTTATCCCTATGTCGCAATTAAACTATAAGAATGAAATGCTGCCGTCAGAGATTATATTCCCTGATCAAAATGTCAAACTGAAAGCCATCTCGATAGCCAGACATTAGCGTAATCGGACCGCAGGTCTGCAGAAGCCAACGCTATAAGTTAGTAACTCGGATGCTTAACCGACATAACTAATCGATAGATTATCTGAAGAGACGTCTGTTCACGAGCCAGCTATCAACAGAGTTAGCCAACCGGAGGAATGCGGAGATATTAGCTATTTCTATTATTTACAGAGCCTGGCGACATGGCTAACATGGCTTTAGCTAATCCTTGGCTTGACGACCTCAGTGGCGCAGCAGGCGAGAGTCTGCCTGCGACGCAGAGGTTGCGGGTTCGATTCCCGCCTCGGAACAAATGCGGAAATTTGTTCCGTTGGTCTGGGTGTTTTCTATGTATATAATAAAAAATAACTATCTATGTAAGTACATTTTTTTTTTTCCTCAGCCTATTCCGTCCCACTGCTGGGCAAAAGCCTCCCCCAAGGACTTCCAGTTCTCCCTATCCTGAGCCTCCTCCCACCAACTACCTTCAAAGGCATCTAGGTCGTCCCGCCAGCGCTTTCTCGGCCGACCACGAGGTCGACGTCCGTAAGTACATAATGTATTAAATATGTCAGTTATCCAGTACCCATAGCACAAGCTTTGAGTAGCTTACTTTGGGGCTAGATGGTGCTGTGTGGGTTGTCTAGCATTATTTATTTATTTATTGGGCATGCTGAAAACTTAAAAGTAGGGAACATGTTAACATGTAGGGATTTTTTTAAAAGGCTACAGATTCTCACATCGGTCTCGGTTTATATTTTGGAAATTATAAAATATGTAAGGCTAAACTTGAAAGATTATAATACCAGGGGTGATAACAGTATTCATGTCAGAAACCCGATGCACCTGACAGCAATATATCATAGGCTTAATATGTCTAAAAAACTACCGAAATTAATGGGGATAAAACTATATAATAAGTTGCCACAAAAGTTAAAATCAATTGAAAGTTACCCCAGCTTTATTAACCAAGTCAAAATCCTATTATTAGACAAGACATTGTACACCATAAAAGAGTTTCTAGCCAATGACTATACCCACTATGAGGGAGAATAATCCATTTTAACTTTAAGTTTTCAAGTTAAATACCTACTATTAAGTAAGACTGTGTACAACCTAAAATAATTTTTATCCAACAACTACCATGACATCACTTTAATAAAAATAAATAAAACTGTATAATTGACAGGCCTCTTTACAGCCATAATACTGTACACATTTTGTTACCTACATTATTAGGTTAAGACATATTTTATTTTATATTTTGTACACCAATTGTTTGACGAGCACCTTTACATGTGGCGCTCTTTCTGATACCTACTATTTGTATTGGAACGATGTAAAACTGTACTGTTTGCAATAAATAATTTCATTTCATTTCATTTCATTTCATTTCATTTCATTTCATTTCATTTCTTACAAGTCCTATACAAAAACCCGGCCGATACGGAAAACGAAGAAGAAAACTCAGACTCGGGGTACTGGTGGCCTAGTACTTAGAATTTTGCAATTCTAACCTTCACTCTTACCCATGCTTTTTGGCAAACATAACCTCTCTTACGCCAATTAAAAACTTAAAAGCTATTCAGACTATCACGATCACATTCCAGTACGTAAGTGATACATCTGATACGTTACGTATCATTAAAGATACACTCAGATCCGTTGAAGATACCGTCGTGAACAATGACTTGAATTAGAGCGAAGGTTGGTTTTCGACTATTCGAAACTGTAACGTTTTGAATTGTAGTGATGGGACTAAAGTGCGACAAAAAACGACCTGCAATTTGCTTGAAAATACTGGATGAGATAATAATAATAAATTTCTTTATTGAGCACTAAAACCGTAACAATATGCACTTAGCATAGACTTTACATCTAACCCCGGTTTCTGAAAGCCCGATGAATGCTAATCGGCTGTCAAGTCACTTGCTACCTCTATCTAATTTGAAGTAAGAACTGAAACAGCAAGTGACTTGACAGCCGATTAGTGTTGATCGGGCTTTCAGAAGCCGGGGGCTAGTCCTACAAACAGCCGTTTGCTAAGCCGAATTGCTTAAAATTAACTTAAACTAAGACCTAGCTAGGCGTCCAAACAAGCTCCACCGCCGCAGACAGCGGGTGATGAGATGAACAAAATATGTGAATAATCCTATTTCCTGTCCTATCTTACAAATATAGTATATGTATATTATATACAAATATATATAAATATATATATACAAATATAGAATCTAACATCCAAACGTCGTAAGGCAATGATGACGGCTATACTTAGCCCAGAGCCGCTCGCTCGAACAATTCAATTTTTTTTCAAAAATCTCTTATATTTTTTATGAAATATATGTAATTTAAATCCAAACATGTTTGTATGTACGAAAACTACAGGTAGGTAAGCCGTAAAAACATGTAACAAAATTACATTTTCATCACTTTTCGTTTAGTTTCATCGCTATCTAAATCGACACGTTCCCATCCCTACTCGTTATACACACATTGCGCAAGCGCACGAGCCATCTATTATGACAATTGAGTGCAATCCCACAGTAATCGATACATCTCGATCACATCACTATGTGGACCAAGGCAGCCTCTCCAACGACCTTCATCAGGTGGGTTTTGAGGTATGGACTCTATGGACTTGTGAAAAGACGAAAAGGCCTGAGACCCGTAGTACCCTTAGAAATAGTTAGATAGGTACCTTAGATTTAAGTACTAGAATTAAATGTACTATTGATAATGACACTCAGGGGCATTATTCTCGATGAAAATAGGAGATTCCTTGCCCCTTAACCGTGAAACGTCAAAACTTGATGTTGGGCTTTATTCTTTATGACATAGGAGATACTTTGCCCTGACCGTATGACACCGGCTGCCTTGTCTTAGCTGTGATCGCGGTGCAAAGAGGCTCCTGTTTATATTATATTTTTTGTGCTGTTGGTTTCTTTCTTCAAAAAAATAAAAAATAAATTCGATTGTACGACATAGAGCTTCAATAATCTACCTAGCTTCACCTAGCACCTAGAGTCACCTAGCTTTAAGATGTTTCAAATCAAATCAAATAATGTTTATTTGCAACTATTAACACAAACTATTAGCAAAAGAAGTAAAACAAAGGCAGTTGCAAAATGGTCCCAACTCAGCATATGTAAGCTATAGAAACTTACGCTGGTCTTCCGTTGGGGCCATTGAGGATCAATGGCCCCAAAGTTTCAAAGTGATCCTTGCAATTTTATTGAATAAATAAATAAATAATGCTGAACAATCCACACAGCACCATCTAGTCCCAAAGTAAACTACTCAAAGCTTGTGTTATGGGTACTAGATATCTGATATATTTAATACATTATATTCTTACATAGATAGATATTTATTATTATACCCATAAAATACAACCAACCAATGGAACAAACCATTTGTTCCGAGGCGGGAATCGAACCCGCAGCCTCTTGCGTCGCAGGCGGACTCTCGCCCGTTGCGCCACTGAGGTCGTCCTTTACTTTGGCTGATTATATATAGAACTTTTTAGGTTCTATGGCATGTCGGTTTCCTCACCATGTTTTCCGTCACCGTTTGACAGTACTGACAATGTGGCCATAAATTTGCCCCCCTCTGATATCCTTAAGGAATCTTATGTTCAACTTGAGTCAGATGTTAAGCCTCATGTGCCTGTAATTACCGGCGATCACACTCTTCAAACCGTAACACAGCGTTGCTGCTTGGCGGCAGAAATGGACGTGGTGGTAGTACTTCCCTGGACGAGCCACACACGAAGCACTTCTACTATTGAGCTTCCCGATTTACGTCTATGAATATTCATATTTTGTTGCGAATCAGTTCAGCAATTACTGCTTCATGCCTAAATATAAATTATAAGCGATAAACAGAGGTATTCCTACATCTGAGGATTACAGTTAGCGGCATATGTCAGTGCCAAAATCTCGTTTGAAAATGGAGAAGAGCATGTGGGCCAAATTACCCAATAGCTGTTCATTAATTTTCTTTATCTTTCTTGCTTTCGTAATAGAATTTAGCCAATACAATTGTTATGTCATAATTTACAAGTTGCGCCCTGCGGTTTCACCCGCGCAGATTTAAATCCCGGTATGCCCACGAATAAAAGTGCTATTCCAGGCTATAATCTATCTCTCTACCAAGTTTCATCCAGATCCGTTTAGCCGTTCTGGCGTGAAAGGGTAACAAACATCCATCCATACTTACAAACTTTGGCGTTTATAATATTATAGTAGTATAGGATATACCTACTAGTGATTTTTTGTACATTCTTATAACATATGAAGATGTAGATTAGACAAAGGTTAAATTAATTTTATTTATTTTACGCAAAATCAGATAATTGAATTGCGCTAAGTTAATTTGTCAAAAAAACGCCGTAGCTAATAAAATATAATAAAAAACATTTGTAAAAATAAAAAGCCTAACAAACAAGTACCAAACAAAATTATACTCCAAACCTTAATTAGCTCAAGTCTATGTGCCACGGTCTTGCCAGCCATTTCCGTAAGTGTCGCACCTCGATAACAGACGATGATGTGCCACGACAAATACCGTGAGTTGCACATAATCTAAGAGGAACTTAAATCTAAGTGATGCCTTGGTATGTCACATCTATTAAGAAATGACTGTATACCGATGCATGTTACTGGTAAAGTGTGAAATACAAGAAAGAAAAGGATGAAAAAAAAAGTGAGGTGAACAAATGCTTGAAATCAGTCTGGGTGTAATAAAATATTATTATATTTCCACTAGTTGCGCCCCGCGGTTTCACCCGCGCAGATTTAAATCACGGTATTCCCGCGGGATAAAAAGTAGCCTATGTGTTATTCCAGACTATAACCAATCTCTCTGCCAAGTTTCTTCCAGATCCGTACAGCCGTTCCGGCGTGAAAGAGTAACAAACATCCATCCATCCACCCATACTTACAAACTTTCGCGTTTATAATATTAGTAGGATTAAAAAAAATATGAAGGCGGCGGAATACATATCATACCGATTGGTATGATATGTATTTCGTACTATATACGTATACTTAGTAGTATGTGTGAGAGCACTTGGCCTAGTGGTAACGGTCCCACCTAAGGTCGTAGGTTTAAAATCAGTCGAGCGCCAACGTGTATAACTGTTCAAAAATTTATTTTATTACTTGACCATATTTTCTGGATAAGGCATTAAGTCTAAGCTTGAGTATCAGAGAATGAAATAAATAATAAATAAAATAAATAATGCTGGACAATCCACACAGCATCATCTAGCCCCAAAGTAAGCTACTCAAAGCTTGTGTTATGGGTACTAGATGACTGATATATTTAATACATTATATACTTACATAGATAAAGATATTTTTTTATTATACATTGAAAACACCCAGATCAACGGAACAAACTGCAGATCGTACACAAATTTGTTCCGAAGCGGGAATCGAACCCGCAACTTCTTGTGTCGCAGGCGGACTCTCGCCCGCGTCACTTAGGTCGTCACTGAGAATAAGCTAGGCATTATAAATAATACCTGAAATCCTCACTTCTCCTGTATCACATCTGATTCAATCTCGTAAGAATCCGTATCCTAGATTTGACGGGTAAGTTATAAATAATACAAACATACCAACCAAATTACAAACAGATTCGTTTCCTGTCATCTAACGAAGCAACATAGCATTTTCATTTTAATTGTTTTTCTAGTGTTATTTTGAGTTGTGTTGTGTAATTTTGGTGGTATTTTAAACAACATTACTTGTGGTCTTAGCACAATGTGTAAGCATTTGAAATGAAAGTGTATTATGTGATATCGTGATTTGACCGAAAATGTTTCAAATGTTTTGAAGAAACCGCCACCATTTTCTTCAAAACAATTGACTGACTCGACTTTGGACTGACGTGACTAGAAACATAACTACAAAGAGTATAATCTCTGAATCACTTGACATTGGCAAGATTGTCTATGACAGGAGCCATAAAAAGAAGAAAGAAAAGAAAGAAAATTACAAACAGAATTCAGTTTGGTAATCGATTGTTACCTGAATATATTTTGTATGTATGATAACTAATTGACACTGACAACCTCAGTGGCACAGCGGGGGAGAGTCCGCCTGCGACGCAAGAGGTTGCGGGTTCGATTGCCGCGCGGAACATATTTGTGTATCTGCAGAAAATCTGCAAATTTGTTCCGTTGGTCTGGGTGTTCTCTATGTCTAATAAAAAATATCTATCTATGTAAGTATAATAATAATGTATTAAATATATCAGTTATCTAGTACCCATAACACAAGCTTTGAGTAGCTTACTTTGGGGCTAGAGGGTGCTGTGTGGATTGTCCAGCATTATTTATTTATTTATTGGTGTTTGTGTATACCCTTTCACCACACTGTTTCGAAAGAACTCGTTGCGAAAAGCAGAAGGTTCGTTCGTTTTCTCATCTAGATCACGAATAGATAATAAGTATTTCTGTTTTATAAAATCAATCAATCTTATTTCAATTGGTGTAGCCACGAGTCACGACATACGGCTCTGTCTAGCTTTCGCACTCCGCTTCGCCCGTAGTTAAGGTGAAGACAAGAGCTAATGTGGCTCTCGCTCGCACGTTTTGACTTGTTGAAGGATATAAAATCACCATCGAAAACTCGCAAACAACCATTTTGTGTGAATCACATTGCGAGAAAAATTTCATTTAGATCGATACATGTTCTCTTACTATGGTCGCTTACTATTGGCCTCATCACCAAGCTCAAAGTCGCACAACGAGCTATGGAGAGAGCTATGCTAGGAGTTTCACTACGAGATAGAATCAGAAATGAGGAAATCCGTAGGAGAACCAAGGTAGCCAACATAGCTCTCAGAATCAGCAAGTTGAAGTGGCAATGGGCAGGTCATATAGCTCGAAGAACTGACAACCGCTGGGGAATGAAAGTTTTTGAATGGCGTCCACGAACAGGAAGGCGAGTGTGGGACGCCCTCCTACCCGATGGACTGACGACATTGTTAGGATCGCGGGTAGTCGGTGGATGGAAAGGGCTCAGAATCGTTCTTCCTGGAAGCGGATAGGGGAGGCCTATGTCCAGCAGTGGACTTCTGTGGGCTGTTGATGATGATGATGATGATGACTATTAAACCTTATCTAATAAACCTAATTTTGCGCATACCAACCTTACTACATAAACATCATTAAATGAAAATTAGTGCTTTAAAAGCGAGACCAATCCACGTTTATAGGGTGCTCCATAAACGTATAAAGTTACCTTGATGATTACACAACACCCTTTACTTTTGTTTGACAGTTTGACACGTGTACAACTGGATGAATGGACGCGTGTTTTAATGATGTTGTTAGCGCGAGTGCGTTGGTAGGTATAATAGGAATTTCTGGAGCTTGGAGCTTTTAAGGAGCGAAGTACACAAACTGTTTCTAGAGCTTGGAGCTTTTAAGGAGCTTATTGGGCCCCAAATCAAGCTCCCTAAGCTTTAGCTCCCGGACGAGCCCTTGTCAAAGAGCTCTTTACTCTTTTAATCTTTAGGGAGCTTGATTTGGGGCCCAATAAGCTCCTATAATAATAAGGCCTATGTCCAGCAGTGGACTTCTGTGGGCTGTTGATGATGATGATGATGAAGCTCCCTGAAAGATTATAGAGTAGAGCTCTTTGTGTGTGGCTTGTCCGGGGTAGTACGACCACCTTACCTTTTTCTGCCGCCAAGCAGCAACGCTGTGTTTCGGTTTGAAGAGTGTGGTCGCCGGTGTAATTACAGGCACATGAGGCTTAACATCTGTATGCCTCAAGTTGTAGGACGCAGGGCAGTGCATCGTAGGGCACGATTCTATCGTGCGTGACGTATGCGACAATGTTTCGGTATCGGAAAATATATAATAAAATCCCTGAAAAATAAAAACGAAGAATACACAAAACAAACTGAAAAAACTTAAAATAACAAAACTACGTATAATATTTAAATAATACCTACACAGAGAACAAACATTCGTATTCTCCACAAAGTTTGTTCTGTGTGAGGATCGAACCCACGGCCGACAGCGCAGAAAGCAGAGCTGCTACCAACTGAGCCGTGAAGGCTGTCATACGCTTACTTTTTGACAGTTTGCGTGGAATAGTCACTAAGCTGATAGATGGGCACTAAAGTACAGCACGAGCGAAGTGGAGCATACTGAGGGATTTGGCGATTGTACTACGGACGGAATGTTGCTCTACTTGGTAGAGCGTTTATAGAATGACTATGTTTATATTATTATTTATACTTATTATGTTTTGTTGGCTTGTGTCACTAGTTTCTTTGAAATAGTGTGGTGAAAGGATTTTAAGTGCACCTCAATAAGAGGCGCTAAAAAACCTTCCATGCTTAATAATAATTGGTAACAATAAATAAATAAATAATGCTGGACAACCCACACAGCATCATCTAGCCCCAAAGTAAGCTACTCAAAGCTTGTGTTATGGGTACTAGATGACTGATATATTTAATACATTATACACTTACATAGAGATATTTTTTATTATACATAGAAAACACCCAGACCAACGGAACAAATTTCTGCGGATCGTACACAAATTTGTTCCGAGGCGGGAATCGAACCCGCAACCTCTTGCGTCGCAGGCGGACTCTCGCCCGCTGACTGAGGTCGTCAAAAATAATAATTGGTTACAATGAAAAGCAAAGAAACTTACCAATACCAGAACTAAGAAAACCAGGAAACTAAGAGGTGAAAGCTCTCGGATCAATCGTTATTCTATCAATCGTTTATCTAAATCTTACTGCGCGCGACTTTGCAATGCATAAGGCGATAGTTACCACTTAACATCAGGTGGGCCTGCTTGTTCCATCAAAAAAGTATAAAAAAGCTTAGGTTTTTTCTAACTTGGCAGCCTTCATAGATCAGTTGGTAGTAGATCTGCCATCTGCGCCGTAGGCCGTGGTTCGATTGCCACCGAGAACAAACATTTGTGTGATGAACATAGATGTTTGCTCTCTGTCTGGGTGTTATTGTGTATTAGAAGTATGTATTTACAAAAAAAGTAGACTATATTTTATCAGCTATCTGGTTCCCATATTTATTTATTTATTTATTAGGATCGCCAAGAGATAATACACAAAACTTAATACTAGATTTTTTTTTTTTTTTTTATACAACTAGCTGATGGAGCAAGCAGATGGCCCACCTGATGTTAAGTGGTAACCATCACCTATAAACAAAACATTGCCCCGTAGGTCACGCACAACAGGAACGTGCCCTACGATGCACTGCCCTGCGTCCATCAACTTGAGGCATACGGATGTTAAGCCTCATGTGCCTGTAATTACACCGGCGACCACACTCTTCAAACCGAAACACAGCGTTGCTGCTTGGCGGCAGAAAAAGGCGTGGCGTAATACTAGATACAAACAAAAAAAAAACATCCTGACCCGTGCTTATCCACCAAAGGCAACTACAGCATATTACAAGCTTTGGCTTAGTTTGGGGCTAGATAGTGCTTTGTGAAAAGTCAACCAATATTTATTTAATTATAGTAGAGCAACATACCAACCTTCTAAAGTTATAATGCACGCACACAGCCTTGTAAGTACTGTACGTGTATTGAAGATGCACTACTAGGCTAGGTAGGTACCTTAATCACTTACATTAGTATATAAGCCCCACAAGATAGCTCAACGCATCATTCAGTGCTCAGGACTCAAACGTGGTCTAATTCGAAATTGGAATTTCGGAAATAGTTCGGTTTTCGGAACTGTAGTGATTTAAGTGATTACAAAACTGGTGGGTGACTTTTATAGTAAAACTTGCAGCGACCTGCGGTTTCACCCGCGTAGATTTAAGTCCCGGTATTCCTTACGTGTTATTCCAGACTATAATCTCTGTGCCAATTTTCACCAAGATCCGTTCAGCCGTTCTGGAGTTATAGAGTAACAAACATCCATTCATCCATCCATAGTAGGATGGACAAGAGCGAGTGAAGCTGAGGCTTCCTGACTATTTGACAGAAAAAACTTTTAAACCGATTATGAGATAACTTAGAGACCTTTTTGAGATTCAGACCCTTTCCTACTTTCACTATTCAATTACTATTGGGTAACACAGTCAAAAATTATTTATCACTAGTTGCTTCCTGCGGTTTCACCCGCACAGATTTAAATCCCGGTATTCCCACGGGATAAAAAACAGCCTATGTGTTATTCCAGACTATAATGTATCTCTCTGCCAAGTTTCATTCAGATCCGTTCAGCCGTTTTGGCGTGAAAGAGTAACATACGTCTTCATTCATCCATCCATACTTACAAACTTTCACGTTTATAATATTAGTAGGATAATCGGTAATGTTTCACTATCGTCTTCTTCTTCTTGGTGGTACACCAAAGTACCTTAGCACGAAAGAGGATGTTCGGTGAACATAAAAAGAAGCTAGCGTTGCAACATAGTGTTTTTTTCTATTTTCAAAAAACTAAACAGTATAAGTAAATCCCCATTGTCGAAAAATCTAGGTAAGGTTTTTTTTATAAAAAGGGCTCTACTAAGATTGAAAAACCAAATGTCCTAGGAAGTTGGGGGTTGTCAGTGCAACGTCCAACAAACATTTGCCTCGTGTCTGCATATTTTCTTATCTCTATCACTACATAGTATAAAACAAAGTCGCTTTTTCTGTCCCTATGTCCCCATGTCTCTTTGTACGCTTAAATCTTTAAAACTACGCAACGGATTTTGATGCGATTTTTTTTAATAGATAGAGTGATTCAAGAGAAAGGTTTATATGTATAATACATGCATGATATGTGCACCAGTGCGAAGCAGGGGCGCGCGGGCGGGTCGCTAGTCTGTGATATTGCATTAAGTTTAGATAGTCATCTACTACTGTTTAGGTAACACAGATCGTGACTAGCGCTGAATAGCTAGATGTTTGTACGATTTATTGATTATCTAAGTTTCGGCTTTAATTAAAAAGCTTATTAGTTGCCTAACAGAATTCAATGACCTAGTTTTTATCAACAAACTAGAGTGGTGATGGGCTTGCAACCTGCCATGAGCTACTGAAAAATGTTAGTATAACTACGACGCGCCCCTGCTTCGCACGGGTGCATATATCATGCATGTATTATACATATAAACCTTCCTCTTGAATCATTCTATGTAGGTATTAAAAAAACCGCATCAAAATCCGTTGCGTAGTTTTAAAGATTTAAGCATACATAGAGAAAGACGAGAAAGCGACTTTGTTTTATACTATGTAGTGATGATATATTTAGACGTACCCTTGACTAAGTATCCCTTTTAGGCATCCTGAAAGACTTATAAGTTGGTACTAAGAGAGGGTATCTAATGTGTGGGGATCGGTCATGAAGCCGTTTTTTTAGTAGTGGCAGTAGCAAGGTTAGGGTTAGTTAGTGACAAGTCCAAATTCCTTTGCCGATGCCCAAAAGGATATCTTCGTTATGAAGATATCCATTTGGGCTAAAAACAAATTTGAAATACAAATAATAACGAAATCAACGAATGACCTATGCCTAACTACGTGCCTGAAGAAATAGTTTATTTTTCAGAAGACAATAACCCACCGCTAGCTTTAGACTGCCAGGAACTACAAAATGAAGGTGAATAATCCAATAATTATAAAAAGAATATAAAAAACATCTTTTTAAAATATTAATAAAAAAACATTTTGCAGATATTTATAGTGTGTTCAGTGATCGTGGTGTCGACTTTAGCAGAACCTCCTGTTGTTAACAAGTAAGTTTTATATTATTTTTTTATACGATTGGCTTATAAAAGAAGGAACAAGTGTATATTGCACATTATTAGCATTATATAAAACATAACCTCGCAAATTACGCACGGTAGGAACGTGTCTTACAATGCTTACACTTTGACCATCAACTTGAGGCAAACAGCCTCATGTGCCTTACTTTCACCAGCAACCACAGACTTCAAACCGAAATACAGAACGCCAGAAATAGGCATGGTTGCAATTCACAATGACAATACTTTCTTAGTAGAATTATGTAGCCTAGGTACTTATATCAAGGTAATTTGAATTTCAGGAAGAGTAGTAGCTCTTTGTGTGTGGCTCGTCCGGGGAAGTACTACCACCACACCTTTTTCTGCCGCCAAGCAGCAACGCTGTGTTTCGGTTTGAAGAGTGTGGTCGCCGGTGTAATTACAGGCACATGAGGCTTGACATCTGTATGCCTCAAGTTGATGGACGCAGGACAGTGCATCGTAGGGCACGTTCCTGTCGTGAGTGACCTACGGGGCAATGTTTTGTTATAGGTGATGGTTACCACTTAACATCAGGTTGGCCATCTGCTTGTTCATTCAGCTAGTTATATAAAAAAAATTGTACCTAAGTTACTTTGCTAAAAATATTTCGGTTTCCAGATACCTACCTCCCAACCAACGCTCGAATGGATTCGGACCACCCTCAGACTCCTATGGCGTGCCGGGAGTAAGTCCAGGAGTTCCCCAGGGCAGAACAGACGCCATCTTTGGGTAAGTAGGTTCTTATCTAGTGCTATTTATTGTACGGCAGTTCAATGCACAATGGTAGGTCTACTCCATTGCAGGACGTGAGTGCAGATCTTATACTACCTTCCTAGAATTCGAATTATATAGGGCCCGTACCACCATCTCTTGAAGCATTTTTATTTCAATATTACTTTACTTTTGATCTTAGACTAAGCAGTAGATATAAGACTTTGACATTTATATAAAAGTAATACTGAAATAAGAATGCTTCAAGAGATGGTGGCATGGGCCCAGTTCAGGTTTATATCAGTACTATAGTTGCGCCCCACGGTTTCACCCGCGCAGATTTAAATCCCGGTATTCCCTCGGGATAAAAAGTAGCCTATGTGCTCTTCCAGACCATAATCTACCTATCTGCCAAGTTTCATCCAGATCCGTTCAGCCGTTCCGGCCTGAAAATGTAACAAACATCCATCCATCCATACTCACAAACTTTCGCGTTTATAATATTAGTAGGAAGTAGGATAGAATGACGAAGAGAACACTGGGGTTCTAGTGATAATAGACGATCTCTCACTTGGCTAACATCTTTGATTTCAAGCTCGTTTTTACAATTTTTCTATCTTATTTCAGAAGCAGACAGTCAAGCTACAACCCTCGTTCTTCTGCCACCCGCCCCTCATCTCAATATGGCGCTCCGTCCAGTCAATACAACACCCCCTCCAGTCAATACAACGCCCCCTCCAGCCAATACAACGCTCCTTCTCAGTTCAGCGCCCCGTCCAGCCAGTATGGAGCTCCAAGCCAATCGAAGACCCCCACGACCCAATACGGCACTCCTGGCCAAAGTAGAACCCCCTCATCTCAGTATGGTGCCCCTTCTGCTCAATCTAGAACCCCGTCTTCCCAATACGGTGCCCCCTCTGCTCTGAGGGCTCCTTCGTCCCAATACGGTGCTCCCTCTGCCCAGAGAACCCCCTCATCTCAGTACGGTGCCCCCTCTACCCAATCACGAGCCCCTTCCTCCCAATACGGTGCCCCCTCTGCCCAAAACAGGGCCCCGTCGAGTCAATATGGTGCCCCAGGGTTCGGCAAACAACCCTCTGCGGAGTACGGAGTGCCATCAGCTCAATCGCCTTCCCAGGAATACGGCGTTCCTAATTTCGGAGGTCAAGGTAAGAATTTTCAGGATTCGTGGAGAATAGAGCTCTCTCTAAAAGGGTTGTCTGGGGAAGTACTCACCATGCCCTTCAGGGTTGTTGTTTCGGTTGGAAGAGTATGGTTGCCAGTAAATTACAGGCACATTGAGGTTTATCTGTAGGTACCTATGCTTAAGAGTAGTAGAGCTCTTTGTGAAGGGCTAGTCCGGGGATGTACTACCACCACGTCTTTTTCTGCCGCCAAGCAGCAACGCTTTTTTTGGGCGCGGGTAGTCAAAACTATAACATTGTAATTTTTTTTACATATCCTTTATTTTTGAAAAACAATAGTATAAAGTTTACTTACGTGACATATTTAAGTATCATATGATACTTTAAGTTATTTCACCTGCCATCAAGTGTTTTCACTTACAAATACCAAACACTCACTTAAATTTTTCAATTTCACTAAAACATAACCTCAACATAGCAAAGACAGGACACAACAATGGACAATGTGGAGTGGAACTCTGTCCAGCACCTGATTGGAGATCTGAGGAATCGCATGGAGTATTTCGAGGGTGAATTACAGAGAAATACCACTCATTCACACATCACCACTTTGGCTTCAGAGTATGCAAGCTTCAAAGAGTTCACATTGAACACACTGCGAGCTCTGCAAAGTCAAATTGAAATGACTGCTCGGTCCATTGATCAGCTGGAGATGCGTGGAAGACGCAAGATTTTGCTGCTTCACGGTGTTCCCGAAGAGAAGGAAGAGAACACTGCCAGCATAATTGTGAAGGTGGTAACTGGTAGCCTCAAGATTCCGAAGTTTTCCAGGGATGACATTAGCCGGTGTCATAGAATGGGCCGCTCTTCATCAAATAGACCCCGACCCATTCTCTTCAAGCTTCGAGATGTAGCTTTACGGGATAAAGTTTGGTTCGCCAAAACAAATCTCAAGAGCTCTGGCATTACTTTGTCAGAGTTTCTCACTAAAGCTCGTCATGAGGTTTTTATGATGGCGAGACAGCGCTTCGGTGTTGCTAAATGCTGGACCCGGGAGGGGAATGTCTTCGTCGTCGGACCCGATGGTGAAAGACGTCGCATCAACTGGCTGGCTGATTTCAACGCAATAGCTGCCTCACAACCTGAGGTGGCAGCTGCAGAGGCGGCGATTGCCTCGGTGGCGGTAGCGGCCGCTTCTCCTAGGCCACCCGTGGCATCTCCGAGGCAGCCAGCAGCTGCCAGGGAGGCGGTAGCCGCGTCGGCGGCGGCACCGAGGGCTAGACGAGTTGCTCCGATTAAGAAATAGAAGCCCCTGTTCTCTTTCTATTTCACCCTTCCGATGTCGTTAGCACAGAACTGTAAGTAGGTGTGATACCTATGAGCATAAAATCACTGTCTATAGGTATATTTGTTTAGAAGTCTGAGTCATAGAACAAGAACTGAGTACATAGTCGTTTATTTACTTTTTTTTTTGTTTGTACATATTTACACATTGATTGATTTCCATAGATCCCATCCATCAATCAATCAAGCACAAGCATTTCAAGCCACAGAGTATTAACAATAGGTTCCGAAATGATTTGTTAGTAACTGTCAATGTCATCGTAACGTCATGTTTGTAAATCTTGTTTCATTACCATAGATAATATTTAGCATCGGAAGGGTTGAATTTTAATGATTTGTTTTTTAATTTTGTTGTATTTGTTTTTGATAAGTTTATATTGTTAATTCGTACATAATTATGTTATTTAGATGTTTGGTTATTATGTATTTAATATCTTACCATACACTGGCAGGTGGACTGGGTATTGCGAGATTTACATTGAGTAGAAAACTTTAGTAAGTAATTTTAATATTTTAGCTTAAATTTATTTTAAATCAGTATTTATTATATATAGTACCTACATTATATTTATGCCCAACTTGAACAGTGATGATGAGCATGAACTTCATGAATCTTTCTGTTCTTGTATTGATTCAAGCAACTCTGACAGCTTCAGTAGTATCCCTACGCTATCCGAATCCCTTGGCTATCAGTTTTCTGAAGCTCCAAAGAACTTCAATGTAGTTCATTTTAACGCGCAGAGTATTCCTGCCCATTTCTCAGATATGCTGGCGACATTTGATCAACAAAATGTTCATGCAGTTCTAGTCTCTGAGTCCTGGCTAAAACCATGTTTACCCTCTACGTCTTATTCCCTACCAGGCTTCATTCTTGTAAGGAATGATCGCACTGGAAGAGTTGGTGGTGGCGTTGCTATTTACCTTCGCTCCAACATACCTTATACTGTGCTTAATTTGTCGCCCCAGCCTCCGTCAGCCAGTGAAGGCGAACACCTATTCTTAGAAGTAACGCTATCATACACCAAGGTTTTACTCGGAGTCTATTACTGCCCTTCCTCTAACATCAATTTCTTTCCATCTTTTGAAAAACTCTTAGAAGATCTCACCCCTACCTTCAATCACACTATCATCATGGGTGACTTCAATACGTGCCTTCTAAAAGATGACCATCGTTCCACGACTTTCAAAACCTTAATAAAATCTTGTAACCTAACCCTTTTGCCACTTACTGCTACTCACCATTTTCCAAATTGTATCCCTTCTCTATTAGACCTCATACTTGTTTCATCTTTAAATAATGTCTTCCGGCATGGTCAATGCTCGGCGGACGCTTTTTCGTATCATGATTTAATTTTCCTTTCATACAAAATTCGTCCTCCTAAAAATAAGCCAAAAGTCATAATGCAGCGTAATTTTGGTGGAATTAATCAAGAAAGTTTTCGGGAAGATGTGGCGATGATAGATTGGTCTGACATAGTTAATGCTAGTACGATTGACGACAAACTTAGTTTTTTTATTGATACTATTATTAAATTGTATGATAAGCATGCTCCTTTTAGAAAAGTTAAAATCAAACAAGTGCCAGCTCCTTGGATAACGTCGGAAATTAAAGCTGTAATGCATAAGAAAAACGTAGCTAAGTTTAAATATAAATGTTGTCCAACTGATTATAATTATAGTAAATATACTGAGTGTCGGAATCTCTGTAACAAGGTGTGCAGGGATGCTCAACGCCGACATATTCATAAATCTGTTGATAACAATGATCCTTCCAAAGTTTGGAAGTTTCTTCGAACTTTGGGGGTTGGCAAATCACGTCAAGACAGCATACCTAAAGATTTAGACATTGACCTTTTAAATCAACACTTCTCCTCTTCTGCCAATATTGATAAACTATCCAAATCTAATACTATTCAAAACCTCTTCTCTATTGCACCCCCTAATATTTCCCCTTTTATTTTTAGCCAATTTTCCGATTGTGATGTTAAGAGAAGCGTTACATCCATTTCATCCAATGCAGTTGGCAATGACTGCATAAGTCGCAACATGTTGGTGCCCATACTTGACGATGTCATCCATGTCCTAACCCATATCTTTAACTTTTCCATCTCCACCAGCACCTTCCCTACAGCTTGGAAAAACGCCCAAATAATTCCATTGCCCAAAAAATCCAATCCCATCCTGTTCTCTGAGTACAGACCCATTTCCATCCTACCATTCCTCTCAAAAGTACTGGAGCGCTTGGTGCACCAACAATTGAGCATATACCTCTCCCGTAATTTCCTTATCAATCCTCTCCAATCCGGGTTTCGTCGTGGACACAGCACGACGACGGCCTTGACCAAGATCACTGATGACATTCGTCACGGTATGGACAGTGGACTTGTGACTGTGCTGTCATTGCTTGACTTCAGCAATGCGTTCAACAATGTTGATTTCGATATTCTTCTGGCTGTGCTGCATTCTCTTAACATATCTCAAACGGCAATTGAATGGTTTCACAGTTACCTGATTGGTCGCCGGCAACGTATACGGATCGATGACACTTATTCATCGTGGTGTGATCTAACTGCTGGCGTACCACAGGGCGGCGTTCTGTCTCCTCTTCTTTTTGCAATTTTTATAAATTCAATTTCTCACACTCTCTCTTCTTCCTATCACCTTTATGCAGATGACCTTCAAATATACACTCAATCATCAGTTGACAATTTAAATGTAGCTATTGATGCCATAAACTGTGACCTGTTACGGATCCTTGCGTGGAGTAAAGCTTATGGCCTCAAAGTGAATCCTAAGAAGACCCAGGTTATTGTTGTTGGTAGCTCTAGGATGATCTCCAGAATTGACTGGTCTATTCTCCCTTCGGTTCATTTTGATGGTGTTCCCATACCTGTTAGTAAAACTGTTAAAAACCTAGGCGTTATAATGGATAAGGATATGTCATGGGGGCCCCATCTGGCTGAACTAAGTCGAAAGATATTTGCCTCAGCCGCTTCATTGCGGAGATTGCGTAATTTCTTGCCAACATCCACCAAAATTACACTGGCACAGACCCTCTTACTTCCTATCCTTGATTACGCTGACGTCTGCTATCCCGATCTTACTGAAAAACACCTCGACAAACTTGAGCGCCTTCAAAATGTATGCATTCGGTTTATTTTCGGCTTACGTAAATATGACCACGTTTCTGATTTCCGCAATAAACTAAAGTGGCTGCCTATTCGCCTTCGCAGGAACACCCATATTCTCTCCCTTCTGTACAGTATTCTATTTAACCCTACCACTCCTCCCTATCTCAAGGAACGCTTTGAGTTTCTTCATCTCTCCAATCCCCGCTCGCTGCGTTCCTCTGAGACCTTGCAACTGAAGACTCCTGCACATAATTCTACTTTCCTCGAATACTCCTTCACTGTACAAGCTGTCCGTCTCTGGAATTCTCTCCCTTCACATGTCAGATTTGCTAAATCCCTCCCTATTTTCAAGAAGCTCTTGCTGAATCATTTTTCATCAATCCAGTAGATTAGGTATATTATGTGTCATTAATATTTATTTAGTTTTGTAGGTATATATATATATATATATTAGGTATTATCATATTTCTATGCATGTATTGGTATATATATATTTTTAATAATTTAATTTATGTATGTATATTGTGTATAATATATTATTCGGGTAGGTTATTAGATTAGTATGTAAGCAATATTTTATTGTTTTTCTACACCAACGTCCTTTATCGTTCTTGTCAAATCCAGTCCATCCCAAGGTTGTCTGGAAGAGATCGCTTTTAGCGATAAGACCGCCCATTGTATATCACTCAGATGTTTTTTATTTTTATGTTATGTGTAATTATTATGTGGTGTGCAATAAAGTATTATCTATCTATCTATCTAACGCTTCGGTTTGAAGAGTGTGGTCGCCGGTGTAATTACAGGCACATGAGGCTTCACATCTGTATGCCTGAGTTGATGGACGCAGGGCAGTGCATAGCCATGCACGATACACCTACGATATCGTGCGTGACTTGCAAGCCACGCTTTGTTGGTGATACGTGGGCTATAGGCTTATTCCATCAGTAAGCAGTGTAGGTATAGAAAAAAGTCCCTGACGTGATTGGCTGACAGGTATCGCTGGTCATGGCAGAAAGGTCCTGACTTCCACAACTCACAATAACATACTCTTCATCAGATGGCCAGCAAGGGTACTCGCAGGAGCAGAGCAGGCAGTATCTGCCTCCCGGAGCTGGTGGCAGGAACGGAAACGGATATGATGATGAGAGCAACAATGTGAGTTACCATCAGACCATTGACTAAACTACAAATAAAATAAGGTCTCTTTATAATGATTTAGAACAAGTGTAAAAGGTATATATATGGTGTAAAAAGTAGGTTTATACCTATGTCCTATCGGAGAGATCTTCCGAAAATCTATGATAATTACTTAAGCATTTTTATTTTTGTAACTAAGACTAAAATGAGCGATTAATTAATTGGTATATTTATTGGTACTTTTCGCAAATACTTACTGTGTCAAATTCAATAGTATCTACCCGTATTTTAAAATACCGGTATTACCCGTTTATTCATGATACGTCACCTTAAGAGTCCGGTGACAGCGGCTCGCAATTTCGAGGTGCGATTGGCTATTATTTCATTTTATTTCATTTCGGGGAGGTTGTTTGAAAGAATAACTCTAAAGAAACACGCATAAATACTGTTCGAACACAAATAATACAATAATATAAGGGAAATGTGCTTGAGTCAGAAATCATTTTGGTATTAGGTAAACGTAAGACCAAACATACGAATACCAAAATGATTTCTGATTCGGGCATGTTTCCCTTATATTATTGTATTATTTGTGTTCGAACAGTATTTATGCGTGTTTCTTTAGAGTTATTTTTTCAAACAACCTCCCCGAAATGAAATAAAATGAAATAATAGCCAATCGCACCTCGAAATTACGAGCCGCTGTCACCGGAGCCTTAATACAAAAATTACGTTTGATTCGGTTATTCGCTAAGTTACGCAATATACAATTTGTTTCAGAAGCCAACGAGCTACAGTTTCGAATACATGGTGAAGGACGAACAATCAAGCAACGACTTCGGACATCGGGAATCCAGAGAAGGCGATCGCGCTGAGGGCCTATATTACGTACTGCTCCCTGACGGCAGGAAACAGGTACGAAATCGCTCAAAATGACCCTTGTGAATAGACATCTAAGTTATGTACATACATACATACAATGTATTAAATATATCAGTCATCTAGTACCCATAACACAAGCTTTGAAGCTTACTTTGGGGCTAGATGATGCTGTGTGGATTGTCCAGCATTATTTATTTATTTATTCATTTATACATGTCTGCCCGCGACCACGGCTATTGCAACATAGCCGAAACGTCGGGGAAAAAAGGTAAATACGCGATAAATACCCGTGTAATATAATTTAAAATAAGTACATACATACAGGTATGTGAGGTATGGTTTTGTTTTCAGACTGTGGAGTACGAGGCAGACCAAGACGGCTACAAGCCCAGGATATCTTATGAAGACACAGGTCTAGGTCAAGGGTATGACGGCAACTCGCAAAGTTATGACGGAAACCAGAATGGACCGTACTAGACCTTTTTAGTAATAACGACACGGACAGGCATAGGCAAGGTACAAGTGTCAATAACGCTTCCAGTGATCTCAAAGACCTGTTAAAATACCGGTCATCATCATCAACAACCCACAGAAGTCCACTGCTGGACATAGGCCTCCCCTATCCGCTTCCAGGAAGTACGATTCTGAGCCCTTCCCATCCACCGACTCGCGATCCTAACAATGTCGTCAGTAATCGGGTAGGAGGGCGTCCCACACTTCGCTTTCCTGTTCGTGCCTGAAATACCGGTCAATGATTACTTAAATGACAAAATTATAACTGTTAAAATACCGGTGTAAGAAAACTGGTATTAGTCCACTGTTAAAACCGATATTTAAACTAGATACTTAAAAAAATACAATCCCATCCAAAATATACAGTGGTCTGATAAAACAATATTATTAGCTCAACCTCTGACTACCCCCCTTAGACATCCTCAAAGAATCTTGAATTAGTACCTACTTGGTACTGGGAGATCTGAAGGGATATCTACCGTATCTGGGGATCAAAGTCGTGAAGCTGTTTCAGTTTTTTTCAGTTTCAGCTCAAGTACCGGTAAAAACAGAAAACCGGTATTAACCTGATTCTAAAATACCGGTATAAAACGTTTTAGGATTGTTCTGTGGGTATCAATATTATATGCTTTGAAATACGGTGAACCAAGAAAAAATTTCAGTGGGTATTTTTTTTAAAGCTGGTGTTTATATTCTTGTCTGTGTGTATATTTTTATGAATAGGTATACCGTTTTGCTATGTACCGATTGTTGCCTTTTACTTATATCGACGACGTATGCTATGTGAAGGATTTTGAGCCATATTACTATGAATAAAGTAGTAAAAACGCTTAGATGATAAAAATACTCATAATATAAGTATTGTTCTATTTACTTTCTGTATACATATTTCTTGTTTCTGAATAGCTTTTATCAATGACAATCTGAATTTATGGAATTTAAATCTTATTTTTTTATTTTACTAGGCAAAAAAAATTGCCGAAAAGAATGGTTATTTCCGTTGTATACATAGGAGGACTAAAGGCCAGTAAATATATATCATTATTGTAAATACCATGTCACGGAGGCCTAATAACTCCATAATAAGAGTTGTAATAAGCGAAGTTACCACCAAACTTACTCATTTTGTAAACCCTTTTTTCTATTTCTTATTTATTTAGTTTAAGTTAAAGCTATTATTGTAATACTCTTTTTGTAAATAAACTATTATGAAAAATATTCAGTTTGTCGTATTATTGAATAAGAATAATAAAATAAATAATCTTTATACTACACCTGCTTGGAAAGTACCTTGATACTTTATCAAATTTACGGTAGAAAGTACGTCATTGCATATCGAACAAATATGCGGGGAGAAAACGCATCTGAGCGGGAAAGAAAAGTGTATGAAAATCCATTTCTTACGTGGTTTTTCTTTTTTAATTTTGGGTAAGACTATGCGCCGGTAACCTAAATATTAACAGCCAAAAAGTTTTTACAGTGAGTTTTTATCTCCAAGTTCGCAAAATGACACTGGCCACTAGCTGTGTGTTGGATGGTGTCGGGCTGGCAGTGCGACCCTGCGGCGGCAGGATAAACAATTTGAAAAAAGAACATGTGAAAATTGCAGACGCCATTGGCGCCATTTTCAATTTGTGTGTTGTTTGAGAATCCAGTTTTAGTTTTTTATTTTCCTCGTAGGTGTAGTATAAAGCACTATGTATCACTCGAGAGAAAGTGCGATTCCCGATCTCAAGTGTTTTAAAGCACTCGCCTACGGCTCGGGCTTAAAACGACACCCTCGACGGTAATCGGTCACTTTCTCCTCTCGGTGAACAATGTACTATTATCTATCTTCACTTTACATCAGGGGCGCATTATTCTCATTGACATAGACTTTAACTGCCGGTTTCTGGAAGCTCCATCAGTCACTTGCTATCTCTATCTAATTCGATGTAATAGCTGAAATAGCAAGTGACTTGATATCCGATTACGCTTGATCGAGCCTTCAGAAACCGGCCGTAAGTCTATGAAAATGGTGGATCTTTAATTACCATTTCCTACCATTACCATTTCCTACCATTACCATTTCTTTAGTTACCATTAAAGCACTCATGCAGGTTTAAAATAATAATGCAACAATATCATTCGCATGTGTATTTATTTTCTTTGATATCAGATTTCACAGAAAAACTTATTTCTAAAAAAACAAAGATAAATCGAAATGCTGAGTTTAATCACATAAGACAGATATATATTAGATGATTTATATTATTTTCATTATTATAGGAAAAAATATTGAAAAACAAAAGATTCTATATAAATTCGATTTTAACTTTTGTATCGAGACTCCAGAGTTGAACACGCTCGAAGGACCGAGCATTTACAGAAAAACGGCCAGAAAACGAAAATTAAACCCACTATTTTTATAGTACTAGCTGATGGAACAAGCAGGTCCACCTGATTTTAAGTGGTAACCATCACCTGTACAAGGCCGGATAACCCGGTTACCGGATATAAATAATAAATAAAATAAATAATGCTGGACAATCCACACAGCACCATCTAGCCCCAAAGTAAGCTACTCAAAGCTTGTGTTATGGTACTAGATGACTGATATATTTAATACATTATATACTAACATAGATATTTTTTACTATACATAAACACCCAGACCAACGGAACAAATTTCTGCAGATCGTACACAAATTTGTTCCGAGGCGGGAATCGAACCCGAAACCTCTTGCGTCGCAGGCGGACTCTCGCCCGCTGCACCACTGAGGTCGTCGTGAGGTATTTACCATATAACCGTTTCATCTCAAGTGTACATCCTCATTTCTTCTAACTCTTATTATTTATTTATTATGTACAATTTTTAAGTAAATTTCTTATACATCCTTCGTTGAATTTATAATACCTTTGACTCACTATGAGCAAAGCTTTTGGTAACATTTTGACTACGTATTACTGTGGGCCAGCGGGCCTTATATTAAAAAGAAATCTCTACCAGGCAACTCGTGATATACGAGATTACACAGATCTTTCTAATTTTGATGGACTTTATACATTTCAAAGTATAATACAGTAATAATGGGCCTTATATTAAAAAGAAATCTCTACCAAGCCACTTTTGATATATGAAATATATGTACATAATTATATTATAATATCGGTATTTGGCTCAGTGACGTATGGGTCTGATTTTGAAATACAAATGCTTAAAACGAAATAAAAGAAACGAACAATTTTTATTTATAAACCAACACACAAAGACGAAAGCCTCAAGTTTTTTCTTATTAATAAAAAACTTATACTTAAATAGAAATAGCGTAATAAAATTATCAATTGACTATATTTGGATCAGTTAAGGTATCTCTAGATCGTTCACAACGGTCTGCAGATAGCTTAACTGTTTCATGCGTTGTACATTTAATTTCAAAAACCTAGTCGATTTAATTGTTTAATACATTAAAAAAAATCTTAAGCTTAATAACATTTTGGCTTTAAAACCGTAACTTCGTCATAAATTATTCAACGATACAATGTGCGTGATTTAATGCGCAGACTACCGCTAATAAGCTTCTGTCTCACACGTTTCGACATTTTTGCAGGTATAAAATTAATGTGGGTAGTTTTAAAAATCTAAAACCACCAAGTTTCGGAGAGTAGAGTATCTACCTAATACAAAGGTTTAACAAAAACACCATTTTGGTCCAAACTCTCCTATGAAAAAAAACAGTTTCACTTTGAAAACCCAGGCACGGTAGATATTGCCTCAGATCTATTCGTACCAAATAAATCCAGATTCTTTGAGGACTTCTAAGCGGGGTAGTCAGAGGTACGTCCAAGCATTACATTTTAAAATACGCTTAAATAAATAATAAGAATAATATGTTTGAATCATAATGACATTTTTGCTCTACCTTCGATTATACAAACGATTGCGATTTTTGACAACAAACTACCCTCAGATGTTGTCTCTTCAATTTTTTTTTGTTTGAGCAAGAAGTTATTTGAAGGGTATCAGCCTCTTAAGTACAATATTTTACTTCTCATAAGAATTTGAGATTACGAGTTGCTTAAAACTAAGTGGCGCCATCTCGTGGCAAATTAAGTACAACAAAAAGATATTTTATCTATTTTTTTTATAAAACATAATGTTTAACCACTACCAAATGAGAATTCAGTGTATTAAAAAAATATTAGGTAAAATGAGTAAGATTCACAAATATCTAATTGTAAATTGAGAATTCTTTTAGGAAAATACCTATCAAAGAAAAAGGGTGATTGTAATACAAAAATGGACAAGAATAATTTACGTAAAAAATATGGACACCTTTTTTTTTTGTAAAATACAATAATGCTAAACACTATATTATGCCCTTCAGATATTAACATTAAGCTTTAGGCCCTTATTCATAATGGTCGCTGCGCCAATAGCTTATCAGATCAATATGTTGCTGTCTCTTTTCGTTGGCATAGAAAGTGACAGTGACAAGAATACTTAAAGAGCCGCTGTTTAATGGCAGGGATTATGATTAAGAGGGTAGAAACAGAAAACAGAAACAGCTTCACGACTTTGATCCCCAGGCACGGTAGATATCCCTTCAAATCTCCCAGTACCAAGTAGGTACTAAATTCAAGATTCTTTGAGGATGTCTAAGGGGGGTAGTCAGAGGTACGTCCAAACATTACATTTGGCACATACCCACATTTTGCAGTAGTTAGTATTCCATACGTGACAGGTTGCAAGCCCATCGCCGCTGTTAGAATACTAACTGGTTTCCTCACGATGTTTTCCTTCACCGTTTAAGAGCACTGGCATTAAGAGGGTAAATATCTAAAATGGCTGTATAAAATATTTCCTTTCATCCGCGTGTACAGACGCATTAGTTTATAAGATGATTCAAAGAGATTCTTGTGATTTTAATATCTGCATATCCTTCAATAGTCAAAATTACTGTTAAATCATATTTTCTGGGAACAGATCTAGTTTATAAGACGATTCAAGTGATCTTTATGATTTATATTCATGTCGTCATAAACTCAATGTTATCTGTCTTTTGAGTAGATTTGATTGTAAATAAGAGTATTTTGAATAGATCGTTAAACGCTTCAGATTTTATGCTAAAAATCTTTTACAATAACAGTACATGTTCAAGTGTGGGTGTGTTGCGCTCACGCATACTGGTTCATCATTGTATCTGAAACAATATAATAAAAAAATCCTATTAATATTATAAACACGTAAGTTTGTAAGTATTGATGGATGGATGGATGTTTGTTACTCTTTTTTTTATTTTTTTTTGACGACCTCAGTGGCACAGCGGGCGAGAGTCCGCCTGCGACGCAAGAGGTTGCGGGTTCGATTCCCGCCGCGGGACAAATTTGTGTACGATCTGCAGATATTTGTTCCGTTGGTCTGGGTGTTTATGTATAACTAGCTGGTACCCGCGACTTCGTCTGCGTACTTTTAATCTCTTCATCTCTTTTTTTCGCAATAAAAGGTAGCCTATGTTCTTTCTCAGGGTCTAAAGATTGTCTGTGCCAAATTTCATCAAAATTGGTTGAGAGGTTTAAGCGGGAAAGCGTAACAGACAGACAGACAGACA
Source organism: Plemyria rubiginata (assembly GCA_963576535.1). Taxonomy (NCBI): domain Eukaryota; kingdom Metazoa; phylum Arthropoda; class Insecta; order Lepidoptera; family Geometridae; genus Plemyria; species Plemyria rubiginata. The sequence continues at coordinate 947,989 of OY754931.1, forward strand.
GACAGACAGACAGACAGACAGACAGACAGACAAACAGACAGAGTTACTTTCGCATTTATAATATTAGTTGGGATAAAAAATGACTATCTATGTAAGTATACGCGTGTAACGGAAGGGGGGTATCAACCCTGAAGGAGGTGAGTGTGCTCATGAAACTCAACAACTTTCCCCAAAGAACATAGGTCGAAATAGGAAAAAAAAATTTGGCCCTCCCTTACAAAACTGACTACCAGCTGATTGATTTACTAAGGGAGGGCCAAATTTTTTTTTCATATTGTATTGTTCACCTATGTTCTTTGGGGAAAGTTGTTGAGTTTCATGAGCACATTCACCTCCTTCAGGGTTTGATACCCCCCTTCCGTTACACGCTGTATAATGTATTAAATATATCAGTCATCTAGTACCCATAACACAAGCTTTGAGTAGCTTACTTTGGGGCTAGATGATGCTGTGTGGATTGTCCAGCATTATTTATTATTTATTTATTTTATTTATTTATATGCATTATGCCAGTACTCTCAAACGGTGAAGGAAAACATCGTGAGGAAACCGGTATGTCGTAGAATCTAACAAGTTCTATAAACATGTGTCAAGTGCTCGAAAGGAGCCTCTTGAGGCGCACTTAAAATCCTTTCACCACACTGTTTCAAAAGAAACTAATGACACAAGATATCAAACGAAAAGCACTTACGCGTTCGTTCTTGATATTTCTCGAGTGTTGAACACAAATCTTTTTTCATCTTTTATGTAAACTGTGGAAGCTTCGTATGTACCAAATCCCGGACCAACATTGACCTGAAATTTGAATTAATACTTACAACAATTTTTTATACAATCAGTTTATGGAACAAGCAGGTGGCCCATCTGATGATAAGAGGTCCTATGAATAAGTATTGCCTAGTAAGTCACGCACGATAGGAACGTGCCCTACGATGCACTGCCATCCATCAACTTGAGGCATAGAGATGTTAAGCCTCATGTGCCTGTAATTACACCGGCGACCACTCTTCAAACCGAAACACAGCGTTGCTGCTTGGCGGCAGAAATAGGTGTGGTGGTTAGTACTTTCCCGGACGACCCACACACAAAAAGCTCTACTACTCTTAAAGGCCCTTATTGATATTGGTCTTTGAGCGCGCCAATAGCTTATCAGACCGATAAGTCTGTTGCTGTCTCTTTTCTTTGGCATGAAAGAAACAGTGACAAGTATACTCTATCGAGCCGCTATAAAACGGCAGAGATTAATCTCTTGAGTTGAGAAATAAAACCTTAGTAGGATAGAAATGAGATGTCATACCTTTATTTGATAATAGTCCTTATTGGTCCGGTAGTTAGAGTTGAATTTGCCGACGTATCCGTCAGGGTCGCGGTTTTCCTTGAAAGTCAACATGCGAGTGTTTGCGCGTCGACGCATCACCCACGTTATTGAAGTTAACGTTCGTGCAACGCAATTTGGTCTGAAAACGATAAGTGGGAAGATAAGTGTTTCACAGTTGTCTGCGCCTTAAGAGCGAGATAGCGGCGGATCTCACTCGCACAATTGAAAATTTTTGAAGTTAAAAAAAACACTGGCAAAATAAAGCTTTCATCCGAGCAAATATTAAATACTAGTTGCGCCCCGCGGTTTCACCCGCACAGATTTAAATCCCGGTATTCCCACGAGATAAAAAGTACCCTCTGTGTTATTCCAGACTTTAATCCATCTCTCTGCCAAGTTTCATCCAGATCCGTTCAGCCGTTCCGACGTGAAAGAGTAACAAACATCCATCCATCCATCCATACTTACAAACTTTCGCGTTTATAATATTACTAGGATAAACATACATAAAAACTAGGAAAAAAAGTCCCATTATTAAATGTGAAAACTTACTTGCATCAAAATTTTATACAGCACTATCTAGCCTAAAACTAAGCCAAAGCTTGTACTTCGGGAACCAAATAGCTGATATATTACTTTTTTTGTAAAAACATCCTACTAATATTATAAATGCGAAAGTTTGTAAGTATGTATGGATGGATGAATGTTTGTTACTCTATAACTCCAGAACGGCTGAACGGATCTCGGTGAAAATTGGCACAGAGACTTATTATAGTCTGGAATAGCACATAAAATAATGCTGGACACAAATAAATAATGCTGGAATCCACACAGCACTATCTAGCCCCAAAGTAAGCTACTCAAAACTTGTGCTATGGGTCTAGTACCCATAACACAAGTTTTGAGTAGCTTACTGATATATTTAATACATCATATTTTTAGATAGGTATTTTTTATTGTATACATAGAAATGTTTGTTCCCGGAGGACATCGAACCCACGACCTGTGGCACAGAAGGCAGAGCTACCAACAGCTGTAAACGCTGTGATCCTCACCTGACAGTCTCGGTGAGGGTGTTGATAAAGTGCACAAAAGCTTCCGCCGCTCGCCGGTAGATGTCGTCTGCCTCGGTCACGCTGTCCCAGGCGACGCAGGCGCACCAGTGCGGCTCTATGCCCGCTTCGCTGCAGGATCTGTTCTTTGGTATCTGTGGATATAGAGGTACAATATAATGGTGAAAATACACGTGCCAGTAAAATGGATCAGTAGCGGGCATGCACGGTACAGGCATGCAGGATTTACGGGCGCATTGTGGATACATTTGCGAATTAACTGGCATGCTTGTACCTGTCGCGACGTTAACACATGCTGGTCTAGCCCCCGCAACCCCTCTCACGTGGCATGCCAGTACCAGACCGAAAATATTATGTGTTAACTAATTGCATGCCAGGTACAGGCATGCCCATTAAACTAAGTGCCTGTAGCTTGCATGCAAGTGTGCCAGCTGCGGCCATGAGTATTTTGGGATTAATGAAAGTAGGTTTTAAACGACTTCCAAAAAAAAAAAGACCTAAGAACCATTGTGGGGACCATAACAGGTCGCTGCCCACTGAACAAACACCTCTACAACATCGGAGCGACAGACATGAGGCTGAAACTGGCAGCCAAAAAGTAGCAGCCAAACGTCCAGGGCCGGACTAAGTGAGCGTTTTTAGTAGAACATTTTTTTTATCGCGCTCCCTCAAAATTCATGCTTAAATCCATGATAGACCTCCATTGGAAGGTCTCCAGCAATTTTCAGAAAATTCTGTCGTTGCAGGAGTCCAAAAAATAAATAATAAAAAAAAAACTATTTTTTTCGTAACGTTGGTTTTTGATTCTGTTTCCTCAAAATTCATGTTTATGTCTATAATAGACCTCCATTGGAAGGTCTCCAGCAAATTTCAGAAAATTCTATCGTTGCAGGGGTCTAGGAGATAGTAGCAGCCAAATCGAAAAAAAAAATTTCGCGCTCCCTCAAAATTCATGCTTAGGCCTGTAAAAGACATAAATTGTATAGTCTCCAGCGATTTTCAGAAAATTCTATCGTTGCAGGAGTCCAGAAAATACAAAAAAACTTTTTTCCAACTATTTTCGTAACTTTGGTTTTTGATTCTGCTCCCTCAAAATTCATGCTTACGTCTATAATAGACCTCCATTGGAAGGTCTCCAGCAATTTTCAGAAAATTCTATCGTTGCAGGGGTCCAGAAAATCCAAAAAACTTTTTTTTTTCTATTTTTTTCGTAACTTTGGTTTTTGATTCTGCTCCCTCAAAATTCATGCTTACGTCTATAATAAACCTCCATTGGAAGGTCTCCAGCAATTTTCAGAAAATTCTATCGTTGCAGGGGTCTAGGAGATAGTAGCAGCCAAATCGAAAAAAAAAAAATTTCGCGCTCCCTCAAAATTCATGCTTAGGCCTGTAAAAGACATAAATTGTAAGGTCTCCAGCAATTTTCAGAAAATTCTATCGTTGCAGGAGTCCAGAAAATAAAAAAAAACTTTTTTCCAACTATTTTCGTAACTTTGGTTTTTGATTCTGCTCCCTCAAAATTCATGCTTACGTCTATAATAGACCTCCATTGGAAGGTCTCCAGCAATTTTCAGAAAATTCTATCGTTGCAGGGGTCCATAAAATCCAAAAAACTTTTTTTTTCTTTTTTTTTCGTAACTTTGGTTTTTGATTCTGCTCCCTCAAAATTCATGCTTACGTCTATAATAGACCTCCATTGGAAGGTCTCCAGCAATTTTCAGAAAATTCTATCGTTGCAGGGGTCCAGAAAATCCAAAAAACTTTTTTTTTTTCTATTTTTTTCGTAACTTTGGTTTTTGATTCTGCTCCCTCAAAAATCATGCTTACGTCTATAATAGACCTCCATTGGAAGGTCTCCAGCAATTTTCAGAAAATTCTATCGTTGCAGGGGTCCAGAAAATCCAAAAAACTTTTTTTTTCTATTTTTTTCGTAACTTTGGTTTTTGATTCTGCTCCCTCAAAATTCATGCTTACGTCTATAATAGACCTCCATTGGAAGGTCTCCAGCAATTTTCAGAAAATTCTATCGTTGCAGGGGTCTAGGAGATAGTAGCAGCCAAATCGAAAAAAAATAATATCCGCGCTCCCTCAAAATTCATGCTTAGGTCTATAAAAGACCTTCATTGGAAGGTCTCCAGCAATTTTCAGAAAATTCTATCGTTGCAGGGGTCCAGAAAATCCAAAAAACTTTTTTTTTTCTATTTTTTTCGTTACTTTGGTTTTTGATTCTGCTCCCTCAAAATTCATGCTTACGTCTATAATAGACCTCCATTGGAAGGTCTCCAGCAATTTTCAGAAAATTCTATCGTTGCAGGGGTCCAGAAAATCCAAAAAACTTTTTTTTTCTATTTTTTTCGCAACTTTGGTTTTTGATTCTGCTCCCTCAAAATTCATGCTTACGTCTATAATAGACCTCCATTGGAAGGTCTCCAGCAATTTTCAGAAAATTCTATCGTTGCAGGGGTCTAGGAGATAGTAGCAGCCAAATCGAAAAAAAAAAAATTTCGCGCTCCCTCAAAATTCATGCTTAGGCCTGTAAAAGACATAAATTGTAAGGTCCCCAGCGATTTTCAGAAAATTCTATCGTTGCAGGAGTCCAGAAAATAAAAAAAAACTTTTTTCCAACTATTTTCGTATCTTTGGTTTTTGATTCTGCTCCCTCAAAATTCATGCTTACGTCTATAATACAAACGTTTTACCTGAAAATAAAACGTATATTAAAATACTTACCTGATCCGAAATATAATATATATAGTGAGATACAGCTATCGCTCTCGCTTCTATTTCTGTCCTTTTCCTCCATAACAGTGTGTATCGCCTTCCCTTTCGCACACTCGCACCACCACAGGCACCGACGCTTCGTGGATAAGCTAGTCGGTTTGGTTCCTCATTAAGGCAGTTGTTTTTGCTATGCCACCAGGCAGAATTTTAAATTATTATATTTCGGATCAGGTAAGTATTTTAATATACGTTTTATTTTCAGGTAAAACGTTTGTATTAAAAAACTGTACCGTGATCCGAAATATAATATATATAGTGAGAGATGTTTGTTATCGCCTGGTGGTGGTGGTTACGTCAATGTGACTTTAGGTGCCTAGCTATTGTTATTTATGTTGCTAAACCTACGATAGGTAATTTAATGTTGTAACATTGTAAATGTGTGCTACACACCTACTACTTATTATAGGTTGGTCGAAGAATATTGTAATAAAAGATACAAAATACATAGGTATTTTTGTTTTAATCAAAAAATAACATAAAATAATTTAGACTTCTTCGAATTAAGATTATGCAATCAAATAACTTAGACTGGCTCAAAGGCTGACAATACATCTAGATTCATTGTCTTACTTGATTCTACTATCTGCCTACAATAGAATTTTTTAAAAGTATTCTGCGACCTCCAGTTGCCTCTTGAAAGTATATCTTCAACTGGCGTATTTGTAATCCAGCTTTTAGAGGCAACTGCTGCTCTAAAACTTCCAGCCGTCGCTTCTATACCAGCATCTTTTAGGAGGTTTTTGATCCACCCAGCAATCACGCATCTAGAGGCAGGCTTAGGCTGACCACACGTTGTGATAAAGAGGTTTGTACAGTTTGCCAATTCCCTTCTATTTTTTCCAGTTGCTATTAACCTATTTATCCAGTAAACTGGGTCTAAACTTCTATTATCGGGGTTAGAATTAAGTCTCCAGCCAGACTGGCGATTATTAACAGTATCCGTTTTGGATCCAAAAACTGGCCATAAAATAACGTGATCATTATGAACAATGCAGTTCTCTGAATTTACTGAAAGAAGAGTTAGATCATGTACCCTTCTTCCAGAACAAAGGAGTAAAATAGCGGCTGTTTGTTTAGATATTTGGTAAAGGCTATCGGCAAAGCAGTTAACTTGAGACATAACCTTTACAACAAGGTCAACATCCCACACGGGAGGCTTAGTCTGAGTTGGATTCGTTAAAGCTATCGACTTCAAAATTCGTTTTACAAAAGGGTTAGAACTTAGCCGCTCTGTCAGTTCAGGGTCGCAAAGTGTTGAGACCACAGATTTATGAACAAGGATTGTATTATAGGACAGTTTCTCTTTATAAAATAAATCTGCTAAGAAACGCGCTAACTCAGAACCGGTAGGTTTACTGCTGGTAACATTGTTTTGCTCCGTCCATTTAATCCATCTAGACCAGGCTGGCTTGTAAGTCTTTATTGTCGAAGGGCGCCAACTGTTAAGAAGAAGAGTTCGTTGCTGTGGTGTCCATTCTTTCAAGTGTTCGGCCCAGCCCCACATCTCCATACTTCCAGCTCCATATCCTGCACATTCTGTGGAGGACTGCCCATTGAGACGTCCACTAAGACTCGATGTAGATCTCGAATTGTCCAGGGTGCTGCTGTTGCCCGACTCCGTATATCTGGGCGCCAGAAAACTTTCTCCCATCTTGGTACTACTATGAGGTAAAAACCTCGGCATTGGTGTAGATGTTGGAGGACTTTTGGTATTAAGAACGGAGGGGGAAACACCCATGCTAACGGATAATCCCATTTTTGTGACAGGGCGTCGTGGAATTCCGCTCGTTTGTCCGTGTAGTCTAGGGTGCAGTACCTGGGTACTACGCGTGTCAGATGCGTTGCAAATAAATCTATGATTGGTGTGCCCCATTTGGCGAATATTAACGTGGTTATTCGAGGTAGGAGGTGCCATTCTGGCATTATTCGATGGCGAGACAGATGATCGGCTTCGGCGTTGTAGATACCTGGAATGTGGTAGGCTACTAAATCTATCTGATAGATGTCCAATTGCTGAAAAATTTTGTAAGCCAGGTCCAATAGAACTTGTGATTTTGATCCTCCTTCGTTGCGTAAGTAAGCCACGGCTGTCTTGTTGTCGGATTGTAGGTGTATAGAAGTTGATCGTAGGTTCGGACCTTGCTCTTTTAGGACTTTCAGAACAACGAGAAGTTCTTTTAGATTTGAATGCATGTCTCTCTCCGCAGCCAACCAATTTCCTGACAACTTCATGTTGTTTATCTGTGCTCCCCATGCTATACCTGAAGCGTCTGTTACTAAAAAGAGTGTGGGTTGAGTGATGTGTATCTGGGAGTACCCTCTCAGGTGCTTGAGCCACCAATTCAGATCCTTTTCCGATTCTTGGTTGAGAGAGACAAACTTTGAATTGAGTCTGCAATGGATAATGGTTAGCTTTTGCAGCTGTCGATGATTGAGTCTCCCTCGACGGATGACAAAACTGGCAAAATTCATCATGCCCACCAGACTTTGAAAGTCGACAAGTTTCATTGTTCGTTTTTCTAAAAGCTTGAGTATTGATGTTCTTAGCTTGCAACATTTTAGTTCGGGTAGAAACTTGCGATTTAGCCATGGATTCCATACAATGCCTAGATATTCTATGCTTTTTCTTGGTGTTACCACGGATTTTTCGAAGTTTATCTTCCAGCCTAGATAATTTAGCATATTGACAGCGACACCAACATGCTTTTTTAGTACAGTAGGACATGTATTTGCAATCAGGTAATCGTCTAGGTACACTAGAAGTCTGATCCCTTTTTGGCGGAGCATCTGGGCTACCCAATTGCTTACAGCAGCGAACGTTTTTGGGGCAGAGCTCAGCCCGAAGGGAAGAGAACTCATTTCCAGTATTTCTTGGCGATATAACAGGCGTAGAAACCGCCTGTGCGTTCTTTTGATTGGTATATGAAAATACGCTTGGGAGAGGTCTATTTTTACAAGCCAATCGTTTGGCTGCAAGAAGGTTGGAATTTTGTGCACATTGATCAATCTGAAAGGTGTTGTTAGTACGAAACGGTTTAGTGCTCTCAGATCGAATATTGGCCTCATGGACCCATCTGTCTTGGGTACTAGAAACATACGTGACAGGAAACTCTGGGATGCAGGAACTGGGATTAGCACACGTTCCGTCTTCATTTTTTCTATTACCAGCGACATTTCTGTAGTTTCGTAAGTCGCTTGGCGACTGTTGTATCGGTCGGGCAGATGAAGAGGAGGTCGGCGCGAAAAAGGGATACGGTAACCTGAAATAATTTTGAGAATGTAACTGGGAGCACCCATTTCTTTCCATCTTTGTCGGTAATGCTTGAGTTGACCGGCATGAAAAGGACTCGGTGAGTCAATATTTTCGGTTGCTTCTCCTATCCCGGTGGGATGAGGGAGAATGTTGTCTTTCTCGCGTACTTCTGTGCGCTGGTTGTCTGTCATGATTTTTTCGACCTCTAGCTGTTCCGCCTCTACCCCGAAAGGGCCTGTTAGAGTTTACAGTACCACGAGGTCTGATATTGTTTCCTCGGTGAGCAGTCTGATTCTGATATTGAAAACTGCTAGAAGTGCTTGCAGTCTGAGCAGCATTTGGACCGGTCTGCGTAGCAGGTACGCGGTCTTTTGTGCGAGGCCAAAAAACTTTACGGGAGTCACCCATTTTTTCTAAGGATGACGTGAATTTGTCAGCGTCAAACAGATTGTTGCATGAAGGCGGTATTTTTCGTAAAATACTTTTATGCAAGGGATCTTTCACAGAAGCCAAAATAGCTTCTCTCCTATGTTGAATTACCTCAGCTCTGTGGCCACAGACCAACTGAAGGGCATCATTAGAGATTTTAGAGAACTCACCGGTTACAAAAATATCTTCAATCTTTTTGTGAATGGTATCATAGCTTAGGTCAGGCGTAGCCTTTGTCCAAGATAAAAAGTCACGGAGTTCTTTTTCGAGGTGATCTTTTTGCTTTATTAGGGCATAACTAATAGCAGCGAATGCTTTATCAGCATTTGCTGAAGTGCGTGACGTATCATAGCCTTTAATTTCCTCGTTAGGCTCTAGTTCAGTAAAACCGGGGGTATGTCTGTAATTTTTTTGAACGTCCGCATACCTGACGTTTTGCCATTCGACATCATCTAACCGTTGAATGCCTTTTAAAACATCTAGGTAAGATGAAGGAGTTTTCAGGACATCCGGATCTTTCAGCTTTGTTCCAATCGAAAGAGAGAACTGGGGTTCACTCTCGTCTGCATCGGAACGGTTTTCATTGTACAAGTTTCCACTAACGTTATCGTCAATGCAATCATTGGACATCGATTTTTCACCTTCAGGATTATAACTGTCGCATGGTTCGCGAGAAAATCTTGATTTTAGATCACTTACTTCAGCAATAAGTTTATTTAATACGTCATATTTATGTGAATGCTTAGCACGCTTAGGTTTTTTACGTCGGTGACGGCGTGAACGTTTGGCAGAACCAGACGACTGTGTATCGGAAATGCTACTTGAATCGTCACTTTCAGATGAAGATGATGGTAAATTCTTTTGACGCTTACGCTTTTTAGAACTTTCATTTCCGGTCCCGCTCATATTATGCCTCAGATCCAATATGAAACTATCGTTACTTAAATCCACTTCCTCTTCACTCATTCGGTGAGAAATCTTATTCTTTTGAAAAGAATCTAAAAATAAAATTACTTTTTAATACGGAAATAAAGGAAGATGTGAGAAAATTTTAATACACACACGTTAGCAAACAAGAAGTTATACGAACGGTTACACCGTTAAAAATCTTTACAAGGTAAGTAGGTAGGTAAACCCATCTAATAAAAAAAGAAGTTACCTAAAACATTTTTCCTTGTTTGGAGGATAATAACTTTGGACAATCTAAAAACACTTACTTACGTACTTTCTCCAACGTTCAAAAGTATTTTAAAAGATTTTCACTAAATTCGTCACAAATTCTGCGTCTGGTAAAGCATGGGAAAAAATAATTTATTTTGCAGGTAGGTTTTTGCTTTTGTGGAATTTAGTGATGCACACTGCAAGAAAATGCAATTAAAGGTTATCGATTATGTAAGATCGATAGAGGAATTAAAATAATTTTAATTTGAATTTCAAGAGAAGTTTCAAATTAAATTCTAGCACTTACCAGTGCACGTCCGTTCGAAGCGAAAACAACAACGTCAATGAGGAACCAAACCGACTAGCTTATCCACGAAGCGTCGGTGCCTGTGGTGGTGCGAGTGTGCGAAAGGGAAGGCGATACACACTGTTATGGAGGAAAAGGACAGAAATAGAAGCGAGAGCGATAGCTGTATCTCACTATATATATTATATTTCGGATCACGGTACAGTTTTTTAATAGACCTCCATTGGAAGGTCTCCAGCAATTTTCAGAAAATTCTATCGTTGCAGGGGTCCAGAAAATCCAAAAAACTTTTTTTTTCTATTCTTTTCGTAACTTTGGTTTTGGACGTAAGCATGAATTTTGAGGGAGCAGAATCAAAAACCAAAGTTACGAAAAAAATAGAAAAAAAAAGTTTTTTGGATTTTCTGGACCCCTGCAACGATAGAATTTTCTGAAAATTGCTGGAGACCTTCCAATGGAGGTCTATTATAGACGTAAGCATGAATTTTGAGGGAGCAGAATCAAAAACCAAAGTTACGAAAAAAAAATTAAAAAAAAGTTTTTCCATTTTCTGGACTCCTGCAACGATAGAATTTTCTGAAAATCGCTGGAGACCTTCCAATGGCGGTCTATTATAGACATAAGCATGAATTTTGAGGGAGCAGAATCAAAAACCAAAGTAACGAAAAAAATAGAAAAAAAAAAGTTTTTTGGATTTTCTGGACCCCTGCAACGATAGAATTTTCTGAAAATTGCTGGAGACCTTCCAATGAAGGTCTTTTATAGACCTAAGCATGAATTTTGAGGGAGCGCGGATATTATTTTTTTTCGATTTGGCTGCTACTATCTCCTAGACCCCTGCAACGATAGAATTTTCTGAAAATTGCTGGAGACCTTCCAATGGAGGTCTATTATAGACGTAAGCATGAATTTTGAGGGAGCAGAATCAAAAACCAAAGTTACGAAAAAAATTGAAAAAAAAAGTTTTTTGGATTTTCTGGACCCCTGCAACGATAGAATTTTCTGAAAATTGCTGGAGACCTTCCAATGGAGGTCTATTATAGACGTAAGCATGAATTTTGAGGGAGCAGAATCAAAAACCAAAGTTACGAAAAAAAAATTATAAAAAAGTTTTTCGATTTTCTGGACTCCTGCAACGATAGAATTTTCTGAAAATCGCTGGAGACCTTCCAATGGAGGTCTATTATAGACGTAAGCATGAATTTTGAGGGAGCAGAATCAAAAACCAAAGTTACGAAAATAGTTGGAAAAAAGTTTTTTTTTATTTTCTGGACTCCTGCAACGATAGAATTTTCTGAAAATCGCTGGAGACCTTACAATGGAGGTCTTTTATAGACGTAAGCATGAATTTTGAGGGAGCAGAATCAAAAACCAAAATTACGAACCAAAACAACAGAATTTCTCTAAGAAAACAACTGTTTTCGGGGTTTTTTTGGGTCATAAACATTTTTATTGCATACTTTGGGGCATAACTAGTATCACAAACGATGCTAGAACTGGCATCTAGCGTTAAATATATAAGTTTAGAAGTTTTTATTAAAATTTTCTTTGGTCTGAATCCGGCCCTGGATTTTTACGTTTGGCTGCTACTTTTTGGCTGCCAGTTTCAGCCTCATGCGACAGACAGTCCACTCTGCAGAGGCTGCCTATCCGAAGAAGAATCAGCTGCCCACGTAGTCCTGGAATGCGAGGGCGTAGCCCCCCAACGACAGCAAATCCTAGGAACCCCCAGGTCACTCCTCCACGCCTGTGAAGCCCCCAGGAAGCTTCTGCGCTTTTGGGAGGAGCTAGGCTGGCTACAATTATAGCCAGATCACCCCTTACGCATAATGGACCACCTTAGAGTCTAAATGCGGATACAGGAGTCCAACACAAGTAACAAGTAACGACTTCCAAAAAAGAGGTTCTTTGTTCGTCTGCATGTATTTTTTTTTACACCGCGCTAGTCCCCTAGTAAATAAACACTGCTTTGCGGTAGACATTAGCATGGTGATAGTTCTCCCCCAGAAGAGATTTATGAAAGCAGCTCACTTCGCTTAAAACTATTCTTTACCTCTGTATTAGGTTAACATATCTAAAATGACACTAAGCAAACTAATGGCACTCAATAGAATGTGTACTATGTTTCGCGTATTGTCCAGTTTTCCCTACAATGAAGTCAAATGAGATACTCACAGGATCAAACAGACTCATCCCACGAGTCAAATCAGCTCCTTTTATTTTATAATCGTTCATATACTTCCGCATGCCCATAGCGTCCAGAATCGTCGCGTGGATATCGTGGGGGGTGGTGAGAACCTCAGAGTTGTTTTTCAAGATGGCCGCCACATCCGGTCGCGTCCGTTTAAGCGTTTCCGGTAAGTGGATCGCCATTAGAGGCATTCGCTCTTCGAATTTGCCTTGAAGTGTGTCTCGGACTTTTGCGTATCTGAAAATAATAAATTAAATATTGTTTTATATTTTTTTTGTGCTTAGTTTGCGGCTTGTTTTTTTAAATTAGTTTAGCGCATGACATGCGGTACAATAAAACTTATGCTAACGAAACCAACTTATATTGACGATTTCAACTAGCAATAACGAACCCACTAATTTCGACGAAGCTATATAATATCGACGAACACAACTTATATGGCGATTTCAACTAACATTATCGAACTCACTAACATAAGTGTATATTGTATTCGGCCTCCCGCGTTACAGGCTTGTCCTAGTGCGGGGACCAATGGCAAAATTATTAATGTTTAAACACTTTAGTATAATAAATGAATTTGAATTTGAATAAACGAAGCCAAGTAATATCGACAAAGCAAACTAACATTAACGAAGCCAACTAACGAATCCAACTAATATCAACGAAGCCAACTAACGAAGCCAACTGATGAATCCAACTAACAAAGCCAACTGACGAATCTAACTAATATCAACGAAGCCAACTAACGAAGCCAACTGACGAATCCAACTAACGAAGCAAAATGACGAATCCAACTAATATCAACGAAGCCAACTAACGAAGCGAACTGACGAATCCAACTACCGAAGCCAAATGACGAATCCAACTAACGAAGCAAACTAATATGAACGAACCCAACTAACCTCGGGCCATGGTCCCCCATCACAAACAGCAGCGTGTGGTCGAGCCGCCCCGCGGCGCGCAACGCCCGCAGGAAGGCCCGCGTGTCCTCGTCCGCGACGGCGATGCTGTTGAAGTCATCGTGAGTTATGTCCGCTATGAATGTGAAGGCGAAGTGCTTCCCATCCAGTTTCAAGAACTGAAACACAAATATGTTTTTTCAGCACATTTATTATCAAACTAGTTGCGCCCCGCGGTTTCACCAGACAGATAGATTTAAATCCCGGTATTCCCACGGGATAAGAAGTAGCCTATGTGCTATTCCAGACTATAATCTATCTCTCTTCCAAGTTTCATCCAAATCCGTTCAGCCGTTCCGGCGTGAAAGAGTAACAAACATCCATCCATGCTTACAAACTTTCGCGTTAATAATATTAGTAGGTACAGACCTCAAAAGATATGAGAAATGACAATAATTATTTTTTTAAAAAAGGTAACAGAATTAATGAAACATAAACATCCTCACCTGTTCCGTTATATTCATCATCAATTGGAAGTTGGGAGTGTCTCCTACGCAGTATTTCCCAGCTTTGGTTGTCCACCGTTTCTTCTTGTCCATAAATTCCTCCTGAAAATTATAATTATTCGTGTGTATATTTACAGGATAAAAATATTTCCAGTGCCATTTTCCAAAGACTGGAAGCTGGAGTTATCGGTAATGTTTTTTCATTTCTTACTCTTTAAAGACCGTTAACCAGTGTGGTGAAGATTACCAGATAGAAAAGCTTCAGGTAGAGTCATAGGAAAGTTGTATCAGTATTTCTATTCAACATCTACTGTCTATGAAAGCACCAGTGTGGTGAACGTTACCAGATAGAAAGGTCTCAGGTAATGGTCTGCCGGCTGCCGCTTGAAACCCTTGAATCGATACTGGAAGGTCCCTATCCAGGGCATATCTTCGAAATAGGCTGTGCGGTACCTGAAACCATAAAACACATTGGAAAATACACTCTTGCTACTGTAACCCAAAAACTAATCGTCAGGAGCGTTATTCACTATGACCAATCCAATCGCGTTCGCGTTTAGATCACGTTGTGACGTCACACGGTTTGGGCGGTGGGGCCCCTGCATAGAATTGGACCCCTCCATCACCTTCCAGTGGATGTCGAAATAGGCGCCCTCCTCCCCAATGATGAACACGCTTCCTGGAAGCGGATAGGGGAGGCCCATGTCTAACAGTGGACTTCTGTGGGATGATGATGATGATGATGATGACAGCTCTTTGTGTGTGGCTAGTCCGGGGAAGTACTACCACCACGCCTTTTTCTGCCGCCAAGCAGCAACGCCGTGTTTCGGTTTGAGGAGTGTGGTCGCCGTAATTACAGGCACATGAGGCTTAACATCAGTATGCCTCAAGTTGATGGACGCAGGGCAGTGCATCGCATATTGAATTGACTCTAGTGCCAGTTCCACGCGACCATTGGCTCCATTGTATGCACACTTACCCATCTTCCTTCAACTTGTAGAATATAAAAGGCATGTCGTCCAAACTGCCCTTGTACGTAGACTTTTTCCTGACATCCGGTAACTCCAGCTCGGTTTTTCCGGTCAGAATGGGGAATAGGGCCGCCGGGGTACCGTCTCCAACTATGTTGTACCTGTCATGGATAATACAAAGTAAATAATTAATAACAAACAAGTTCTTAAATAATAATAATAATGCTGGACAATCCACACAGCAAAGTAAGCTACTCAAAGCTTGTGTTATGGGTACTAGATAACTGATATATTTAATACATTATATACTTAAGAGACTCGAGTTATCGGGAGAACCTTCACATACACACATCACACAACTCTCACGCAAACACACTTCCCTCACACGCACAATTTGTGCTGAATGCGTGCCTATTTCTAATTTTTTCATTTTTCTTGTGTTAACTTTATTTGTATTTTATATATACTTCATGTTTATTTTAATTTTGCCTAAATAGCTTCTGAGAGCACCGGTGGTCTAGTGGGAGTGACCTCACCTTCCGATCGTAAGGTCGCAGGTTCGAATCCGGTCGTGCACCAATGGATTTTTCTATCGAAAAATTTACGTGCGCAATGCCAGTGCTCTTAAACGGTGAAGGAAACATCGTGAGGAAACCAGGTAGT
The DNA here is from genome assembly GCA_963576535.1 of Plemyria rubiginata. Taxonomy (NCBI): domain Eukaryota; kingdom Metazoa; phylum Arthropoda; class Insecta; order Lepidoptera; family Geometridae; genus Plemyria; species Plemyria rubiginata. Next base: position 963,541 of record OY754931.1, read on the forward strand.
ATTCTAACAGCGGCAATGGGCTTGCAACCTGTCACGTATGGAATACTAACTACTGCAAAATGTGGGTATGTGCCAAATGTAATGTTTGGACGTACCTCTGACGACCCCCCTTAGACATCCTCAAAGAATCTTGAATGAGTACCTACTTGGTACTGGGAGATCTGAAGGGATATCTACCGTGCCTGGGGATCAAAGTCGTGAAGCTGTTTCAGTTTCAGTTTTTCTCTTGTTTCATACATTGTTTTGTTTAAATTCACCTTTAGCGACTAGACACTACATACATATAAGTTTTTTGTGTACAGAGTAAGACTGTAATTGGCAGTATGTGTAGTATACATTTCATAAATGTTATTTTTAAGTGTTGTTGATTGTAAGACAAATAAATAAAAAAAAAGACGTTTCAAAGCGATCCTTGTGATTTTATTGAATACTAGCTGATTCCGCGGCTTTGCTCGCGCTCGTTTACTTTGCAAATGAAATACAAACTTTCATCCCCTATTTTATCCTCTTGGGGGTAGAATTGATCAAAAATCCTTTCTTAGCGGATGCCTACGTCATAACATCTACCTGCATGCCAAATTTCAGCCCAATCCGTCCAGTGGTTTGGGCTGTGCGTTGATAGATCACTATGTCAGTCAGTCAGTCAGTCAGCTTTGAGTTATATATATTTAGAAGATAGAAGAAGTACCTTTTAACTTTGACTTACCCTTTAAGAATAGTAGCTCCCAACTCCTCCGTAAGGAACTTGTAACTTTTCGGCATGCGTCGTATAAACCCATTTCTCGATGTGGAATCGAACCCGAATATCAGGACATCTATAGACTGCTTCCTTCCTTCTGGCGGTTCTACTCTTTCCACTTGTTCGCGGAAGCCTATCGCCTGGCCCGTCCATTTAGATGGCAGGATACTGTGGAAAAAAAATATAAATAAATAATGCTGGACAATCCACACAGCACCATCTAGCCCCAAAGTAAGCTACTCAAAGCTTGTGTTATGGGTACTAGATGACTTTATTTACTAGATTTAATACACTAGTTGCGCCCCGCGGTTTCACCCTAGCAGATTTAAATCCCGGTATTCCCACGGGATAAAAAGTATAGAAAGAATAGAATCGAATAAGTTTTTATTTGCGTATAGAAAAATATGCATCAAACAGTTTTTAAATTAAAATATTATATATTATTATTTTATTTTATTAAGTAGCCTGTGTTATTCCAGACTATAATGTATCTCTCTGCCAAGTTTCATTCAGACCCGTTCAGCCGTTTCGGCGTGAAAGAGTAACAAACATCCATCCATCCATTTACGTTTATAATATTAGTAGGAGTAGGAAGAAGGATTATATGCTTACATAGATACCTAGATATTTTTATACATAGAAAACACCCAGACCAACGGAACAAATTTCTGCAGATCGTACACAAACTTGTTCCGAGGCGGGAATCGAACCCGCAACCTCTAGCGTCGCAGGCGGACTCTCGCCCGCTGCGCCACTGAGCTCGTCAATGTATGTTCAAAAATTTGTTCCGTTGGTCTGGGTATCTTCTATGCATAATAATATATAGATCTATCTATGTAAGTATATAATGTATTAAATATATCAGTCATCTAGTACCCATAACACAAGCTTTGAGTAGCTTACTTTGGGGCTAGATGGTTCTGTGTGGATTGTCCAGCATTATTTATATTACATTGTTATATAATACATTTAAAGGTATTCTTTGATTAGATATGTACTTACTCAGTGATATGGGTCCCTGTACATTTAACTTTGACATGGTCGCTTCTGCTCAATGTGTATACCCCATCACCCTTCACAGTGGTAGCCCGTCCCAGAGTGTATTTACTGTCGCTCTCGTATATAATATCCATGTAATTACATTCTATGTTCCGTGTTGTTCTCAGCACTTCTTTGTCTACCCTGCATTTTGATAACTGGAATAAAAAGCGACGTTAATCACACTATTTCTTACTATCCTACTTCCAACTAATATTATAAACGCGAAAGTGTAAGTAGGGATGGATGGATGGATGTTTGTTACTCTTTCACGCCGGAACGGCTGAACGGATCTGGATGAAACTGGCAGAGAGGTAGATTATAGTCTGGAATAGCACATAGGCTACTTTTTATCCCGTGGGAATACCGGGATTTCAAACTACGCCGGAGAAACCGCGGGGCCAGAACAGCTGAATGGATATGGATGAAAGGACAATGGGCATAATGGTACCCAAAATTGTAACATGCTCTATTAGATATGATTTGTAGTGTCGTTCAAAAGTTCTTGCCAAGACGAACAATATTTACTATGGCAGCCAGTCTCAGATCTGGTTGCGTTCGGAGATAAATATACATCTACGAGTATATTACGCACCTAAGAAAATGAGTTCCTACGGGAATACTGCTTATTCCGAACGTGAATTGGGACAGGCGCCATGGTAAACGTTTTTCTACATTAAAATGTCTATTTAATGACACACTAGCGACCCGCCCGCGCTCCTGCTTCGCACGGGTGCACATATCATGCATGTATTATACATATAAACCTTCCTCTTGAATCACTCTATCTATTAAAAAAACCGCATCAAAATCCGTTGCGTAGTTTTAAAGATTTAAGCATACAAAGGGACAAGGGGACATAGGGACAGGGAAAGCGACTATGTGGCTATGTTGTGATAAATTATGACTATTGGAGCGGGTACCACGGTCCATACATTTTTGCCCATTGCCTTGGCACAGAGTTAGATTACAGTCCGGAATAGCACATAGGATACTTTTAACCTATGGGAATACCGGGATTAAAAACTACGCGGGTGAATGCGCGGGGCGCGGCTAGTAATATAAAAGGTGCCGCCCAAACTCACATAGCATCGAACCCAGTCCCGCCCCTCGCAGTGTATCTTCGGAACTTCATGGTCAAACTGAGTCACTTCCTTAGCGAAGGGATCCAAGTGTGGAAACTCACACCCGGTGCCCTTATCCTCCTTCAAAGCCTCTTGCAGCTTGCTTTCTATGTATCTGAAATGTCACAACATGTCAAAGTCAAAATATGTTTATTCAATAAAATCACAAGGACCATCTTGAACCGTCTTAGAACTAGGTGACTCTAGTGCCAGTTCCACGCGACCAACACCGAGAAGAACAGGCAACAAACTCGGCTTGGTGTCTATCGCTCTTTTGTATGATAAAAGAACACACGCTTCAAACTAATATTAAAAAAAAAACAAAACAAAAATAAAAACAACAAACTAATAATACTAATACATAAGTAGTATAGTGTAGTAAGTCAAACAACAATAAAAAAAACTTTTTTAAATAACATAATAGTAAAGACATTGCAGATATGTTAGCCGTCGATGGGCAGAGCGACCGGGACATCGGGCCACGCACTTTTATCATGTAAATAGGTAACCGGCAAGTAAGTTATATCTTACTACTATTAAGAACGCGAAAGTTTGTATGGATGGACTAGTTGCGCCCCGCGGTTGCACCAGCGCATATTTAAGTCCCGGTATTCCCACGGGATAAACAGTAGCCCATGTGCTATTCCAGACTATAATCTACCTCTCTGTCAAGTTTCATCCAGATCCGCAGCCCGATTGAGCTAATGTCTGGCTATCGAGATGGCTTTCAGTTTGACATTTGATCAAGGAATATACCTAATACTCTGACGAGAGCATTTGATTCCTATAGTGTAATAGCAACATATGGATGGATCTAGTATCTAAATGGCTTGGATGGATGGGAATTAAATGTCAAACTAAAAGCCATCTCGATAGCCAGACATTAGCGTAATCGGGTCGCCGTTCAGCCGTTCCGGCGTGAAAGAGTAACAAACATCCATCCATCCATCCATACTTACAAACTGTCGCGTTTATAATTATTAGTAGGATTTATCAAAGGGTATTAACTTATTAGTGAAATTTGAGCCCAACGATTTTCTAAATCAAAAATCTTACTTTGAATACTTTGTGATTTCCTTGTGTAGTAAAAACTACATTGAATACAATGAATTTAAATAAAATCGATTCAACTGAACGTAACGTTCGTTATCGAGAGGGATTCTTGACAGTATCAATAAGTCAAGGCCTGTAGATAGCCACGGTCGCATTTGTATAGTGCGCGTCACGCAAAAAGAACGCCGGAACGGGGAGAGGCATGGGAGATGTGATGGCGCGAGTATTTTTTATATGCGCAAAAACATCCCCTTCTTTGTTTTCTAGCGTTCTTTTTGGTTGACGCGCACTATACTAACGTATCCCTGCGAGGTAACGTTTTAGTCATTTTTGTTTAGGTTTTCTGCAACATGGTATATTATATATATTTTAGGCCTTTTACTTCCTAGGCGTTTTGGAAATTAGACTTTCTGATCAGGACCCAGTGATTCGTTATCTAAACATGCACTACAATACATCTAAAACTAATAAAGCTACTTCAAAACTGAATTTGACAGCACTTATAAGGTAATAAGGTCCTGATTATTTTACCTTAGCATATTTACAAATTAATATTTCTTAGTAAAAAAAAATTGGTAACCTATCTAAAGGTTTACTGGAAGAAGACATCGATAGCGATAAGACCGTTGCACTTTTAGTTTCAAGTTTTTTTTTCATTGTATGATAGTGTACCAATAAAGACACTTCTATTTTTAGTAGGATCAGTATTCAAATTGAAAAATTTATATATTTTATATTACTAGTAAGTCAAAATAATCTCAAAAGAAAAGAAGATAAAATAAAAATAATAAAAGGAGAAAAAATGCATTAATCTATAAAATTTTACTATTAGTAAGTAATAGAGCGTTTTTAGTGCTGTCAAAAAAGTTTATCTCTAAAAGCTATAAAAAATCTAAGCTATACTTACTCAATCACAGAACTTCTGAAATCATTAAATAAAAAAAAAAATTAGTCACTCATCATTCATCATGCCACTACTGAAAGAAAATTAATATTAGTACATAAATAATATATAATAATGAAAGAACTCAATAAAGACAGAAAGACATCAAACCAAGTTATTGAAAATTCACAAAATTTTTATTTTATAAAAAAAAGTGCAAAAGTTGTTTACATTTGTCATTGGTGTCGATTCTGTTGTTGCATTATCCTAAACTAACATAATCTGACAGCTCTAAAATTATAGCCGTCCTTGCTGTTTCGGTCTTTTAGAAAAGGATGGCAATATTTTAGTGCTGTCAAATTAGGTTAAGATAAGAAACTGAAACAACAGAATTGGCACAATTGTCAGCCTAAAAAATAATCGTACACAAATACGAATAATAAAATGTATTTTAAGCAGTTTTAAACTTAAAATAAATATGTAGGTACATAAATAAATATTGATCGTCACACAGCACTATCCAACGCCAAACTAAGTTGAAACGTCTTAAAGCTAAGTCATAGCTAAGTAAATGAAAATTCCACGCGACTAAGCCTAAAAGAACAGGCAAAAAACATACAAGGAAGAAATTACATAATTTTTGTAGTTCCTGATATAGATAGATAGATAGATAACTCTTTATTGTTCACCACACAGAAACATAGTACCAGAGTAAAAGCATACATTTAGGTAAAACAATGGGCGACCTTATCGCTGAGAGCGATCTCTTCCAGGCAACCTTGGAAGGATAAAAACTAATCAGAATTTGACGGCGCGCGGCGGTGTAGTACTTACGGAATAATGTTTAGATAATAATAAATAAATAAATAAATAAATAATGCTGGACAATCCACACAGCACTATCTAGCCCCAAAGTAAGCTATTCAAAGCTTGTGTTATGGGTACTAGATAACTGATATATTTAATACATTATATACTTACATAGATAGATATTTTTTATTATACATAGAGAACACCCAGACCATCGGAAAAAATTTCTGCAGATCGTACACAAATTTGTTCCAAGGCGGGAATCGAACCCGCAACCTCTTGCGTCGCAGGCAGGCTCTCGCCCGCTGCGCCACAGAGGTCGTCAAATTATCTATTGGATATATGTGTGTGAGATATATATGGTCAATAATCTATTGGACCTACATATTTACTACAGCCAGCTATGTGATATAAGTAAATTTGAATAGTTTAGAAAAATATTTACTAGTAACTTATCAGACAAGGCCATGTCATAGATAAAGTGCCTTTATCGTAATACCATAGCCAAAACAATTTTAAAGCAAAATATTTTTATGAACGAAGCAAAGTATTTTAGGAATGTAACAAACAAATGTGTCCTCAACCTACTATACCTACGTAACAGATGTGGTTATAATGTGTCTACTACCTACCAATAGGTAGGTACCTAGTCTGTACCTTACAACCAACAATACATTCAAAAATGTTACCTAATCACTACATAGTATAAAACAAAGTCGCTTTCTCTGTCCCTATATCCCTATGTCCCTATGTATGCTTAAATCTTTAGAACTACGCAACGGATTTTGATGCGGTTTTTTTTTATATATAGAGTGATTCAAGAGAAAGGTTTATATGTATAAAACATGCATGATAAGTGCACCGGTGCGAAGCAGGGGCGCGCGGGCGGGTCGCTAGTGAGAGTATAAAATTAAAACAAGCAGCTATCTTACCTGTTGGTAATATGAAGGCGAGGAACTCTACGCGTTACTTTTAGTTCTACTGGGGGTGCGAGTGAAGTCTTACTAAAACCAACACCGAAGAGGGTAAAGCTGGGGGAATCTTCACCAGGGGCTGGATCACTGGACGTTTCTGACGTTAAGGGTCCGGTGACAGCGGCTCGCAATTTCGAGGTGCGGTTGGCTATTATTTCATTTTATTTCATTTCGGGGAGGTTGTTTGAAAAAATAACTCTAAAGAAACACGCATAAATACTGTTCGAACACAAATAATACAATAATATAAGGGAAACATGCCCGAATCAGAAATCATTTTGGTATTAGTATGTTTGGTCTTACATTTACCTAATACCAAAATGATTTCTGACTCAAGCACATTTCCCTTATATTATTGTATTATTCTTTATTCTTTATTGTACACAAACTGATTTACACAAAAAATACATAATAGTCATGTACAAAGGCGAGCTTAACCCTATATAGAGTTATATTATTTATATTTTATTATTTTATTATTTGTGTTCGAACAGTATTTATGCGTGTTTCTTTAGAGTTATTTTTTCAAACAACCTCCCCGAAATGAAATAAAATGAAATAATAGCCAATCGCACCTCGAAATTGCGAGCCGCTGTCACCGGAGCCTTAACATAATTGTATCCCTAACTTCAACGGAATAAGGTCGAATATCGCTGGGATACGTTTACACAACACAATGTCAAAATTCATTCATGATCTGCCTCAAGGAATTTATCGGCAGTGCCATATTTTGACATTTCTGGCGCTAACGTATCGTAACCGATATTCAACCTTATTTTGTTGTGGATAAGGATGCGTTTACGCGACTAACGTCAAATTCGTTCGTGATTAGGCCCCAGACCCACATTCTGTTTACGGAACACGCCAGCCAAGAATGTATAAATTATAGGTATTAGTGGTGTTTCCAAACAGTACTATCCGGACTCAAACTAAGCGTAGCTTGTGGGAACCAGTGGGAACCATATGGGAACCAGTGGGGACCAGATAGCTGATATAACACTTAAATGGGTGCTTATTTTAATACAAACGTAAATATATTTTAATAACAGCCAGACAGAGAACAAACATTTCTCAACCCAGAAAATGATTGTTCTGTGTGGGGATCGAACCCACGCCTACGGCGCAGAAGGCAGAGCTACAACCAACTGAGCTGTGACGGCTGTCAAAGAATATAACATATTGACAGATGCCCGTGCCAAACTATTGTACATTTAACTTATTTTTCTGCAGACGTGTTCCGTTAACAAAAGAAACTTGTGGTCGACTGTATGTCTGTATCAAACTATATTCACTTAAAGGACTTTATGCTCTGAAAACTAGCAGACATTTTAAATTGAGGACAATTTTCTGTCAGAGCATTTTATATTGCAGTTGATAGGTATGCACCCATTAACATTTAGCTATCAAACTCAATCATTACCGCAAAGAATTTGAACTTGTATTCAAATTCCTTGCATTACCCAATGGGGATAGGTATGTCATTATTTGACTACAATTTGACAGATTGCCTAATTAATTAAGTATTTTTATTCAGAAAAACTATTCATATTTCATGTGACCTCACGATAAGTCACGAAGTAGGTAGCTATTCTCGTTGTTGTCAAAAAAATCCCAATGTTATGGCTATGAAATTAGCAGGCAAATAAAAGTTTGGTACAAACAAACAGTACAATATTTAGAGTCTTTTTCACCATTGATAAAGGCTAGGTTACAATCAAATTTAGTTTTAAATAGTTATATTGGTGAAATTTTCACCACATAATAAATAGGTATGTATTTGCACTGTGCATGGTGAAAGAGGCTCTAAACAGAATAATAACACACATTACAACATACACATTATTATTATTACATATTTTAGCACAACATTACACTAAATGGCAGTGAGCAAAAACAACATGCAAAATATTATTTAAAAAACTCCAAAAACTACATTCAATTACAATCTAACTAAGTAGTTTTAAGAGTAGTAGAGCTCTTTGTGTGTGGCTCGTCCGGGGAAGTACTACCACCACGCCTTTTTCTGCCGCCAAGCAGCAACGCTGTGTTTCGGTTTGAAGAGTGTGGCCACCGGTGTAATTACAGGCACATGAGGCTTAACATCTGTATGCCTCAAGTTGATGGACGCAGAGCAGGGTATCGTAAGGCACGTTCCTATCGTGCGTGACTTACGAGGCAATGCTTTGTTATAGGCGATGGTTACCACTTAACATCAGGTGAGCCATCTGCTTGTTCCATCAGCTGCTTGTATTAAAAAAAAAAAAAAAAAAAAAACTTACTACTACTACCTATCTAAAATCGATATTCTGCCTGATTTGCCTAAGTTCTACTTTAATAATAACACATTCATACCTTCGTGTAACATCTAAATCAGCTTCTCTGAGCAAATCATCATGTTGATTGTATAAGTACAGAAAACAGAACAAAATACCCGTGACAAGTAGCGCTTGGTTTTTTCTTGAACGATACCATCTTTTGATAGTACCCGCCATCTGAAATGGAAACTATACTATTTCAATAGAAATAAAATAAACATTGGTGGACTGTCTACACAGCACTATCTAGCCCCAAAGTACGCCAAATCTTGTGATATGGGAATCACATGATACCTAGCTTCAGAACACACCTCATTATCTTTGATTTACAAAGGGATATTACCATCATTGCCACCAGTGGGACCCGTGATCATGGTGCATGCAGCTGTGCCGAAATATCAAGAAACAATCAAACCCACAAATCATGTAAATATCCCGTTTTAAATCAGTTATGTTCCTAAGCTTGATAGTTTCAGAAATTACACCCCATTAAATCACTATTATGCTACACTGTGGTTCATTATATCACACATAATGGACCTCCTATAGTGGAATACTTACAGAGGAGTTTCCTCATTATGTTGGTTTGTATGTCTCTCACTACCTTAGGGAACACTAAACAATCACTTGCAAACTTTAGGAGATATTAACCCCCAGTTTCGGAATGCTTCATGAACACTAATCAGCTGTCAAGTCACTCGCTATTTCAGCTTTTACTTCAAGTTAGATAGAGATAGCAGGTAGCTTGACAGCTGATTAATATTGACCAAGCTTTAAAACAGGGGCTAAGGTTAAATCTACTGCTAGATAACTTCATGATATTTTCAATTGAGAATGTTGACATCAATAATAAGAAACAGAGCATAAAACTTCCACTTGTTATTTTTTTGTAGACAATAGAATCAATGAACTCCATAGTAAATCGTGATCTCATAGTGCACAACACGATACTCTCTCTAGGTTCCAATAACTGATGGGAAACAATAAATAAACTATGCTGAAATGTGAGCTCCTGAAGAGTAGAATGACCATTTTAGTACAAGTTTTTGTTTTCCTTCCTCCTCCAAAACTTGGATGTTTGTGATTTTTCATACCTGTTTAGTAATTTTTAAACTTCAATACCTCTGTACCGATTATAATGTCTGGAAGCACAAAAACATTTGACAATACAGAATATACCCATAATGTACTTACTGGTTTATTTACAATTTGAATCCTAGTTATAAATCACACAGGAACACAGGAGATCACACATAATTTTCAGATCTAGCCCAACACGCCCCCTTCGTAGAACATACACAAGAAATGAATCCGATAGACCGAATTTCCGAATTCAGTACCGGTAGGTACAATACAAGCAAAAAAGCGATTTACGAGTTTTGCAACAGCTGTAACTCTAGTTTTAGTTTGGTTCACATCAGTGTATTCCTTGACCGAAAGTTTTATCCTTTATATCATGGGGATTATTGGGGAATTGGGGATTTAAGTAAGTAGGTACATTTGTTGATTATTTTTATACCTATTGCCTATTGTTTTGTATTTCACACTCACGAGTGAGAGCGAGTGCTGGTGAGTGCAAACCAAGGAATTTAGTACTCTGAAAACTAGGTGCAAATTCTTTGGGTCTCTTCTTTCTTTGGGTGCAATGCAACTGCAAAATCCAAGGAAGGAATGCAAAATTGCAAAATCAATCCTACAATCAAATAAAAAAAAACATATCCTATAATGTTGCCAACTTATTTTAATAATAACAATCAGTTTCGCAGTTCGCACGCACCACTATCTACGGAACATTTGACAGTCGGATTATTGCGTTCGTGTCGTCTTTACAGTATTTTTCAGTTTTGATATTTTAATTCGATTATCCTAATAATAATTCAAATTTAAAATAATATATCAATATTAATAATTCACCATAAATTTAAACTATTTATTTTTGTAAATACATATTAATAATATTATAAAACACCCAGACAAAGAACAAACATCTATGTTCATCACACAAATGTTTGTTCACGGTGGGAATCGAACCCACGACCTTCGGCGCAGATGGCAGAGCTACTACCAACTGAGCTGTGAAGGCTGTCTAATGATGATGTATTGTAAGGAAAACAAACTTTTTAACAGTTTTTGCATTTTTTTAATTTTTTAATGTGATTAAAACATAAAAATTTGTAAATGTTCTGGTTTACCTGGCAGATTTTGTAGTCGGTAATAACTTAATATTTAATTATCTAGAATAAATTCTGACTACTTATGTAATTGAACTTTGAAAAACATATTATATAAAAATTAAAAAAATTATGTATGTTAAAAAGTAGCATAGGTGCTATTCCATACTATAATCTATCTCTGTGCCAAATTTCACCCAGCAGTCATTTTGTTTTTCTACTTTTAAATGATTAAAAAAGGGTTTTGTTGTAATAGTCAGTTTATATTCTTGCCCACAGACTGGCTTGCCTTAGTGGGACAGACTTTTTAATTTGAAGTTGGTCACACTCACACATAACCTTAACATTTTTTTTTACGGTTGTTTTCTTTCATTTGACATTGACGTCCCATAAACTCTACTAGACGGCGCCCTGCCATCTATCGAGTTTTAGGGAACGAATTTTTTTATTTTTTGTAAGCAAATCGAAAAAAATTAACCCCTCATTAATTTTTAAAGTTTCAGAATTTTACATATCTACCTACACTCCCTAGATTTATAACAAGCCAGTATAGAGAGTATGATTAAATTGATGTAGGTAGGTACCTACCAACGAACTTGGTTGGTTTAGCAAACAACCTAACCAGAAAATAAATTTGGTAGGTACATACTTACATAGCCTCTATTGGGCTGCCCATATAGCCCAGACCCTCCTGGGCAGACCATTGGTCCACCCTGCCTCTGCTAGTCAGAGGGACACACGGAGAGGCCCACCCTGTCGGGTTTATGGCCACCATGAAACACGTCCGCAGTAGGTACCTACTCTTCTCTGCGGCCGTGTTTCAGTGTTACCAGGGTACACGACTGAGATGAGGTACCCGCGCGCCCTAGCACCCTTTCGCGTACCTACCTTACTTAACCAACGTAAGGATAGGTTTAAACTTTCGTAAGGAATTAGAAACCTAGGTACTTCGATCTACTGTGTGCGTATCTATTGTATTATGATAACTCTGTGCCCTATTGCCCTTGTTACACAATCTTTCATGACAGCATTCACACTCACAGTTCACATCCATTTGTGGTGGGAATAGCCAGTGCGTGCGCGGCATAGACCTACCTACTTCCGGCTGAGGATTATAATTTGAATTGTTCATGGTAAGATCAATAAAATATCCAGTGCTAGATAGATCCTTTCAACCACACCGCTGAAAATTCTCAAAACCCATTTAGCATTAGCTTCCTTTCAATAATTATTTACCCACTTACATGATTATTGTTACCTACGTTTATTAATAACCATAAAAAACCTCAGTAGCCTACTTTAATATTTCGCACACAATCTGCTGTTGAAGTTTAAATTATCAACATGTCTAACAAAAATTACATAGGGGAAGCAGGGGTAATGGCGAACATGTCGTGTAATACCGCTCACTCCAATAACTTATTAAATAAGGTGCCTTTGAACACAGCGAGCACGCTGCAGCGCAGGGGTTGTAACGCTTGAGCAGGCTGAGTATCTAAACCTCAAAAGTAACATAAGACAAATGAAAAAACAAATAATGCATTTTTATCCCAGGTGTTCGGCATTCCCCCATCTTCCCGTATCCACTTAGCTTTATTGACAGCTCTTACAGTTCAATGTAATGTATGATAGCAGAGTAGCTCTGTCTTCTGCGCTGAGGCCGTGGGTTCGATCCCCACCGCGAACTAACATTTGTGTGATGGAGGAAGTTTGTGTTTCTGGCTTATTATAGAACAAGGCCAGTCCTGCAGGATTGGCTCGAGTAGTCGCACGGCTTCCTCTAGTTCCGTCTGGTGCAAGTGCTATGGGCATGGCTGCTTCCGATATACCTGCACCGGATTGGAAAAGAGGGTGCCCCGTTGTGCCACCATGGTGACACCGGCAATGGTGACTGTCCATGTACCTGTTAGGATTGCGGGTAGTCGGTGGATGGAAAGCGCTCAAAATAATTCTTCCTGGAAACGGATAGGGGAGGCCTATGTCCAGCAGTGGACTTCAGTAGGCTGATGATGAAGTACCTATTAGGATAGGAAGGTAAGCGATGGGATATGGGTAACCGCGAAATTCAACACACATGCAACCTTGCAAGTTCATTGTGTGTGACCCAGTTCTCGTTGTCCGATTGTTTGCGGTCAATATGTGCGTCGATACGTAGGTACTTTATACACCTTACAGCTAGTAGGTACCTACATAGAAAATAAATGAAATAAAATAATAAAGGCTTTATTTCTACAACATAATATCAATGATTACTATTCTAAAATATTCTACAAAGGGTTTAGGTACCTACTGTTATTATTTATACATATGTGTGTTTAAATTATATTTAATTATCTAAACACTTCGTCTTCGGAAGAAGCCGCCTCGTCGGCGTAGGCCTCCCCTAAATTTCTCCTACCTAATTATGTAAGCAGTAAAATATGTACCCTACCTACTGGAGTACCTAATAGGTACAACAACCTACGTTTATTAAGTTATTGTATAAATTTCAGATTGCATCATCATGATATTCCTGCTGCTTTTATTCGTTTCCTCCGCCTCGGCAGCATGCTCAGGCGTCTTCATCAACCAGCAATACTACGACGTCCACATCATCAAGGAAGGAGTAAACAAGGCTCATCAGATAGTGTTCAGTCGAAGCGACAACACCGCCTACTTTACATTTGAACAAATCGCTAAAGCACCAACCAGAGCCCTTGGTTACGTCAAACTGCGAGTAGAAGGAGACGAGGTTGGAGTTATAGATGGAATCAGAAACGCGACAGGCTTAGCTATAGATCAGGGTCTACACAGGCTATACGTCGGTGGCTCAGATGGCCTCTTCATGATCGATCTTAACAAAAAAGACAAGGTACCGGAAAAACTACCGGTCGATGATGACATCAAAGATGTGTTCTTAAAAGGAAGTACAGTGTTCTTTGTTAATAGAAGAAGGCAAGCGTTCAAATTCGATTTCGGAAGTGTTCTTCCTGTTTTTGAGCTGCAAGGAGTTGGAGTCGACAAATTGATTCTAGATGATGATAACAACATCATGTTTCTGCAGAATAAAAACCTTTTTAGAGTCAAAATTGGCACCACCATAGTCAATTCTCATGAAAAGTATGTTGTCAATGATATTGCTACCAACCCTAACTTTAAACCCTATGTTTGCGCTAGTGACGGTATCTATGTTTACAATAAGTATAAATATGTGCTGGATAAAGTAGGGGATTTGAAAGATGTGAGGAAACTTGCTTTTGTATCAAATGAGGACCCTATTTATGTTGTATTAGATAAAATTGTAAGACTCACTCTTAACCGAGTGCCTTGCTTAGGCGATTAACTTAATCATAGGTACTACTTAAAATATAGTTCCAACCTAGTTCTGAAGATTTTTTTTTTATTGTAACAAGTTTTGCTATAATACGTGCAATGTTACTTAACACTTACCTTCCTACTAAGTTGGTACCTACTATACAACTTCCAACTTAGTAAGTAGGTACTTACTATGTTGGAACTACCTACCTAATGTTTACATATACAGGTAAATAAAACATTGTAAACATCCTGATTGTTTGGAAGAATTCGCTCACTCGCGTAGCTCATCATCACAGCTCATCATGCTATGCTACTGATATTTCTTTCATGTTTCTGGGATGGTCTGGGATGGTGAACCAGAAGTTTAAAAAAAAGAACATTCAAAAATAAACAGAAGAGAAAAAATAGTGTCCCAAACTCAAATTCCTTGGTCCAAAAAAATTGTGTCAAGCGGAGGTCCAGAGATAGAGCACCACTTGGGGTACTTGAGTTAAGATTATTTTTCTGAATTTTTAAAAAGTTTCGACCAACAACAAAATTTTTCAAAAAGAAAAGCAGTAGACTTTCGATTTTTTTTTATGCAACCATGTCTTCATGCGTTAGGTATTTCTAAGCACGAATTAATCAGCTTTGTAACTTTGAAAGTTATGAAAATATTGGTGTGCCTACCTCATGGTGAAAAATTACGATTCGAAACCGAGGCTTCAAGGCCGTTTTTGTATGAAAATAAGAAAGGCCGTCGTGTCCGCTAGGGCCGCTTTTCTTATATTCACGCAAGGAATATAGATAAGAAATTCCTTGTATTTACGCGTGTAATGTGTCAACCAAAACTGCGATTACGCCCTCTGGGTAGTAAAATAAGGAAAACGTAAAAACACCAGATTGTAGAGAGGTGTACAAGTATTCAAATTCCTTGTCCTATCTTGACGAACACGCTTTCATGTTGCGAAAATAATTTGACGCTTGTCAGTTTAATGTCAATGTCATGTCATGTCATTCGTTTGAAGCTTACATGCCTCTCACGCGCGGAAAAACGAAACTTGAAATGGATAACAAATGGAAATTTTGGGAAATGTTTTCATTTTTAGTGTGGAAGGTACGTTTAATTAGTTTATTAGGTATGTAGGTACAACTGTCTAGTTTACGCAGGCACTCGCAGGCTCAGGTGTAGGTAAAGTGTAAAATCAAACAGTTATGTATGCCTGAAATTGCTTCTCATCTTGTCTTATGCACGCCCCTCTACCTGCCTTCACAGGATATATGTGTTCTGTGACCCACACAATGTGGGTAAAGGCAGGTAGAGGGGCGTGCATTTTTAGAATGGTTTATCTCTAGTTACGTATGCACGTCTGCAATACCAGAGAAATCACAAGCACGTTGCCGACATGTTGACGCTCTTTGTCCAAATCAAAACTTAGATAATCAATTGATCACTTTGAAACATAGGGGTAAATATCGGTGCCTCGGTGGCACGCTACCAAGTCTAGAAACACAGGCACGTACGGCTTGTTTGGCGTGTGGTCTTCGACCAGAGGACATCCTTACTTAGGCTGGTGAAGATCTGCTACCTTATCATTTCCAGCTCTCCATCTGTGCAAAGCGACTGTACCGCGCTCAGAAACGTCAGTGGCTCTTGTTCGCACTAGCATCCAGCTTAGCTGGGGCTACATTCTACTGGTTCCTTATGAAACCGGACCCTTACAAGTATCCAGATATAAAGAGCACTAATGAGTAAGTATCCTAGGCATACCATGCACTACCGCATGACAATATTATAGCGATCCGTTTCAGATACTAGCATTTTTCGTTCATAAAGCGAAGACAAGTACCTAGGTACTTTCTGCCGCCAAGCAGCGTTGTGGTCGCCGGTGGTACAGGCACATGCATGAGACATAATGCTTTGACGACCTCAGTGGCGCAGCGTGCGAGAGTCCACCTGCGACGCAAGAGGTGGCGGGTTCGATTCCCGCCTCGGAACAAATTTGTGTACGATCTGCAGAATTTGTTCCGTTGGTCTGGGTGTTTATGTATAATAACAAATATCTATCTGTGAAAGTATATAATATGTTAAATATATCAGTCATCTACCCATAACACAAGCTTTGAGTAGCTTACTTTGGGGCTAGATGATGCTGTGTGGATTGTCCAGCATTTTTTATTTATTTATTTACATAACATCTGTATGCCTCAAGTCACAGATAAAAGAATACTATACTATTAGTAGCTCAAGTTGATGGACGCAGGGCAGTGTTTCGTATGCAATGCTTTGTCATAGGTGATGGTCCATCTGCTTGTTCCTCAGCTAGTTGTACTTACAAAGAAACTTAAATCTAATTCAATATTGATCTCTGTGGGCTGACGAGCGACTTTATTTTTATCAGTCTAGTCCAACGGCGTCTTCAGGATATAATTTCTACTGACAAGGGCACAGGGTGTGTGATGCCAAAGCTGGACCCATTTTCTGAAGAGGCCATGCAGTTTTCCAAGGATGTAGGCAAGATTGTCTGTGATGGCATTGACTGGGTGGAGTGTTATGTAAGTTCTTCGTCTTTTCTCCTTGGTAGACCAATTTAAACCAAATAAGTAGACCGCCGTAAACATGTTTTCTGAACAAGTGATGCTGTTTGCCAAGGATGTAGGCAAGATTGTCACGTATTGAGTTGGTGTTGTGCTGTATAATCGCGTCTTTCCTGTTGGACCAAGTTGAACCTAACGGAGATAAGAAATTCCTCCCGAGTGGTGGTAGCTCGTTAAAAGATCTTCCCTTTTCTTCGTTGACGAGTACTATCACTTTTAACTTTGTTCTTCACAAGTTATATTATAGTCACGCCCGAACGTTACAGAAATCGGAATGCCAAGCTACGAAACACATCCAAAGTCAGATGAAGGACCTAGTCTGCACCTACCGTGATATAATATTTTTAACGGATTACAAGAATGAGATTGGCGAAGCTGTGAAAGTGTATGGTGGTGACAAGTACCCGTTGAAAAGGAGTGATCATGTCAAAGTCTCGTGTACAGGCACAGATGTTAATGGGTACCTCATTTTTCGTATGCTTATGATTTTTCATTCATCTCATCATCATCATCTTCCTGGCACATCCCACGCATTAAATCATAAATCATAAATCATTTATTCTCTGTAAATCTAGGTAGTTAAAAAACAGATGTCATGTTTACCTATGTATAGCACACTAGATCCTGCCATTGGGCATTGGGTCGGCACAACAGGGTTTATTTCTCCACGCTAAATGTGAAAAGCATTATTATTATTTTTAGGAGCCTGTAGTGTCCCACTGCAGGGCTAAAGCCTCCCTTCCTTCTTTCCAGTCGCTTCTATTTTGGGCCACTGTGGACCAGCTAAAGAAAAAAATAAATAAATAAATAGAAAATAAATAAAAAATAGACAAAGAAATAACAAAGATAGACAAAGAATAGACAAATAGAAAATAAATAATAATAATAAATAATAAATAGACGCCTACCTAAAGAGGTAGGCGTCTATTTCGTCTCTCCATCTTCGCGCCGCGGTGTGCCGCGAGGTCGTTTTCCATTTTTAGGCGTCCGTGTAAAGCATATCCTACTAATATTATAAACGCGAAAGTTTGTAAGTATGGATGGATGGATGGATGTTTGTTACTCTTTCACGCCAGAACGGCTGAACGGATCTAGATGAAACTTGGCAGAGAGTTAGATTATAGTCTGGAATAACACATAGGCTACTTTTTATCCCGTGGGAATACAGGGATTTAAATCTGCGCGGGTGAAACCGAGGGGTGCATGTAGAAGCTATATAATTTTTGAAACTATCATGGGCATGAACATAGTTTTCATTTAAAACGGGATATCTAAATAATTTACTATTTGTGAGTTTGATTGTATCCCAATATTTCGGCACAGTTGCATGCGCGATGATCACGGCTCGAACTGTCGATCGAGGAAACGATATTCATTTTAATTGAAAATGAAGCAGCACTTGATGACTAGGTTCCTATTCCTGGTATCAAATGCTTACGAGTATTCGTTTGGATGTGGAGGATGTTTACTAGAAAATTATTCATTTTTGGGCGTTCATTCGGTTTTGAATCGGGAAAATTGCTATCGGGAATATTCGTAGATATTTTCTTATTATCATCTGTAGGTAGTACCTTTGATCCGGATGAACTTAGGTGGAGTCAGAAAGAGACAGTGGTGAAGATGCGGTGAGGTCTCTTTCCCTCTGTGTGATATGAACTTAAGTGTCCCGGGAAATGTGCCAGGAGCTTGCTAGGTACCAGTTCCACGCGACCAAGCCTAGAAGAACAGGCTAGAAGCCTAGAAGAACAAGTACGGCTGGGTTCCTACCGTTCTTTTGTTTTATCCTCAGCATGGGTATAGTCTCGTCCCGCTGGTACGGCCTCAAGCTTGGCTTCCGTCCCGTCCAACCCTCACCAGTCAACGCTGACTCAGTCAACATCATGATTATGATTTTTGACTCGATATCACGAAATGGATTCATAAGACGAATGCCGAAAAGCTATAAGTTTCTGGTGGAGGAACTGGAAGCTGTTGTTATGAAAAGGTTGGTATGAGTATCCAGGACATTGAAGTGACCTTTTGACCTTCCTTCAGATGCGAGAACCTGACTAAGAGACTTGAACGTCGGTCAATATAGTAGTTTTACGCCGGCCGCCTTCTGAGAGGGTGTTATTTCATCTTTTTCTTCAAATTAGATAGAGCTTATACATTGTGTTACACCTTGTGTTTGGACGTATAATCCTCAAAGAATTTGGTACTAAAAGATCTGAGATCTAAGGCGCAGGCCAGACAGAAGAGACGTAAGACGCAGACGGGGCGCGGACATTTGTGTCTTTCGCGTCCCTTTCATACAAAATGTATAGAAGCGTCGCGACGCAAAACATACAGAAGAGACGGAGAACGCCGCGCCCTTCTAACGCTAACGCGATCAAAGTCTTAAAAACCTGTTATGTTTTGCATACCCTTATCCTCCAGCTTTAACATAGTGATGGATGCAACCCCAGGAGCTCTGTTTCCTCTGCTGACTGGTCACATGGAGCTGGAACTGCCAGATTCGCGAAGAACTGAGACGAATCATAGACTCGTCGATGACAAACCTTTTATATTTCATCTGCTGAAAGAAAACGGGTAAGGGTTCAAGGAACCAACATCATTTTTCTATGAATTCAAGTTCAAGTGTTGTTGGCTCTCTAAATTAGAGTCACCTGGCCTGTTTAAGAGTAGTAGAGCTCTTTGCGTGTGGCTCGTCCGCGGAAGTACTACCACCACGCCTTGTTCTGCCGCCAAGCAGCAACGCTGTGTTTCCGTTTGGAGAGTGTAGTCGCCGTAATTACAGGCAGATGAGGCTTCATATCTGTATGCCTCGAGTTCATGGACGCAGGGCAGCGCATCGTGGGGCACGTTCCTATCGTGCGTGACTTACGAGGCAATGCTTTGTTATAGACGATGCTTACTACTTAACATGGGCCATCTGCTTGTTTTTTTTTTTTTTTTTTTTATTTTATTCAGCAAAACTTAAATAACAGTTTTAATAATACAACATCGTGAAACCTAGCAAGGTTTGTGTCGATGTTGGCACTGACTCGAGCTGTTGCAAAACATAAAATTAATATTTATAGTAGGTACATAGTATAAATAAGCTGATGGAACAAGCAGATGGCCCAGCTGATGTTAAGTGGTAACCATCACCTATAAACAAAACATTGCCCCGTAGGTCACGCACAATAGGAACGTGCCCTAAGATGCACTGCCCTGCGTCCATCAACTTGAGGCGTACAGATGTTAAGCCTCATGTGCCTGTAATTACACCGGCGACCACACTCTTCAAACCGAAACACAGCGTTGCTGCTTGTCGGCAGAAAAAGGCGTGGTGGTAGTACTTCCCCGGACGAGCCCTTCACAAAGAGCTCTACTACTCTTGAAAGCTCTACTACTCTTGGTGGATGAGTAAATGAGTTTTCTTTCTTTCTTTTTCTTCCAATCTGTAGAGAGTTGTAGGGATATCTACCGTGCCTAAAAGTATTAAAAGTCACGGAGGTGTTCCTATTTTCTGATGTGAGAACCTTTCAGATACCGCACAGCTTACTTCGAAGATATGCCCTGGATAGGTACATTTCAGTACAGGTTTAACGGTTTTCGGCAACCTCCGACGGATCATTACACGAGGCCGTTTTTCCTGGAGGATTCTGACAGCGGCCTCAAATGGTGGACGGGTGTTAATAAGAGGCATTGTGTTGGCGCTCGACCTATTCATTGTGTTATGCTGAACGCTACTTCTCAGGTCAGGTTCATTTATTTATTCATTCAATCATTCATTCATTTGTTCGTTCATTCATTCATTCATTCAATCATTTATTTATTTAAACATTTAATAATTCATTTATTTCATCATTGTTTATGACGCTTACAACAGTCCTCAACTGTCTTTTAGTCCTCAACTTTAGGTCTGTTTTTAGCTTACTATAGGTACTTAAAGGATTTTAAAATCCAGACTAATATTTCATGTTTTTTAAAATTCATGGTTGTTTTGAAAACCCGATTTTAAAAGTTTTTTTGTATAAAAAAATCATGCAACAAGGTTTCCCACCACGTTTCCCACCAAACAAATTCAAAAAACCGTTTTAGACTGAAACTCTACTCTACTCTTGACGCATTTTTAGGGCCTTTTTGTAGCTTGGTCTGTTATATATTCAACTAGCGACCCGTTTCTCTACATAAGCATGTAAACCTACATACAAAACAACTTTGAACCACTCTATCTATTAAAAAAAACTGCATTAAAATCCGTTGCGTAGAGTCATAGACACTTCAATCATATTTTATCGCAGAAAGAATAGTACATTCACCGAGAGGAGAAAGTGACCGATTACCGTCGAGGGTGTCGTTTGAAGCCCGAGCCGTAGGCGAGGGCTTTAAAACACCCGAGATCGGGAATCGCACTTTCTCTCGAGTGATACATAGTGCTTTATACTACACCTACGAGGAAAATAAAAAACTAAAAATGAATCCTCAAACAACACACAAATTGAAAATGGCGCCAATGGCGTCTGCAATTTTCACATGCGCTTTTTTCAAATTGTTTATCCTGTCGCCGCAGGGTCGCACTGCCAGCCCGACACCATCCAACACACAGCTAGTGGCCAGTGTCATTTTGCGAACTTGGAGATAAAAACCCACTGTAAAAACTTTTTGTCTTTTGATATTTAGGTTACCGGCGCATAGTCTTACCCAAAATTAAAAAAGAAAAACCACGTAAGAAATGAAGACGTAAGAAGAATGCTCTCTAGCATTAAGTTCGCCTATGTACGATACATTTTGCTTATGTGCAATAAAGAATTTTCTATCTATCTAAGAAATGGATTCTCATACACTATTCTCTCCCGCTCAGATGCGTTTTCTCCCCGCATATTTGTTCGATATGCAATGACGTACTTTCTACCGTAAATTTGATAAAGTATCAAGGTACTTTCCAAGCAGGTGTAGCATAAAAGTTTTTATTTATGACGACACGACAATGACAACAAGAGCGACACAGTACCTAACTAATAAACAACAGATTTAATACATACAACAAGAAACAATTGAGAGGGGAAATGTGTCTCTCAGTACCGTACTTATAAAGCCGGGTCCGCAGCGCCAATTTTCTAACAAAACATGTTACATAACATGTTAAGCATAACATGTTTTTAAAACAGCCCGTCTGGTGTGTTCTGTTTTGTTTATTGTTTTTGTTTCATTCCAATTCATTTCAAAAATGAGTTCCGACGAAGAGGACGTAGAAGCTTACACATATATAACATAAAATGTGACGCTTCCCCTCCCCGCAGGCGAACGCGGGTGATGTTATCCATTTGTCTCGGCAAACATGTTTTTGTGTTTTTGCTAACAAAACTGTTAAGCCACGCCCCTATTTTGTTTTGTAAACATGTTAAGATGTTAGAAAACACGAAAACACGGCGCTGCGGACCCGGCTTAAGGCACACACAGATTTTTTAAACACACATAGGGACGGACAGACATACAGCGGTAAGCGACTTTGTTTTATACTATGCTATGAATAAGATTAAATTCCAAAGTTAATGAATATGGGATAGTTACAGTCCCTAAAAAAATATTTCCGTTACCTGTATGTATAAATAGCCTGAAAATTATTTGAAGATTTCGTAATATTCCAGTTTTTCGAGCTCGACGGCTCCAAATTCTGCTTGAACTTCATCGCCGGTATAACGCACGAGGACCCGAATATGATCTCCTTCGCTGATGAGGATCTCGAAGACTTCCTGAGGAAATACCATCAGATGGATAACACGGTTTTGGTTGTAATGAGCGACCATGGACCGAGGTAAATAAACTTCTGATCTGATCTGACGTTTCAAAGCTTGTGAAAATGATTTTATTCTATCTACCTAACTAATCCTACTGCTATTATAAACGCGAAAGTTTGTAGGTATGGATGGATGTTTGTTACTCTTTCACGCCGTAACGGCTGAACGGATCTGGATGAAACTTGGTAGAGAGATTGATTATAGTTTGAAATAATACATAAGCTAGATTTTATCCCGTAGGAATACCGGGATGTAAATCTGCGCGGGTGAAACCGCGGGGCGCAACTAGTATTATTATAAATGTGAAAGTGTGGATGGATGGATGTTTGTTGCTCAATAACGCCAGGACGACTGAACAGATCTAGATAAAATTCGGCACAAAGTAGAGTCACAAGTCACAAAGATAGAGTCTGGAAAAGCTCAGGCTATTTTTTATCCTGGTAAAATTTCATAAAAGGAGATACTTTTTAAACGCGGGGAACACCGCGGGGCGCACTTAGTTTTTAATAAAAAAATCCTGTATCCTGTTAATATAAACTTAGGTACCTACTACGAACGAATAAATAATCGTACTTGCTTTCTAGATTCGCGTCCATAAGAAACACATATCAAGGCAAAATCGAAGAGCGTCTGCCTTTCGTCTCACTGGTTCTACCTAATAAGTTGAAGCAATCTAGACCTGAAGGTAGGGGAACCTCGCTAAGGTTTAGGTCTAAGCATCAAACTACCCTCAAAGTTCAAAGTCAAACTACTTTTTTGTATTATTCGAAATTGAAAGTTGGGAATCGCGCGAGCGAGTTTGAACTATTAAAGTGCTTGTTCTGTTTGTCACCAATTATGTTTCATTCATTCATTCAAATGGCGCTTTTTAAGAATGAAAAATTCAAGATTTAAGAATGAAAAATAAAGTTCTGCCTTATCAGAATACTCTCAGGTACTTAGTAGAGCTCTTTGTGAAGGGCTCGTCCTAGCAGCAGCGCTGTGTTCCGGTTTGAAGAGTGTGGTCGCCGTAATTACAGGCACATGAGGCTTAACATCTGTATGCCTCAAGTTGATGGACGCAGGGCAGTGCATCGTAGGGCACGTTCCTATCGTGCGTGACTTACGAGGCAATGGTTGATAGGTGATGGTTACCACAACACCATCTGCTTGTTCCATCAGCAGATTATAAAGAATGACGATTCTCGAATGGCAAGCTGGTCTCAAACATTTCTTCCTTTTCAGCATTAAAGAATTTGATCCAAAACTCAGAAGTGTTGACGACGCACTATGACATGCACACGACTTTGCTCGACATTCTGAATCTCAGCGATCACAGGAACACCTACAAGGTTCCAGGGTCTGACCTGGAGAGGGGGTTGAGCCTTTTGGAACCTGTGAGTATACCGAAATAGCTTCACGACTGAGGCACGGTAGATATCCCCTCAGATCTCTAGTTACAAGTATGAATACCAGATTCTTTGAGGAGGTCTAAGAACCTGTGAGTATACCGAAATAGCTTCACGACTGAGGCACGGTAGATATCCCCTCAGATCTCTAGTTACAAGTATGAATACCAGATTCTTTGAGGAGGTCTAAGAACCTGTGAGTATACCGAAATAGCTTCACGACTGAGGCACGGTAGATATCCCCTCAGATCTCTAGTTACAAGTATGAATACCAGATTCTTTGAGGAGGTCTAAGAACCTGTGAGTATACCGAAATAGCTTCACGACTGATGCACGGTAGATATCCCCTCAGATCTGTAAGTAGTTACAAGTATGAATGAATACCTACCAGATTCTTTGAGGAGGTCTATGAACCTGTGAGTATACCGGAATAGCTTCACGACTGAGGCACGGTAGATATCCCCTTAGATCTCTAGTTACAAGTATGAATACCAGATTCTTTGAGGAGGTCTAAGAACCTGTGAGTATACCGAAATAGCTTCACGACTGATGCACGGTAGATATCCCGTCAGATCTGTAAGTAGGTACTTACAAGTATGAATGAATACCTAACAGATTCTTTGAGGAGGTCTATGAACCTGTGAGTATACCGGAATAGCTTTATGATTGAGGCACGGTAGATATCCCCTCAGATCTCTAGTTACAAGTATGAATACCAGATTCTTTGAGGAGTTCTAATAAGTCTGAGATACCTCCGTATCGAAAGAATATTTAAGCAGAACGTCCTATTAGCAGAAGGTCCTAAAAGCAAAACAACACTATTAGCTAGTCCCTCAGACTACATAAAATTATTTGGTTTGAGGGTTATTTATTCGTAGGTTTGAGGCTCGTCCTAGACTCCTAGCCCTAACTAGCAACATGTCCTTGAAGCAAATCGGACTAATATCAAAAAGTAAATTTTTTGAGTTGATTAATTTTAAAATACTTATGTTGGAAATCTGCACCCATAACAAGAAGCGTCCTATCTCTAAATTTTAAAATATTTAAGTTGGAAATCTGCACCCATAACAAGCGTCCTATCTCTTAATTTCATAAAAATATTTGTTGTTAATCGTTGATGGGAAAAAATGACCAGTCAAGAATATTACCTAATACCTATAGGAAAGAAATGTATGTCTGTTCATTAGATAGCGAAGTCGAGGTCGTGCGCGGAGGCGGGTATAATGCGGCACTGGTGCGCGTGCGGCGCGTGGGACGAGCTGCCCGCTGCGGATACGCAGCGTGCACGCGCGGCTAATGCACTCGCAGACTATATCAACACGCTCACTGCTGATCGACGGTAACACTTATTACTATTATATGTTATCGCATTAATTTATTTACTAGTTGCGCCCCGCGGTTTTACCCGCGCAGATTTAAATCCCAGTATTCCCACGGGATAAAAAGTAGCATATGCGCTATTCCAGACTATAATCTATCTATCTGCCGAGTTTCATCCAGATCCGTTCAGCCGTTCTGGCGTGAAAGAGTAACAAACATCCATCCATCCATACTTACAAACTTTCGTGTTCATAATTTTAGTAGGATTACCTTACCAAGGGCGTTATTCACTATGACCAATCAAACTAATAATATTCAAAATGATGATAATTATCCAATCGCGTTTGCGTTTAGATCACGTTGTGACGTCACACGGTTTGGGCAAAGTAGCTCCTATGTTTAAAATATAATGCCCAAGATCACGTTTCGACGTTACACGGTTTGGGGCAAGGAACCGCCTATGTCATAGAGAATAATGCCCCAAGTGAAATAACCGAGATGATTGTAACATAAACTTTACCTGTCTTATTTCTTCACATAATTATTTGATTAAGGCCGCTGCATACGAGTACGTGGCGGGTTTTTACACGGACGGGACGGAACGCGAAGTTTTGAAAGTATCGTTTCATATAAAATGGATATGACAGAGCATATTATGTCACGGTGACAAGTACGGGATGGGAACGTGGCACGCACGGGGCTTTTGAACCGAGGTAGCGACGTCTCCGTCCCGATCACTTCCCGTCCGAGGTATTATCTCGTCACGTATGCAGCGCCCTTCATACTACTTGCTAAGGTAACAAGTTTAAGGGCCACCTATGTTATGTTATGAGGCAACAAAGCATTGCCTCGAAAGCCACTCACAATAGTAACGTGCTATACAACCCACTACCTTGCGTCCATAATTTGTAGGCAGGCTTGTGATGCTAGCGTCATGTGCCTTTAAATTCACCGGCAGCCACACTCTTCAAACCAAAATACAGCAGCTCTGCAGTAACAATAGACATGAGATAGTACTTCCCTGGACGAGCCTTTCACAAAGAGTCTTCTTCAAGAAGCAGAAACAAACTGATACTTGATAAACTTGCTAGGTCCCAATGTGCCACCAGAACCCTGAGCTCAATCCAATGGGTCCTTCATCAGAGCCTGGATATCAGTATGCTGGGCTTCAAAGGCAGACGAGAAGTTGATCGGTACATCGGGCACTATGAAAAAGCTAAGCATGTTAAAGCAACCAACGAATATTACCAAGCTAAGGTTAATATACATAATTCAAATAACAAAACTACACTATTTTGAAAGAAACTATTAGTTGTACGACAAGAAGACGTAAAATTCGATGGCATTGGCCTGGATTCCAATTTTTTTTGTTAAATTTAAAAAACATGCTTGTAGAACTACCTTTGCCTATCTATTAGCCAAAGTAACAAAAAGTCAAAATTTGATTTCATGCAATTGAAAAAAGCTATCTACCAACATATCTAATTTGTCCCAGAGCCTTGAAAATTGCACATTTTCAGATTACAATGGACCCTGGCCAGTCCATATTCGAAGGTTCGATGCAATATATCGTTAAAAATGACGTTTTTATCATCACCGAGCAAGATATCTCAAGAGTAAACCTGTAAGTAAATAGCTAATAAAGATGGATATTACCATCGTGGTGATTTCACTGACTGACTGGCTTGATGACATGACAGGCATCTTTGTTTTACAAGTTAGACGTCAATATTTTTATCTGACGGGTAGTGGTTTTTATGCAACTTATTGATGGAACAAGCAGATGGCCCATCTGATGTTAAGTGGTAACCATAACAAAGCATTGCATCTTAAGTCACGCTCGACAGGAAAGTGTCTTACGATGCACTGACCTGCGTCCATCAACTTGAGGCTTATAGAAATTACTCTGAGATATTGAAATGACCTATGCTGCCGAAACGTGGACACTAACAGTAGGGTCGGTCCACAAACTGAAAGTCGCTCAGCGAGCTATGGAGAGAGCTATGCTCGGAGTTTCTCTGAAGGATAGGATCCGAAACGAGGCTACCGACAGAGAACCAGAGTAGTCGACATAGCTCAAAGGATTAGCAAGCTGAAATGGCAGTGGGCCGGCCATGTTTGCCGTAGATCCGACAATAGTTGGAGCAAACAAATACTTGAGTGGAGACCGCGTTTAGGTAAGCGTAGTGTAGGACATCCTCCGGCAAGGTGGGGCGACGATCTGCGAAATGTAGCTGGCACGCACTGGATGAGAAGAGCCGAAAACCGGGCTCAGTGGCGCGTCTTGGGAGAGACCTACGTCCAGCAGTGGACTAACATAGGTTGATGATGATGATGATGATTGAAATTAGCCCTTCCACTACCCAAGCAACCTTCAGAATAACTGCTTGGATAATGAATTTTTATATTTGGAATGATCTTAGAGAAACCTCATAAGTGCATTTCTAGCTTTTGCAGTTTTAGTACTTTTAGAGCGGGTTTAGTTATAACATAGTAGCGCATCAGCATCGCTACTGGTGTTGCAGGTGTACGCGGTGACGATATTCCACCAGGTGGCCCGTCTGCCTGCCAGGAGCAGAACCATTCCATAATAATTTATGAAAATGTTTTTTTTTCAGTTACGGAGACGAGCCTAAATGCTTGAGTGAGAAGCATACTTTTTTAAATAAATACTGTTATTGTAAGACTATCTAATTAAGCAAGCCTCATAACTAATTACACCTAAAAAGATCTCAATTTAGTTAATATAAAATAAAAAATATGTTAAAAGGTTAGAAGATTTTATTTTTGTAAAAACTGTTGGTAAAAAAACTTATCTAGGAAACTTAACATTATTCTAGTATAATACTGTTCATTTATCAACCTATAGGTACGATAATACTTAGCAACGCAAGCGAACTTATTTATAGGTAAACGTGAAACGAAATAAGCACTAAATTATTTTATAAAATACTGAAGTAGGTTAATATCGAGTGATGAGTTTTTTTGTTTGAAATAAACTGCTTAATTAAACATTACATATGTATTATACCTACATGTAGTATTTTACTTCTACACAAAAATTCGAATATTTGAGATATGACATTGTACCTATATATTGCTGGTAGATTATATTAACATAAGGGAATTCTGGTATCAAATATTTTAACCTTGAGTGAGACCGGAATACAAAACTAAAATCCTCCCCTAGGCAGTTTAATATGTCAGTCAGTGTTACTCATGCAATATGAGATTCCGGTTTTCCTATAGATGTAGAAATACCTATACAGAAAAAAATCGGAAAAGCAGACTTTTCCGATCAGAAACATTTCTGAATGCTTTAAAATCCTTTTTAGTCCTGCTGTTGATGTCGCAGACTTTCTAGACCTTTGACGATTATACATTTATTTATGGCGATGTGATAATAAGAGCTAGGTAATGTTACCTACCTCTCGCTAAAAGAATAAAATCACAAAACCCATTTTCAAAAAATCAATATCAACCAATTTGTTGCAATCATATTACCACATACCACACAGTTTAGTAAAAATTCATTTTGAATTAAACAAGATTTCCTACCCAAATGTTTGCTTTAGGTACTTAAGGGTCCGGCGACAGCACCTCGAAATTGCGAGCCGCTGTCGCCGGAGCCTTAACTACCTTTCTTAGTAGAACTACTGACATGGAGGTATCTTTTGAGTAGGAAAACTTGTATCAAAAATAAGTTATGTGATTTTATATCTTACTTACACCGTGGCAAACGTGTGAGCAAGAGATACATTAGCTTTTGTCTCCCTCCGCCTCAAAGAGTAAGGCCCTTATATTGGTCGCGAGCGCGCCATTCTAATTATTCTTATCAGACCGATAAGTAAGTCTGTTGCTGTCTCTTTTCGTTGGCATGAAAGTGACAGTGACAAAAATACTCAAATACTATAGAGCCGCTATAAAATGCCAGGGATTATGATTAAAAGGTTAAGAATAAAGTTCTGAAATTAGGGTTATGTTGCCTTTGCACAAGACCGCAGTCAACTGTGAGTGTACAGTTGTACACTAAGGAATAACGTTAATGGTGGTAGAATAACGTTAATGGTGGTAGCCAGGAGGTCCGTACGCGTTGGAAGGCGCCTGGTTTCCAAAGCCAGTCAGCGAGCCACTGAAGTCTGGAGACTTGTAGTTATAGCCACCTGGAAAAGATCATAGCCTTATAAACTTACGCCATAAGTAACATAATTTACCAAAAACAATAGGTACTCTATAAAAGGTACAGCTATTTTAACCGACTTCGAAAAGGAGGAGGTACTCAATTCGACTGTACTTTTTATGTTTGCGCCTCGGAACTTTCGACTGGGTGAACCGATTTGGATTTATTTATTTATTGACGAACAGCTTTCGCTGATATGTCTACGTCACAGTGTTGAAATTATTGATAATTGAATTTTAATAGTTGAAATTATTAAAAATTATAATTGAATCGTTGAAATTAGGAACCTATTATTATTTTAAATTTTTTGTCTAGTGTCTTTGTGTGTGGTAGTTTTGATGGTTCCTTTATATTTGAAAATTGGTAAGTACTTCCTGTGTGTAAGCTATAAAAAGCCAAACGAATTCGGCGGTAGTCCTTGAAGTGGTCGTTATTAGGCCGTTGGTAGCGTAGAACTGGTAGTAGATTCAGTTCCACGCGCCACCAGACCTGGGGCGATATTCACTATGACCAATCCAATCGCGTTACCGTTTAGATAGTATTGTGACGTCACACGGTTAGGGCAAAGTATCTCCTATGTCATAAAGAATAAAGCCCAAGATAACGTTTTGACGTTACACGGTTTGGGGCAAGGAATCTCCTATGTAAAAAACTGAAAACTGAAACAGCTTCACGACTTTGATCCCCAGGTACGGTAGATATCCCTTCAGATCTCCCAGTACCAAGTAGGTACTAATTCAAGATTCTTTGAGGATGTCTAAGGGGGGTAGTCAGAGGTACGTCCAAACATTACATTTGGCACATACCCACATTTTGCAGTAATCTCCTATGTCATAGAGAATAATGCCCCTGACTGATGGATGAAGATGACTCACCCTGGTGATGGTTGTTCCTGGCAGGCTCGGGGTATCTGGCTTCACCTTCGTACCTCACGTCAGCGTGAAAGCCAGTCTGCCAGTCAGCGTGGTAGGTCACTGGAAGTTATAATTTTATAATATTTGTTATCAGGAATAGGGCCTTTTTTTAGTTGGTGATACCTATACCTACCATTAAGCATGTATTACCTATACTTCAGATGTATTTCCATACAAATTATATCGTAATTGGTTTAGCGCAGTATTTTGAAAAACCTATGCATAGCCAAAACATAGCGCTCTGCCCTAGGCCAAGCCGTGGGTTCGATCCCCACCGAGAACTAAAACATCTAAGTGTTTAACATACCTAGATGTTTAAATTGTCTCGTGTTACGAATATACTACCAGCGCCCCGCGGTTTCACCCGCGTAGGTTTAAATCCCTATTCCCACGGGATAAAAAGTAGCCTAGTGCTATTCCAGACTATAATCTATCTCTGTGTCAAATTTCATCCAGATCCGTTGAGGAGTTCCGGCGTTATTGAGTAACTAACATCCATCCGAACTTTCACATTTTTATATTATTAATTTTATATTAGACTAGTTGCGCCCCGCGGTTTCACCCGCGCAGATTTAAATCCCGGTGTTCCCACGGGATAAAAAGTAGCCTATGTGTTATTCCAGACTATAATCTATCCCTCTGCCAAGTTTCATACAGATCCGTTTACCCGTTCTGGCGTGAAAGAGTAACAAACATCCATCCATCCATCCATCCATCCATCCATCTATCCATACTTACAAACTTTCGCGTTTATTATATTAGTAGGATAGGATAGGATTTATTGAGGTCTTAATGTGTAATGTGTCAGGTCCTTTCACCACACTGTTTGTTAAGGCACTATATGAATAGCTAAACTCACCGATCTGCGTCCTGCCGTCGGGTAAAGCGACTCGATACTCTCCCTTGACGACATTGCCATCGGAAGTCTCCCGTCTGTTATAGTCGTTGCCCGACTGTGCATCTTTCACTGAATATCCGAACTCGTATGACTTCGGCTGAAAAACAACCAAGTATTTTTTTTATGCAAAAGATAGACAAAGGGGCTAACGGCCCACCGGATGGTAAGCGGCCACCGTCGCCCATAGACAACAACAACACCCGCGGCGTTGTCAGTGCGTTGCCTACCCTGAAAGACTTTATTAACATTTTTCTTGAAGCTTTTCATGTTAAATCTTGGCGGGAAAACCTCTGATGGTAACTGTGAGATGGTAATTTGTGAGATAACAAAAAAAATGTTTTAAATAAATCCTTAGCACTACATAGTAGGTATAAAACAAGGTCGCTTCCCTCTGTCTGTCCCTATGCATGCTTAGATCTTTAACCCCCGGTCGCACATATTTTTTTCGAAGGTAAAATCTTTTGGTACACGACCTGTATCTACGGAAAATGTATTGTAAAATTTGCTCTTAAAAACTACATCTATAATAACATAAATACAGGGTATATTTTTGAGATAGGCCGGTAAGGGCAGGTGCCATAGGTACAGGAAAACGTTTTTAGGAGACTACCCTTGAATTTTTAGGATATTCTGCACTGCATTCACAGATTTTGGAAAATGTACAGTCCATCGAATCCGGTCTTATGTAGGTGATCACAAGTGACATTTGAAGATCTCTGTACCTAGGTACAGAGTAGGTAGGTACTATTCAAAGTTTATTTGCCGAAGACGAGGATATTTCTTTTAGCAAGCTTGTTTCACGTGATCCAAAGACTCCAGTTTCGTTATATAACAATTTGTTTTAAATACACCGATAACCTACATAATCTTTTTGCTTTGACCGAGAACAAAAAATCCATAGAGCACCTATCCTATATTTAAAACAAATATTTCATTCAAAAACTGCAACTGCACTGTAAAAACTGCAAAACCAAAGACCCACAAAAGAGAGACATTTTTAACCAACGAAGGTGCACAATGGTGTCAATTCTGTTGTTTAGTTTTCCAAGACCGAAACGACAAGAACGGCTATAATTTTAGAGCTGTCAGATTAAGTTAGTTTAGGATAATGCAACAACAGAATCGACACCAATATTCAAATAAACAACAATATTCCACCTATTGCAATCCGCTAAAATGGGAGCTTTAATAACCCGTCAAGCGCTTAACTCATAATATACAGGGTGTCCCAGATACCGACGTCAACCCGGAATCGGGTGATAGATAGTGACAATAATAGTTGACAGCAGATTATAAAAAATCTAACCTAAGTATTTTTAAAGTTATTTGCATTTAGAAATTTATGAGAGTAGATAATGTCTATGATAAAAAAAGATTCTATGAAAAGATTTCTATTATAAAATAACATTAAGAAATCAATGTTCATACGAAGTATGAGACCTTGACGAGGGTTACCGATAAAATATTATGTACCTAACTAATATAATGTACACGTTCCAATATTTTTATTTTTAACCTCTCCACTGATACCATATTATTGTTATTGCGTTATTTGCTTCATGTTCAGTTTAGTGATCAGATGGCAATGGCAGAATACGGTGAGTCCTCATTTTAGAAGTAAAAAAAGATTGATGAAGTATTGAACAATATTTTTTCAAAAATGAGTTTCTGGTTTTTTTTTTTTTAATTTATTCAGCTAAACTTAAATAACAGTTTTAATAATACAACATCGTGAAACCTAGCAAGGTTTGTGTCGATGTTGGCACTGACTCGAGCTGTTGCAAAACATAAAATTATTATGTCAACTGCATAGACTCAGCTTTATGATCCAAAAGTAAAGTAATATTGAAATAAGAATGATTCAAGAGATGGTGGTTAGGGCCCAGAATAGATGTTCGTATGGTGACATAGAAATTTGCTTCCCCCCCCCCCCGTTTCTGAAAGCTCGATCAACACTAATCGGCTGTCATGTCACTTGCTATCTCAATCCTGTTCGAAGTAAAAGTGAAATAGCAAGTGACTTGACAGCCGATTAGTGTTGATCGAGCTTTCAGAAAGTAGGGGTAAGGCAAACAGAAAATGTGGCTCATGAAACACAATTTCTTCCTGTTAGTTAGTAGTGGCTATGAAACAATTTAGGTAATTTTTTTCAATATCCTAATTCTTTTATTTTTCAGGCAATAAAATGAGAGCTATACTTTTGCTCTGCAGTATTCTAGCCGCTAACGCTGGTGTCATCAAAGAAGACTGTGATGGGGTCAAGATAAGCAACATCTACTACGATCTCGAAGTCTTACACGAAGATCTGGACAGACCATACCTTCTGACAGTAGACCACAGCACCAACATAGTCTACTTCAGTCACAGTGTTTTGGAAAACGAGGAAAATGAATTCCAAACTGCCAGGATCAATCTGAACACAAAGGAGTTCAAGAACATTAAAGGAGTTAACAACGGTTTCGCACAAACAGTCGACCAGAAAACCCATGAGATTTATATAGGCGGAAGTGATGGCATTTACAAATATAATTACGGAACAGATAGGGCAGAGTTTATTGGTCAAAAAGACGTTGATATCTGGAACTTATACTTCAAAGACGTCTTATACTTCTCTGTCTACCCTTCGCAATTCCTCTTCACCTTTGAAAATGGCCAAGCTTCACGTTTCAAGGACTTGGAAGACACGAAAGTAGATAACTTTGTAATAGACAATGCTAATACTATGTTTTTCACAAATGATACAGGATTGTATAGTCAGCAGAAAGGTACCAAAGACGCTGTTTCGTATAAGAAATTCAAAGATGTAGGAGTAAGAGGAATGGCTACTGATGTAAACGGGAAAGTGTATGTTTGTTTTCGTAATGGTATATACGCCGTCAATAAAGAGAAAGTCCAATTGGACAAGGTTTTGTATATAGACGATGCTTTTGGCTTAGCATTTGATAATGATAATAACATAGTGTATGGTGATGGGAATAGATTGGTGAGATTGAAACCTAACTCAAGTAAGAGTTGTTGAATTTTCTAGTCTTTTCTAATAAATTATAAACCTGTGTTGTGCTTTGTTTGTTTTATTAAAAAGACAACAAATTGTTTGGTGATAAAACTATAGATGTATGTCAATTATAATTGTCTGTTTGCATGCATCTTGGTAGAAATTCAAAGCCAATCAAAAAATCAATGACCTAAATTAAATATTTTAAACGAATAAAATGGTATAGATATTATATATCTCAACATAAAATATATACATCATACCCTTGACTGATTAGTGATTACCTACATTGTTATGTAGACGTTGTCATGCAGTAGGTGATGTTTAAATAACCTCCCGATGACCTTGCATATCTTCATCAATTTACTCATTTAAATCGTTTAACAGTCCGTAACAAGCAATTAACAACATACTAATCTCTATCACCAATTAAATAAGAACCATAATCGGGTGACAAAAAAGGAATAAAGTCTGAAACGCGAGAATTGACCAGTTTCAAATGTGACACTGAATAGGATACCCGTTAAAAATGCAAGTGTTCTTAGTAATATTGTGCGCGTGCGTTCTCGAAGTACGCGCACTGCGCATATTTGTGACTGATACGCCTATACAGAAAATCGGAGCAAGAATGTACAAAAAGATACTTCTGACAGATAAGTTTCAGAGCCCCAAAGAGCTAACATATGATTCATCAAGCAGAAATCTGTTTTTCATGTATATGGATGATGAACTTCAGAATTCCGGGCGAGCGGTTATCAATATAGTCACGAAAGAAGCCAGAAAAATCAAAGGCATCGCTAGAAATAAAGCTGTAGCTGTAAACGCTGAAACCAGTGATGTTTATTTCGGATCAGACGACGGTTTATACAAATACGATCCATTGAACAATATCGCGAAGAACATTGGGTTGTACAACATGAATATAATGAAACTGGTCGTACGAAACAATGATATGTACCTTATAGACGCAAACAATCACATGATATACAAAGTTTTTAACGAAGGAAGGGTCGCAGTCAAAGCTGGGAACTTAAAGACAGTTATGCAGTTCGAAGTAGACAATCTGAGGAACGTGCATATAGTGACTATGTGTGGTGTGTACTGTGCTTTGCAAGGACACGAAGTTATTAGGAATACTGACTTGAAAGAAGTCTTTCATTTTATAGTGGATGGACCAGATACGTTTGGGATAACAGAAGAAGGCATTTTCCATATTAACTGCGAGAACGGTACTGCCAGAAAACTTGCTGTTTTAGACTTCTTTCCGAATAGTATAACTTTTGGCGATTATGGTGATATATTTTATTCGACTGATGATAAGATTTATAAATTGAGTCCAATTAAGTCGTTTTTGCTTTACAATTTGTATAAAAATAGGCCGTAGCTGTACTTAATTCTAAATTATTATTAAATTTCGTATATTTTATAAGGCTTTTTCATCACCTTTTTATTTCTTCTTTCTAATTTAGTGGTTTCTGTAGACATACCTAGTCCCACCTTCGTAGGACTTGTAGCTGCCTGCCACAGTTAATATAAACATTTTACATTAGCATTTTTTGAAATAACTTCAACATGAATTACTACTCTACTATCTTTGTTATTCTTCTGACACGTCCTGTACATGGTAAGTAGACTTACCACTTCGTTTTCATGTCCATGCCCGTGTCCATGCCCTTGGTTGCCGAAGCCATGGGCTGAGGCAGACCCGGGGGCGACGTGGTTGCTTTGAGTGTTATATCCTAGAAATTAAGACTTTCGTCAGACATGGTAGGTCAAAGATCTCCTCAGATATCCAGGTGATGCAGAGGTACTCCAGATCCGGGAGAAATTTAAAAGAGTAACGACTGCAGACAGGCACGGTAGACATCCCCCAGATCTCTCAGATGACCTTTGGAATGTTGATCCCCACACTGTTTCAGATTTTTCATAACATTGAGTGATTTGTTACAGATACAGATTTATGTCTTGAAAAGTGCGAGATTTGTTTGGCGGTTGTCTGCGTTTACTGACAACAAAAAAAACTTGCCTAAAATATTTTTGCACTGTTGTCAGCGACTTAAGATATGTCTTCACCTTTTTTTCAACGGGAAAATGCCTTCGCATTACCCTTCCGCCATGGGGATGAAGGAAGGGTATGTGTGGGGCTCGAACCCACTAAAACTCCCAGTGAGCCATCCTCTGAAAAAGGTATGGCGAGATGCAGTCGCGTTTGCACTCACCATCTCGCCATGGCGAAGGATGGTGGTTGGCCCGGATTTGCGTCTGTGCCAAGGGCGACCTTGCAAGATATGTTTTTACCTGTGCTAGGCGGTAGATAGCTATTAGCTGTGTTGTAGTTGTTTCTGGGTGTGTTGTAGTTGTACCCTGAGACTGGGGGCTCGCAGGCAGCCAGGGTAGCCAGCATCATGATGAAGAGGATCTGGAATTTGATGGTAAAACATAAAAACCCGCTTCAAGACTTTGATCTCCAGGCACGGTCAGGTCTCTCAGTACCATTTATGAAACTACGAACACCAAATTCTTGTGGATGTCTAAGGGGAGTAGTCAGAGGTATGTCCAACGTACGATGCATTTGGCACATACGCAAAACGTCTTTTTGTTGTGTCACTAATTATTACTAATTATTTCGAAACAGATTGTGGATTTTAACCCCGCGTTCCGAAATACGCCATAATCGATTGGAGCGCCAACAACCCGTACCGAATTAGCGTGAGCGCGATAACGATGACCCATGAAACGTCATAGATGACGTCATGACATGCGCCATCTTGCGATTACGCCGACCATGCCATATTCTAATATCACTGTGAGCGCTGTCAAAAATGCCAGTTGTGCATTTGTGTTTTGTTGTTATTTGTGATGAGGTTACATGTTTTCAGTCGCATTATAGTCGTTATAGGGTATAATATGTTCTGCGATCATAAAATAACAAATCCAGAAAATATCCAAGCAGTGCCAGTTTGTTAAACAAGGTTTGAGGTTATGATTCCTACGATATTTCTGTGAGTGCGTTTACGAGCGTTCCGAATTGCTGACAGCTCTGAGCTGTCATAATCGCAATATCTAATTCGGAACGCCTGTGAGGTGATGTGAGCGCTATGATCGATTATAGCTATTTCGGAATGCGGCCTAAGTGTGCTCAAAAAAAGCTACTTTCAGGCACTTAAAAACTAAAAAGCAGTAAAAAATATCAATAAAAGAAATAACAATACGAAAATAAAGGTTTTGTTATCCTTTTGATGTTATTTCCTAATAACTCTTTCAAAAAAAAAATCCGATTTCAAATGCACTAGGAAATACCTAAATACTACTACTGTCTGTCTCAAATTTAAATGGGACCACATGACAAGTACCACCTATCGATTAAAAAAGAGTCATCAAAATCTATCCACCCGGTTAAAAGTTATAATAAATAAATAAATAAATAATGCTGGACAATCCATACAGCACTATCTAGCCCCAAAGTAAGCTATTCAAAGCTTGTGTTATGGGTACTAGATAACGGATATATTTAATACATTATATACTTGCATAGATAGATATTTTTTATTATACATAGAGAACACCCAGACCATCGGAACAAATTTCTGCAGATCGTACACAAATTTGTTCCAAGGCGGGAATCGAACCCGCAACCTCTTGCGTCGCAGGCAGGCTCTCGCCCGCTGCGCCACAGAGGTCGTCATAATGTAACAAACATAAACAGAATAATAGTCGAATTTACAACCTCCTTTTTTTGAAGTCGGTTAAATATCAGGCCCTTTCTTCTCACAACGAACTTACATAACATACGTTAGTACAGTAAACAAGTAGGTACCTACAACAGTATGTTTTGTTTCCCACACAACAATACCATCAACGTGTAGGTAGGTCGTAGTGAACGGTCACTTGAGCTAAATTTCACAATACCTACTTGACTAGGTACCTACTAGCTAGATGACCCACCTGATGTTAATCTAAAGAAGAGTTTAAGAGTAGTAGAGCTCTTTGTGAAGGGCTCGTCCGGGGAAGTACTACCACCACGCCTTTTTCTGCCGCCAAGCAGCAACGCTGTGTTTCGGTTTGAAGAGTGTGGTCGCCGGTGTAATTACAGGCACATGAGGCTTAACATCTGTATGCCTCAAGTTGATGGACGCAGGGCAGTGCATCGTAGGGCACGTTCCTATTGTGCGTGACCTACGGGGCAATGTTTTGTTTATAGGTGATGGTTACCACTTAACATCAGGTGGACCATCTGCTTGTTCCATCAGCTAGTTGTATAAAAAAAAAAATCTAATACCCTCGCCGGTCATGCTCCTGGAGTAATTTTTACCCAAATAAGTAACCTTCTAATTACGACATAATAAGGTATACTGAATCAGTACCTATACCTTATATGATGGGACCATGGATACCATCAGATGGGATTTTGTGGTTTTCTGAAAAAGGGAACCTAATCTTCATGAATATTTAAATGGTCAGTTACGGTCAACAGATAATTAAAGTGATTATTGGTAATGATCCAAAGATAACTGGGTTATCCAATCAAAACTTGACAGAACAGATTCTCAAAACAGATTTTTGAGATTTTTTTTTTAGATTTATGTCTCACTTGTTAACTAACACTTTACCTACTTTTTTGTTTGTCTACCTACTTCATTATCTAACTACCTACCTAGTACCTACCTAATTATTTTGCAATTATAAAATGTAGATTCAATTTGGTTACTGTGCAGTGTGCATCAATTAGATTAAAATAGACAATAAGAATAACTGTGAATCTTAGTATTAATCCCAACTAATCCCAACTAATATTATAAATGTGAAAGTAACTCTGTATGTCTGTCTGTCTGTCTGTCTGTTACGCTTTCCCGCTTAAACCTCTCAACCGATTTTGATGAAATTTGGCACAGACAATCTTTAGACCCTGAGAAAGAACATAGGCTACCTTTTATTGCGAAAAAAAGAGATGAAGAGATTAAAAGTACGCAGACGAAGTCGCGGGTACCAGCTAGTATTATAAATGCGAAAGTAACTCTGTCTGTCTGTCTGTCTGTTACGCTTTCCCGCTTAAACCTCTCAACCAATTTTGATGAAATTTGGCACAGACAATC
The DNA here is from genome assembly GCA_963576535.1 of Plemyria rubiginata. Classification (NCBI taxonomy): domain Eukaryota; kingdom Metazoa; phylum Arthropoda; class Insecta; order Lepidoptera; family Geometridae; genus Plemyria; species Plemyria rubiginata. Next base: position 1,003,075 of record OY754931.1, read on the forward strand.
TTTAGACCCTGAGAAAGAACATAGGCTACCTTTTATTGCGAAAAAAAGAGACTAAGAGATTAAAAGTACGCAGACGAAGTCGCGGGTACCAGCTAGTAAATAAATAAATAAAACTCAACTGATGATTTAGATGACTGATTTAGATAGATAGATATGTAATTTTTTATGAGAATTAGTATAAAAAGTTAATTTCGGTTTAAAGAATTTTATTTACAAAAAAGACATAACACTTCACTTCACACTTACATGTAAATAGTTGTTTTACAGTGAAATATAACAATAGGTAGTCGTTCGATTACGTACTCATCCTGCTAATATTATAACCGCGAAAATTTGTAAGTATGGATGGATGGATGGATGGATGGATGTTTGTTACTCTTTCACGCCGGAACGGCTGAACGGATCTGGAAATTTGTCAGAGAGATACATCATAGTCTGGAATAACACATAGGCTACTTTCTATCCCGTGAAAGATTTTACGCATGTCACTTAGGTACAATAGGTAAACATTTCGGTGAATGTGCTCAGGAACTACATGACCTCATTCCACCATCTCCATTCCACTACAGGACAAATAGACGTACGGCTCAATACCATCCATTTCTAGTTAGCATACCACCAATTCGCACGAAACGCTTCGCTTCAACCTTCATTATGCGAACCGCTAAGGAATGGAACTCGTTACCGTCGTCTGTCTTTCCTGACCATTATAATATGAGTCTCTTCAAGGCAAGAGTGAATAGGTGTCTTCTAGACCGTTCTGCTCCACCGTAGGCTACATCGTCGCTTAACATCAGGTGAGATTGTAGTCAAAGGACGGTCTATTCAGTTAAAAAAAAAAAAAAACATTATTTAACCAGACATAGTTTTTTAATTTTCTCATAAAAACACAAAACAAATTATAACACTGCAGGGGTTGACTTTATAGACCCCTAGGATCCCGTAGGACAGTTTTTTGCTGCTGATGACCCCTCTAACCTAGTTGCGTTTGATCCACGACGTTTTGGCCACCCTGTATATTGCAGGTGTGAACTGAGCACTAACAGAGTGACGAAACGTGTCTTCTCTAGCCAGCGATATGCATAATAAGTGCTAATCTTTACATCTAGAGCGCTAATGGCTGTTTTAGCATACCTAACTATGGTACACGTTCTCATGATCTGAAGATTGCTGTGCTTAGCATGAAAGATCGAGTAGTAGAGCTCTTTGTGTGTGGCTCGTCCGGGGAAGTACTACCCATGCCTTTTCCTGCCGCCAAGCAGCAATGCTGTGTTTCAGTTTCAAGAGAATTGTGTGAGAGCACTGGTGGTCTAGTGGTAGCAGCCCCGCCTTCCAATCCTAAGGTCGTGGGTTCAAAACCGGTCGTGCACCAATGAGTTTTTCTTGTCAAATTTATGTGCGCAATGCCAGTACTCTCAAACGGTGAAGGAAAACATCGTGAGGAAACCGGCATGTTGTAAAACCTAACAAGTTCTATAACATGTGACAAGTGCTCGAAAGGAGCCTCTTGAGGCGCACTTAAAATCCTTTCACCACACTGTTTCGAAAGAAATTAGTGACACGATAAGAAGAAGAAGAGAATTGTTGCCGGTGTAATTACAGACACATGAGGCATCTGTATGCTTAGTTGATGGTCGCAGGACAGTGCATCGTAGGGCACGTTTTACTGTCCGTGACTAACGAGGCAATGCTTTGTTATAGGTGATGGTTAGTTATCATCAGCGGCCCGATTACGCTAATGTCTGGCTATCGAGCTGGCTTTCAGTTTGACATTTTGATTCCCATAGTGTAATGGACGCATAATGGACCACCTTAGAGTCTAAATGCGGACACAGGAGTCCAACTCAAGTATCAAGTATCAATCCCATAGTGTAATAGCAATTGTATAGGATGGATGGCAATCAAGTGTCAAACTGAAAGCCATCTCGATAGCCAGACATTAGCGTAATCGGGTCGCAGGTCGGTCATATTCTTGTCTGGCTCTGTCAGCAGTAGGTATTTTTATTTATTTAGTTAGGATCGCCAACAAAAGACACAAAACTACAATAATTTCAATACAGTTTGGATTATATCGGGTAAAAAACGCTTATCTGTGACCTAGGTACCTTAGTTTGGTATTACAGACAGAAAAGTTGACCGCAGGCTACGTAAAAAGTGTGTGCAACAAAAAAGCCACTGAGCTATCATTGTTATTAAACTATAACTCGATGGGTCTATCAAATATTTTGCAACTCTGCTCCCAATGTGTGTTATTTTAGATTCGACACGACTGCAATTATCTATGTACCAATAGTTAACTATGGTAAAGTAAAATAACAAAGCGGCTATAATATTTTATTAAGCGTGACGTGAATGAAATGGGTTGTGTTGTGGTCAATGTCACTATTTTTTACTTTTGTAAAATATCAAGGGAAGCAACATAGGTTTTTAATTTCAATTGTTTTTTAATGTTTTTTTGAGTTGTGATTTGCCGTGTTGCCGAGCCATTAATGCTCAAAAAACTGCCGTGTACGTGAAAAGGCACTTTTGGGCTTGATTTCTGTATGATCCTTTTTACGACATCCTCGTAGGTGTACATAATTAGTAAGGTCAGTGAATAGTAATTAAAATTACTAATCACTGACCTCACTGAATCTAATACATACCTTGAAGTACACCATTTTAGCAGACAGATCTGAAAAAATACAAAAATATATGTGTCAGAATTTGTTTTTAGCATATTATGACCAAAACGTTTAAATCCAACTCACAAATGTACAAAGTCGCTTTTTCTGTCCCTATGTCCTCATGTCCTTTGTATGCTTAAATCTTTAAAACTACGCAACGGATTTTGATGCGGTTTTTTTTAATAGATAGAGTGATTCAAGAGAAAGGTTTATATGTATAATACATGCATGATATGTGCACCCGTGCGAAGCAGGGGCGCGCGGGCGGGTCGCTAGTTTTCATAATAAGTAGGTATTCCAAATGTAATTATTATTAGCTTAGTGGGATTTGAACCAACTGGAATATTATAAAAAAATATTTGTTAATCCAGTGTAGTAAAAAAAACTATAAAAATCCAATTCGTTTCTATCTCAAATACTTACCTAAATTACTTATCAGTTAAAATTATGAAGTTTCGTAATAATGTTGAATAATTATGTAAATTATTTTAGCTCTAGTAATTTTGTAGTAAAATTACCTAAGTCAGTTATAAAATCTGTAGTAAAATAAGGAAGATGGCAACTGCTTGTGTACCTCTCGCTCACCCCTTTCAACACTTTGAAGATATAAAATTACTGCCTTTTATGGACACATGCATTCTCCCCGTCGACGTCCTAACTATGGTGCGCAAACAATGGTCATTGACGCAACTTCAAAAGTCCAAAATCAAGATTTTCCAACGGCCTCAATAATTTATTGAGGTCAGTGGTAGGATAGGATAAAATCCGTAACACAGAATTACGCTCACAGACACAAATCAGAGATGTGGCTTCGAAACCGCTAAGGTGAAGTGGGCTGCGGCCCGATTACGTTAGGCTGTGTCCCCAGTAGGCAAACTGTTAGCGGCCGACTGAGTTTGCGGCGTATCGATTTAGTACGCCCTTCCATATATTTGAAATGGAGTGTCCGCAGTTTGCTAGTTTTGCGCTCACTTTACGCAGTTTGCAGCGTTACGCGCAAACTGCGGACACTCCATTTCAAATATATGGAAGGGCGTACTAAATCGATATGTAATAATATGATTTAAGTTATTTATGAAAAATCGCATTCTCAACTAGGTTTAAAATCCTATCCCATCCTACTAATATTATAAGCGCGAATGTTTGTAAGTATGGATGGATGGATGTTTGTTACTCTTTCACGCCGGAACGGCTGAAAGGATCTGGATGAAACTTGGCAGAGAGATAGATTATAGTCTGAAATAGCACATAGGCTACTTTTTATCCCGTGGGAATACCGGGATTTAAATCTGCGCGGGTGAAACCGCGGGGCGCAACCAGTCATACATAAAAGCTCTAAAGACATACGCTACTTGCCCTTGCCTCAAAGTGACTTAATTATATGATTGTATTATAATATTTCTTAGAGATGAAAATCAGCAATGCTACTTTTACTTTCCATCAAATTACAGTCTTGTATAACAAAGAAATTTATTCCGCGAATAATAAGTTACCAACAGCTTTTTCCCATAACTTGGAAAGCGAAGATTTTATCATGACATTCTTAAACGTGTTACAATTAAGTTAATTACGTAAAACCTTACATTTAGAACCTACTTTTAAGTACCTACCTATTCGTGGACTGATGAACAATGCGTTGCCCATTTTGGTTCATTTACTACAGCGAATCTGCATATTGGGTAATACCTGGTAGTTTTGCAATTCTTCTTGCCTAGTCACGTCACTAGTTTTTTTTTTTTTATACAACTCGCTGATGGAACAAGCAGATGGCCCACCTGATATTAAGTGGTAACCATCACCTATAAACAGAACATTGCCCCGTAGGTCACGCACAATAAAAACGTGCCCTACGATGCACTGCCCTGCGTCCATCAACTTGAGGCATATAGATGTTAAGCCCCATGTGCCTGTAATTACACCGGCGACCACACTCTTCAAACCGAAACACAGCGTTGCTGCTTGGCGGCAGAACAAGGCGTGGTGGTGGAGTACTTCCCCGGACGAGCCGCACACAAAGAGCTCTACTACTCTCATCACTAGTTTTTTAGAATCAGTGTGGTGAAAGAACTTTAGAGGCTCCTTTCGAGCACTCAGGTTCTACAACATGCCGGGTTCCTCACGATGTTTTCCTTCGCCGTTTGAGAGTACTGGCATTGTGCAATACATTTTTGACCAGAATAACTCATGCACGAATGATTTGAATCGACGACCTTCGATCGAAAGGCGGGGCCACTACCACTAATCCACCAGGGCTCTTAGTCTTGCAATGGAATGATGTAAAAATGCGTAAAAATATGTAATTTTTTTGTTTTTTATGTAATTATACTTATTAAGGTTATTAAATAATTTTTAAACCTTACATTGGTGCTTTTACCATCTTGCTACTTTTTAGTACCTACTTACCTATTTTACTCATAAAAAAGTTATGATGAATATTCTCTGTAACATCATCAGCCTAATGATGTCGACTGCTGGACTGACTAAATATGACCCTCAACCTTCATAAAGCCAGGGGTTCGTGTGAGCTTTTGGGATTAATAAAGAAAAGTTAAACAAATTAAAAAATAAGGACCTTTTGATACAAGTTTGGGTATAATTTATATTTACCTAATATTCTTTAATTAACAAACAAAAATGTAAAATTGTTTGTATTTAATTTCAGAATAAACATAGATATTAATTTTCACTTACGTTTTTTAAGAATAAAAAAGTCAGAGGTCACCAACTGTTTCTGTAAGCACTCCAAAACTGCCGCGATAACTTTTGGCGCGCAAAAACACTGCACTACGATCTAGTTCACACACCGCACTGCTACACATTCAGACCAATATTACTTTTATATGCCATAGAGTGGTGGGCTCATCTTAAAATTGTTCTTTTGTAATTTTATAGCATCAGTAGCTGATAATTATCTTTTACAAGCATTTAATTCATGTGTTTTGCACCAAGGAGGTTGCATAGGTACATTATTGTAGCTCAATTTGTTTTTTTATTAGTTTTCGTCAGACGTTTTTTTTGGTCAGTGAGAAATTATGATTCCACGATCCTAACACATTTAATTAAGCCCCTTTTGATGGAAGTTTGATCTATTGGTTTCAATGAGTTGTTGGTATTGTGTGACTTAAACGAATGATCACATATCGAGGCACCTATTGAAAACTTCAAAGTGATTGGGTATTGTAGTATGAGCTTTGTGAATGCGATTTATTTGGAAATGACAGTTTTAAGAGTAATAGAGCTCTTTGTGAAGGGCTCGTCCGGGGAAGTACTACCACCACGCTTTTTTCTGCCGCCAAGCAGCATCGCTGTGTTTCGGTTTGAAGAGTCTGGTCGCCGGTGTAATTACAGGTACACGAGGTTTCACATCTGTATGCCTCAAGTTGGTGGACGCAGGGCAGTGCATCGTAGGGCACGTTCCTATCACAAGACTTACGACGCAACGTTTTGTTTATAGTTGATGGTTACCTGTTACCACTTAATCTCAGGCGGGTCATTTGCTTGTTCCATCAGCTAGTTGATTAAAAAAATCCCCTCCGAAGACAAATAAAAGGCTCACCGGTTAGCATAGCACTCACCTCACCTTTAGGTGGGATCGGGATTCCGCGCAGCAGACGCTAGAGAGACCTAGAGTGCTCAGCGTGGAGCGTTGAGCGCGGAATTCTGATAAACAGGATCGAGCAGGACCTCTACCAAGCGTAGTAGAAGCTATGCTACGAGACGGCTTGGAAGGCCGTGGCCTCTTTCTGTGAGACCGTTTTGGTTCGGAAAGAGGCCGCCGAGCTAGACCGCGAGAGGGCCGACCCCAAAAAGAAGAAAAAAAAGCACGAAACTCAGCCTAACCAAACCAACTCCTTAAAGTTACGGAGAAGGACTTGAGGTTGCAATGAAGGCTGTAATGTTTTGGCACCCCATCCCGGTGGTGATGTGGATACAGAGCAGCAAGTTCAGCTCAAATCACTCTGGAAAATATAATCAACTAGCGACCCGCCCGCGCGCCCCTGCTTCGCACGGGTGCACATATCATGTATGTATTATACATATATAAACCTTCCTCGTGAATCACTCTATCTATTAAAAAAAATTAAAATCCGTTGCGTAGTTTTAAAGATTTAAGCATACAAAGGGACATGGGGACAGAGAAAGCGACTTTGTTTTATACCTATGTAGTGATTTTATAAGTATGTTTTTTATTTATCCTACCAATATTTTAAAGGTGAAAGATTGTAAGTATGGATGGATGGATGGATGTTTGTTAGTCTTTCACGCCGGAACGGCTGAACGACGACGAGTTAGATTGTAGTCTGGAATAACACATAGGCTACTTTTATCCCGTGGGAATACCGGGATTTAAATCTGCGCGGGTGAAACCGCGGGGCGCAACTAGTTTCACATATAACTAATACTGAAAACAAACCTTCTTAAATGTGACCTTGTAGTTTTCAACCCACAGCAAAATTTTATCAAAATCTTCAGAGCCATCTTTAGGACGACGACATTAAAAGTTCAGAAATTATATCAAGAACGTGATGGTGCGAAGATCGTATCATAATGTTTTGTTTGTGATAGATGCCGCACGTAGTTAGGTACAAGTTTCAAGTTCATTGAACTTTCACTGGCTTTAGATGTTTTTTACGTGGAAGATCAGATTTTTGTAGTCCTACTACTATTATAAACGCCAAAGTTTGTAAGTATGGATGGATGGATGGATGAATTTTTGTTACTCTTTCACGCCGGAACGGCTGAATGGATCTGGATGAAACTTGGCAGATAGATTATAGTCTGGAATAGCACATAGGCTACTTTTTATCCCGTGGGAATACCGGGATTTCAATCTGCGCGGGTGAAACTGCGGGGCGCAACAGTCCTTTATAAATAGGTAGGTACAACAATTTCGTATTGACGTTTCATTGGTGTCGATTCTCTTGTTTTTATTGTTTCTTTTGTTTCACTGTTTTGAAAGAACTAAAGCTATGGTTACCATTTAACATCAGGTGGACCATCTGCTTTACCATCTGCTGGTTGTATAAAAAACCAATTTAAACAATAATAATTAAAACTTTTACAATTAAAACATCTTGAGCTTAGTGTCTTCTACAATACGGTATAAAACTGAATTCCCATACCTACATTACTGAAAACATGGCCCGTAAATAATATTAACATACTGTTTTTCTATTGTACAAACCCCTATTTTATTGAGAACTTAGCCTGTATTAACAATGTGTTTTTCTTTTGTGCAAGTGATAGTAACAATACAGTACAAGTATCGTAATTAGGTACGATGACCTTGTCCCAGTAAGAAGATCACGGCTCAGAGATAGGCAACGTACCGACTTCCGTTGGTCACTCTGTCTTCTCATCTCGTCTCTGACAACCACACACCACACACCACACAATGGAGGTACGTACAGATTATAATTGAATATAGGTATTGCATTGCAAACTTTATTTATTTTATATTTTTTTAGTTGTAGTCCAGTCGGGGCAGACATAAAACTAGCCTGAAATAGAAAAAATTCCGGGGAGCGATTTTTGGAAAACTTGTATCGATCAAAATGATTTTTTTACTAAACTGTGCGCAATGTGATTGCACACAAAATGGTTGTTTGCGATTTTTCGAAAATGGGTTTAGTGATTTTATATCTTTCAACAAGTCAAAACGTGCGAGCGAGAGTCACATTAGCTCTTGTCTTCGTCTTAAGGCTCCGGTGACAGCGGCTCGCAATTTCGAAGTGCGATTGGCTATTATTTCATTTTATTTCATTTCGGGGAGGTTGTTTGAAAAAATAACTCTAAAGAAACACGCATAAATACTGTTCGAACACAAATAATACAATAATATAAGGGAAACATGCCCGAATCAGAAATCATTTTGGTATTAGTATGTTTGGTCTTACGTTTACCTAATACCAAAATGATTTCCGACTCAAGCACATTTCCCTTATATTATTGTATTATTTGTGTTCGAACAGTATTTATGCGTGTTTCTTTAGAGTTATTATTTCAAACAACCTCCCCGAAATGAAATAAAATGAAATAATAGCCAATCGCACCTCGAAATTGCGAGCCGCTGTCACCGGACTCTTAACAGCAAGTGATGGTCCAAATACCGTATATTGATAAACGAGCTATGGAAACAAAGAACCCAAATAAACTCTTGGTCCAAGGACCAATGGATCACGATTGCGGTTCGAAAGTCGAGATAGTACGATCTGGTTCAAAATTTCGACACAAAAGTGATGAGCGATAAAAATCTACGTGATTTACCTACGAATACAGGCATATCATTATGGATCACTAGTTGCGCCCCGCGGTTTCACCCGCGCAGATTTAAATCCCTGTATTCCCACAGGATAAGAAGTAGCCTATGTGCTATTCCAGACTATAATCTATCTCTCTGCCAAGTTACATCCAGATCCGTTCAGCGTTCCGGCGTGAAAGAGTAACAAGCATCCATCCATCCATCCAGACTTACAAACTTTCGCGTTTCTAATCGTAGTAGGATGACTCGATCAGCCCCTATCGAGCGGACTGGGAACTCAAGTCTCCAAAAAACGGCTTGACGCTAAAGGCTGAGAAGCATCAGGTGCAGATTTGATTTCCGGGAAACTATCTAAGCTCACACAGTTTTCAGATTCGCGAACACTAACATTCAGAGAAAGATCTTGGAATCGGTTCTCACGAGCTAGATCTAACCACTAGCACTTAGGGTTTTAGGGTTCCTCCAACAAAGACAAAGAAAGTTTGGTAACTTAAACCCACATATAATAACAATATTATACAGGGTTACAGGAAAAATCGTGCTAGATCCGTTAAGGACGTGGAGTACCCATCATTTCTGACTTATTTCACAAACAATTGCCATAATATTTTTTTTAGATATCCCTTAGAGAAAAATAAACTTTCTAGTATTTTTTCTTATTTCTTAACTTTCACTTGTCTACTACGGTCTATTCAATTAACTTATGCACTATTTTAATGATTGACATCCTAAAGCATCTTATTACACATGTAAAAATGCAATAATAATAATAATTAAGGTGCACAAAATTTTCAATAAAAAAATTAAAAGTCGAATTGCTTGAAAAGGGTTATGTTTAGGGTAGGGTGTTTCATAGTGAAATAAGTCAGAAATGATGGGTACTCCACGCCCTTAACGGATCTAGCACGATTTTTCCTGTAACCCTGTATAATAATATTGGTGACCATCACCTATAACAAAGCATTGCCTCGTAAGTAACGCATGATAGGAACGTGCTCTACGATGCACTGCCCTGCGTGTATCAACTTGAGGCATGTGCCTGTACCTAATTAGGTACACCGGCGACCACACTCCAAACCGAAACACAGCAACGCTAACTTGCGACAGAAAAAGGCGTGGTGGTAGTACCTACACGGACGAGTGTCCTTCACAAGAGCTCTACTACTACTCATAAAACTATACCTACTACCTATCAGAAATTTAGACGGAACCCTCAATCTTCGAGGAAAGCCGCCACTTAATAATTAACAATTTTGAGAGCACTGATTAAGATTAGGTTATTTATGGTATCATCTGATCTGGCAATCCTCCATGCCATTCCATGTGCTTTTGTAATTCTTTAATTGCTTTTGTCATTGGTTTGCTCAGGCTCGGTACTTATGTGTGGCAACACTTGATTTCTTTTGTGATGTACCTACCGTGTCCAAAGGTTCAAACAGATGAGAAGGTTAAGCATAAACTCTTTGCAAAAAAAAAACCGACGTCCATTACACTGGAATACCTACTTACTTATTTATTTATTCATTTATTTATTTATTTTTAGGAAAACCAACAGCACAAAAAACAGAAAAGTAAAGAAAATTGTAACAGAAGGCCAATAATAGATTTTCACGTACTTATAGAAAAGAAATAGATACAGCAAGGTGAGAACAGAACATATTAGTGAACAAGTACTTACAAAATTAAGAATAACTACCAAATTAAGGGACCAAATGAGGGAGGAGATTACACTCATACTAAAAAATCTAGTCGATTTGAGAATCTTTTTAGAAGCTAGGTATTAGTCGGTTATAGATGTGGGCGTTACCACGACAATAAGTGGGGTAGGTATACCTATGCAAGAAATGGATATACTGTACCTACCTATAGTGCGCGTCAACCAAAAAGAATGCTAGAAAACAGTGGAGGTGATGTGTTTGCGCATACAATACAAATACTCGTTCCATGAATAATTTAGTGTACCTATGTACCTACCTACAATCAGGCTGAAGTTTCAAGAGATCGCTTTTTTCACTTTAGGTAAGTAGGTAGGTAAACGCGAAAGTTCGTAAGTAGGTACCTACGGATGGATGGACGGGATAAATGTATGTTTGTTACTCTTTCACACCGGAACGGCTGAACGGATCTGGATGAAACTTGTCACAGGGATAAATTATAGTCTGGAATAGCACATAGGTACCTAGGCTTTATCCCGTGGGAGTACCGGGATTTAAATCTGGGCGGGTGAAACCGCGGGGTGCAGCTACCTACCTAGTTTGATTTATAGTTTTGATTAGTTCTTGCTCCCTCCTCTGATTTAAGGCACACCCACCGGTCAGACGCAACACAATCGGTGGGTCGGTAGGTAGGTAGGTAGGTTATCTATAGGTACCTACAATAAATTGTTTGAAACCTTGCTCTACTTTTTCATCTGATACCTACCTACTTATTTGGATATTGCCATATTTACCATACCATACTCACCTATCTAGATCATGTGGGTAGTTAAGTAGGTAGGTACCTACCTAGGGGTGCTACTTACCAAGGAATGTAGAATAATCAAATTCCTTGGGTACTTACTACCCACCTACCAAGGAATACTAGGTAGGTACGTAGGTACGTAGGTACAGAGGGATTTGACACTTCGCCACCACTGAAGTCTTACGGCGAAAGTGGGAACTAAATTAGTAAATTTTAAATTTTTATCAGTATTGCAATCAACATAGAGTTCATAGTTTTGTAAAGTTCTGCGATGGCAGCGCCGCGCGTCTATCGGACCAGTGGTGGCGAGGAGAGTACTCTAGCAGTCACCCACCAAATCATGACAGAAGTCGCGTCAGAGCTTCGTATTTGCGATGGGGAGGAACTGAGAGGTCCCTAGGTTTAAACCACAAATAAATAGGTACCTATACCAAACGTGCGGTTTTGATTAATAAATAAATTAATTCTATCGATAATATTATGTTCTGTGATTGATCTTTTAATCTGGCTAGCACTGCCATCTATTGTCGAGTAGCTGAACTTCCTTACACGTGCCAGTCGGAGTGTCGGCATACCTTTGTGAAAAGCCGCAAGCATGCCGCAAAAGAGTTCAAAGGGCTATGAAGGGGGCGGTGTCCTTTGAAAAAAGCCGAAAAGCGAAATCAAAATATTTTTCTTCCTCAATTCGTCGCGTGAATTTGTAAAGCGAGGTCGTGTCGTGTTGTTGAGCTAAATTCAGTGAGAATACGTTTTGTTGTCGGAAAAAGTTATTTATGGGGTTTTCTACTGGTGAGTGTACTTTTATTATTTATGTTCGCTGTTTTTCTTTTAATAAAAATGGGTAGGTTGGAAGTGGATAGACTGAGATTATCCGCAGTTGATCATGAGCCCGATCTTAAAGGGGTATACTGAGGCAGGTCCAAACATAGGTAAGACTCAATACAGCCCTATGTTTCAAAGTTCTCCACTTGTGAAGTGACCGACTTCAAGTTTCCTCACGATGTTTTTCTTCAGTGTTCTTTAGTCTTTTTTTATTCTATTTGCTGATGTACCTATGTAATAAGCAGATACCTATGTAGGTACCTACTCCATCTGATGTTAGGAGGTAACGATATTATCCTATGATAAAGCCACGTTAGAGCATTGTCTCGTAGGTAGGTAGGTACCTTCACGAACTAGGTATAGAAACATGCCCTACGATCTCTGCCTCTACTTTGTGGTCTATCTACCTACTTGAGGCAGGCGTTAAGCCGCCTGTAATTGTAGATATACAATACCTATAATTTCACCAGCACCTGCTTGGCCGTTGGCCGCAGGAAAAGTAAAGGCGTGGCGGTAGGTAGGCAGGTAGGTAGGTAATCTACTACCTATCAAGCCGAGTTTGTTGCCTGTTCTTCTCGGCGTTGGTCGCGTGGAACTGGCACTAGTCACCTAGTTTTTAAGACGTTTCAAGATGATCCTTGTGATTTTATTGAATAAACATAGGTATTTTGATTTTACTTCCCTGGTCCCTGTCACAGAGCTCAGTAACGGCCTCTGTTGTAGTAGGTAGGTCTACCTACAGCAAAGGGTGTGCTGCGCTAGTTACCTAAGTTAAGTATACTAGGTTCTAAGTAGGTAGGTATGCTACGCACTTTTGCTTTTTGAAAATCCCGCTGGTAGCGGGCGTAGGTAGGTACTTTTCAAAATGTTAAATTATTGTAATATAGTTTAAAATCAGACTTTTAAATTCAAACAACGCATTGTCCATTGTATAACAATTTAATTATTTTCCCAAAATACACGATAAAATGCTAAAAGACGATAGTTGAATGTTTGTTTTAACAATTTTCTTTAGAGCTAGCGCTTGCTTGTTTGAAAAAATGTCGTCACTTCCGCCGAGCTTCGAAACTTTCATCAAATCAAACCAAAGTTTTGCGTGGAAAATGTAAATAGAATAAAAAAAATGTGTGTAAATAGTTCTGTTTTTTGATATTACAGACTCGAAAATGTATCCCAGGAAAAGTATGCTCGATTACATGTCAGAAATGAATCGCTATCCCAGAGCTGCCGGCGAAAACAGCTTCGGTAAGTTTATTGCAATTTATTTTCGAAAATACTTTTTTTGGAAATGGTGCTGCAAAACGTAGATATGGACCTACTCTTGTTCTGTGGTACCCAATATATCTTAGCGTTTTTGCATATTAAATCTCTTGCGTTACATAGGTAGTTTTCACGCAATAAATATTGTTAACTTTGATAATCGCATCGCATCGTAGATTTTACCTAGGTCCTGGTTAGAACTAGCCAGGACCTAGGCTAGAATGGTAAGACCTCCCATAAGCTAGTCAGTGAGCATAGTTCAATAAGTAGGTAGGTATGTTACCTACCATAGGTACCATTGCATTGATAAGTTACTAGCGACCCGCCCGCGCGCCCCTCCTTCGCACGGGTGCACATATCATGCATGTATTATACATAATAATATAAACCTTCCTCTTGAATCACTCTATCTAATAAAAAAACCGCATCAAAATCCGTTGCGTAGTTTTAAAGATTTAAGCATACAGGGATATAGGGACATGGGGATGTAAGGATATAGGGACAGAGAAAGCGACTTTGTTTTGTACTATGTAGTGATGATACAAGAGGTAAGTACCTAGGTCATAATTCATAAAACATTCCCTTACCCATTCATAGAAAACTTACTTTAAAACTAACACCTATGGCTGTCTGTACCTACTTGGTAACACAAAACGAAGTCTTAGGTATTGAATTTTGAAGAAAGATAAGCATGAATAATAAACAGAAACGCAAAGTAATCCTTGAGATTTTATTTTTCTTGTCATGTCACTAGTTTTTTTCTAAACAGTGTGGTGAAAGTATTCCAAGTGCACCTCAAGAAAATTCTTTCAAGCACTGAAGATTTTGTTGAATAAATACATTTGACTTGTCACATAGGTAGGTACCTAACTACCTACCTGCTCTAGAAAAAAAATTCTTTGATCCACACCACAAGCATGTTTTATATTCCTCAGAGATATTATTATCTTGTTACCTACCATAGTAGATAGGTAGGTAGGTACATACAGAATATTACAGAAAGAAAGAAAGAAGAAGAAAAACCATACATTCACATTGTACTTGTACTAGTACCTGCACTTAGTTGCAATTTTACTTATTTATATAGATTTTGTAATCACTACATAGTATAAAACAAAGTCGCTTTTTCTGTCCCTATGTCCCCATGTCTCTTTGTATGCTTAAATCTTTAAAACTACGCAACAGATTTTGATGCGGTTTTTTTAATAGATAGTGATTCAAGAGGAAGGTTTATATCTATAATACATGCATAATATATGCACCCGTGCGAAGCAGGGGCGCGCGGGCGGGTCGCTAGTATGTCCCATATTACAAAATCTAGATCATAAGCACACAATCTAGAAAATAAAAAGTTTGATTTTATTTCCAGACATGTTCCAATCACCACAACCAGGGACCAGCTCAATTAATCCATCCACAATGGCACAGTCCTCAAGCTCAACTGAAACATCTCCGGATTCCTTCCCTGACCTGACCCCAATCCAGTTCCCACCTGAATTCCGACCAGAAGGAGCCAGAAAACCTAACTTGTATCTGACAAATCTTTGGAGTCACGAGCTGGACAATCAGCTGCAGCCCGAGAGCTACGAGAGCTTCAGAGCAGCATTTGAATCTCGGACACCGGAAGTTTACCTCGAAGGTCACAGGTTCAATCAGATGCACCCTGAAACACTCTATGCAAGTCATCACCCAGATTTAAACAACTTAGTGTTAGCTGAGCCCACCTATGAATCATCACCAATCAGACGTCAACGACCAATTATCGGCAGAAAAATCATGACCACAACTGAAGCACCACTGCAGACTATAAACGAATTTCCCATCTGGCAGCCAGATATGCAGCAAACACCACCCAAATCGCTAGAGCACAAATACACTCCGAATATGTATGAGCTGTTTCCATCTGACAACCGAGGTTTCGAATTCCCTTCCCCGGTTAAATCCCCACACACATCCCCCTTAAACCTTTCTAGAATCTCCCAATCCCCCAGAACTTCCACACCCAGCCTAACCCCACCACCGAGATCCTTGTTCTCTCCTCATATGACTCCCTTCAAGGAGCCATTTGTCGGACCCAAGTTTAACAGCTACGGGGCAGCAAAGATGTGTACATTCTGCAGGAAGAATGGGGAGACACCGTGTGTGTATAACACTCATGCTTTGAAGGAGAAAGTTGGGAACAAGAATGTGGTGAGGTGCCCAATCCTGAGGTCTCATGTCTGTGCTACTTGTGGAGTGTCTGGTGATGATGCACACACCATGTGAGTATTTCATTATCTTCTAGCATAATCACTATGGTCACTCTACATATGGCACTAGAGTCACCTAGGTTTAGATAAATAAATAAATGATGCTGGACAATCCACACAGCATCATCTAAATCAAGTCAAATATTTTTTAAAAATTTTAGGTACATGGTAAATAAAGGTCTTCATAAAATTCTAAGTATCACTAAAATCCTACCATTACATGCGTACAAAATCATTTAGATACCTACCTACCTGCTTATGACGAGTCCTTAACAAAATAGCACGGTAGGATGCTGTGTGACTGACTGACAACAACAACTTGACAACAATACACTAATGACACCACAAATATGCATCTAGCCCCAAAGTAAGCTACTCAAAGCTTGTGTTATGGGTACCAGATGACTGATATATATAATACATTATATACTTACATAGATAGATATTTTTATCATACATAAAAAACACCCAGACCAACCAAACAAATTTCAAATCGGAATCGAACCCGCAACCTCTGCATCGCAGGCGGACTCGCCCGCTGCGCCACTGAGGTCGTCCGGGATTTTAAGCTACGCGGGCGCTACTAGTACTTACTACTGCAAAATGTGGGTATGTGCCAAATGTAATTTTTGGACATACCTCTGACATCCCCTTAGACATCCTCAACGAATCTTTAGTACTTGGTACTGAGAAATCTGAAGGGATATCTACCGTGCCTGGGGATCAGTCGTGAAGCTGTTTCAGTTTCTGTTTTTAATATTATTTCCGTTTTCAGTACCTACTGTCCTGTGCTACGCAGCAGCAACAATGGTCAGCCCCTGCAGTCAACAACCATCACACTTAAGAACACGCGCATCAAGAGCAACGGTAGGCGTAGGTATTAAGCTTGCTTGTAGGGACTTTTGCAACGACCACCGTCAATGTACCTCTCGCTCCCACATTTTGAAAGATATAAATTCACTAAGTGAAGAATCACAACCAAGGAGATCATTTTAACTTGGTGTTGATGAATTTCATTTCAATGCAAACAAGTTTTCATAAAAAATTGTTTGCTTGATTTTTCGTATTTGTAACAAAATATTTTTGCTGGTTGTGTGTTAATATTTTTCTAAATGATTATATTTGCGAGGGAGAGATACACTTGTCACCGCCATAGCATATGATATAACACTGCACATCAAGTCTAAGTGGTTTTGGTATATGGTTTTCAATGTATTTACTGTTTTCCTGTGCTGTGCTCATTTCAACATGCTTATCTAACTTGCCTCTGGGTTTGTGGGGCTCCTTATTACATTATTGTGCTTGTTCTGTCTGTTACATTTATGTGATGTTATATAATAAGTGCATGATATAATCATAATTCAACATACCATGGTGGGATTTTCAAAGTTTAACTTTTAGAATCACACCATTCTATGAATCCTGGTATTTCAAAGATGATAATATGATGAATAAATCTGTCCGATTTTCGCCAGGGTTTTTAAGATTTGATGTATTATATTCATTTGAGATGTTTGTACTTGTATGTACTTAATATTCAATTTTCGCTCATATTCTATGTATTTTTTGACATCTCATGATAATTAAACATTAAACGTATTACAAATAAACATTATACCTATATGATTAAAATTATAATAAAAGCTTTAAAAATATAATATAATAGTACCTACCATACACAAAGAAAGATTAGGTAAATGTACTGTTTTAAAAAACATTGAATGTTAGGTACAATTCATTAATTTAAATAAAGATTTGGAATACCATGATATTTCAGCCACACTGTGTTGTTTTATACAAAGCTCGTCTTTTGAACTTATATCTGTATTTTTTTATATGCCTTTATTAGTGCATGATCTGATAAGGTACTATGTCTTAAGACCTAGATTAAGATAAAAAATATTGAATAAAGCTGCTTAGGGCTGTTTTTTTTTAATTAGACTAAGTCGTAAAAATAAGATAAACATTAAAATTTGTCATAATTGTGATTATAAATATTTGACGAGATTATGAAAAACATCGATCGTATTTTTTACATTTAATTTTGACTACTATCATGGCGAAAAAAGTATACCATATTGTGCTTCGATTCAGATATTAGATTCTTGCTCAAAGGTTGGCTATATTTAGCCTAAGGGTTATTTTTATATTGGCTGAAAGAAAGAAATATTTATAAAACCCATTTTAAACTTAAATTGCATCACTCATTTTAAAATATTGTATACAATATTTTTGTGTTATAGTTTAGTTTGTAGGTACTAAAAAAAAATGTTAGACTGACTAACTTTAGAATAAAGGCTATTTTTATGACTTACTATCTTTGACTATTAGTGAAGAATATCTACTCTTGATTTTGGGTTTTCAGTTTTTATAACCAGTTTAATTTAAGAAGACAGTCTAACTATAAAAGTTTAGTAGACTTCTCATTTAGTGTATTTTAAGCTTCGAGCATTTACCAAATTTTAAGTGATTGTTTCATAATTTTGACTATTTTGATAAATATCTTTTATATTTTAAAATTATGTTTTATATCCTAGCTCATATAAAGTGGGTTTTGAAATTACTAATTTGACTATTATTGAAAAATATCTGATTTTAAAATTGTATTTTACATCTTAACTCATCTATAGCGGGTTTAAAAATTACTACTTGACTATTTTTGAAAAATATCTGTTATTTTGTATAAATTTGGGCAGTTATCAATACAATATCCAGATAATTTGATTTTATTGCTTAACTACAGTTTTTCTCATTTGACGATTTTATCAATATTTTTTTAGCTGATAATTATTCAATTTTTGACCAATACTTAAAAATCATGATACCTACACCACATTTTTTATAATGTAAGATTTTTATACGATTTTATATTTTGACAAGTTTATTATTCGACATTTTGTGAAGATTTTTATATTATGTGGCATTTTTGTTTTTCTTTATAATAACGAACAGTGTGGGCGATTTGTAAACAAATTTCTCAACATTTTGACGGAAGTGTGCATGGGGGAGTTTTTTTAATTATATTTTCAAATGCATATCATTTGTGTGTGCAGTGCATGTTAACTGTATTCTTGTCGCCGAACCAGTGTGGTGAAAGGATTTGTGCGCCTCAAGAGGCTCCTTTCGAGCATTTTGTCATGGCATGTGTCATGTTTTCAAGTTTTTAGTTTTTTGAAAGCGTAATTTAATTTAATTACTTATTTATGTTTTAAACACTAGCGTAGCGCAAACCAGCGGAGGCGAGGCCAAGAAACTGTGAATAAATCAATTTAAATTAAACTTTAACTACTATGACATGTGGTTGAAAATGTCATGCCACCTGACTCGCGCCGCGCCGCTCGACTCAGTGGCATGAAATTTTCAACCACATGTCATAGTAGTTATGGTTTGGTTTGAATTGGTTTATTCTCAGAATCTTCGCTGCACCTCCGCTGGTTGGCGCTGGTCGTAATGAAAACACAATAATTCTACTAGACTGCCCTGAAGTTGGTTTAACATTGCTGAAAGTCAATTTTACTTAGTCACTCTGCATTAAATAATATCACAAAAATTATTCAGGGCAGTAAAAATAGTTAGCTGTGTCATGTGTATTTTTCGACAACGCTTGCTTTTTTCGAGCCTTGCTCAATAAAAGTATGTGTGAACAGGTCATGCTAGTAAATAAGCATGCTTGGTCGTACGTCTGTTGATTTTTGAGCATGCTCAAAATAAGCATGTGTCTCAGTACCGTAATGGTGATTTTGGAAAAAGAAAACTACCTACCAAGCACAGATTTCCAAAATGAGATGAATTTAGATTGATTTTCGTTGGATGAATTAAAAATAAAACTGTTTGTAAAACATACAATTTGTATGTAAACGTTTAATTGTTTTTAAGATTAATTAAAAATGCTTCACTTACATAATTGTATGAATGCTTAAATTTAATTATGATGTTTAAAATTCTAAGGTTGATTTGACAAAGTTTTAATTAGTAGAATAACCCCCGGTTTCTGAAAGAGCGACCAGACCAACACTAATCGGCTGTCAAGTCCTGACTTGATAGCTGCAGTGTCGATCGAGCTTTCAGAAAGCGGGGTTAAGTTCTCTTTTTCTGTTTTAGTAATTTTTTATTCACTTGGTGAAAAGTACTTTTTTATATGTAGTTTTAATTTTTTAGTTTTAGTTTTTTTGGTTTTAATAAACTAACTTACTAAAAATATGTGCTTTTATTCTAAAAAAGCCTTACTAGCATTCATCGTTTTATTAGGACTAAGAGCATGCTAAGAGCTTATGCTTCTACGCGCGTACAACGCATAAAAAAAGCTGCAAATGCATTAATAATAGCCGGTTTCTGAAAGCTCGATTAAAGTTAATCGGCTGGCAAGTCAGTTGCTGTTTCAGCTTTTACTTCAAATAAGATTGAGATAGCAAATTACTTGGCAGCCGATTAGTGTTGATCGAGATTTCAGAAACCGGTGGTATACCTTTCTACAAACCTAATTGATTGGGTGGGTTAGGTAGATATAAAGTATCTGCGAAATAAGTTCTTGGTGCTTGGCCTACACGGTAAATACCTATTTAGTCAAATCAAAACACTAGTTTTCGATTGTATTCTTCGTGATAGGCAATACCTATTATTAGTCATAATTATAGCATGCAACATGCTATGTATAGGTAGGTACCTACCTAGGATATCAAAAATATCCAGGGTAGGGGCCTACATCAAGTAGGTATGACGGTGAGAACAAAGAAATAAAACCAAAACGGTTACTAGATGAGATGAGAAATCGCAGACGCAAAATCAGGCCAATAGTTTTCTATTATTAGATATTTTAGATTCTTCATGGCCAAACATCTAGCACGTTTTCTTGTTACGTGAAATTCACAGGTGGTGCGTTAGGCATCTCAAAAAAATAAATAAATTACGTAGAATCCTAAAAAGAGACTAAACTACTTAAAAATGTCGAAAAAGGCTTACGATTGGCCTGTCGACACTGAAAATCTACCAGTAATGAAGATAGTGACTCCAAGAAATGTCGTGATGGAGGGTATCTTTGGAATGTGAGTAGTTTTGTGTTAGTTTTTGCACGAATCCCTGAACTGACAACGCCCCTGGTGTTGTTGTTGTCTATGGGCGACGGTGACCGCTTACCATCAGGTGGGCCGTTAGCCCGTTTGCCTATCTTTTACATAAAAAAAAAAAAAAAAAAAAACTGATACGGAACCCCCTTGACATATTCAGTTTATCTTTCTTTTCGGCTCGACGTAAGGCCTTTAGGTACTTAGGTACCATAAAATAATAACTCTGAAGGTTTTTTTTAGTACATACTACGTACCGAAAGATGATGTAAAAGTAGTGTTAAGTTTAAAACTGCGTCTATTTTGTGATCTATACGATACTAGGTATTTTTAAGCACAAATAAGGATGTGGGAGAGGCATTCGTAATTTATAAATTAAAACTAGTGTAGGTACCTAGGTCTAACTTACATGCCTAAACAAAAAAAACTGACTTGCTAGTTGGTAAAAATCCAAGGCTAATTAAGTATAAACACGATATTATGTTCTGTTATAAACACTTAGCCGTAACTGTCTTCGTAAACGCCGATTCCATTTTTCAAATACGAAATGTCAAGTGAATGTCAAGAACCAGCTGATTTCCCCGTTCTGTCAAAATAGTCCATCCGAATTCGAACCAAAATCAACACAATCACAATAAAACAAACATCCCGATGGTTTCGTAAAAAGTACTAAATTCCAGTGAAAATTGACAAAAACAACAAAAAATGAGTTCATCAAAGGTTCACTCCAAAAACTCTTCCGTGAGCAGCGTCGTCCCAGAAGTTTTTGGGGAGGATGAATGCTGCAAACCGGAGTTTATTTACGGCGGGCCATTTATAAAAGTGCAGAAAATAGAACCGTTCATGACCACAGCAACACCAATAAACATTCAGCTGCAAGGGACGTTCAAGAAGTATGTACATGCATTTAATAGCTTACTCTACCTAGTTAGGCTCAATTTACACCAAGACTGCGGCGTAGCGCACATAATTAATAAAGTCTCAGCTACCTATCTGGCTAAAAAAAAATTGTTTGATGTTAAGCGAGCAGCTAACATCACTACAACAGTGATGTTGAAGCTATTCTTCACTAAAGTTCAAAGTTATTTTAATTTCTCCAACATAGGTGTATATGATCTCCAATCATACTCCAATAACCAGCAAGTAGTATGAAGAAAACTAATGGGTTAAACTATAGCTACCCTGGTACCTGAGTTGAGGGTTGGGGATAGGGGGAAAGCATGTGGGGGTAGATGGCAAGTCTTTCCCTATAGTTATTTTTTCTAGGAAATGAAAAAAAAATTCCAAAAAATTTCCTTCAAATTTCTTCACTTTAAAAAAAATAAAAAAAAATAACCCTAACCTAATGAGAATTCCTTCCCTTGAGTCTTTTTGTCATAGAGATGAAATATTAATACCAATTTTTTTTATATAAAAAAAAAACCCCTAACCTAACTAGTAACTTACCTGAAAAATTACATTATTTTTTTCATTTCCTAGAAAAAAGGACTCAAGGGGAAGACTTGCCATCTACCCCCACTTGCATCCCCCCTATCCCCAACCCTCAACTCAGGTACAAGGATTGCTATAGCCAACCCAACTAATGGTCTACCTTATCAGACTTCAATTGCCATCTATTCCATGCCGGCTACTATACCTACCTAGCCTTATCTACATTTCCTTGCAACAGCTTAGATGTTTATTTATTGATAAGAATAATTGTGTGAGAAAACTCAATAATTAACTAGGTACTATCTTTTTGCAGTAGGTACTTATTTGTGTTATAATTAGTTAGGTAATGGTGCCAATCAATTCTGTTGTTTAATTTTCCTAACTTAACCTAATTTGACAGCTCTAAAAACATTGCCATCCCTTTCTAAAGACCGAAACAACAAGGACGGCGATAATGTTAGAGCTGTCAGATTAGGTTAGTCAATGGTGTCGATTCTGTTGTTGCAATATCCTAAACTAACCTAATCTGACAGCCATAAAATTATAGCCGTCCTTGTTGTTCCGGTCTTTTAGAAAGGAATGGCAATATTTTTAGTCCTGTCAAATTAGGTTATGTTAAGAAAATTTAACAAGAGAATTGGCATCATTATCATTATTCAGCACAATATAGTGTAGAACAATCATGTTGATCACTACATAGTATAAAACAAAGTCACTTTCTCTGTCCTTATATCCCCATGCCCCTATGTATGCTTAAATGTTTAAAACTACGCAACGGATTTTGATGCAGTTTTTTTTAATAAATAGAGTGATTCAAGAGGAAGGTTTATATGTATAATACATGCATGATATGTGCACCCGTGCGAAGCAGGGGCGCGCCGGCGGATCGCTAGTTAGACTCGTGTTCAATAAATTCGTTAGCACTAATTTCTTTCGAAAACAGTCAACTGTAGTGTGGCGAAAGGATTTTAAATGCGGTTCAAAGAGGCTCTTTTTCACTCGTTTTTTTGTACACCGTTTGAGAGTATTGGCACTGAGCACATACATGTTTTGAATAAGAAAACTGCTACAAACGATTTTGAACCCACGACCTTAGCAATCGCAAGGCGGGAACCCTACACCTCTAAACTGTCAATAATTGAATCATTTGCTAAAAGATAAATATGGTACCAAAAAAGTTACAAAGCAAATAGATTATGTATGGTAATTAAAAGATATTCTATTTTAGCACACAGATTTTTTTTTATGTGAAAATGATAATCGCAAGTAACTATTGCGTCATCAATTTATTGCTTTTGTAATGTATCCAAGTATGAATGTTAATTTCAAGAGACTTTGTACAGCCCGGATAGCTCAGTCGGTAGAGCATTGGACTTTTAATCCAAGGGTCCAGGGTTCAAGTCCCTGTTCGGGCGGCTTCTTTTTGCACTATATTTTTTTATTTTCTATATTTTGTTACCTCGCGGTATATTTATTTTTTATAAATTACTTACATTTTGTAATTTAGCTAGGTATTTTTTTGTTATAAGTACGTAACTGTAATTTTTTCTTTTTTTTTATTAAAATATTTCTTACCTACAGACAGAAATATAGACCTATAACATCAAAATTGTATAACGTACATATAAATATACTTCAAATTCGAAAAAAATAATGATTTAATCATCATCATTATCATCCTACAGAAGTCTACTGCTGGATATAGGCATCCCCTATATGTTTTCAGTAAGAACGATTCTGAGCCCTTTCCATCCACCGACTACCCGCGATCCTAACAATGTCGTCAGTCCATCGGGTAGGAGGGCGTCCCACGCTTCGCTTTCTCGTGGTCGCCATTCGAGAACCTTTTACTATGTGTACCTATTATCACTGGGTGGACTAGTGGTAGCATTTCCGCCTTCCGATCCTAAGGTCGTGGGTTCAAAACCTGCCCTCCACCGATGAGTTTTTCTGTTCTTTTATGTGCATAATGCCAGTACTCAAATGGTGAAGGAAAACATCGCGAGCAACCGGCAAGTTGTAAAACCTAATAAGTTCGATTACATGTTTCAAGTGCTCGAAAGGAGCCTTTTGAGGCGCATTCCTTTCACCACACTGTTTTGTAAGAAACTGGTGACGCGACAAGAAGAAGCTAACATTTTTTTCTTTGCAGGAGTTTTGCATACTACTCGTTGAAGGAGCGAATGCCTGTGATACTAACCAAGGTTATAGATTACCTATCCAGGCAGGGGTCTAAAATTAAATCTAACAATCATGCTGTAAGTTTATAAATAAAACAATTATTTATATATTTAAGTATACTAAATAAATATTGGTGGACTTTTCACACATCACTATCTAGCCCCTAACGAGGGATTTCTTATATTATAACAGGAACCAGTTACCTAGCTGATTTAACACATAATATAGGTACTCTTTTTTGTTGAGTTGACGACCTCAGTGGCGCAGCGGGCGAGGGTCTGCCTACGACGCAAGAGGTTGCGGATTTGATTCCCGCCTCGGAACAAATTTGTGTACGATCTGCAGAAATTTGTTCCGTTGGTCTGGGTGTTTTCTATATATAATAAAAAATATCTATCTATGTAAGTATATAATGTATTAAATATATCAGTCATCTAGTACACATAACACAAGCTTTGAGTAGCTTACTTTGGGGCTAGATGGTGCTGTGTGGATTGTCCGGCATTATTTTATTTATTAACCAAGATACTTACTCCAGAACAAACATCAATGTTCAGCACAAAAATGTTTGTGCTCGGTTGGAATCGAACCCACGGGCTACGGCCTACGGCGTTAATTCATTGTAATTTACGATTTTTCATTTTTACATGAATAAATACTTTAAAAATTATATTTTCAGAACGACAATGACATAAGCTCCTACATCAAATACATAACGAAACTGAAGAATGATCTCATGACAAACAAAAAGTACGACCTCCTCACGGTAGACACTCCCGATGCCAAGAAGTGGAACTCATGGCTGGAAGCACAAGACAGCCCGCGGTATTTCACTAACACTTGGGTCTTTACTGAGTGCTATGTGTACCGACGGCTAAGAGAGGGATGTGAATTGAGGTAAGAGGTTATAAGAATCATTTATTTTACAACTGTGTATTTAAATACTTACAAAGGTAATTTGTTAGATTAATTTATTGCCAACATGTAGATTCTAACTCAATGCCAACATGACAATCTCAGTGGCGCAGCGGACGATTCGCAGCACCATCTAGCCCCAAAGTAAGCAACTCAAAGCTTGTGTTATGGGTACTAGATGACTGATATATTTAATAAATTATATACTTACATAGATAGATATTTTTTATCATACATAGAAAAACACCGACCGACAAATTTCTGCAGATCGTACACAAATTTGTTCCGAGGCGGGAATCGAATCCGCAACCTCTTGTGTCGCTGCCGGACTCTCGCCCGCTGCGCCACTGAGATCGTCAGACTTGAGTCAGATCTGACGAGTAGTTTTTGTGTAATATAGTAGTACTAGTTGCGCCCCGCGGTTTCACCCGCGCAGATTTAAATCCCGGTATTCCCGCGGGATAAAAGTAGCCTATTTGCTATTCCAGACTATAATCTATCTCTCTGCCAAGTTTCATCCAGATCCGTTTTGGCGTTCCGGCGTGAAAGAGTAACAAACATCCATCCATCCATACTTACAACTTTCACGTTTATAATATTATAGTAGGATTAATTAGAATTGTCTATTTAACGGGAAAGTCACATGCAAGTAGATTGTTCCTAACAGTCTACACATTTCGGGCATACAATATTGCAAATTAGCATTTGTTATTTTATGTAACAAATTCACAGGTAGGTTATGTAATCTAAGAGTAGTCACTATCACTACATAGTATATAACAAAGTCGCTTTCTCTGTCCCTATATCCCTATGTATGCTTAAATCTTTAAAACTACGCAACGGATTTTGATGCAGTTTTTTTTAGAGTGATTCAAGAGGAAGGTTCACATTTATAATACATGCATGATATGTACACCCGTGCAAAGCAGGGGCGCGCGGGCGGGTCGCTAGTCTTAGAGTATATAGAATATAAAGAGTTTTTTGTACATTCACAGTAAAGGATTGCACAAGTTCGATCCGTTCGACGAACAGAAGGACGCCTCGTTCACCGCTAGCCTGGAGGCGATGTGTGCGGTCGCAGACAAACTGGTCACAATGCTGCCTCAGAGCGATAAGGACAAGAGGAAGGCCGATTTTATGACGCTTTTGAAGGTAATTTAGTAAGGTAGTTGATTGAGTGACCGAAGCGAACTATCCGGATCGATTTCCTTGATATCGGATCGACGGCATGCGATCCAATCTGTGGATCGGAGCGACGCTACGGTCCGATGCGATCCTTGAAATCGGATCAGTGATCAGCAGTGCAAGTACGGTTCATATCGATCGCTTATTTTGACATTTAGAATCGTCAAAATTCGTGTAAAATGGTTTTATCGACAGTTGCATGTACGTTACCGTAAAACGGGGTGGATAGAATTCCAGGGGTGAATGAAAATGAAACAAAAAAAGCAATTATTAACAAACATTTGAATACGCAACATTTTCAAATAAAAACACCAAATTCTACATGTGTAGAATTTGGTGTTTTTACTTGAAAATGTTTGTTAATAATTGCTTTTTTTTGTTTCATTTTCATTCACCCCTGGAATTCTATCCACCCCGTTTTACCCCGGTACCGACTTAAACGATCGGTGGATAAATTCGTACAAAATTTACTATGAATGAACGAATTTACCGATAGCCCTAGCATGGAACTTTTGAATGACATTTGAAATCGTCTATTTTGACGATCTACGCGATTGTTCTGGATCGCGCATCCGTAGCATACATATTGCCTTATATAAAAATCATATTCATATTCATATTCATTTATTCATTGCTTCATGTTGTAGGTACAAAAGATCTTAGGGGGTAATAGGTATAAGTTCAGAACATGAGCCCCGCTGGGGCATTACAATGGCCTTTAGGCTAACATGATAGGGAAGACAGATGATGCATAGGCTCCTACCGACATATTTTTATACAAGTATAGGCGCTCAGGTACCTAAAGCCCAACAATGTACCTATAGATTTGTCTGAAGTTATAATTTTAATACCTATTTAAAACTAATTTACATAAGTTGGTTAATGACTAGGTACCTATGTATTATACCTACCTATATTTCTTCTTCCATAAATTCTGACAAGTTATAATAGCATTTATTTATGAGGAGCTTCTTAAGTTTTCTTTTAAATGTTATGTTTTCAACTTCGTTCTTTATTTTATCTGGGATTTTATTGTATACTAATATTGCTCTATAGTAGGGACTCTTTTTATACATTTCTAATTTAGGTGCAGGGAGGACTAGCTTGTTTTTACGGCGGGGGTTTTTGTTGAATTCGAAAGAAGTTATATGTTTTCTTACAAACTGTGCAATTTCTAATATGTATATAGAGGGGAGAGTTAGAATTTTCTTTTGGACAAAATAGGATCTACAACTTTCAGGTTGGTGTATATTTACCAAAATGCGCAGGCATTTCTTTTGCAGAATGAACAGTTCATGTGCATCAGTACTATGTCCCCATAAAATTATGCCGTACTTTAACCAAGAGTGTGCGTAGGCATAGTATGCAGATAAGGCAGTGTCATAGTGTGTATTTGTTTTCAGTATACCTAGGGCATATATAAATTGTGATAGCTTCGATTTTATTTTTGCAACATGTTCTTTCCAGTTTAAGTGTGTATCTATTGAAATTCCTAATAGTTTAAATTCTTTTACTTCCTCGATGTTAAATTTACTTTTGATTATATTAAGATTTAAAGCAGTTTTCTGATATGGCCTGAATTGAATAAATTTTGTTTTTTTTGTGTTAATTTCTAAGTTGTGATCATGTAGCCAATTACTAACGGTGTTAATTGTATCTCCAATTTCAACATTTTTGTTTTGATTGTTAGGACATTTGAATAATATAGATATATCGTCGGCGAATAAGACACACATAGGGTTCATTGTTTTCGGGAGGTCATTTATGTATATTATAAATAGTACACATCCTAGCACGCTGCCTTGGGGAATTGAACAGTTTGTAGTTAGAGTTTTTGATTTTATTTGTAAAAGTTCGCTGGTGGAATCATTAAAGTTTTCAATTTGTACATATTGTTTTCTATCTGCTAAATAGGACTGTAGCCATTTATGCGCTTGGCCACGTATCCCTATTCCATTAAGTTTATTAAGTAATATACTATGGAGTACTTTGTCATATGCTTTGGACATATCTAGTAATAGACCAACTGCGTAGTGATTATCTCGAATGTAGCTTAATATTTCTTGGATATAGTGGTAAACTGCAAGGGAAGTTGAGCGTCTTTCTCGGAAACCATATTGGTGTTTGTCAAGAAGTTGATATTTTTCAAGGAATTTATTCATGCGGATGGACATGGCTTTTTCAAATAATTTTGAAACTGTTGGGAGGAGTGCTATTGGTCTATATTGACCAGGATCGTCTGCTTTTCCACCTTTTTTAAGAATTGGTTTTATTTGGGCTATTTTTAATTTATCTGGGAAAGTACCTTCGTCAAAAGACTGATTTATTAATTGTGTTATTATGGGAACTAGTTCTTCTCGACAAGCTTTTATTAAGATTGAAGGTATATCATCAGTTCCAGAACTATATTTATTGGGAAATTTAACAATAAATGAATTAATTTCGCGTTCAGTTACAGGTTCTAAAAACATTGAGTTTACTGCAGGCTCTAGAACGGGTCGCCCAGGTGGCTGCGACTGCGATACAGGATTCATGGGACTCTGATATGACTGACACAAAATTTGTGGCTGTTTTGCATCACCCACCGATATAAAGTACTCATTGAAGCTAGTTGCTACTGATTCAGGGGAATCTACAGTTTCATTTTGTATTTTTAACTTAATATTATTAGTGATTTTAAGTGACTTAGTAGGTTTTGTAATTTGGTTAATTATGTTCCACATGCTTTTTGTTTTATTTTTTGAGTTTTTCATGATATCTGAGTAATTATTTCTTCTAGATTTTTTAACGCATTTTTTAAGTAGTTTAGAATAAGAGGTAAAATGATTTCGAAGGATTTCATTATTACTTTGATTAACTAAGATTTTAAGTAATCTTTTATTTTTGCACGATTTTTTTATCCCCCTCGTGAGCCAGGATGCCTTTTTTACTGTGTTCATTTTGTGTTTTATTTTAGTTTTTGGTATATGTGTATTTAATAGATCAGCTAGCTTGTTTTCAAACATGTTATAGTTCTCATTAATATTTTTTTCTTTTTTTATGATGCTATCCCAATCTATATTTAGTAATGCTGATTTAAATAATTCTATATTTTTTGAACTAAAGCATCTTTTGTAAGAACAAATGAATTTATTTGGAGAAGAAAGGTTTACGGCAAAATTATAGACTAGGCCTTTATGGTCAGAGATACCCAGCTCTTCTGCAGTGGCTTCAGCACCTAGCTTGTTAGTGAATATTAGGTCTATACATGTTGAAGTAGTTTTTGTTACCCTTGTTGGTGTTTTTATTATTTGGCGTAAATTACATTCTAACATTGCATTAATAAATTTTTGGTAATCTTTGGGCTGAGAGCGTTTATTTATATTAAAATCGCCAGCTATAATTATATGCCTGTGACTTTTAGTCTTAAGTTTGGCCATAAGCTTGTCTAGGAAATTGAAAAAGGTTTCAATATTGCGGTCAGACCGATAAACAAGTATAAGAATAATATTTGGTTCTATGTTTAAACCGCAGCATTCAACAACAAATTCAGTGGATAAATCCCTAAATTCAGTCTTTTCACAGAACACAATGCCCTTCCTAAGTAGAATCGCAGCGCCGCCTCCTCTGTGTTCACGTCGGTAGTATGCGGCTCCAAACTCATAGTTGTAGATCTGGATCAGGTCCTTGCATTCTTCTTTGATCCATGTTTCAGTGAGGCAGACAATGTGATACTGCTTTTCTTGTAGTAGGCTTTCTAGAATATGAATTTTGTTTTTAACACTCTGACAGTTTTGTACTAATAGACTAATATTAGTCTCGAAATGTTTTTTTTGTATTGGCAGCTTTTCGAGCTGGGGGTATAGCCATGTTCATGGTATTTTTGGTGAAAGGTTCTGAATCCCTTCCCTGAAGACTTTCCAACAGAGGGAGTTCATCTGACGGTGAAGATAGTAGTGGTTTTATCCCCTTATTCATTTGGTATTTATTGGTCGCTTCTGGGGCTTCTTTGTTTTGTTGAACATGCATCTTTCCATTGATAATAATTTTATTGTTCCTTATCACTGCATGATTACCATCATTTCTTGCTTTCAGTAAAGCTTTTTTTAGCTCTCTTCGATCATTTATCTCACTTTTGCTCAAGTATTCGGATACTGATAAGCCTGTGTTTTGAAAATATTGCCTGTGTGCAAGTATATGTCTAGTCATTTTTTTGCTCAATAGTTCAATGACTAGAGGCCTGCTTTTCCCATACTTTCCAATTCGGTTCATTTCTTCGATATAACCAAGTAGGTTTACATTCAGCACTTCATGAAAGATGTTTATCACACGGTCATGGGTGTCCGATTCAATTTCATCATAGTACTCCTGAAGCCCATGAAGCACTAGCTTCTTGCAGTTAAGGTGGTCCTGGGGGTATTCAGTAGCTTGCATGCTCAAGTTTATATTTTTATTTTGGATGGAGCTGATTTCTTTCTGTAGTCTTTTACTTTCTGTTTCAAGGTGAAGAATTTTTGTATTTAGTTGTTCTACATCGTTTTTTATCATCTTCTGTTGGGATGTCAGGGCATCAGTCTGTTGGTTAAGTTCTATTCTGAGGTTCGATATTGCATTTTTTACTTCTGATTGAATAACAGATTTAATATCTGATATCAATTGCTGGTTATTTCTCTGTAGTTTCTCGTGGAGCAAACAGCTTATTTGGTCTAGTGTGATTGGTCGCAGGTCAGCTCTACATTCCAAGAATGGGTTACTTCCGTTCAATGTATCTCCGGTTATACTTTGATCTTCCTGAAGCT
Organism: Plemyria rubiginata; assembly: GCA_963576535.1. Taxonomy (NCBI): domain Eukaryota; kingdom Metazoa; phylum Arthropoda; class Insecta; order Lepidoptera; family Geometridae; genus Plemyria; species Plemyria rubiginata. The sequence goes on from OY754931.1 coordinate 1,034,344, forward strand.
GGTCATCAATAGATGAAATCATCATTGATGAAATTAGTAAAAAATAGTTTGTTCTGTTTGTGTTATCAAGCTTAGTTAACCTTATACTCGTAAAAAAATAACACAAATAAAAATTTTCAAATGTCACTCAGACATCTTCTTTTAGAAATGTTCTTAGATATGACTCACCAACAACCAGTCACTAATGGTCGGCTACCTGGCGGCGCAGGTATAAATAGTGGGGTGGGCGAGTGTTTTGACTCACTTTCAGCTCAGCGCTCGATGAGGCAATACGTTCAGTGCACAGCGAGTCAATTTCCTGAAGATGCTTCGTAGAGGCGAAACACGTGTCGAAATCTAATTAAGTTTATTCCAGCTTAAGGAGATCAGCGGATTAGTACTACATATTGCTTTGTTCAAAAATGTGTCCTAATATCTCTACCTTCCATAGGGATTAAAATCTAGCAGCTTTTATGTTTTTTTTTATTATTAACTTTAATGTGCCTAGATTAATTATTCTCTGTCAAAATTAAGTTCAAATGTGTATACCGAAAATAAACCTTTATTATTATCAAAATGTGATACAATACTTTTTAACATTTTCAGATTTGCCTGTGGGCCAACAAATGTGACCTGTCCCTATCAATGGGCGAGCAAGTCACCCTCTCAGGGCGCTCCAAAGACAAGACTAACACACAGTTAGCACCGCCCATAGACCCCTTCCAGATGATTATAGACCTTAAAGACAAGGTAACACGGACTATTTCACAAGCTTTTATACTGGACTAGCTGATCCCGCGGCTTTGCATGCGCTCGTTTACTTTGAAAATCTCATACAAACTTTCATCCCATATTTTATCCCCTTGGGGGTAGAATTGATCAAAATCCTTTCTTAGCGAATGCATACGTCATAACATCTACCTGCATGCCAAATTTCAGCCCGATCCGTCCAGTGGTTTGGGCTGTGCGTTGATAGATCACTATGTCAGTCGGTCAGTCAGTCACTTTTGAGTTATATATATTTAGATTACAGGAAAAATCGTGCTAGATCCGTTAAGGGCGTGGAGTACCCTTCTGACTTATTTCACTATTTTATATTTAAATATTCTTAAAAATAAATTTAGTAGCCTTAATATCTTTGACAGCCTACGTAGCTCAGTTGGTGGTAGCTCTGCCTTCTGCGCCATAGGTCGGGGGTTCGATTCCCACCGTAAACAAACGTTTGTGTGATGAACACAGATGTTTGTTCTCTGTCTGGGTGTTATATAATATTATACGTATGTATTTACAAAAAAATAAGTATATAAGTAGTATATCAGCTATCTGGTTCCCATATCACAAGCATAAGCTTAGTTTGGGGCTAGATAGTGCCGTGTGGAAAGTATTATTTATTATTTAATATATTAAAATAATATATTCAATATTTATTTATTATTATTTATTATCTCGAAAAGGGTTAAGTTTAGGGTAGGGTGTTTCATAGTGAAATAAGTCAGAAATGATGGGTACCCCACGCCCTTAACGGATCTAGCACGATGTTTCCTGTAACCCTGTATAAGGCGAAAACAAGAGCCAATGTGTCTCGGTCGCACGTTTCGATATATTGAAAGATTTTCTAAAAATCGCAAATAACCATTTTGTGTGCAATGACATGTTTGGTAAAGAAATCATTTTAATCGGTCAGTTTTCATAGTTTAAAGTTTGCCTGTACAACATCTAGAAAATAGATTGTCATTTATGGTTATCGATTGTTTTTTGTATTATAAAAATCTATATCTACCATTATGATTGTGGTGTAGACACCTGATTACACCCAAGTGTATGTAATCCTACTATTATTATAAACGCGAAAGTCTGTAAGTATGGATGGATAGATGGATGATTCTTTCACGCCGGAACGGCTGAACGGATCTGGATAACTTGTATAGATAGATTATAGTCTGGAATAGTACATAGGCTACTTTTTATCCCGTGGGAATACCGGGATTTTAATCTGCGCGGGTGAAACCGCGGGGCGCTACTAGTTTTATATAACACCCATTGTTTACTTTTTTAGCTCCTAGTCGATGACACACCTAAGATAGCAGATCAAGTGGTAGCCAAAGCTGAATCCATTGCCAAAGCTATTGCAGGGGTATGTATAATCCTACTAATATTATAAACGCGAAAGTTTGTAAGTATGGATGGATGGATGGATGTTTGTTACTCTATAACTCCTGAGCGGCTGAACGGATCTTAGTGAAAATTGGCACAGATATTATATAGCCTGGAATAGCACTCAGGCTACTTACTTTATCCCGTGGGAATACTGGGATTTAAGACTATGCGAGTGAAACCGCAGGGTGCTACTAGTCTATCTAAATATATATAACTCAAAGGTGACTGACTGACTGACTGACTGACTGACTGACATAGTGATCTATCAACGCACAGCCCAAACCACTGGACGGATCGGGCTGAAATTTGGCATGCAGAAGATGTTATGACGTAGGCATCCGCTAAGAAAGGATTTTGATCAATTCTACCCACATTCTACCCCCAAGGGGATAAAATAGGCGAGCAAAGCCGCGGGTTCAGCTAGTGTATAATATTTACAGAATACCACATTCAAGTTTCAATGCAGTTGTCACAGACTAGCTACGGCATTCGGGATGCCGCTTTGCAAAAATGAGGTTCCGTTAAAAGCTATCTATTAGTTAGACTGTTCGATTAGTTAGACTGTTCGATTAGTTAGACTGTTCTATTAGTTAGACTATTCTATTAGTTAGACTTTTTTTTTTATACAACTAGCTGATGAAACAAGCAGATGGCCCACCTGATGTTAAGTGGTAACCATCACCTATAAACAAAACATTGCCCCGTAGGTCACGCATAATAGGAACACAGCGTTGCTGCTTGGCGGCAGAAAAAGGCGTGGTGGTAGTACTTCCCCGGACGAGCCCTTCACAAAGAGCTCTACTACTCTTAAACTCTTCTTATTCTGTTCGATTAGTTAGACTGTTCTATTTGTTAGACTGTTCTATTAGTTAGACTGTTCTATTAGTTAGACTGTTCTATTAGTTAGACTGTTCTATTAGTTAGACTGTTCTATTAGTTAGACTGTTCTATTAGTTAGACTGTTCTATTAGTTAGACTGTTCTATTAGTTAGACTGTTCTATTAGTTAGACTGTTCTATTAGTTAGACTGTTCTATTAGTTAGACTGTTCGATTAGTTAGACTATTCGATTAGTTAGACTATTCGATTAGTTAGACCGTTCGATTAGTTAGACCATTCGGTTAGTTAGACCATTCGATTAGTTAGACCATTCGGTTAGTTAGACCATTCGATTAGTTAGACCATTCGATTAGTTAGACTATTCGATTAGTAAGTTAAGCTACTTGATTAGTAAGTTAGACTATTCAATTACTTAAGCTACCTACTTGATTTGTTAGGTAGACTATTTTATTGGTTAGTTTGCGATTTCAACTTTAATTAATTGAAATGCAGGCAAATGAAATAGAAAAATATATATTACTAGCGACCCGCCCGCGCGCCCCTGCTTCGCACGGGTGTACATATCGTGCATGTATTATACATATAAACGTTCCTCTTGAATCTCTCTATCTTTAAAAAAAACCGCATCAAAATCCGTTGCGTAGTTTTAAAGATTTAAGCATACATAGGGACATAGGGACATGGGGTCAAAGGGACAGAGAAAGCGACTTTGTTTTATACTATGTAGTGATAAATCGTTTAATGTTGTATTTCAGCCGCCGCCCTCTCTCCCCGGCAGTGCCAAGGGGTCTGTCAAAGGTTCCCCCCCAGTCTCCCCTCCACCAGAACTGAAGGAGGGGGAGAAAGCGCCCAAGGTTCCCTGCCCAGCTAAGATGGTGCTACCACAGGCTGTTATATTCGGTAAGACCGTATTCTAATATATTAGACTTTCCACACAGCGCTATTTAGCCCCAAACTAAGCCAAAGCCTGTCATATGGGAACTAGATAGGTGATATAGGTAGTACTTATTTTTTTGTAAAAACATACTTATAATTTGACGACCTCAGTGGCGCAGCGGGCGAGAGTATTAAATATATCAGTCATCTAGTACCCATAACACAAGCTTTGAGTAGCTTACTTTGGGGCTAGATGGTGCTGTGTGGATTGTCCAGCATTATTATTATTATATCTTCCAGATAACCTTCATATTTAGTATCAAGGTGTATAAAGATTAGCGAGATCAAAATCTGCTGTTTCTTTATATCTGTATTTTGATTTTTTCAGATATCGTGTGCGACAACGCTGGATACGAGCTATTCGCAGATTTGTGCTTAGCGCACTTTTTAATATCACAGAAAATAGTACAAAAAGTAATCATCATTCATTTATTTATAACAGATTCCCGCCTCGGAATAAATTTTGGGTATGATCTGCAGAAATTTGTTCCGTAGGTCTGGGTGTTTCTATGTATAATAAAAAAATATCTATCTGTGAAAGTATATAATGTATTAAGTATATCAGTCATCTAGTACCCATAACACAAGCTTTGAAGCTTACTTTGGGGCTAGATGGTGCTGTGTGGATTGTCCAGCATTATTTATGTATTTATTTATTTTATTTATAACAGATTATAGTTACATGTCATAATATTAGATTACCTATGTATAGGTATGCTAGGTAAATACCAATTAAATAAATAAATAATGCTGGACAATCCACACAGCACCAATTCCAATCAATCCATTACCAATTCTAATGTTATTTTAGCTACTAACATAACAATAACAATCTGTCATGGTAGACGTATTTTTAGAAGCGATAGCTTAAGGGGCTGACAACCGTTAATCACCTTCTCGATCGGACATGTAAACAAGATAAAAAAGCAATGAACTTATTTATGAAGGACTAGTTGCGCCCCGCGCGGTGTCACCCGCGTTGGTTTTATATCTTTCAAATTATTTAAATGTGCGAGAAGTTATTTGGTGGTTGTCAGCCACTTAACATGCCTTCTGAACCAAGAAGGTCAGTGTAGGCTCAGTTGTAATCGTTAGTCACTCAAATTTGGTCGTTATTATGTTACAGATAAGGTTCCACATCAAAAACATGCCTTGGTTCGTTTCGGACGTCACTGAAAGGGATTTTAAGTAAGTGAATGAGTCTTATTTTGAAACAATAAAAATGTCTGCATATGTACTGTCTGCGTCAAGTTGATGGATGTAAGGCATTGCAGGGCACGTTCCTATCGTGCGTAACTTGAGACAATGCTCTGTTATAGGTGATGGTTACCACTTAACATCAGGTGGGCCATTTGCTGGTTCCTTCAGCCTGTTGTATAAAAAATTCTCAATTTTGTGTATCTTTCGTTGGTCCCAATAATATCATAAATGTGATAGTTTGGAGGTTTGTTGCTCAATAACGCCAGAGCGTCTGAACGGATCTGAATGAAATTTGGCACAGAGATAGATTACAGCCTGGAATAACACATCGGTTTTTTATCCTGTGAGAATACCGGGTTCTAAAACTACGTGGATGAAACCGCGGGGCGCAGCTAGTCACTATCACTACATAGTATAAAACAAAGTCGCTTTCTCTGTCCCTATGTATGCTTAAATCTTTAAAACTACGCAACGGATTGTGATGCGGTTTTTTTTAATAGATAGTGATTCAAGAGGAAGGTTCATATGTATAGCACATGCATGATACGTGCACCCGTGCGAAGCAGGGGCGCGCGGGCGGGTCGCTAGTATAAAATAAGATTCAGAATTCACATGATTTAACTTTATTTTCAGATTTGTCATAGATTCGTGTATAAAAGCCAATTACAATAGAACCGTACAACCGGAACCAAAACCAGGTAAGAAAACTCTGGAACAGTCTACTAAGTAAATAATTTTTCATTCATTCATTCATTCATTCAAGTAGGTAGACTGTTCATCTGTTATACTGTACCACTCACAGACATCAATACTAACATATGTATGCCTCAAGTTGATGGACGCAGGGCAGTGCATCGTAGGGCACGTTTCTATCGTGCGTGACCTACGAGGCAATGCTTTGTTGTAGGTGATGGTTACCACTTAACATTAATAAATAATAAATATTGGCGGGCGGGTCGCTAGTAAATAAATAGACTATGAACTATATCCAAATTTCATTCAGTATGCTTAAATCTTTAAAACTACGCAACGGATTTTGATGCGGTTTTTTTAATAGATAGAGTGATTCAAGAGGAAGGTTTATATGTATAATACATGCATGATATGTGCACCCGTGCAAAGCAGGGGCGCGCGGGCAGGTCGCTAGTAAATAAATAAACTATGAACTATCTCTGTGCCAAATTTCATTCAGATCCGTTCAGACGTTCTGGCGTTATTGACTAACCTTCAAACTTTCACATTTATGATATTAGTGGGGTTACCAACGAAAGATACACAACATTCCACACAGCACTATCTAGCCCCAAACTAAGCCAACGCTTGTGATATGGGAACCAGATAGCTGATATGATACTTAAATACTTTTGTTTTGTAAATACGTACTTATGATATATAATTACACCCAGACACAGAGCAAGCATCTATGTTCATCACACAAATTTATTTATTTATTTATTTATTTATAATTTCAACATTACATCTATTATTACAGGTAAGACCTAATACAATAGAGTAGTCCTAACAAATAATTATTTAAATTAAAACAGTAGGTTCAAGTTTGTTCTCAGTGGAGATCGAACCCACGACCTACGGCGCCGGAGGCAGAACTACTACCAACTGACCTGTGAGACCCGTCATTTTCTGTTAAATAAATAAAAAGACCTTGCATATGAGTAATATTTTTTTATTTGCAGAGCCTAAAGAGGGCGAAGCGCCCTCAGCACCGGAGCCCCCTAGAATTATAAATGCAGACAACTTGAGGAAAATTGCGGAACAATGGAAGGCATTTGTTGACGATGGTACATTCACCGCTATGGTAAGTTACCCTAGAAGACACCATCCTTCTACTATTAGACATAGACAGACATTTATTTGCCAAAAAAACACACATACACATACAAAACATGAAAAAGAAATGACAAACAGTTAATAATTCGACGACCTCAGTATCGCAGCGGGTGAGTCCGCCTGCGACGCAACAGGTTGCGGGTTCGATTCCCGCCTCGGAACAAATTTGTGTACGATCTGCAGAAATTTGTTCCGTTGGTCTGGGTGTTTATATGTATAATAAAAAATATCTATCTACGTAAGTATATAATGTATTAAATATATCAGTCATCTAGAACCCATAACACAAGCTTTGAGTAGCTTACTTTGGGGCTAGATGGTGCTGTGTGGATTGTCCAGCATTATTTATTTATTCATTTATTTATATTATTATTATGGATGGATGGTTTGTTTCTCTAACTCCAGAACGGGTGAACGGATCTTGGTGAAAAGTGGCACAGAGATATATTATAGTCTGGAATAGCACATAGGCTACTTTTTATCACGTGGGAATACCGGGATTTAAATCTGCGCGTGTGAAACCGCGGAGCGCAACTAGTATGTATATAAAAGGCAACCACCACCGGAAAGCATCGGTGGTCTAGTGGAAGTAACCCCGCCTTCCGATCGTAAGGTCGCAGGTTTGTCACGTCGGGCACCAATGGATTCATCTGTCGAAAAATGTATGTGCGCAATGCCAGTGCTCATAATTAGTGAAGGAAAACATCGTGAGGAAACCAATTAATATTCTAACAGCGGCGATGGGCTTGCAACCTGTCACGTATGGAATACTAACTACTGCAAAATGCGGGTATGTGCCAAATGTAATGTTTGGATGTACCTCTGACTAACCCCCTTAGACATCCTCAAAGAATCTTGAGTTAGCACTTGGTACTGAGAGATCTGAAGGGATATCTACCGTGCCTGGGGATCAGTCGTGAAGCTGTTTTAGTTTCTGTTTTTTAGATTTCACATTTCGCAGTAGTTAGTATTCCATACGTGACAGGTTGCAAGCCCATCGCCGCTGTTAGAATACTAACTGGTTTCCTCACGGTGTTTTCCTTCACCGTTTACAGTTAAAAGTCACTGTAATCTTTTTTCTGATATTTCAGGCTGAGGATTATTGGACCTGGCCGCATGTCTACAAGGATATGAAGAAATATGACTACAATTTGTATCGAAAGCTACAATACGCTGTCGCCATTTTATTCAAAGGAGATCTTAACTACAGGAAGCTGTTAGGGGAGAAGAATTGGAACCCGTCTATAGGATTCGAACCCGCACTGCAAGGTAGGCTAAACTTTACTGCTCTAAAAGAGGTAGTTTATTTACAACTAGCGACCCGCCCGAGCGCCCCTGCTTCGCACGGGTGCACTTATCATGCATGTTTTATACATATAAATCTTCCTCTTGAATCACTCTATCTATTAAAAAAAACGCATCAAAATCCGTTGCGTAGTTTTAAAGATTTAAGCATACATAGGGACATGGGGACATAGGGACAGAGAAAGCGACTTTGTTTTATATTATGTAGTGAAGAAAATTATAACGAATACTATCCTACTACTATTATAAACGCGAAAGATTGTAAGTATGGATGGATGTTTGTTACTACTTCACGCCGGAACGGCTGAACGGATCTAGATGAAACTTGGCAGAGAGATAGATTATAGTCTGGAATAGCACATAGGCTACGATTTCCCGTGGGAATACCGGCATTTAAATCTGCGCGGGTGAAACCGCGCAACTAGTAATAGTAATATTTGTGCGCTCTATATTTTGTTTGAGCAAGAGAGAGAGAGAGAGAGAGACAGACAAAGTGCTTTTTTAACACGATTTTTAGAGAATAAAACAGGCTTTTTAGAGGGTGTTTCCTACTAATATTATAAATGCGAAGGTTTGTAAGTATGGATGGATGGATGGATGTTTTTTACTCTATAACTCCAGAACGGCTGATCGGATCTTGGAGAAAATTGGCACAGAGATATATTATAGTCTGGAATAACACATAGGCTACTTTTTATCCCGTGGGAATACCGGGATTTAAAACTACGCGGGTGAAACCTAAACTAGTAAGGAGTAAACTAGTGGTATATAAGTAGGAAACTAGTGGTATATAAGTAGGAAACTAGTGGTATATAAGTAGGAAACTAGTGGTATATAAGTAGGAAACTAGTGGTATATAAGTAGGAAACTAGTGGTATATAAGTAGGAAACTAGTGGTATATAAGTAGGAAACTAGTGGTATATAAGTAGGAAACTAGTGGTATATAAGTAGGAAACTAGTGGTATATAAGTAGGAAACTAGTGGTATATAAGTAGGAAACTAGTGGTATATAAGTAGGAAACTAGTGGTATATAAGTAGGAAACTAGTGGTATATAAGTAGGAAACTAGTGGTATATAAGTAGGAAACTAGTGGTATATAAGTAGGAAACTAGTGGTATATAAGTAGGAAACTAGTGGTATATAAGTAGGAAACTAGTGGTATATAAGTAGGAAACTAGTGGTATATAAGTAGGAAACTAGTGGTATATAAGTAGGAAACTAGTGGTATATAAGTAGGAAACTAGTGGTATATAAGTAGGAAACTAGTGGTATATAAGTAGGAAACTAGTGGTATATAAGTAGGAAACTAGTGGTATATAAGTAGGAAACTAGTGGTATATAAGTAGGAAACTAGTGGTATATAAGTAGGAAACTAGTGGTATATAAGTAGGAAACTAGTGGTATATAAGTAGGAAACTAGTGGTATATAAGTAGGAAACTAGTGGTATATAAGTAGGAAACTAGTGGTATATAAGTAGGAAACTAGTGGTATATAAGTAGGAAACTAGTGGTATATAAGTAGGAAACTAGTGGTATATAAGTAGGAAACTAGTGGTATATAAGTAGGAAACTAGTGGTATATAAATGTTTTGTTTTCAGGTTTCATCCCGGCGCCAATAATAGCAGTTCGTACGGTGAAAGCGGACTTAATCTGTGGCCTGCCGAAGGGCAAGTGCGAGCAACTCAACAAGATAGACGAGAAGTGGATGGAGACGGGGGACTATGGGTCAGTCCTTATTGTCCTACTAGTTGCGCCCCGCGGTTTCACCCGCCTTATGGAAATATTATTTAGGAAGCTAACATCGTTTAAAGAACTTAGATAGGGGGTCTAGTATTTTTTATGACATTTTTTTTTTCGGAAAAAAAAAGAGAAGTAATTTTAAGAGTAGTAGAGCTCTTTGTGTGTGACTCGTCCGGGGAAGTACTACCACCACGCCTTGTTCTGCCGCCAAGCAGCAACGCTGTGTTTCGGTTTGAAGAGTGTGGTCGCCGGTGTAATTAAGGCACATGAGGCTTAACATCTGTATGCCTCAAGTTGATGGACGCAGGGCAGTGCATCGTAGGGCACGTTCCTATCGTGCGTGACTTACGATACAATGCTTTGTTTATAGGTTATGGTTACCACTTAACATCAGATGGGATATCTGCTTGTTCCATCAGCGAATTGTATAAAAAAAAAATCAAAAATCTGAGAGGCGTGTCATATTGTCTCGCGGCCATTTTCGCATGGGAGTTTTCTCGGATTCAAGAGGATAATACTAATATTATCATCTCAGTATAAATACCCCATCTCAGTAATGCATGCATGTAGTAGGTACCTACTCAAATTTTTGCACACCTCTGAATGGTAAAAATATGTGAATCTACAGACTTCTTTGTATCTGTACCATGTTTTTTATGCAAATAAATGAAATGATTGATTGATAAAATTACGTTATTTAAAAATCAAAGAAAAAACTGACTTCAAATACACTGGAAATTCTGGTGATTTTATTAACTTTTATAATAAATAAATAATGCTGGGCAATCCACACAGCACCATCTAGCCCCAAAGTAATCGAATCGAAGCTTGCGTTATGGATATATTTAATACATTAAATGTATACTTACATAGATATATATTTTTTATTATACATTGAAAACACCCAGACCGACGGAACAAATTTCTGCAGATCTTACACAAATTTGTTTCGAGGCGGGAATCGAACCCGCAACCTCTTGCGTCGCAGGCGGACTCTAGCCCGCAGCGCCACCGAGGTCGTCAATAAAAAATAGTAGTAGCAGTGTCCAGTGTACTATAGTCGACTAGCTGAGCCCGCGGCTTTGCTCGAGCCAAGGAATTCAAAGTTTCATACAAACTTTCATCCCCTATTTTATCCACTTGGGGGTAGAATTGATCAAAATCCTTTCTTAGCGGATGCCTACGTCATAACATCTACCTGCATGCCAAATTTCAGCCCGATCCGTCCAGTGGTTTTGGCTGTGCGTTGATAGATCACTATGTCAGTCAGTCAGTCACCTTTGAGTTATATATATTTAGATATGTTCTTAAGAATTTTTTTGCATCAAAACTAAGCACAAAGCTAACGAATATTATAATGTCCTAACCAATATCGTTTGTATAAGATTCTGAGACCCTACATTTTGTGGTGTCACTAATTTCTTTCGAAACAGTGTGGTGAAAGGATTTTAAGTGCGCCTGTAGATGATTTTAAGTGCTCGAAATAAACGTTTTTTTAATATTAATGTATTTTCAGAGTAATTCAATTCTGCCCGAAGGCTGAGCCTTTGAAGCCGTCGGACCGACCGTGCATTGACTACGGCGACTCCTGTCGGGGAACAGAGTGTCCAGTTCACACGGATATGTAGCTACTGTGACGAGATATCTAGATAGGTGGTGTAAAATCCCGTATTTTACTAAGAACCCTGAATCAGAATCAGAATAATCTTTATTGTAAACTGTTGAGTGGCTCACACACTTTTTTTTTTATACAACTCGCTGATGAAACAAGCAGATGGCCCACCTGATGTTAAGTGGTCACCATAACCTATAAACAAAGCATTATATCGTAAGTCACGCACGATAGGAACGTGCCCTACGATGCACTGCCCTGCGTCCATCAACTTGGGGCGTACAGATGTTAAGCCTCATGTGCCTGTAATTACACCGGCGACCACACTCTTCAAACCGAAACACAGCGTTGCTGCTTGGCGGCAGAAAAAGGCGTCGTGGTGGTACTTCCCCGGACGAGCCCTTCACAAAGAGCTCTACTACTCTTAAAACAACACTACACCAAGCCGGTATCCTGTCCAGGTCCTCGAGTTTCCTTCCTGATTCCCAGATTCCCTCCATCACCCACTGTCTTCGCGCCCGCGCATGACACTGACAGTTGTCAGGAGACTGACAACCGCTTGTGCAGGTGAGACAGAGTATTTTATCTACTAGATAGACACAAACACTACAGGTGGGCTTATACCATGAAAAGCTTCAAGAGAAATGATAATAAAGCCCTTCAGGGTAGGCGACGCACTGACAACGCCCCTGGTGTTTATTTATTTATTTACCCGCCCGCGCGCCCCTGCTTCGCATGGGTGCACATATCATGCATGTATTATACATATAAACCTCTGTCTTGAATCACTCTATCTATTAAAAAAAACCGCATCAAAATCCGTTGCGTAGTTTTAAAGATTTAAGCATACATAGGGACATGGCGACAGGGATATAGGGACAGAGAAAGCGACTTTGTTTTACTATGTAGTGATAGTATTTATATTTCTTGTTTTAGGTACAAATTCGAAACCACGGAACTCATTTTTTGTCGATTTTTATGATTATAATTAAATATTTAGTGCTTTTTCACACATTGTTTTCAATCCCATTTTACATTGTTACCTTAAAAATAAAAGAAATCTTTTTTCAAGTTGTTTTCGTTTTATTTTCACACAAAAAGATTATTGACATGAACCCTAGGCCTGCGAGCTGGGACCAAGATTTAGTAGTAATTTTGTAGTTCCCCAAAACAGCTTTTCAATTTAGTAATTACGTTGACAACACCTAATATTTCTCTCGCTTGCACGATTCGACATTTTGAAAGATATAATCACTAAATATAATTTTGACAAATTGCAAACAACAATTTTGTGTGCAATCACATTGCACACAGTTTAGTAAAAATTTGACTTTGATTGATGCAAATTTTCCTACTCAAAAGTTTGCTTATGTACGAAAACTAGAAAAGCAAACTTTTAAGCAGGAAAACTGTACAAGATCAAAATGTTTTTTTTTTTACTGAACTGTGCGCAATGTGGTTGCACACAAATTGGTTGTTTGCGATTTTTCGAAAATTGGTTTAGTGATTTTATATCCTTCAACAAGTCAAAACGTGCGAGCGAGAGTCACATTAGCTTCTTCATTTTCTTCTTGTCTTCACCTTAAACTTCATCCAAGAGTTAAACAGTTTATAAGTTACTAGCTGTACCCGCGGCTTTGCTCGCGCCAAGGAATTCAAAGTTTCATACAAACTTTCATCCCCTATTTTATCCCCTTGGGGGTAGAATTGATCAAAATCCTTTCTTAGCGGATGCCTACGTCATAACATATACCTGCATGCCAAATTTCAGCACGATCCGTCTAGTGGTTTGGGCTGTGCGTTGATAGATCACTATGTCAGTCAGTCAGTCACCTTTGAGTTATATATATTTAGATTCACAGTTGTAGCTGTGAATCAGGCTCAGCACACGAAAGTCAAAGTCAAAATGTGTTTATTCAATAAAATCACAAGGACCATCTTGAAACGTCTTATAACTAAGTCTAGTACCAGTTCCACGCGAACACAATTATGTGTGCTCTAGGGGACGAATGTTAATCCCAACGATCTTCGTTACTGACGACCTGAGAGCATCCGTCTGAAGACAAAGTTTACTAAAACTCTTCTAAACGTCTTACCCCCGGTTTCTGAAAGCTCGATCAACTAATCGGCTGTCAAGTCACTTGCTGTTTCAGCTTTTACTTCAAAAATTAGATAGATAGGGGGTGGGGGTGGGTTAGTGGTTTTTTGTAGTGGATAACTTTTTTGTTATGATTTGTTACGAAATAAATGGTCTTGAATCAAAATCGCGTCAGGACCTAAGCCCCGCGGGTCTACGTTACTAGGGACTGGATCCTCAATAGCTCAGTTTTGTAGCTGCAGCATGCCAAAGAGTTATAGTACAAGGTCTTTGACTCATGCTAGTACTTAGTAGGTAGGTACTTAAGCATTAGGTTTTTATTGTAATTGCTTCAATTCAAATATACTCTACATCTTAGAATAAAAACAACGACATTTTGTTTGTTTTATCTCCGCAACGAGGGAGAGTTAATGGACCGTAAGTAGGTACAAAGCTCAATCAACATACCTACATTACAATACCTACATAGAAAAATACACAAAGTTTCACGAAAATTGGTTCAGTAGTTTAGAGAATAAAATTAGTAAAAGAAAAGTGGAAATCATACTGAAGGTTGAATGATTGCAAGCTACGTGCTTATTTTCATATTAATGTTATCATCATAAAAAATTCGCTGTCATCTAGTTGTCAATCAAAGTTCAATTCAAATCAAGAAGAAGTCTAATGTCTATGAATGACCAACCAGCTGCGTTTTCGTTTCAATGGTTTCAAGGTTTTCGGTTTTCACAACAAAATACTCGTTTTTTTATTAAATTGAGTCAGTCAGTACTGTTTGTTCATTGTGTGATTTGGAAATTCAAAACTTTATAAACAAAGAGAGAAGAATAAAGCTCATACGCCTCATACTCAAACAAAGACGCAGTAAGTCGGGAATATCAGTCCAGTCGTGTATTGGCTGATTTTCAATTATTTTAGAGCTAGATTAATGTCCATAACATATATGTCTGAATCTAAGCATGCAAGTTACCGATTGACAACATAAATTATACAATATATATCTTTTTTTTGCAGGTTATAAATTTTTCTATCTTCCCAAGATAAAAGAACAAAAATGGCAAATATAGCAGTAAAACGTATCAAGAGAGAATTCAAAGAGGTTATCAAAAGCGAGGAAGTTGCAGGAGGTGCTATAAAGCTGGAACTCGTCAATGAAAGTTGGACTGAGCTGAAGGGAGAAATCGCGGGTCCTGGCGATACCCCCTACGAAGGCGGTCGGTTCATTCTGGAGATCAAAGTCCCCGATACTTACCCGTTCAACCCACCAAAAGTCCGTTTTATTACTAAAATCTGGCATCCCAATGTTTCTTCTGTAACAGGAGCGATCTGCCTCGACATACTAAAAGACCAATGGGCTGCCGCACTTACTTTGCGGACCGTGTTGCTATCCATACAGGCATTGCTATCTGCTGGAGAACCCGATGATCCCCAAGATGCAGTCGTAGCAAAGCAATACAAAGAAAACTACCAATTATACCACATGACTGCTAAGCATTGGACAAACACTTATGCAGGAGGGCCAAATAGCATTGCAGACTTCAATGTCAAAGTCCAACGTTTAGTAGATATGGGGATCGATGAGCATAGGGCTAGAGTGGCTCTGTCTACATTTGATTGGCATATTGAACGGGCCACTGAAAACCTGTTTAGCTAATGTCTAAATTTCAACATTTCCTGCAGTGTACCAGACTAATTCTCGGCTGGTGTGATCCACAGTTTTATGGTCTTTGGGCACAAGCACTTATCTGGTAAATGAGCAATAAGCTGTGGACTGATCTGAGGTCTGTTATCTACAGGGCTTTTATGGAGATAGCTATCTTCATCGTCATATGCTACTGGCATTGCAATAAATAGCAGCGCTGGTTGATGCGGTCATTTCAAAATTATGAGTCTAGGGGCCTTCAGGTTTTAGTTAAGTTTTCACCTAATATGTATAAATAAAAAAACTTGGTTAAATTGTATAATTTATTTATATATCTAGCTAATTACAACAAGTTAGATCTTAAGCTATTTACAATACTATTGCTTAGTTTATCACATTGGATAATTACCTAAAATTGGGATGGCTTAATGTATGGCTATAAATCAAATGTATAAGATGAGCCTAACCTAGGAGTGACCAAGCAAAATGAATCTAATTCCTGTTTAGTGGCTTGGTGACTGCTACTAGCTGGATATACCCTTCAAAGCACTACACTTTTCCATTTCGTTTTACTTAATTCTGTTGTATATGTACATAATTAGATAAATAAATGCATTTGTTTAGTAATATGTGGATTTTGTTTTAAGCATGTAGCCACTGGCAGAAATGGAGGGAGGCTTTTGCCTAGCAATAACACTATGGGCTAGCAAGGAACAAGGACTGGACTTAAGGAGAACCATAAGTCCAAGATTTGGAGTTTTTTGGTTTTCTGGCAAGCTCAGTTTTTTATTTGGGACACATAGGCTCCCTATCGTTCGCTCTGAAAACTACATACAAGGGCTTAAGATACAAAACCAGTAAGAAATACTAAGGCCAGAATTATACAGACTAAGAGAAGACACATGATAGATTGTAGAAGATAATTCCTAATCTATTATTTGGCAAATGCCCAGTTATTTACTTTTTACATAGTCATGTAACATACAAATAGAAATTACAGTTTTCAGTGTCATCATGATTCATCAACTTCTCTTTGCTATAACAAAATGTTATTATTTGGTGGTACTTAAATAACTCCTGTACATATTCACGATTTTATATTTGGCTTGTTCGTCGATTTGCATTTTCCATTTTCCACATGAAAAAGCCATACCTATTAGATACAACATTTAATTAATATACTACTCAGACAGACTGCTATCTATAGGCGATGCGGGCCCTCCAAGAACACAAACATTTGTGTTATGAACATAGATAAGATGTCTGTTCCTAAACTTAAAAAAAAGGTATCAGCTATGTGTTTCCCATAATAAGCCTGGCTTAGTTAGGGGCTAGCTAGATAATGTTCGAGTGGAAATTGCAACATATTTTATTGCTTAACACGAACCACTCAACAATAGATTACGAAAACGTAAGACGATAAACAAACACCAAGCAATTTCTTAAGAATTAACACGCCAATATTGACTAGTGTGGACACACATTTTTGTTGTTTTCTTTAACGATAATATGACTGGCAAAAATCTTAGCCTTCATATAAAAATTATACAAAGATAATATTGCATGACGAGAATAGAATGGCGGCCAAGAAATGATTACAGCGTTAACCGAAGAGTGGCGTTTGCAGGAAGCTTATTTTTACACCACTGCTGATGGAAAAAGCAACTGGCCCACCTGATGTTAAGTGGTAACCATCAACCATGACACAGTATTGCCAAGCTCGATAGAAAGTGGCTTACGATGCACTGCCCTGCGTCCATCAACTTGAGGCATACAGATGTTAAGCCTGTAATTTCAGCATCCACACTCTTAATAGTAACACAGCAACGCTGCTTGGATGGTTATTGATGACAGTCAATGCTACCTCTAGCGTTTATTTTAACTGTAATTTTTGACTCCATTAGTGCTCAAAAGGAGCCTCTATGGCGCACTTAAAATCCTTTCACCAAACTGTTTTTTTTTATACTGCCAAGGTAGCAATCAAGCATACGGCCCACCTGACGGGAAGCGGTCACCGTAGCCTATGGACGTTTGTAACACCAGAGGTGTCACACTCGCGTTGCTGACCATTTAAATATTTTAATACGCCTTTTTTGAAGAACCCCATACTGTATTCTCCAGGAAAAACATCCGCAGGGAGCGCATTCCACAACCCTAGAGTTGTTTCGAAAGAAACAGTGTGGTGAAAGTAGTAGTGACACGATAAGAACTTGAACTGATGTGAATGCTTCAGTCGTTGAGTGCTACCCAGCCGTTGTTGCCATCCGGCATCTTCACTTGAATGAATCGGATGATTTGGCCATTTTCATCTGTAATCTAGAAATAAGTAAGTAAAACTAAGTATATTAGAGTATCTAGTCTAATTTATAAGCGAAACTAATTTGTCATGAGTGTGTTTTTTATACAACTACCAGATGGAACAAGCAGATGGCTCACCTGATGTCAAGTGGTAACCATCACCTATAAAAGCATTGCCTCAACTCACGTGTGATAGGAAGGTGTCCTACGATGCACTGCTCTGCGTCCATCAACATTAGGCACACATTATGTTAAGCCTCATGTGCCTGTAATTTCAGCAAACACATACCGATAAGACCGCCCGTGTTTTTTTGTTCATTTTGATGTACAGTAAAGAATTTAAATAAAAAAATAATAATAATGCTGGACAATCCACACAGCACCATCTAGCCCCAAAGTAAGCTACTCAAAGCTTGTGTTATGGATACCTACTAGATAACTGATATATTTAATAAATTATAGGTATACTTACATAGATAATTATATATTTTTTATTATTACCCAGACCAGCGGAAAAAATTTAAATTTGTTTCCAGGCGGGAATCGAACCCGCAACCTGTTGCGTCGCAGGCGGACTCTCACCCGCTGCGCCACTGAGGTTTGTTTGTATTTGCATGTATTTGTTTCTATGTATAATAAAAAATATCTATCTATGTAAGTATATAATGTATTAAATATATCAGTTATCTAGTACCCATAACACAAGCTTTGAATAGCTTACTTTGGGGCTAGATAGTGCTGTGTGGATTGTCCAGCATTATTTATTTATTTATTTGGCACAAGAAGGTTGCACAAAAATATAGACTAAAAAGTAAAAAATAACTAACCGTAACTTATCTAAGATTATACTTAAGTAAGAGGTAGGTACAGGAGCTAGTGGCACTATTGCTGAGTTGGTACCTGAGGCTCCAAGCTGTCTGTATTGACAGTCGCTATGGGAACTTCAGGCGCTTCGCTGACGGCACCATCTGAAATAACAACAAAAATTGCATGATCTCCTTTGAATGCCATCCGTTTTTAATATGAGTACTACAAATGAGTGTCAGGGAAAAAAATTAAGAGCTTTATAAGACTAGTTGCGCTCGCGGTTTCACCCGCGCAGATTTAAATCCCGGTGGTCCAACGGAATAAAAAGTAGCCTGTGTGCTATTCCAGACTAAAATCTATCTCTCTGCCAAGTTTCATTCGATCCGTTCTGCCGTTCCGGCGTCAAAGAGTAACAAACATCCATCCATACTTACAAACTTTCGCATTTATAATATTAGTAGGATATATAGATTATGTACCTTCACTTAGGGTGTATATTTTTGCACTTTCTTCTTCTGCTAATTGTTTTTCTGAAAGCAGAATCATTTGGTTTATTTAATAAACACAAATAGTTGGTTCGAATCACTTTCAGAATAGAATAGCAGAATCTTTATTTTGTCTCATAAATCTCTAATTTTAAAAAGAGGTTTGTATTTAGTTTAAATTTTACTTTTACTAATTTAACACATCCCGTCCACTGGTTATCCAGCGTTATTTTTTGTTGACACGACCTATAGTTATATTAAATATTAAAAAATAGACATAAGTATGTAATGTACCTTCTTTCTCCACATCAATTGCTTCTATCTCCGACTGCTTTTCATTTAATAACTGAAACTAAATAATTAAATTATTGCATATTATTTAAACCGCCACCGGTGGTCTAGAGCACCGGTGGTCTAGTGGGAGTGACCTCGCCTTCCGATCGTAAGGTCGCAGGTTCGAATCCGGTCGTGCACCAATGGATTTTTCTATCGAAAAATTTATGTGCGCAATGCCAGTGCTCTTAAACGGTGAAGGAAAACATCGTGAGGAAACCAGGTAGTATTCTAACAGCGGCGATGGGCTTGCAACCTGTCACGTATGGAATACTAACTACTGCAAAATGTGGGTATGTGCCAAATGTAATGTTTGGACGTACCTCTGACTACCCCCCTTAGACATCTTAAAAGAATATTGAATTAGTACCTACTTGGTACTGGGAGATCTGAAGGGATATCTACCGTGCCTGGGGATCAAAGTCGTGAAGCTGTTTCTGTTTTTGTGTTTTTTATATTATTTAAATTTCGTTGACTTCAATTGTTATGTAGATTTTTAATTACATTTGTTCCGTGCAATTGATAATAAACGTACCGGTGTACTTGAATAAAAAAAGAGACAAATTCTTACATTTTCATTGACTTTGGTGACTCTTGGCTGGTTCACTACTATAGATTCCGCTAAATGACCCTGGAACAAATAGTATAATTGGTACACACCCTTCGGACTGTTATAATTATAAACTATTTAATAATAAATAAATAAAGTTAGACTTTCCACACAGCACTATCTAGCCCCAAACTAAGCCTAAGCTTGTGTTACGTAAACCAGATAACTGATATACCTACTACTTACATACTTTTTTTACATATAATATTTTTTGTTTTTTTTTTATAATCCCAACTAATATTATAAATGCAAAAGTAACTCTGTCTGTCTGTCTGTCTGTTACGCTTTCCCGCTTAAACCTCTCAACCGATTTTGATGAAATTTGGCACAGACAATCTTTAGACCCTGAGAAAGAACATAGGCTACCTTTTATTGCGAATAAAAGAGATGAAGAGATTAAAAGTACGCAGACGAAGTCGCGGGTACCAGCTAGTATAGTATATAACACCCAGCCAGAGAACAAACATCTATGTTCATCACACAAATAGGCTCTCTATGTATTTATTTGCATCCAGGCTTAAATAATAGTCAGTAGTTTTTGTTAGGCACTCTTTATATTGCATGTCTGTGTTTCTTTATAGTCTTCTCTGTGTATTGTGTGTCTAATAAACTATTCAATTCTATTTTAAGAGTAGTTGAGCTTGAGTGTAGCTCGTCCGGGGAAGTACTACCACCAACTATTTCTGCCGCCAAGCAACAACGCTGTTTCGGTTTGAAGAGTGTGGTCGCCGGTGTAATTACAGGAACATGAGGCGGATCATGTTAATGGACGCAGGGCAGGCGTCTTTGGTTCGTTACATGCGTGACTTATGAGGCAATGCTTTGCTATAGGTGATGGTTACCACTTAACGTCAGATGGGTCAGCTACTTGTTCCTTCAGATGGTTGTATAAAAAAGGCCCGTTTGCACACACTGCTGAGTAAAGGCCTCTTCTATATTACGCCACTTTTTTGGCCCTGCGATGCACTGCCCTGCGTCCATCAACTTGAGGCATATAGATGTTAAGCCTCATGCGACCACACTTCAAACCGAAACACAGCGTCGCTGCTTGGCGGCAGTACTTCCCCGGACGAGCCACCAAAGAGCGGGCTGAAATGACAATGACATAAGTACGTGAGCCGGTATCACGCACGTTAGCGTTCATATGCGCGACGAGCATGCGCTTGCGCATGAAGGAGGCGCCGCACGCGAGGCACTCGTACGGCTTCTTGTCGCTGTGCACGAAGCGATGCGTGTTGCGGTTGTCGCGCGAGTTGAACGCTTTGCCGCAGATCTGTAACAACATTCGAATGAATGTTGGGATATCTACCGTGCCTGGGGATCAAAGTCGTGAAGCTGTTTATTTTTATTTATAATTATAAATAAAAATAAACAGCTTCACGACTTTGATCCCCAGGCACTGTAGATATCCCTTCAGATCTCCCAGTACCAAGTAGGTACTAATTCAAGATTGAGGATGTCTAAGGGGGTAGTCAGAGGTACGTCCAAACATTACATTTGGCACATACCCACATTTTGCAGTAATTAGTATTCCATACATGACAGGTTGCAAGCCCATCGCCGGTGGTCTAGTGGGAGTGACCCCGCCTTCCGATCGTAAGGTCGCAGGTTCGAATCCGGTCGTGCACCAATGGATTTTTCTATAGAAAAATTTATGTGCTCAATACCAGTGCTCTTAAACGGTGAAGGAAAACATCGTGAGGAAACCATTTAGTATTCTAACAGCGTATTCTATAAATAAATAATAATAATAAAGCCCGTTTATTTCCTTACCAGCTAAATACAAAAAAGTATATTTCTACTAGTACCTACTCTAAATAAAGTACAATAAAATAAATAAATAAAGAAAGAAATTTCAAAAAGGTTAGTCGACGGCACAGGAGACCGAAGAGCTGGCAGCTACCTCGGACAAAGAATTAGTTTAGCTATTCAAAGGGGGAATGCTGCCAGTATCTTCGGATCCTTGCCCAAAGGGACTCCTTTTAATAATATATTTTAGTTATTAGTTATTATATTTTTTAAGGTTTTTTAGTTTAAGGTCTAATTGGATAAATAATAAAATTTATAATTATATTTTGTAATAAAATAAATGAACACAATAAATAATGCTGGACAATCCACACAGCACCATCTAGCCCCAAAGTAAGCTACTCACAGCTTGCTTTGTGGGTACTAGATAACTGATATATTTAATACATTATATACATACATAGATAGATATTTTTTACTATACATAAACACCCAGACCAACGGAACAAATTTCTGCAGATCGTACACAAATTTGTTCCGAGGCGGGAATCGAACCCGCAACCTGTTGCGTCGCAGGCGGACTCTCGCCCGCTGCGCCACTGAGGTCGTCATATCATCTGTAACAACATTCATTCAATCCTACTACTATTATAAACGCGAAAGTTTGTAAGTATGGATGGATGGATAGATAGATGGATGGATAGATGGATGGATGTTTGTTACTCTTTCACGCCGGAACGGCTGAACGGATCTGGATGAAACTTGGCAGAGAGATTGATTATAGTTTGGAATAGCACATAAACTACTTTTATTCCGTGGGAATACCGGGATTTAAATCTGTGCGGGTAAAATCGCGGGGCACAACTAATACTACGATATAGGTGCGGTAAGTGGAAAAATACAGCCGAGGCGATATTGCTATTGATACAAGGAAGCAGAGGCTGTAATTATCAAAAAACGAAGACGGGGGAATGCCGATCTACTGAGAGAAAAAATATGCTCTATTTGTTTTTCCATTTGTCTTATGTTAGTTTGAGGTTTAGTGACTCTGCCTGCTTGAGCGTCACAACCCCTGCGCTGCAGCGTGCCCGCTGTGTTTCAAGGCACATTATTCAATACTAGTAGCACCCTGCGGTTTCACCCGCGTAGTTTTAAATCCCGGTATTCCCACGGGATAAAAAGTAGCCTATGTGTTATTCCAGACTATAATATATATTTGTGTAAATTTTCACCAAGATCCGTTCAGCTGTTCTGGAGTTATAGAGTAACAAACATCCATCCATCCATACAAACTTACAAACTTTCGCATTTATAATATTAGTAGGAAGTTATTGGAATGAGCGGTATTACCCGACGCGATCGCCATTACCCCTGCTTGTACCTAGTTTCATAAACAATAAACACCGCTATCTTTATACCTTACCTACCCATGTTGAATTATTATGAATAGACTTCCCGCCGGTTTCTGAACGCTCGATCAACGGTTATCAGCTGTCAAATCACTTGCTATCTCTATCTAATTGATTGAGTGAGCGAAGCGAACGAAAATTTTACAATCAACTCGGGCGATTTGGCATTTTATGTATGTATTTATGTTTGTCCGACGATAACTTGTTATAAGTAAAGTAACTTGACAATCGATTAGCGTTCGATCGCGGTTTCAGACACCGGCGGTATAGTGCGCGTCACGCAAAAAGAACCCCCTCCGGGTGTGATGGCGTGAGCTTTTGTATGTGCAAACACATCTCCTCCACTGTTTTCCAGCGTTCTTTTTGGTTGACGCTAACTGTGTGTGGTGAGGTGTCACCTCGCACCTCGCAGTAGTAAGGGCGCTCGCCGTTGTGTATCCTGAGATGTTTCTTGTAATGCTCGGGGTACACAAACGTGGAATGGCACACCTCGCACTCTAGCGGCCGCTCGCCCGTGTGCACCGCCTTTATGTGGTACTGCAGTAGTCTGGGAAACAAAGTCAAAGTCAAAATATGTTTATTCAATAAAATCACAAGGACCATCTTGAACCGTCTTAAAACTAGGTGACTCTAGTGCCAGTTCCACGCGACCAACGACCCAACATTATTATGATTATTAATTTAAGTCAGATTAATACTCAATCCATACTTCAATCAAATTACCTATCATTAGGTACAATTTACGACACAAATACACAATTACAATGAATAGTCGAATTAAAATTATATAAAACTAGCGACCCGCCCGCGCGCCCCTGCTTCGCACGGGTGCACATATCATGCGTGTATTATACATATAAACCTTCCTCTTGAATCACTCGATCCATTTAAAAAAAACCGCATCAAAATCCGTTGCGTAGTTTAAAAGATTTAAGCATACATAGGGATATAGGGACAGAGAAAGCGACTTTGTTTTATACTATGTAGTGAAGTAATGTAAGTCAGATTAATACTCAATCCATACTTAAATTAAATTACCTATCCTTAGGTACATTTTACGACACAAATACACAATTACGATTAATAGTCGAATTATAATTATATAAAATGAAATGTCACATCATTATAGAAAACAAAAACCAAAACCACTTATTTTATAATAATGTACGTTAGTATAATATTATTATAACATTACTAATTGCTAAGACTAGATTCTAATAATACAATCAAGTCCTAAATACATCTAATAGGTAATTTAACAATGACCTAGTATTTTAAAGTAAGTTACTAGCCATATTAAATAGACTAGAAAAATATTTATTTTGACACTTAAACAAATATAACTAGTGGCTCTGGGAGCTGTAAACCTCGCGAGCATACTAAAAGTGAGCTATTTGAGGAATGTAATGTGCAAGTGCATTTTCCGTTTTGTGATTTTTTTGATCTTTTTGATTTTTTTTGCATGATCTTGTGTAGAATGAGGTCCTTTGTGTTTCTCTGAAATTTGATTGAAAACCATCGATTGTTTGATGAGCTATCCTGTTCATCATGCCGAAGATAGATAGACCAACTTATAGTTACTACCTTTCAAATAAAAAAAGAATAATCGAAATCGGATTTCATTTGGTGGAGATATCCAGTATATCAAATAGCCCCCTTTTTTGCCCTTTTTTTGGGGGAAGTACCCCTCCAATCCAAAATCCCCGACGACAAAAAAATTCTAATAAGTCATATAACCTGTGTACCAAGTTTCGTCCAGATCGGTTGAAAAATGCGACCTGTAGAGAACAGACAGACAGACAGACAGACAGACATCCGGACAAACGCATTTTTGGCTAATGTGGAAACTGAGACGCTTCGCTCGCTCGGTCAATAAATATTAGTGGACTTTGCATAACACTATCTAGCCCCAAACTAAGACAAAACTTGTAATTTTATTCTTATGATATTAATAACACCCAGACACAAAACAAACATCAATTCTCAATGCTCATCTTATATTTGCTGTAAATTGAACACGGCTTAACTTATACAATCCAGCACAACATGTTTCTGTAACCCATGTTGCATTAAATAAATGAATTTGACTGTTTGTTCTCGGCGGGCATCGAACTCACGGCCTGCGGCGCAGACGGCAGAGCTACTACCAACTGAGCTGAAGGCTGTCCAGAATGTGTATATTTATTCTTTAAAATTATATATAATATCTGACTGTATTTATCAGATATTTTATTTATTTTTCCTTGTTTATAATTAATTTTATTTATATATTATATAAATTAATTCTAATTTTGCATGCCATTATATTTTTTTTTATTGTTGATAGACTGTCCTTTTGCCACAATCTCACCTGATGGTAAGCGACGATGTAGCCGACGATGGAGCAGAACGGTCTAGAAGACACCTATTCACTCTTGCACGTTAGAATTACATTGAATCAACACAAATAAATTTAACATCATTACAAATGAGAACGATTTCGGATAGATACTCATCACCGCTGTGGGCAAGCCTTATTCGCAGAGGAGAGAAGTTTCGCTACTCTGCTCTGGTGAGATCGCTCTGAGAATGGCGCTGTTGTTTATTTTGCTTGTTGTTTTACATCATGTTTTGATTATCTTACTAAGCATTATTTACTGTAATTTATTGTGTTACTAACCTCCTACGTTAGGTTCCATTTTGCAGCACCAAATGCACTACCTTAGGTATATTCCAATATTGTAAAAATAATACATTCCTATGGTGCCTTTTAATTTAAAAACTGTTTGATGTATATTTTTCTGTGTTGCAAATAAAAACATATTCTATTCTATTCTACGGATTTATGTTGTCCGAAATAAAAGTATTTTATTATTTTAATTTATTTATATAAATATATAACTCAAAGATGACTGACTGACTGACATAGTGATCTATCAACGCACAGCCCAAACCACTGGACAGATCGGGCTGAAATTTGGCATGCAGGTAGATGTTATGACGTAGGCATCCGCTAAGAAAGGATTTTGATCAATTCTACCCCCAAAGGGATAAAATAGGGGATGAAAGTTTGTATGAGATTTTCAAAGTAAACGAGATCAGCTAGTTTATTTATAAATGTAGTTCTGCAAATAATTATACTTTGACTTTGAGTACCTTCTCCGTTTGAACCGCTTCGGACAATCCGGGCAGGAATGCCGCTTGTCGCCGTAGTGCGTCGCTCGCCGGTGCGAGTGTAGGTTCGAGCGCTGGGAGAACCGGGCGCCGCACACCTCGCATTCGAATGGACGTTCACCTGAAAATGCAATAAATAAATAAATAATGCTGGACAATCCACACAGCACCATCTAGCCCCAAAGTAAGCTACTCAAAGCTTGTGTTATGGGTACTAGATAACTGATATATTTAATACGTTATATACTTACATAGATAGATATTTTTTATTATACATAGAAAACACCCAGACCAACGGAAGAAATTTCTGCAGATCGTACACAAATTTGTTCCGAGGCGGGAATCGAACCCGCAACCTCTTGCGTCGCAGGCGGACTCTCACCCGCTGCGCCACTGAGGTCGTCAATGGTTTAAATAACTCTTTTCAAGAAAACAACGACTTCAAATGCACTGGACACTCATCACTATCATAACTACATAGTATAAAACAAAGTCGCTTTCTCTGTCCCTATATCCCTATGTATGCTTAAATCTCTAAAACTACGCAACGGATTTTCATGCGGTTTTTTTTAATAGATAGAGTGATTCAAGACGAAGGTTTTATAAATAAATAGATAGTAAATAAAGTATAAAGTAAGTAAGTAGTAAGTAGTAGTAAGTAGTAATAAAGTTTTAAATAAATAGTTTTTATCGAAGGTAACTAGTTGCGCCCCGCGGTTTCACCCGCGCAGATTTAAATCCCGGTATTCCCACGGGATAAAAAGTAGCCTATGACTACTGTCTACTGACTGCTGCCTATGACTACTGTCCAGACTATAATGTATCTCTCTGCCAAGTTTCATCCAGATCCGTTCAGCCGTTCCGGCGTGAAAGAGTAACAAACATCCATCCATACATACTTACAAACTTTCACGTTTATAATATTAGTAGGATACATGCATGATATAGTAGAAAAACAATGTGCACCCGTGCGAAGCAGGGGCGCGCGGGCGGGTCGCTAGTAAAATAATAAAAATTAAAATATAGATCACCGGTGGTCTAGTGGGAGTGACCCCGCCTTCCGATCGTAAGTTCGCAGGTTCGAATCCGGTCGTGCACCAATGGATTTTTCTATCGAAAAATTTATGTGCGCCATGCCAGTGCTCTTAAACGGTGAAGGAAAACATCGTGAGGAAACCAGTTAGTATTCTAACAGCGGCGATAGGCTTGCAACCTGTCACGTATGGAATACTAACCACTGCAAAATGTGGGTATGTGCCAAATGTAATGTTTGGACGTACCTCTGACTACCCCCCTTAGACATCCTCAAAGAATCTTGAATTAGTACCTACTTGGTACTGGGAGATCTGAAGGGATATCTACCGTACCTGGGGATCAAAGTCGTGAAGCTGATTCAAAAAATATAGATCACCTGTATGTATCCTGATATGATCTGCCAGCTCGGCGCGCCTCGCGAAGGCCTTGTTGCATGTAGGGCACACGTGAGTCTTCTGTCCGCTGTGCACTACGCCGTGCACTTCTAAGCTGTGCTGAGTACCGAACGCTTTGTCTGTTAACAACACAGAGGTTTTATTCGCTTTAAAGTAAATAATAAATAAATAAATAATGCCGGACAATCCACACAGCACCATCTAGCCCGAAAGTAAGCAACTCAAAGCTTGTGTTATGGGTACTAGATGACTGATATATTTAATACATTAGGTATATACTTACATAGATAGATACCACAGCACCATCTAGCCCCAAAATGGGCTATTTAAAGCTTGTGTTATGGGTACTAGATAACTGATATATTTAATACATTATATACTTACATAGATAGATATTTTTTATTATACATAGAAAACACCCAGACCAACGAAACAAATTTCTGCAGATCATACAAAAATTTGTTCCGAGGCGGGAATCGAACCCGCAACCTCTTGCGTCGCAGGCGGACTCTCGTAGTACCCGTAACACAAGCTTTGAGTAGCTTACTTTGGGCTAGACGGTGCTGTGTGGATTGACCAGCATTATTATTATTTATTATAGGTGACGGTTACCATTTATCATCAGGTCATCAGCTAGATGTTTAAAAAACATAGTATAAATAAATAAAACTTACTGCAGATATTACACACAAAGCTCTTGATGCCGAGATGTGTTTTCTCATGCTGGTTCAGATTTTGTAGAGAGAGGAACGATTTGCCGCAACTATCGCATTTAAACGGACGTGGCCTATTCTGAAAATTAAAAAAATCTGATTATTGCACGCAAAAATAAATAATTTTACGTAAAAATAACTTGACTGATTCTCAGCGAAGAATCGCTTGATCAAATCACCTGATGTGATTCATGGAGGCCTACATGGATGCCCGTTTACGCATACTATTATGCCATTACAAACTATGGGGAATTGTATATTCCATACTAGATTTCTCTGCGCCATCTGTATACAGGGTGCCCCAGAACTTAAAGTCAAGCCGAAACGGGGCGACGGGATGCCAAATTTCACCCAGATCCGTTCAGCCGTTCTGGCGTGATTGAGTAACAAACATAATAAATAAATAATGCTGGACAATCCACACAGCACCATCTAGCCCCAAAGTAAGCTACTCAAAGCTTGTGTTATGGGTATTAGATGACTGATATATTTAATACATTATATTCTTATATAGATTGATATTTTTTTTATACATAAACACCCAAACCAACGGATCAAATTTCTTCATACATACATCCATCCAAACTTTCACATTTTTAATATTAGTTGGATAGATTTATTTATTCGTATGGCAAATTGTACAATCCTTCTACAAAATACATATTATTATATTATTTAACTCCTGTATTTTATTGGATAGCGTTGTTTTCAAGATGAACAAGTCCGCTGGGTTGCCAGCGAGGTTGGTGGAGTTATTTATATTAGAAAGTGATAGGTTTATGGAAATAATTTCCACCGTCGTGCTGCTTAGATATTGACATACCTCTCTCTTATCGTGTCACTGGTTTCTTGTGAAACAGTGTGGTGAAAGGGTTTTAAGTGCGCCTTAAGAGGCTCCTTTCGAGTACTTGACACATGTTATAGATTTTTTTTTAGGTTCTATTACATGTCGGTTTCCTTACGATGTTTTCCT
The DNA here is from genome assembly GCA_963576535.1 of Plemyria rubiginata. Lineage (NCBI taxonomy): Eukaryota > Metazoa > Arthropoda > Insecta > Lepidoptera > Geometridae > Plemyria > Plemyria rubiginata. Next base: position 1,063,660 of record OY754931.1, read on the forward strand.
TCCACGTTTAACAGCACTGGTATTGCGCGCATATATTTTTAGATAGGTTAAACTCATTGGTTTTGTCGACCACAGTGGCGCAGCGGGCGAGAGTCCGCCTGCGACGCAGAGGTTGCGGGTTCGATTCCCGCCTCGGAACAAATTTGTGTATGATCTGCAGAAGTTTGTTCCGTGGTTTGCGTGTTTTCTATGTATAATAAAAAATATCTATGTAAGTATATAATGTATTAAATATATCAGTCATCTAGTACCTATAACACTTTGTTAACTTTGACACTATTTGTAAGCTTGACCGAACTAATCTTTTGTATTTTAATTTGAACTTGACGAGTATTTATAATTAATTTAATTTGAATTTGTATGTACTGTATTTTAATTGTTATATTTTTTCTCATGATAAGTTAGTGTAATTGGTCAGCGTACCGTACTAATTAATGAAATAAATAAACACAAGCTTTGAAGCTTACTTTGGTTAGATGGTGCTGTGTGGATTGTCCAGCATTATTTTTCTATTTATTGGTGCAGGGCCGGATTTGAAGCCGACCTTACGATCAGAAGGCGGGATGACTCCCACTAGAGCACCGGTGGTCTTCATACCTGATGAGTCTTCAGGTGCGCCTGCGTGGTGTACTTAGAGGCGAAGGTCTTCTCGCAGATGTGGCAGGAGTACGGCCTGTCTCCGGTGTGGAGGTTCATATGTTCCTGCAGTAAAGTGCGCGAGGTGTACCCCTTCTTGCAAATCTCGCAGTCGTAGGTGCGCGCTTTGCATGTTCGGGGTAATTTCTTTGTGTGTTCCGCTGTAAAATTAACAATAGTAGATTGTATTATAAGGGAGCGAAATCATATTTTTACGGCGAGGGCGCTTTTTTGAATCCAGAGTGAAGTGAAGGATTCTAGAGTATAATCCCGAGCTTAGCGAGGGATTCTTTAGTAGAATCCTGAACGTAGCGAGGGATTCAAAGTACGTCGCCCGAGCCAAAAATATATTTTGCTTCCGAGTGGTACACTCTACTTTTCATCACCCACTATGAGAAAAAAAAGGCAGATAAGAACATTCTTTATTGCACAAAAATTAAGTACATAGGCGAACTTAAAGCGAAGATATTCCAAATTCAAAAAGTGCGCGGGAAAGTTAATTCCGGCGCACTTATTGTTTCTTATAGAAAACACCACCTTTGGGTGCACATAAAGGCGAACCAAGTCGTTCTTTTCGAATAGATGTGATGAAAAGATATTTTATTTAGGCTTTTTTTTTACTAGCTGACGGAACAAACAGATGGCCCACCTGATGAAGTGGTAACGTACACCTATAACAAAGCGTTGCCTCGTAAATCTTACATTATAGTACTTACATCGTAGGACACGTTCCGACGTGCCCTACGATGCACTGCTCTGCGTCTATCAACTTGAGGCAAACTGATGTTAAGCCTCCTGTGCCTGTAATTACACCGGCGACCACACTCTTCAAACCGAAACACAGCGTTGCTGCTTGGCGGCAGAAAATGTCGTGGTGGTAGTACTTCCCCGGACGAGCATACGCAATGCGTGCGGGGTTTGCTCATGAAGTATTTTGGGAACAATTTGTGTTTATTTTATACCAGCCTTATATGCAAGTAGGGTACATAATCTAACTTAATTACCCTGTTTGAGTTGTTCTTATTTTGAGTTATTTTTTGTTTTGGTGTTGGGTTTATTTGAAACAACTTTTTACCATTCATTTTGGGGCTTTATTTTTATCTTATGACACAGTTTAACTTTTTAATTTAGTTTAACGTCTTAGCAAGTGGTGTTTGGCTGTAATAGGTTTATACACATAGATTAAGGCGCGATATGTAAGCGTTGTGTATACACTGTTGGCGAACCCAATAAATAAAATAAAAAAAAAAAGCTTCTGACGGCGGTACTATCATCAGTCGCCTCTGCTGAAACAGTCCTTAAATTTATTGGTAGTTACAAAATAGTGTTGTAAAGAGCTTATAACTTACCCATATGCGTAGCGTATTCGGAGCGGTTCCGCATAATGATGCCACATAGTGCACAGATATACACCTTGGCCGAATGCTGGGTTTTCATGTGCTTCACCATATCGCTGGCGTCACATGTATACGTCATCTTAATCGGACCTACAAATAATTTATATTATACAGGGAGTGATGAGGATAGAGAAAGGTATGCTAAGATGGTTTGGGCATGTAGAGAGGATGGATGAAACGAGATTGACGAAACAGGTGCATCAGGCGAGTGTGAATGGGACTGTTGGGAGGGGAAGACCTCGGCGGACGTATTTGGATCAGATAGCAGACGTTCTAGAGAAAGGCCAGGTCAAGAGTACCCTAAACCGACGTGACGTTTGTTGCCTGTTCTTCTCGGTGTTGGTCGCGTGGAACTGGCACTAGAGTCACCTAGTTTTAAGACGGTTCAAGATGGTCCTTGTGATTTTATTGAATAAACATATTTTGACTTTGACTTTGACTGTATGAGAAATGTTATGAAAGTGAATGAAGCGAAAGAGGTGTGTCAGGATCGTAGCAAGTGAAAATTCGTGGTCTCTGCCTACACCGATGGGAAATAGGCGTGATTTTATGTATGTATACAGGGAGTGGTTCAAAATAGTGTCCAGAATGGACAAGTATGACTTTATTGAGTGGCGCAAGTGGCTAAAAAATGAGTTAGAGTGGTATGGGCATGTTACCAGAAGTGTTTTAGTGTTAAAATAATTTTGTTCGAGAAAAGTGTTATGGTTATGTAAACAAAAGCAAAGAAAAGATGAATGGATGTGAAATATGACATGGGCCAGAAATGAGTGACGACTGAGATGACGGCTGATAGAGAAAATAAGAAAGAAAAAACCTGTTGTGCCGACCAAGTGGATAGGGGCAGGAAGATGATGATGATGATGTGTGGTTCAAAATAGTGCAAAATATTTCGAGGGCGTGTCCAACCCTTAAAAATAATAGAGCCCCAACCCAGAAATTAAACCAGCAATTATAAGAGTTTACCTCGTTGATTATCACACACAAGGCATCGATACTTGTCGCCGTCTTTCGCCACGAGCTGCGTAGCGGTGTCCGGCGCCGCAGGTGCGGGTTCCGACGGCTTGCTCTGCACAGACTTCACGCGGTACATCTCTCCACTCTCTACCTTTATGAAGGCACCGCCTGATGAAAAAATACACATACATATAATCACAGGGTTTTATTTAATCTAATTACTAGTGGCTCTGGGAGCTGTAGACCTCGCGAGCATACTAAAAGTGAGCTATTTGAGGAATGTAATGTGCAAGTGCATTTTCCGTTTTGTGATTTTATTGATCTTTTTGATTTTTTTTGCATCATCTTGTGTAGAATGAGGTCCTTTGTGTTTCTCTCAAATTTGATTGAAAACCATCGATTGTTTGATGAGCTATCCTGTTCATCATGCTGAAGATCATTATCCGATCTTCGCCAAACTTTTATGAGACCAACTTATAGTTACTACCTTTCAAATAAAAAAAGAATAATCGAAATCGGATCTCATTTGGTGGAGATATCCAGTATATCAAATAGCCCCCTTTTTGCCCTTTTTTTGGGGTAAGTACCCCTCCAATCAAAAATCCCCGACGACAAAAAAATTCTAATAAGTCATATAACCTGTGTACCAAGTTTCGTCCAGATCGGTTGAAAAATGCGACCTGTAGAGGAGAACAGACAGACAGACAGACAGACAGACAGACATCCGGACAAACGCATTTTTGGCCAATGTGGAAACTGGGACGCTTCGCTCGCTCGGTCAATTACTCGCCAATTAATAGATGTCAGGAAGATTTGTTAAGCAACCGAGCCAAGCTCGGTCACCCAGATATTCAATTAGGTAATCAATATTAAATAGCACGATTAGTATTATTAAGGGTAATATAGATCTTTGTGTGTGGCTCGTCCAGGGAAGTACTACCACCACGCCTTTTTCTGTCGACTGCTTGTCGGCAGAAAAAGGCGAAGGCAACGCTGTGTTTCGGTTTGAAGAGTGTGGTCGCCGGTGTAATTACAGGCACATGAGGCTTAACATCTGTATGCCCCAAATTGGTGGACGCAGAGATTTCATCGTAGGGCACGTTCCTATCGTGCGTGACTTACGAAGCTTTTCAGTTGGGCCATCTGCTTGTTCCATCAGCTAGTTGAATCAAAAACTATTAGGGGCTTACCTTGTTCCTGGGCGGCTGCTATGATGGCGTTGGCAGTTTCCTCGTCTCCGGAAACTTGGAGCTCTATCTGTGACTCCTCGTCGTTCGAATCTGACGACAATTTATAATTATAATAATGGACAATACACAGCACCACCTAGCCCCAAAGTAAGCTACTCAAAGCTTGTGTTATGGGTACTGGATAACTAATATATTTAAATACATTATATACTCACATAGATAGATATTTTTTATTATACATAGAAAAAACCCAGATCAACGGAACTTTCCGCAGATCTACACAAATTTGCTCCGAGGCGGGAATCGAACCCGCAACCTCTTGCGTCGCAGGCGGACTCTCGCCCGCTGCGACACTGAGGTCGTAAAAAGTCGTGAAAATGTAGGTAGGTATGTGAATGAGTGAATGAATGGATGAATGATCGGTTGAATACTTATGAAGTTTTAATATTGTTGCAATAAATAGTTAATTTAAGTTAGAGCACTTGGAGATGCTAAAAAAACAGTGTTATTTCTACTACCTTGCTCTTCATCATCATCATTATCGTCCATCACCAACGACAGTTGTCCATTCTCGTATACAAATTTCTGCCCCGACATCATCTGTAGTATAGAGTTGTTAGCATCCACAACTATTGTTTCTGAAATGTAAAAAATACATCACATTGTATCACACTAATATAATAATATTATTCCACTGGAAAGTCCACCAACATTTATATTTATTATTATATTAGTATATAATATTATTCCACACAGCACTATCTAGTCCCAAACTAAGCCAAAGCTTGTGGCATGGGAATCAGATACCTGATATAATATTTATATACTTTTTTTTTGTAAACACATACTTATCATATTAGGTACTAGTAGCGCCCCGCGGTTTCACCCGCGTAGTTTTATATCCCGATATTCCCACGGGATAAAAAGTAGCCTATGTGTTATTCCAGACTATAATATATCTCTGAGCCAATTTTCACCAAAATCCATCCATCCATACAAACTTTCGCATTTATAATATTAGTAGGATGTGTAACACCCAGACAGAGAACAAACATCTATATTCATCACACAAATCGGTGGGAATCGAACCCACGGCCTACGGCGCAGAAGACAGAGCTACTACCAACTGAGCTGTGAAGGCTGTCGGATAAAACGCGCGGGTGAAACTTCGGGGCGCAGCTAGTGGGTTGGGACTAGATAGTGTTGTGTGGAAAGTCTACTAAAGCAAGCTAAGAACAATAGTATATCCCAGCAGTGGGCATGGGCGTCCCAGCAGTGGGCAACTTACGTTGATCGTCGTCGTCCTGTCCATCTAACAGCAATTCGAAGTTCTCCGAGTTTAAGTATTGGATGCCATCGACGTTTTCTGTCTGAAATTACATAAAAATTACATAATATTTATTATCATTAAGGAGACATTATGTCACCCTTGTCTTATACATTTAGCTGGGTTAAGTAAATAAATATAAATATTGGTGGGCTTTTCACACAGCACTATCTATCGCAAACTAAGCAAAAGCTTGTAATTTGGGAACTAATTAGCTTATATACTACTTAAATACATATTTTTTTGTAAATACATACTTATAATATAAAATAAATAAATAAATAATGCTGGACAATCCACACAGCACTATCTAGCCCCAAAGTAAGCTACTTAAAGCTTGTGTTATGGGTACTAGATAACTGATATATTTAATACATTATATACTTACATAGATAGATATTTTTTATTATACATAGAAAACACCCAGACCATCGGAACAAATTTCTGCAGATCGTACACAAATTTGTTCCAAGGCAGGAATCGAACCCGCAACCTCTTGCGTCGCAGGCAGGCTCTCGCCCGCTGCGCCACAGAGGTCGAATAATATTGTACAACAGACAGAGAACAAACATCTATGTTCATCACATAAATATGTGTTCTCGTTGGGAATCGAACCCTTGCCCTGCGGCACAGAAGGCAGAGCTACTACTGTACTGTAGGTTTACTGTGATTTTATATAATTTTATTTTTAACCCGCTCTCGCTCTAAATTTTAATTTGCACGCTGTCTGTCTCCTGTAATTATTGTAACATTTAGCATGGTTCACTATCTTTATTTTTAATTTGTATGAATGTAATCGATGTATACGATGCTGGAGATTCTATTATAGTACATTATGATATGAGTGCGGTAAGTTGAAAATTACAGCCGAGGCGATATTGCCAGCCCGAGCCGTAGGCGAGGGCTAGGAGAAAGCAGAGGCTGTAATTTTCAAAGCGCACGTATGTCACACGACGTTTGCGAGGAAATAAATAAAACTCGGACTTTCTTCAAAGAATAAATCTATAAATTCATCATTACTGGACGACATTTTCAAATAAAAACAATACAGCGAAATTAATTAATTAAATTTATTTATTTATTTAAATTAATTTATTTATTTATTTTCATTGTGTGTTAGTGTTAAGTTAAGGTGTAATTGTATGTAATTGTAATTGTGTATGGATCCGTGACATCTTAATAAATAAAATTTGAATTGAAATTGAAAAGAAAAAGCGCGGGAATAATTTTTACTTGATCACAAATTAGCGATGCGCGCGCATCAGCGCTATAAAAACTCTTTGCTAAGATTTGAAAAAGGTTCCGTTCGTTTTAGTGGGAGCATCTTGATAAACCGTACGTTTTACATTACCATAACGCACGAGTGCGTAATGACAGTCATCACGATACTGAAATTGATGAAATAAGAGACCCTTTACGAGCAAATGTGTTATAAAATAAATTACCAACTGAGCTGTAAAGGTATATAAATAAATAAAATAAATAAATAATGCTGGACAATCCACACAGCACTATCTAGCCCCAAAGTAAGCTACTAAAGCTTGTGTTATGGGTACTAGATAACTGATATATTTAATACATTATATAATTACATAGATAGATATTTTTTATTATACATAGAAAACACCCAGACCAATGAACAAATTTCTGCAGATCATACACAAATTTGTTCCGAGGCGGGAATCGAACCCGTAACCTCTGCGTCGCAGGCGGACTCTCGCCCGCTGCGCCACTGAGGTCGTCAAAGCATATAATACAACTAAAAAACTACCACAAGCAACAACTAGCAGCAAAAGCTGAGTCAGGGCCTTTTTGGCATACAATTATGTTTTCCTTTGTTTTTTCTTTCGTTTTGTCTGTCTGTTTATACCTGTAATTATGTATACCTACCTATGTAGGCACCTTTCCGTTCTATATGTATTTCTTTTCTTGTTGTATGTCAAATAAATGTATTTTCTTACTTTTTTCTTTTTTTTCTAACAATTGTTATGCTGTTCCAGTGTTGTGTGTCAAATATTAAAATGTTCTATGCTATTGTACTAAATACAAACCTTAATGGTGGAAGCATCTATCATAATGGGCTCATCGTCAGACGCGGGTATTTCTTTGCAATCTGAAATTATATCAAAACAAGTTAAATGTGAAAAGCTCAGGTTCATGTTGTCAGATAATCATGACAATGGAGTAAATTCTGTTGCTTAATTTATTTATTTTTCCGTTGGGATCCTCATGGATATCCTTTGCCACGGGGATAGCAAATCAAATCAAAATGTATTTATTTTTTCCTTTGCAATGTGTAGTGTACAGCACATAAGGACTTATAGTAGGTAGGTAGGCACGAGACCTATATAGGTATTTCAGTACCCACTGTGCGAGGAACTGGAGCCTGAGAGGAAGCGGAAGGACTATAGATAGATAGATAGATAACTCTTTATTGATTACCACAACATAATTAGTTAAACACATTTTACTTAAAAACTAACACTTTGTAGCAATACAATGGGCGGCCTTATCGCTAACAGCGATCTCTTCCAGGCAACCTTGGGATGGACAGGAATGAACATAAAAGAGAGAGGGGGGGGGAGTCTAATGTGACTTAAATACACTATGAATGGATATGGACTATGTCGGGCTTTCACCGACTAAATCTCAACGGGGTCCTACTGTGTGCTTGTTGTCGGGGCTGTGGGTGCATTTTACCATTCTTCCATGTATTGTTTAATTTTCCTAACTTAACCAATTACTCTCTGTCAAATTATGACAGAACTAAAAATATTGCCATCCCAAAGACCGAAACAACAAGGATGGCTATAATTTTAGAGCTGTCAGATTAGGTTGGTTTAGGATAACGCAACAATAGAATCGACACCATTGTAGATAGCTAATAAATTTTTAATTTGGTTATTGTATAATTTTGTAATTTTTTTGACATTATTTAAATTAAGATAAGATAAGATAATGTTTATTTCAGACAAAAAAGAGAATCAATTGTTTCATTAATTAATGTTTAGCATGCTAAAAAAAACAGGATCGTGATTCCAAACCTCAGCAACCTACCATCTTATTATTTTATTGTAATCTGGATACACAAACAATGAATGATGTAAGATTTACTAGTTGCGCCCCGCGGTTTCACCCGCGCAGATTTAAATCCCGGTATTCCCACGGGATAAAAAGTAGCCTATGTGCTATTCCAGTCATATCTCTCTGCCAAGTTTCATCCAGATCCGTTCAGCTGTTCTGGCGTGAAAGAGTAACAAACATCCATCCATCCATCCATCCATCCATCCATACATACAAACTTTCACGTTTATAATAGTAGTAGAATTTATTAAAGAACTGGTATCTGGTACTGTGAGTGATAACTACTTTCATCTATCTCCATATCCTGGTTCTCCGCATCATTCTCGTCATTGTTGGAGAATATTTCACTCGGGATGCTATCGATACTCCAATTGCTGACATTGATGGTTTGGTCCTCTGGCTTGTTGGGCTGCAGGATCTTAACCGAGCTGGTGGTCAGGCTTTGTGTGAGCACTGAGTTGCCTATCGTCATTTTTAGAAGAGGTTTTGGTGTCTGGAAATAAAAACATTGTCAAAATCAAAATATATCCTACTAATCACTACATAGTATAAACGTATAAACAAAGGCACTTTCTCTGTCCCTATATCCCTATGTATGCTTAAATCTTTAAAACTACGCAACGGATTTTGATGCGGCTTTTTAATAGATAGAGTGATTCAAGAGGAAGGTTTATGTGTATAATACATGCATGATATAGTAGGAAAACAATGTGTACCCGTGCGAAGCAGGGGCGCGCGAGCGGGTCGCTAGTAATATTATAAACGTGAAAGTTTTTAAGCATGGATGGATGGATGTTTGTTATTCTTTCACGCCGGAACGGCTGAACGGATCTGGATGAAACTTGGAGGAGAGATAGATTATAGTCTAGAGTAGCATATAGGCTACTTTTTATCTCGTGGGAATACCGGGATTTAAATCTGCGCGGGTGAAACCGCGGGGCGCAACTAGTATTATTATATTAATTTCAGACAAGATCCATTACAAATCATCCCACTTAATAAGTGTGAAAGGTTGAATGTGTGTTACTCAATAACGCCCGAACGGCTGAACGGATCTGGATAAAATTTGGCACTGAGATTACAGTCTGGAATAGCACATAGGCCTCCTCTATCCTAAGGTCGTGGGTTCGAAACCATGCGTGCACCGATATCAAAAATTTATGTGCACAATGCCAGTACTCTCAAACGGTGAAGGAAAACATAGATAGATAGATAGATAGAAAATTCTTTATTGCACATAAACAAAATGTATCGTACATAGGCGAACTTAATGCTAGAGAGCATTCATCGTGCACAGCAAACATCGTGAGGAAACTGGCATGTAGCCAACCTAAAAAGCTCTATAACATGTGTCAAGTGCTCGAAAGGAGCTGCTTTGAGGCGCACTTAAAATCCTTTCACCGCACTGTTTCGAAAGAAACTAGTGACATGATAAGAAGGAGACTTACCAGCAGTTTAGGTCGAGTCATGGCGGCTATTTTACCCAGATTCAGTTGATAGTCAGCTGGCAATGGTTGTAGCTTCGAAGCTGGTACCACGAACTTTCCTATAAAATATTAAGAAAATATAGTTCAATCAAACTAGTAGCGCCCTGCGGTTTCACCCGCGCAGATTTAAATCCCGGTATTCCCACGGGATAAAATGTAGCCTATTTGCTATTCCAGACTATAATGTATCTCTCTGCCAAGTTTCATCCAGATCCGTTAAGCCGTTTGGGCGTGAAAGAGTAACAAACTTCCATCCATCCATACTTACAAACTTGCGCGTTTATAATATTAGTAGGAAGTAGGATAACAAAGAGTGAATTCTATAAATACTATTGAATTGCAATCTTGGGGAGGTAATGCTTTGTTTGTTTTTATACAATTAGCTGACGGAACAAGCAGATGCCCCACCTGAAAGTAAGTGGTAACTTAAGTGGTAACCATCACCTATAACAAAACATGGCTTCGTAAGTCACGCAGGATAGGAACGTGCCCTACGATGCACTTCCCAGCGTCCATCAAATTGAGACACAGATGTTAAGCCTCATGTGCCTTAAATTACACCGGCGACCACACCCTTCAAACCGAAACACAGCGTTGCTGGCGGCAGAAAAAGGCGTGGTGGTAGTACTTTCCCGTACGAACCACACACAAAGAGCTTACCACTTAACATCAGGTGGGCTCTGCTTGTTCCATCAGCTGGTTGTATTAAAAAAAACTTGATAGGAAAATTTGTTTGGATCATAATTACATTTTGTTGATGAAGAAATCTTTCACTGGTTTTACCTTTAGGTGCTTTGTTAGGAGTGGTTCGAACGTCTGGTTTAACAGTAGCAATTTCCGTGATGGCAGCCTTTTGCGTGCTATAAAACATGGCCGACAGCTTTGTTTTCAAATTGGACATGCTGAAATAAATACAATCATATTTATTATTATCATATCATATTTATATTTAAAGAGCACCGGTGGTCTAGTGGGAGTGACCCCGCCTTCCGATCGTAAGGTCGCAGGTTCGAATCCGGTCGTGCACCAATGGATTTTTCTATCGAAAAATTTATGTGCGCAATGCCAGTGCTCTTAAAACGGTGAAGGAAAACATCGTGAGGAAACCAGTTAGTATTCTAACAGCGGCGATGGGCTTGCAACCTGTCACGTATGGAATACTAACTACTGCAAAATGTGGGTATGTGCCAAATGTAATGTTTGGACGTACCTCTGACTACCCCCCTTAGACATCCTCAAAGAATCTTGAATTAGTACCTACTTGGTACTGGGAGATCTGAAGGGATATCTACCGTGCCTGGGGATCAAAGTCGTGAAGCTGTTTCAGTTTTCAGTTTCATATTTATTATCATACTAGCTGATCCCGCGGCTTTGCTCGCGCTCGTCTACTTTGAAAATCTCATACAAAATTTCATCCCCTATTTTATCCCTTTGGGAGTAGAATTGATCAAAATCCTTTCTTAGCGGATGCCTACGTCATAACATCTACCTGCATGCCAAATTTCAGCCCGATCCGTCCAGTGGTTTGGGCTGTGCGTTGATAGATCACTATGTCAGTCAGTCAGTCAGTCAGTCAGTCACCTTTGAGTTATATATATTTAGATTGAGGATTTTTTTTTGGAGGAATCCCAAAATTTATCAGAATCATTTGTTCAAAGATTAAACACATTAACAAAACATTGTTAGGTACTTATGTATTATCAAACTTTGGCTTGTCAGGCAGAATTTAACAAAAAAAAATTATTAAATTTATTATTCTTTATCCTTGATAACGGGGTTGCAGCCAACTAACAAACCAACTTTTAAGAGTAGTAGAACTTTTTGTGTGTGGATCGTCCACAGAAGTACTACCACCATGCCTATTTCGCTGTCAGTTTGAAATGTGAATGAATGAATGAATGAAAATACTTTATTGTACACCTTAAAAGAAAAACAGTAAGTACACTAAAATAAATAAGGAATAAAACTAACTGTACAATGGGCGGTCTTATCGCTGGGAGCGATCTCTTCCAGACAACCTTTGGATGGAGAGGATTGTAAATTAAGGAAGTTGGTTGCAGGTGCACGACAAAACTAAGTTGACAGTAAGTAAACAAATAGATCACATAACACTCTATAGATAGTTAGAAAGATTATATACTAGATGCATACATAGTATAATGTGGTTGCCAGTCTAAATATACATATAGGTAATTTAGGAGATCCCATCATCATCCAACAGAAGTAAACCATATCAACATGACTCGAAAGCTTACACAGCTGTCGGTAGTAGCCCTGCCTCCTGCGCCATAGGTCGTGGGTTCGATCCGCACCGAGAACAAATATTTGTGTGATGAACATAGGTGTTTGTTCTCTGTTTGGGTGTTATTATCTAGTATAAGTAGGTATTTAGAAAAAAGTACCTATTTAAGTATTATATCGGCTATCTGGTTCCCATATAAGATAAGAAAATTCTTTATTGCACAAAAATGAAGTACATGGGCGAACTTAATGCTAATTAGCATTTTCTTATGCTATAATATGACCTCTGTGGCGCAGCGGGCGAGAGCCTGCCTGCGACGCAAGAGGTTGCGGGTTCGATTCCCGCCTTGGGACAAATTTGTGTACGATCTGCAGAAATTTGTTCCGATGGTCTGGGTGCTTTCTATGTATAATAAAAAATATCTATCTATGTAAGTATATAATGTATTAAATATATCAGTTATCTAGTACCCATAACACAAGCTTTGAATAGCTTACTTTGGGGCTAGATAGTGCTGTGTGGATTGTCCAGCATTATTTATTTATTTATTTATTTATAATATGACTTACATCAGTTATGTATGGTACATGTTGGCAATTTTTTTTTTTAATAAATCTAATCTAATCTTCCAGCTAATCTTTGTGTTATGTGGAGTAGATGGTAGTGCTTTAAGTGATATCACAAGCTTTGGCTTAGTTTGGGGCGAGATAGTGTTGCAATGCAATATTAATGGATTCACTGGAGTCTATCTATCTACTTACTTAGTTTTAAACATATCATAGTTTGTACAGATCTTGTGACATTCTTTGCACATTATCTTAGTATGTACACTTTCCTCATCCAGATCTTTGTCAATGATATCACATAGTGTTGCCAGGAGGTGCTTACCACTGGGACATGGGTTCTGAAAAAAAGGTTTATTGTAGTATGGCAATGATACTATTAGACAAATACAGTGTCGAAAACACAGGCAAAAAGCTGGCAATGTTAACTACTAATAATTTATTTATTTTTAACATCAATTGGTAAAAATTATCATCATCTATATTGGCTTGTTCAGCTTGCTAATCCTTTAAATTTAAAGTTAGGAATGGTGACTACTCTCCGTATACCTTACTAGCGACCCGCCCGCGCGCCCCTGCTTCGCACGGGTGCACATATCATGCATGTTATTATACATATAAACCTTCCTCTTGAACCATTCTATCTATTAAAAAAAACCGCATCAAAATCCGTTGCGTAGTTTTAAAGATATATATAGATACATAGGGACATGGGGAAATAGGGTTATGGGGCAGAGAAAGCGACTTTGTTTTATACTATGTAGTGATTCATGGTGGGTGAATAAAATCTGCACTGCCATCCCCCAGGGGGTGTATTGTGCTTTATCCCCTACTAACCTCACTCCAGCCAGCCCAGGTGCTGGGGTGGCTGGCTCTGGTAACCTTGAATTATATTCTTCAGAAAAACCCCAAGCTTATTACATATAGGTACATAAGCATAACTTACTGTGATTTAGTGCACTAAAAACTGGACTAGATTATCTGTATCCTGGCTTTTAGCACCCCCTATTGGACAATTTGTATGTGCTGCATATATCTCTCAAGAAGAACCATTTACAGAATCATTAATACCAAATCAAATTCATAAAAACCTGTTTTGAATGGATATTACTGTTTTGAATGGATACTACATTATTACTCAAAACTTGCTGCAACCCTGACATAAATACCACTTTATTTTTTTTAATGCAACCAGTGGAAACCTAATGGCAGATGGCTCACCTGATGTTAAGTGGTAACCATCACCTGTAACAGAGCATTGCCTCGTAAGTCACGCACGACAGGAACGTGCCCTACCATGCACTGCCCTGCATCCATCAACTTGAGGCATACTGATGTTAAGCCTCATGTGCCTATAATGACACCCACCAGCAACCACACTCTTCAACCCGAATCACAGTGTTGCTGCTTGGCGACCAAAAAAGGCATGGCGGTAGTACTTCCCCGACCGAGCCCTTCAAGCTCATCTTTTATGTTGACAAGTTTTATTTGTTGGATGAGTAGACTGTTAATGGAGCATGATAGTACTCACTTTGTTAGTGAAGATATCTCGGATATAGCTCTTCCCGAAAGGTCCACTTGTGTCACAAACAATGCACCGTTGTGACCACAGCACAAACCGTTCTTCTGTATTCAGTGTTTGTGCCATCCTGAAATTTAGGTGTGGAATACATAGGTATTAGAAGACCTATGTTCAGCAGTAAATAACATGGTCAATGATGATGGCTAGGTGATGGGCAGGTGAGAGCATCGAAATCACATATAGTCTTCTATATGGACTTACCATGATGAAAGGAATTAAAATATTAGTTAATGCACCACAGAAAAATCAGGATCTATTCCAAGAATGTAGGTAAAGGAGGACAGCACATCACGCGCGTTATATAAGTAGGCAAATATTTCACAGACTACTAAATATTTCAAAATATTTTAATGTAGGTAAGGCTTTCATAGCACGCTGTTTGTTTGTTTATGTTCTTATCAGTTTCTAGCAATTATTCAAAACTGCTACCACCATGTAAAATCAAACATGTCAAAAGTTGTAAATAATTTTATCTTGCTTCACACAAAAGCCGCCATTTTATAGAAATGACGTTATAGGGTAATAAGTAAGTTAAATTCTCCTTTCATTTAAAAATAATGACGTGTTGCGTAAATTGACTTACTTGCAGCTCTTATCCAAAACACTTTATTTTCTTCAAGTTTTCCTAATTTTTTAGTAAAAATTATGTTGTCGGCAATGAGCTCACACACACGGCAGCCACCATTACATTTTTTCAATTAATCTTAGTTTAGTTGTCAGCTTTCTCCGCTTGTCAAATGGCGCTAGCTAGCGATTTTTGGCTTAGTGATGTGCTGCTGCTAAAGTTTGTTTCGGAACTGTTACTATTTTTATTCGTGGAAACATGGTGAGTTAATCGGATCCTTCCAACGTAACGTTGCAATGTGAAAAAAAGCATGCGTGCGTGCTTTTTTCCAGTTCTTATAGTTTTATGAAGTACATACCTAAGTTAAAAGAGTTGTGACTTGATTGAAGGCGCTAGCTACGGTGTGTCTTTCAAAAAAAGATCTCCTAATATCCTAGTTATCTTTCATCACCATCTTTCATCTCATTAGGTACATGTGGGAGTGGCACAACTGTGTCATCTCTCCACTTTTCTTTATCGTCCGTCATTTCAGTTGGGATCTACTAGTCACTCCTTTCTTACCCCTGTCATCTCTCACACAATCCCTTCTTTGGTACCTACCTCTTTTAATTTTATTTACATAGATACCTAAGTACAGTCAAGGAATTTGAGGTACATTTTTTTTCTAATAACTTAAGAATATTATGTAATTTTTTATTTACTTATTTTCTAAGTTATTAGTGTTAAAATCTAACAAAAATATATTCATTCAGCTAGGTCTTCTTTCATCATCTCTTCTATCAATTTCTGTCGTTCTGCAGCTTGCCTCATTTTTGTTAAAACAAATGATTCATAATCTTTATCAGATATTAATGTGGGTCCAGCCACTGTTTTTTTTGGAGTCAATACCTGCCTATCATTTAACCATTTTATTATTATTATTTTTTTATGCCAAAGCTGGCAGGCATGATGGAAAGTGGTCACCGTGTCGCCCATAAACACCTACAACACCAGAGGCGTTGTAGGTGTTCTAATTCTAGGGGATTATCTGGTAGCCCTTTACATTATTATCTGACATTATTTTCCTGGACATGGCCATACCTACCACCAAGGAATTTGAATACTACGTACACCTACCACGCTACTTTTGCACCTCTGTAGTTTTGAGGGTCATTCCCTATTGTATCGAAAGTTTTTCTTCTGACCTCCCGTCATTTGATCCATGCTGCATTTATTCTTCTTTTTCTTGTCAATCTCACCGTCTCGTGATTCTGTACACTGTTCAGGTAGGTACCGAAGATCCGAAAAGACTGGTAAAGAAGGATAGATACCCATCTAGAACAAAATAATACTGGCAAATAATTGGTGGGACCACTAATGCCAGAAACAGATAAGCCTTTTACTATTTTCAACTCGGCACTGCGTTTTATCACTTAACCTGCTGGTGCTGTTACAGGTTGTAATGTAACGGTACATGCTATGAGTGAGTTCTTTTGATTAATGATTTCGGTGTCACTTGGGCCGTACCTAATCGATAATCGCAATCTCAATCGATTTTTGTTACGAAATAATCAGTACTTGCGACCTAAATTGATTTTTAAAGAAAAGTAGTGTTGGTAGGTAGATTAAATCGATTTAAGTTTTCTTTCTCTGACACGTTCCGTCTACAGAAAATAAAATCCTTTAACAAAACATATTAAAAAACTAAATTATCTTTTCATCACATAATTCGATATGTTCAAAAGCATTAAAGTGTACTCAGAAGCATTAAAATGTGTACCTAGGTGACTCAGATTCAGTTCGGTCTTGGTTCAGTCCTTGAACTATGCTTGAACTCTACTTGAACTAGACATACGCCATCGTTTTAGCGGGAAATTCAAAATTCACATAAATAATTGAATTCTTTTTTTCTCTCTACTTGACGAAAGGCTTGAAAATAGAAAGCTGTGATTATTTTCTGTGTAAAATATTTAAAAGGTCACTTAAATAAAAAGCATAATTCGAAAAACCATTTTTTATTTCTATACAATTTACATAATTTCGCGTCTCAAGTGCAGCTATGTAAATAACTTCTTTTTTCCTAATTACAATTAAAAACTAACAAAGATTTTATTTTTTTTAAATATACTCATGTACCTACTTTATATAATTTATCTTTCCTCGTCATCTACAGATTATGAATATTTTGATTTTGTGAATATGACATGTTTGATTGAGTGATTTTCATGAGAATTGAGCAATTTAAATGTAATTTTATTAGGGCATGGGTTTTTACCCAGTAATACGTAATTAGAATTAGGTATGTACCTACATGACCGTAAAATACTAAATAAAATACAATAGGTAAGTACGTACATAGGTAGGTAAATAATTGTACCTATCTATGTAGGGAGGTACTTCCTTACAAGCAAACAAAAATAAGGTCAGAACCTACCTACGATAAATGCAAAAAGCTTTGTTTAAATTCATGTACTTTTTTTTTACCAATAATTGTATTTATTTCAGATAAATTCAGTTGATTTTTAGACTAGAACATGACTAGGACTGAACTGCTAAGTTAAAAGATTTACCGCCGGCTTCTAAAACCTCGATCAAAGTTAATCGGCTGTCAAGTCAATCGCTATTTCAGCTTTTACTTCAAATTAGATAGAGATAGCAAGTGATTTTAGAAACCAGCGGTTAGTTTTGGTAAGTACAGTCGCATGCACAACTCCCTCCTCACTTCACTTGTCCTAACGGTGGGCGTGGTTTTTTTTTATGAGTAGTGTCTGATGAGGTTTCTTTACGAATTAATTGGTAAGGTATTTTTGTCGATATTGTGGATTTAAAATATTTCAGTAAAATACTGCAGGATGTGTTGTTGGGTGTGATTAAATGAAAGAATATTGTGTTTGACATTGTATTTTAATGTTCACCATGTACTACAAGACTAATATCCAATGAAAATAATTAACCTAAATGAGAATAATCAAAGTTACAAATTGTCTTATTGTAATGCCAGAGTGATGTTTCTTGTGGTTTGAAGCATGAAATAGCGACTTTTATATAATTTTGTGTATTTTTGTGAATTTGACTGTGAATCTTTTTTTACAGTGTTTAATTGACGTGTGAGAAGTGTCATTCGTCATTGCCTTTACAGATTAAATAATACCGTTGACAAAACCATTTTTTTATATAATTTAACAACAAAAAACAAGAAAGCTATCACAACATCAAGGTCTAAATACTTAACATTTATTTCATTTCGAAAATATTTCTAGAGAAAAAGATATGCATCTAACCTGATAAAATTGATTTAATGTGTAGCTATCAATCAGCTATATTACGAAGAACCCTATCTTGGCTACACATCTGCTTATGTAGGTATAGCTAGTTGAAAAAAAAACAACTTGGAAATTACTAAAACACATTTTCTATGAGTCTAAAAGGACTAAAGACATAATTAAAAGAAGATAAAAATACATAAATAGTTCATTCGCTCCATGGATCTTCACCGCTTGAAAATGTGTCGCCAATAGAAGTAGGTATTAGTGCTGAATCACCGATATAAAGCGATAGGCTTCAAGACGGCTGAGGTACATTAAGCGAACTGTAATAGACAAACTACACATATACCACCATACAAACATCTATCTTAGTCATAGAACAGAGATAAGTGAAAACATCGCATCCCGGTGTTCTGTCCCTAAAATCACCATTCTTATCCTTCTGCAGGTTTTTTGATGTAATATTAACTATATTATTTAAATTTTTAAGAAATATTATAGAAAATCCATAGGTACTGTCATATTTTCCACTAATCGAATATAATTGACATTGCAATGACACACTTACTACTAGCCTAAAAGTGCTAATCTAATTCTTACACATATTTTTTTTGGTTCATAAAGATTAAAACGGCGAAATAAAATGTCATGTGTCACTATAATTCATGCGAAAACAAAAGAAACATGCACACTCCAAGCGTGTTCTACAAAAATTCGAATGAAAGTCAAAACTCTATCATAAACCACAGTTTCTTACTTTCTTGTACATTTTCACAACTGACATGTTTATTTAAAAACAACTGATACTTTCCACGCGCCTTGGTTTATAACGCATACCAATTTAGGCTGACAAGCATCGCATGGTCCATCTCAATTATTACATTACATGTCAAATCAGCAAAGTGAAACAGGGATAAATAAAAACTATGTTTTTACTAACCATCTAATCAATCATGTACATATAAAAAAAAAAGTTGGTACCATCCTCAAAATTACATTATGTTGTTGTCATAAATTATGCTTTTTTTTAATTAATGTTTTGAAAATGGCACCGGGAACCAGATTACTTATCTAGTAAATTCTAACAATACACAAATTAAATGGGAATATACCTTACATACAGCTAAAGTCAAAATAAACAAAACCATGCATATAGCATTCGAACGGAGAATATTTAATAATATTGCCCCACAGATTATTAATAAAACCAAAAAACAAAAGAAAGAAATAAATTGGAAATGTAATTTCTTGTGTTATTAACAATGAAAACGCATGTTATGTGTCTATATTTAATTAAATTATAGAAGAAAACTATCTGTTAATGTCTTTATAAAAGTGATCTAAATCACAATAATGTAAAGGAATTATAACGATGTTGCCATTGTCAGAAAAATCATCCATTCCTATACCAAAATATATACGTAACGTGTCATGAAAACATTTTGACCCGTGTTATTATAATGGAAAAAGTAGCAAAATTTCCACAGGATGATTTTTATATTAATATGGCAACAATATCCCTCCCCCCCCCCAAACGCACTCGTTGGTGTGGTGCCTGTGTGTGTGTGTGTTGGCTTCCGTCTTGATATGTGTGTGTGTTTGTGCCCCTCCGGTTCGCCGTTAGCTAGAAGCAAATAGTTTTATGTAAGTTCGCATGTTTCGGTTATGGAGTTCGGGTAGAGTCGTTAATTTACGGGGAAGTTTTTGGATACCCCAGATTGTTTTGTATCATTGGATTTTTGCTTTTATAGCAAAAGGTGTCACAGATAGCTGTTTAATTAAAATATATAGGTGATCGAATTTCCGTGTTTGTAACTCGTGTTAAATGTGTAAATATAATATGTCGGTATCCAAAAAATACACCGCTTTGTCCGTGAATATTTATAAGAAAGTACCGAAAGGTTATGTATAATGTACAATGTCAAAATCAATGAGTAAGTAGATAAGAAACATAAAGAAAAAATAATAGAATAACAAAAAGTTTGAGCAAAATTAGCCGGCCAATCTGTGGTTATTTAAAATTCGGTTAAAAGACATGCTTTCATTATTTTACATTAAAGATTTTGCTATTCATAATAATTATTTGTCATTGTGATATGTAATTTCGAAGCATAATAATAATTGATACATTTATTCAAGACGTACACTAAATAAAACTACTTTAAATTGACATTATTACATATTTTCGACAACACAAGCAAAATGTACAGTCGCGCACGAATTACTCTAAGACTATACCTAACTATTAAGTACAAATCTAGTTACTGTCAAGCTTAAAAAAGCATTGTTTCAATGACGTCGCAAAAATATAACAGGCATTTGGGCACGACTGTACAGTTTTTTTTTTTACATTTAATCTATAGTAGGTAATGCTCATAAAATTTCAAATTGACAATATACATTACTTTAGCATACTTCACAAAAGATATGTGACTCCTCTCAATCATAAATTTATTCAATTAAATATTATTTCGATAATCTATATCTTAAAAAGAATTTGCCATTTAATAAGGTACATTATTTATTGAACATGACATTTCTGTACTCGATTGTACTTTTTAACAACTATTGGCGCGAAATAATGTTTTTAACAGCATTTTTACTATGTACAATAATTTTATATTTTATAGCTACATATCATACTTTTCTTAAACTTTGGCTTAATTTATTTGGCTTACATAAGGAACGGAAAGCCCACCATATTTTTTTATTTTGCTTTTTTAAGACAAATGCTTTAATATCAGACAACTCCATATTGTTTTATATTTAAAAATGTGAAACACATGGGAAAAGTGTAGAAGATAGAAGAATAAATATATTTTTCGTCAAAATAATTAACATTATACACTATGTAAAAGCAGACATCTCTATAATTTTGCTTGACATATTCTCTCGCGATAAGTGTTATTATAAATTTTTAAAAAGTCAAAGCAAATTCATAGAGATTGTCACGTCAAAGTCTATGGTCCCTACAATTAAAAGGTTTAAAATATTTTTTTAGAGAATATATTTAAAATTCTGCTTAGAAAATTTAAAACGATCAAGGAAAGAGGTCATCAGTCTAAAATCACCATTAGAATTTATCATGCGATAGAATTATGCATAAAAGTTTTGACTAGAAAAAAGTTCTTGCAGTGAAGTCTATTCCAATTATCAAGATAAAATATTTTTCATTATATACTAAATAAATAGAAACAAATTTCACTAGTATATAAACAACACATGATAAATTTAAGTTTAAAGAGTTAGGCCGCTAATAAAATATTTGGAGGAAAAAAGACTTCCCAGGGCACTCATCTTTGAGATAATAACATAATTATTTCAAAAAATATTGGCAGGATTTATTAATAGACCGGAAAATATACACTAACACTATCTACATACCATAATAATCAAAACTAAGTCCTATGTTTTGTGCAGCTAGGTATATTATTCAGCAATAAATTTTACAATTTTACTAAAGTAGGTACCTACTTCATTTTTTGTAAAAAAAAAACACTGAACTTTTTAATCTACATTATAATTTAACGTGTTTTTTTAGCTTGGTAACATTATCTTTGGCTATTTGTAAACAAAAATACATATGTTTTTAATGACTTTATTTTTGCTATTATACTGATAAAACATAGGTACTTAAACAAATATTCGGTAAACATAGGTAAATATTTATTTTTTCTTTTTTAATATAAATACATACTGTTATATGCAGATCTGACTCAAATTTAAATGTGACCACATGACAAGCTGATTTCGATAAAAAAAAAACATCAATATCGGCCCATCCAGTAAAAAAAGGTAACAAACATAAAAAACAGTAGAATTGAGAACATTCTTTTTCGAAGTCAGTTAAAAAAACTATTTTATAATCTAAGTTTGCTTAAGATTTAATGAAAAATAAATCTTATGTTTTATCAGTAATATAGTAATTTGCCTTGTCTCAAAAACTCGCACCAAATCGACTTAACATTGGTCCAACGTCCCTATACAATTTACATGTCTTTTTTTTAAACCACTTTCGTACGTCGTTCATTATACATTTATGACGGCCTTAATTAGTCAAACTAGATTAAAGAGTAGCTTTCTAGGGCTTGAAAATTCGTGTTTTTGATTTTGGTAATTAAAATCAAGAATAACAATTTTTTACTCAAATAACACGCGGTTTCTGAAAGCTCGATCAACACTAATCGTCTGTCATGTCACCTACTATTTCAGCTTTTATTTTAAATTGGATAAAGATAGCAAATAGCCGATTAGCGTTGATCGCGCTTTCAGAAACCGGGGGTAAGAGTGTGATAATCAGGTAATTATTAGACAAAAATGTAATTATAACTATCCCATAGCGTTTAATTTTAATTGACCGGTTGAAAAACACAATAATAGCAGGTCCGAATTTGTCTACTAACTAGCCCTTATACGAATTTAACACACCGTAAACGTAACCCCTACAAAGGGCTTAATACAAACTATAATATTTTTTGTATTCGGTTAACAAAATCCATTCATATAAGTCAAAAACACGAATTTTCCACCATCCGAAGCATTTACCCCTAAATAGCGCTAGCGCAATCGAGTTTGTAGCAGAGATTTGTGTACAGGTTACAAATCTCTGCTACAAACTCGATTGCGCTTCCAACCCCCAAAACGCGACCCCTAAGAAGGGGTAGGTACACAGACATACTCGTACCTATCTTACATAATCACGTATTCCAGTCCTCGAATTACCTCAAAACACGGATTTCCAAGCCCCCGAAACGTTGTCCTAAAAGAACTTGACCGCTGAATGGGCTAGTAGAGGGTGCATAAAGTTATCTTACTAGTACTCGTGTTCCACGCCGTTATTCTGCCGTTGTCTTTCTTCCTTCGGCTGAGGGCCCTTGCCCTGGCCGATCTGCCGCGACGAGGAGAAGCAGAGCTTCATCACGAACGGAAATTTTGCACCTGGAACAGTCAGCGCGTACGTTTAACTATAGTTTGTGAGACTACAATTATACTAATGACCTTACCATACTTCAGGCAAATAAATATATTTCATTTCATTTCATTAGGGTTACAAAAACAGTTTCACGACTTTGACCCCTATATAATACTAGTAGCGCCCTGCGGTTTCACCCGCGTAGTTTTAAATCCCGGTATTCCCATGGCATAAAAAGTCGCTTGTGCTATTACCGACTATAATATATCTCTGTGCCAATTTTCACCTAGATCCGTTCAGACGTTCTGGAGATATAGAGTAACAAACATCAATCCGTACTCACAAGCTTTCGTGTTTATAATATTAGTAAGAAGTAGGATACAACGTGTAACTTAATACCCCTATAATCCTTGAATCAGGTCAAATCAAATCAAAGATGCCTGTGTTAGCTGTGGTTGCCTTTGGTGGAAAAGCACGGGTCAGGATGTTTATTTCGTTTGTGTCTAGCATAAAGTTTTGTGTATTATTATCTCTTGGCGATCCTAATAAATATATGAAACTAATCATGAGACAGTCATATTCACAGCTCTTTGTCTTTGGCCTTGGACTATGTTACAAGTTGTATAGAAGAACAGTAGGAAGTTTGTTGGCTGTTCTTCTAGGCTTTGGTCGCGTCGAACTGGCATCTAGAGCCACCTAGCTTCAAGACATTGCAAAGTGACCCTTGTGTCCCAAGTGAACAGATACTTTTTTACTTCAACTTTGTGGAGAAGCTTGCTACGTATAGGGTTCCACTTTCCAGGACCGATTTTTTATATAACTAGCTGATGGAACATGCAGATGACCTGATGTGAAGTGGTAAGCATCACCTATAACAAAGCATTGCCTCGTAAGTCACGCACTATAGGAACGTGCCCTACGATGCACTGCCCTGCGTCCATCAACTTGAGGCATACAGATGTTAAGCCTCATGTGCCTGTAATTACACCGGCGACCACACTCTTCAAACCGAAACACAGCGTTGCTGCTTGGCAACAGAAAAGGGCGCGGTGGTAGTACTTCCCCGGACGAGCCACACACAAAGAGCTCTACTACTCTTAAAACGCCGGTTGCGATAGGGATGGACGCGTGCGCAGCTAGAGTTGCTCCAAAAACTTTGACTAATGATTATAACGAAGTGTATGATTTACCTGGATGTTGGATGGTCGCATGGTTGCAAGCCATAATCGCCATAACGGACTGCGATATGTTCTGGAACTCCATGAGACCTGACGAAGATCTGGAAACGAGAGAAAATGTTACAGGAGTGTAACGAAAACATCGTGAGGAAACCAGCATGTCAAATAACCTAAAAAGTTCTAAAACATTATGTCATGTACTCGAAAGTATGCATAAGCCTTTTCTTGCATAAGTATAGTGCGCGTCACGCAAAAAGAACGCCGGATGGAGGAGGGGGTGTGATGGCGTGAGTATTTTGTATGTGCAAACACATCCTCTCTACTATATTCCAGCATTCTTTTTGGTTGACGCGACCTATACGAAAAATTTATGTGCACAATGCCAGTACTGTAAACGGTGGAGGAAAACATCGTGAGGAAACCGGCATATTGTAAAACCAACAAATTCTATAACATATGTCAAGTGCTCGAAAGGAGACTTTAGAGGTGCACATAAAATTCTTTCACCGCACTGTTTCGAAAGACACGGGACAGCTCGCTAGATGGCGTTATATTAAAATCGTGCGTCGAAACTCACCTCTCACTCTTCAGGGGGAATTTAGAGATGGTGTGTGGAGACGTTACGTCGTAGTCTTTGAACACCTGTAAGAGCTGGTCATCTGACACGTCGGGGGGCGTGTTGAAGAAGTGTAGCACCTGGAAAAAAATCCACATTTGACACATCCGTCATCTGAATCCAAATTAGGTAAACAAAGCATGTCAGTATAGTGCGCGTCACGCAAAAAGAACGCCGGAAGGAGGGGGAGGTGGTGTGAAGGCGCGAGTATTTTGTATGGGCAAACACATTCTCAACAAATTTGTGTACGATCTGCAGAAATTTGTTCCGTTGGTCTGGCTGTTTTCTATGTATAATAAAAAAAATATCTATCTTTGTAAGTATTGTATTAAATATATCAGATATCTAGTACCCATAACACAAACTTTGAGTAGCTTGCTTTGGGGCTAAATGGGATAATGAGGGCATGTGGGAATTGTCCAGCATTATTTAATTACTAGCGACCCGCCCGCGCGCCCCTGCTTCGCACGGGTGCACATTGTTTTTCTGCTATATCATGCATGTATTATACATATAAACCTTCCTCTTGAATCACTCTATCTATTAAAAAAACCGCATCAAAATGCGTTGCGTAGTTTTAAAGATTAAAGCATACATGGAGAGATGGGGATAAAGGGACAGAGAAAGCGACTTTGTTTTATACTATGTAGTGATAGTGATTTACCTTAGACGGCGGCTGTATTCTGTTCTTGTGGATGGACGCTGGCGTGAGGAAGCGGTTGTTCTTGTTTCCCACGTAGTCCTTGAAGGAGGGACTCTTGTCCGGAAGGGGGTATGGGTTCATAACCTCTGAGAGGTACGCTTGTTTTGAAAAGCTGGAAGAGAATAAAAATGATGAAGGTTTTTCTATACAACTAGCTGTTGTACAGCTGTTATACAGCTGTTATACAACCATCACCTATAACAAAGCATTGCCTCGCAAGTCACGCACGATAGGAACGTGCCTTACGATGCACTGCCCTGCGTCCATCAACTTGAGGTATACAGATGTTAAGCCTCATGTGCCTGTAATTACACCGGCGACCACACTTTTCAAACCGAAACACAGCGTTGCTACTTGGCGCAGCACATACAAAGAGCTCTACTACTCTTTAAAGAAGAAGGGAAGAAGGTGAGACTTCCCCGTAGGTTACGAAATTTTTCGTTATCAGTGTGTGGTGATGGTAGACTTGTCACGCAACTTGCATGTTTGACAGCCTTCACAGCTCAGTTGGTAGTAACTCTGCCTTCTGCGCCGTAGGCCGTGGGTTCGATTCCCACCGAGAACAAACATTTGTGTGATTAACAGTTTGTTCTGTGTCTGGGTGTTATATGATATTATAGTATAGTACTAGTATTTACAAAAAAATGTATTATAAGTATTATACCAACTCTGGTTCCCATAATACAAGTTTTGGCTTAGTTTGGGGCGAGATAGTGCTGTGTGGAATTTCCACCAATATTAATTATTTATTTATGTCGTAAGAGAAATAGTAGAGATATTCAGATTAGAGTGCATTGGAATTAGAACCATATTACACATCAAGTTAGTGGTCATAGTACGTTTTTAGCTGGTTAGTTTGCATCTACCTACAATCTGAAACAGATTATAGAAATATATAGTGTAATGAAAGGGGCGACTTAGGGAACGCTGTAGCATTTATCAGTATTATAACCTGGTAACCCTTGGTTTCTGAAAGCGCGGTCAACACTAATCGGCTGTCAAGTCACTTGCTATCTCTATCTAACTTTAAGTAAAAGCTGAAATAGCAAGTGACTTGACAGCCGATTAGTGTTGATCGCGCTTTCAGAAACCGGGGGTTTGGCTGTTATTCTAGGCTTGGTCGCTTCGAACTGGCACGTAGGTTAAGTTGTTGTCATTAGCATTACAAATATTTATCGAAAATAAAATTGATCCAAGCAATTTTTTTTTAATAATGTGACTTTTTTTTTTATAATTTTTATGCATGAAAACTTGCTTGGATCAAAATTTTATTTTCGCTAAATCTTTGTAATGTCATTGACAACAATTTGACCGATTGCGATTTTACATAACTATATTCAGTGATTTTATATTTTCAAAAATGTTCAATTGTGCGAGCGAGATAGCAGCGCGCCGTATGCTGCCCCTTAAGACTTTTCAAAGTGATCGCATGGAATCTCCCTATGATTTAATATCACAAAGATGAGTTAAGACTGATCCTGTGAACTGAATAGAATATTCCTTATTTTGTTTCTTAAATCTAAAGGAGATGGTCGAAATTGTATGGAGCACAACTCTATTTTTTTGGTTTTGCCTAAATGAAACTACTTTTATTACATTGTGCTGATAGTGTAGATAACAATTCAAGTAAGTATATGTTGTTTTTCTGAAATTGTGCATTACAGTTTTTCTTTTAAAGTTCTTTATTATGCATCTATTAAAAGAAGTTAAATTTTATTTGTACTAGATTATAGTCAGTTATTTAGAGACCATTTCAAGCACAAATTGAATGTTACAATTTAATTTTAAAATTCATAAAATATTATAAACGCGGAAGTTAGTAAGTATGGATGGATGGATGTTTGTTACTCAGTAACGCTAGAACGGGTGAACGGATCTGGATGAAATTAGGCACATATATTAATTATAGTCTGGAATAGCACATACTACTTTTTAACCCGTGGGAATACCGGGATTTAAAACTACGCGGGTGAAACCGCGGGGCGCAGATAGTATTTTTAAGAGGAGCGCGTGTCGCATATGCTGCGTCTCTACTCAATGGCGCCGCTGAAAACCAGCGCTGGAAGGGCTCGAGGTCATACAGCAAAATGCCGAGTGGTGGCCTTTTTTGTCGTCAAACAAATTGTAATAGTGGTTTTAGATATCTAAGAGACAAAATAAAGATTTTCTGTTCTATTCTAACCATCACCTGTAACAAAAAATTGCCTCGTATGTCCTATATATTTAGTTGTAGGCATTTTAAGGCGAGGATATCCCAGAACCTCCAACCTCCCGTGCCGCCTAAGGCGGTTTTGAACAGCTGTAAATCTACTAAAATGTAAAAAAATACATGAAAAAAAACGAAAACTTTAAAATTGAACATGTAATCGAGCAATGTGTAAAGATAGAAACGTAAATAATGATAATTTTCTCGATAAAAAACCATAAAGATGACACTAAATCGATATTTCGAACATCCATCACTATTAGAGTTTTTTTGAAATCATGTCAAAGTTATATCAAAAGATAGGGATTGATATTTGGGTGAATCAACTTTTAAGACACTCCTTGGACAACATTATGAACAACTAAAAATAAAAAATAAATCATCGAAATATTATGAAAATATACTGTTAACATTTGCACAAGTTTATCTATTTTTAGGTTTTGCAGTGGGGCACGACATCTAAGCTAATATTAACGAGTTTTTTTAGAAAAAGTGACGAGGGTGCCTCATAAATATCCATTGCAACGCTGTAGAGCGACAATAAACCTACGCGCACCAGCTGAGAACTTAATTTAGGCTGGGGGGGCGGAAAAGCTAGGTAGAGATTTTTTGATCATACCAACTAAATATTAGACAATAATCGCCTTAGATGACACCAAGGTAGGCGTCATCTCTTGATAACGGTCATGAATTTTTATCGGTAACTCTGTAGAACTGATGTTTTGATCAAAGTTTGGGACAAAAGTTTGGATGCACGAAAAATATAAAATATTTGTCAAACTTTTATAAATCTTAACTTTAAACGTAAGTTTATCTTTTTCTGAATCATAATATTGAGTAAAAAGGCTGTGCATTCATACCTTTTTTTTAAGATACGTCCTAAATTGTATCGTCATCTAGGCCTGGGGACACATGTTTTTTGTATGGATAGTGCTTATGTTCTGCTGAGTTACCATAATAAAGTCAAAAATTTTCCTATTAACTATAAAATACTATGAAACTAGCATGTTAGGAAAGGATCTAAGTTTACGTTAACATCAAAACAAACATATTTTATAAGGAAATTAGGATTTTTATGCTCTTTGCATGACAGGGACACAAAAGGAGTGCCTTAAAAGTTGATTCACCCATTTACTAGCGATTGGTAAAAAAAAATAAATTTCATTATTATTAATCTCTGAGAAGAAATCTAACGAAATCTAGCTGTTCAAGTGCTGCAAGTCTTGGAGGTTGGAGGTTCTGGGATATCCTCGCCTTAAGTTGTAGGCCATATAGAAGTTATGTAAAAATGTTTATAAATGACTGGGATGGGGGTTGATCCCCAATCAACTAAAAAGATTTTACTAACATTGGCAGCGGGTAATTTGTTGGTTGGTGTGGGTGGTGCCTTGGTGAACTGAAGTACCTACCAAAACACAGTCATGATTAAGTGCAATAATAACTATGGTCTGTGCCAAATAAGGCTAATACGTGTCATTCATCGACCCGACCACGATGTCACAAAATTCAATTCCCATGTTTTGTTGTCATGTTTATGTTATTTGGTACTCACAACTATAGCATTATCTTCAAAAATTATGTCAAAAATCACTAGGTTGAAATAAGTTATATATTTTGAACAAAAGAATATATATATTTTGAAAAAAAAAGTACGTAATATTTTGTATATTTTTTGAGTTGTGTTCGTTTCAGTTTTGCTCTCTTTTAGCCCGCGTACCACGATAGGGTAGCGATACCGGTTTTGCGATGGATTTGTATAGAAAGCGACAGAATTAGCGATACATAAATCGAATTTTGCGACATCGTGGTAAGGGTGGGTCAATGACTTGTATTGCCACGTTATTTGGCACCGGCCATAACTGTTGGTCTCTCACCAAGGAATAATACAGGGTGGCCAAAAAGTCGAGGATCAAACGCAACTAGGGGTTAGACCGTCAGCTGCAAAAAAATGTACTACGAGAGGTCCTTACGGTCAACCCCTGCAGAGTTATTTATTTTGTGTTTATGTGTATTTTGTGTGTATATGTTTTCTAATTTTACTAAGAATTAGTAAAAAGTAAATTTTCTCATAAAAATACAAACACATACAAAGGCCATTACAGCGCTGGTTTTAAGTGGTGCGTTTTCAATTTCTTAAATGGAGTGAGTGACCCCCGATGGTAAGGTCGTGGGTTCGAATCTGGTCGTGCACCAATGGATTTTTTCTAAAAATTATGTCCGCAATGCCAGTGCTCTTTAAGGGTGAAGGAAAACATCGTGAGGAAACCGGCATGTCATAGAAACTTAAAAGTTCTATTACATGTGTCGAGTGCTCGAAAGGATCATCTTCGAGTAAAATCCTTTCACCACACTGTTTCACAAGCTAGTGACACGATAAGAGCGAGAGAGAGAGAGAGAGAGAGAGAATGTCTTAAAAATACACTTCGTTGTTACATCCTTTAGATATATTATTACCATTCGTTTTTCGTGTGCCGCATCTTCAACATCAACTCAACGACTGACTTTTTTACATCCTGCTAATATTATTAACGCGAAAATTTGTAAGTACGGATGGATGGATGGATGTTTGTTACTCTTTCACGCCGGAACGGCTGAACGGATCTAGATGAAACTTGGCAGAGAGATGGATTATAGTCTGGAATAACACATAGGCTACTTTTTATCCCGTGGGAATACCGGAATCTAAATCTGCGCGGGTGAACCCGCGGGGCGCAACTAGTTTCTTGATATTTTACGGTAAATTCGAGTACGAATGCTAATAATAAATCTATTCGGATGTAACAACTCGTGTGATTCAGGTAGAAATTCACTTATGGTAAGTTCTTTTAACCGTAAATAATGTGGAGTAGGTACTTACGCTAGCGTCAGGGTGTAGTCGCCAACGGTGACGTTATTAAGGTTCTGCACACACCGCTCCACGGAAACTCCATCGCCCATCTGAACCATGGCGGTACCTTCTTTGGTCTTCAGGAATTTTACCTGGAACATTGTGAATGGACCATGCTTTATTGAATGGGCTCTGTCAAAGACGCTAAAGGACTACCACCGTCTGTCTCAGAGCAGTGATGTGACCATTGTATAGTGCGCGTCAGCCAAAAACGCTGGAAAACAGTTCCGGCGTTCCTTTTGGCGTGACGCGCACTATACCTGTTTATGTTGCTAAACAAATGTTTTTTTATTCTCGTTTTGGAGACTTATTTTTAGCTTTTCACGTGCAGTATTCCTTGAAAATTAAATAACTTGCTGTGTTCCGATTCGAAGGGGTGCCGCTTGTGATTCTAGGCACATGAAACTTTCCACTTTGATGCCTCGTGATAGAGTGATGGCATAAGTGCAAAATTGGGCTTCATCAGGACGGCTTGTTCACTAAATACGAATCCAGACATATATACGTACAGCTACTAAGGCACGGTAGATATACCCGCCGATCCGTTGAAGTAGGCGAAGGGACTATGAGACACGTTCAAAATTACGTTTTAGCACGTACTCATTTCGCAACTTCTACTCACTCTGACAACATTTCCATATAGACAGCAAAGATTGAAAAGCCTGTCTGCATTCACGGTCTGTGGATCCAGGCCGTAGACCATCATGACGGCGCCTTGCTGTGGAGGACCACCCTGGAACAGATACACATCAAAGTCAATACCAAAAAATTCCAACAGCTCGTCTTTCGACCTTTATAGACCTTTAGGGTTTTGGCCAAAAGATGTTGTCTACTGACGCTTCCGTCAGACAAACAATGCGATGTATTATTCTAACTACAGTTTTGCAAGTAAATAATATTATACAATGAAAATACAGTTGTCAACACGGAATAGAGCAATATAGCGTCACAGTCGGTCCCAACTCATGGGGCCCATTTTAGGTTTATCATCTTCTATGACCAGATTCTGTCATTGTTTCTGCAGGTGAGCAGGAACGCCTGATTGCTGTGCCAATTAAAAGAGCATGGGTTTCGGTGTATCACAGGAACCCATGACTTAACATCGATACTCTCCCTCTCGAGTTTCTGAGTGATGGCATCAGTGCAGGGCACTTCTTCAGAAGACGTGCCCTGTGTCGTAATGCAATTGTTATGTCAGAGGTGATCGTTCCACATAAGATGGGCCAACTGCTTAATGAGTAAATTGACTTTATGAGTTTATGTCCAAAACTTTCGAGATGACACGTTGAGACTCTATAGACATGATCTCCTTTCTCACAATACATAATCATCAAAAAAGTCTTCCTCTCTAGTATCCGCTGCCACTTAACTAGCCTCTGTATCCTAGGACACCATTGTGCTGATTTAGAAGGAAGAGCATGCAAGACCCCAAGTGTGGCCCCGTCAGGGCATCCATCACCAGTCTACTCTATCTCTAATCAGGGGTTTAGATCAGACCCCAGCTGTAAACCGAAAAAGCCACACCGAACTTATCTAACACCACAAAAGACTGCGTCTTTAAATCTGAATCTCTAATCCTCGTTTCCAGAAACCCTTCAGTTCAGAAGGATTCAGGAGTCCTTGTTAGCTGAAGTTCTTGCGTGACAATGGTACACTTGACGAATTGCCAACTTTACTTCATCGTCCATGCCCTTAAGGTTTAATTATGGAGATGGAAGGGCATAGGGCCAGTCCAGTAGTGGAATATGGTTTAAATAGATCCGCACTCAATAGACTCTGAGAGGGGTCGCGATATCTTAAAGCCAGCTGAAATGCGAATGAGTAAAGCTTAATAATAAAACGTCTACCCACATATTCGTCACTGAACCCTGACATCACCTGGTTCTGAGGCGGCATGGGGTGGTGCATGGGCGGGGGTGCGAACGCCTCGTTGGAGTAACCTTCGGGGCCGTACCCGCGACCGTCACGCTGGAACCAATAAAACACAGTTATAGATAGATAGAAAATACTTTATTGCACACAACTTAAGGATACAACAAATAACAAACAAAACCAAAAGTACAATGGGCGGCCTTATCGCTAAGTAGCGATCTCTACCAGAAAACCGTTGGATGAAACGGACTCAAGAAATTTAGAAGGGGTCCTTGTGTGCGTGGAGATAAATAAAAAGAATTTGTGAATATACATACAAAATACAAAGAAATTAGAAACCAATATACATAAATACATTTTAGTTTTAATCATTGGTCAAGGTTCAACAAGTTTTTTTGGAAGGCGATGTATGAATGTTGGTATAATATGGTTGGCAGAATTAGGGTTAGTTAGGTAGAATATGTTTTGATATGTGGTGTATTTTGTAATGATGTTGTATTATAGGGCAGTGTGATCGCTCAGCGCCAAAGCCCTTTAAGTAAAACAAAGGTTCAACTGTTTTAGTCAGAGGTATCAGTAAGAGGAACCAAACGAAGCCGTAAGTTTGTAGCCTGGGTTCTTCTAGGCTTTGGTCGCACTGGCACCTAGATGCGTCTAGCTTTTAAGACGTTCCAAAGACTCATATTTGACTGTTTGGGGCCTTGAGACACAATTCAATATCTAAAAAAAACCAGTAGCGACAGTGGTGCCAATTCTGTTAATTTTTGTAATTTAACCTAATTAGACCGCACTATAAATATTGCCATCCCTTTCTAAAAGACCGAAACAACAAGGACGGCTATAATTTTAGAGATGTCAGATTAGGTCAGTTTAGGATAGTGCAACAACAGAAACAACACCAGTAGCAGTGTAATGAGTCGTGGTGTGTTCATAATGAGGCGTATCCCTCAAATACCTTCTCGCTCGCACAGTCTTTTCTAATGAACATTTGTAATGCTATTCTTCGAAATTTAGTCGTAATATTTGGTAATTACGTATTCAAATTCCTTGGTAACTACCTCCAATAGGTTTTAATTTTTATGTGTGGGCGAGATATTGACGTAAATGAATGAACTTTGAACCGTGTCACGGAAAATAATCCAAAACACTTTCATTATAACCCAATAAACTTAATAAGTATTAATCTATCAGATTAATTTAAATCACGACAGTATAGTCATGAAATCATTTATTTTCATAATAAAGTCCATTTTGGTAATTAAAACTTTATTGCGGATAGAATACGTTGTGGATACGAGTTAAAACATTCCATAAAAAAATTGGTGAATCTTAATTTTAATAATAGTGGCCTTGTCTCGGCTTCACGCGGTTTATGCAGGACTGTTATCTCAAGGCACGGTAGATATTCCTTCAGACCTCATCCCTACCTAGATATCACTCCAGATTCATTGAGGACGTCTTTCTACGGCTTGGTGATGGAACAAGCAGATGGCCCACCTGATTTGAAGTGTAACCATCACGTATCCCTCAAATCAAAGGATAAGGTATGACTTACCGGATGGTGTGGCGGCGGAGGCCCGTGTCTGTCCTTCATCATCCCTGGAGGAGGCCCACCGCTCCCATAATCCATGTCTGGAAAGAAATAAGAAGATACTGTTATTATCACTCAAATGAAAACGTATTTCAATAGCACACAAGGAGCACCATAAAAAGGCATCAGTAAATCTAGCTAGTTCCAAACGACCAAGGCTGGGACATTATTCTCTATGACATAGAAAATTCCTTGCCCCAAGCCGTGTGACATCATAAACGTGATCTTATGCTTTATTCTTTACCAGTTGCGCCCCGCGGTTTCACCCGCGCAGATTTAAATCCCGGTATTCCCACGGGATAAAAAGTAGCCTATGTGTTATTCCAGACTATAATATATCTCTCTGCCAAGTTTCATCCAGATCCGTTCTGAAAGAGTAACAAACATCCATCCATCCATCCATACTTACAAACTTTCACGTTTATAATATTAGTAGGATGACATAGGAGATACTTTGTCTTTGAATATCTTATTGGTGTAGGTAACTTGTTTTGCAATTTTGTAACTTTGCAATTTTTGAAAACAGTTAGTGTCTGTTACGATAGTTCATATAAAAATATGATTATAAAAATATGATTATAATAATATATCTATCTTATTAACACCAGGTTTATAAAAGCGCGAACAACACTAATCGGCTGTCAAGTCACTTGCTATCTCTATCTAGTTTGAAGTAAAAGCTGACATAGCAAGTGACTTGACAGCCGATTAGTGTTTATAGCACTTTCGGAAACCGGGGGTAAGTCTAGCCTAGACTGTGAAGATCACGCAATCAAACATTATATCAATATTTTAATCTAACATCAATTGGGAGGTACATGCATAGTAGGTATTACAATGAAAGTCTGTATAGTAGTAACTTGTTTATTGTCAATGTTTCATAAATAATAATGTAATAAGTATAATTACAATCAAAAGTGTAACTTAAGATATTTTATTTTTATTCTTATTGTAGGTATGCATGTAATGTACCTATAATTAGAAAAGTGTATCTTAAGATATTTTATTTTTATTCTTATTGTAAGTTTATTAAATGTAATGTACCTATGTTTAATAAATAGAAGATGATGTGGTGACATTTTTTTTAAACAATTCTTATAATGTTATGTAATCATGAATGTGATTGTATGTACTTAAGTAGAGTCAATGTTAAAATTAATGGAAGCCAAACACCACAAGAAAATCCTACGGTTAAAAATTTGTACAGTTAACATCAAAAGTTGATCAGGCACATATGTGTTTCATGAATGTTTTTTTGTTAAACTAGCAATTTTAAAAGTGTTTTTAATGTATGTGATGAATAAAAACTCCTTTCAAAAATCAATTATATTCAGATTAAAAATATATTTTAGTAGTGATTACTTGTAGCGTGTATAACTTTCTTATTATAGCAGACGTGTAAGTTAAATATAGCTACATACAACAATACATCTTATTTCTCCTAGTTTTACCCATTTACGATCCAAAATCCATTGAAAACTTTTATCCTTATACTAAGTAGCACTTTTGGTCTTAAAGTTGACGGGTTATGTATCTAAATATATATAACTCAAAGCTGACTGACTGACTGACTGACATAGTGATCTATCAACGCACAGCCCAAACCACTGGACGGATCGGGCTGAAATTTGGCATGCAGGTAGATGTTATGACGTAGGCATCCGCTAAGAAAGGATTTTGATCAATTCTACCCCCAAGGGGTTAAAATAGGGGATGAAAGTTTGTATGAAACTTTGAATTCTTTGGCGCGAGCAAAGCCGCGGGTTCAGCTAGTTAAAAATAAATTGTGACTTCACAGAAAAAGTAGAGTTTTCATAGAAAAGAGAGTTAGGTTTATGTATCTTAAACAGTAACTAAACCAGCACACTTCTGTTTTTTATCTGCAAACTAAATTTTAAATTGTCTATTCGATGAGAAACTCGGCGAAAAATTGCATTAAACATTTTGAGCTAATTTGTCGATAGCTGTAACTGACCAGTGATTTCAGATCGTAGATAGGTCTATTGGAAATAATAACATTTACAAAGGCAATATTAGTGTTGGGACCTGTCATGATATCATGTATATAGGTTCTTATATTCATAAATGTAGCAATATCGAAGGCTAATGAATTTGACATTGACGCAAATTTGAAAAATAAATTGTAAAAACTTACAATTTATTGAAAAATAAATTGTAAAAATTTACAATTTATTATTAAAATGTCAAATTCATTAGCCATTGACGTAAATTTGAAAAATAAATTGCCAATAAACGATTTTTACAATTATCTATTTTTCAAATTTACGTCAATGTCGAATTCATTCGATAAATTGTAAATATAAATAGTATAAATTGTAAATTTACAATTTATTTTTCAAATTTACTTCAATGTCAAATTCATTAGCCATTTTTTTTTATGCTGGACAATCCACACAGCACCATCTAGTCCCCAAAGTAAGCTACATAAAGCTTGTGTTATGGGTACTAGATAACTGATATATTTAATACATGCTGCCAGTATCTTCGGATCCTTGCCCAAAGGGACTCTTTTTTATAATATATTTTAGTTATTATATTTTTTAAGGTTTTTAGTTTAAGGTCTAATTGAATAATAAAATAAATATGTAAACATAAAAAAAAAAAAAATTTAATACATTATATACTTACATAGATAGATATTTTTTATTATACATAGAAAACACCCAGACCAACGGAACAAATTTCTGCAGATCTTGCTACATTTATTAGCATCACTGTACACATTGTTGTTGTGTACACGAATCACATAACATATTTAACCTATAATAAAATTGCATTTCTGGTTAGTGTCACACATGGCATTCCAGGGGCGTTACAAACCGTTGTGGGGCGTCTCGCACTGGCTATGAGGGATGCAGGCGTCGTCGGTGCTTCGCGGCGCCGCCGTCTGGGTCGCATCTGATGGCATTCGATCAAAAACCTGCAGAGATCTTGTGGGGTTCTTTAGCTCCAATAAAACACAAATTAAAATTACATCACTTGAGTAAGATTTCTTTGAAGTACTGTGAGGGAGATAATTCAGTGTAATAATAATAATAGTCATTCATTTATTTCAGATATAAAAATCCATACAACATCAAATATAACATACACAAAACTTACAACTATACCTACTTGAACTTACCTACCTAATGAAAATAAATTAATTAAATGTTACAAGAAATTGAAAATTGAATAAAATAGCTATAAAATTACATATAACTAAACACATTTAAAAATTAAATTAAAATTTTGATCAGATGTTTGTATTTTTAACGTGTCAGATTAGATTGAGGTTAATTGTATATAATTAATACGTAAAAAAACTCATATGATACATTATCATTGTACATATCAATAGGGTAGTTTTTAGAATGGGCTTGCCGCCAAAAGTCCCCCGGGGTTGAATGCCAGGGTAAAGTTTTTCGACGAGGGATAACGTAAAGGTAGATGATTCAAGTATTAAGCTTTTTATGTTATTTTAGTCGGAAAAACTCAACCGCCACGGCGCACTATGGGTCCAAACGGTGCGTATCGTGCCATAAATGGTTTTGGTGAAAGTTAGATATTAATAGTTTTTGAGGTGGATTCGTGTAATAGGATGTCTAAACAACTTGACACTACAAAAAATAAATTTAAGCACATAATTTTTACAGCCAAACTTTGCACTTAAACTTTGCTATCGTAATTCCGCACCCCAGAAGCTGTCACAAACCGAGACATTCACGTCAACAATTTTAGGTCATTTTGAAACAAAACGCAAACGTGTTATATATCGTTTGAAAGCCTATTAATTGTTCTTTTTATTTTAATAATAAAATGTGAAAAATATAAGTACACTTACTGGCAAAAAAATAAATTCTCGAACTCCTAGTAATTTTTCACTTTCAGAATTTCAGATTGACTTTTCTTTGTTACCGATACTTCCCGATGCCGAGTTACACATATGATTACGTTCATTAGTTTGTATATAATTGAACAAGATAAAAAAAACTTGCCCAAATTTGCCCCATTTTCGATTATAGTCAAAAAAGTGAGACGCGGGAAAAATATTAACACATAAAATATAAAACAATGTCATGTTTAACGTGTTTTTAGGACGGTAATGAATCAAAACCATACTGTTTTTATGATTTTATTATATACCTAGTTGTGTTCTTGCTCTCGTTTGATAAGAAATTGAAATTGATAATAAAAATTTTGTGGTTTAATGATAAGAAATTGAAATTGATAATCAAATGTTT
Source organism: Plemyria rubiginata (assembly GCA_963576535.1). NCBI lineage: Eukaryota > Metazoa > Arthropoda > Insecta > Lepidoptera > Geometridae > Plemyria > Plemyria rubiginata. Next base: position 1,102,144 of record OY754931.1, read on the forward strand.
GTGGTTTAATGATACAGGTAGTGGTAAGATAACATTGCAAACTTAAAGTTCTGGAGCTGTATGCACAATATGCGGTGCCAAACCGATCGAGATGAATGATTTGAACAAAGTCACATCCAAACCTGAAAACGAAGATGCTTATCAGTATGGTTTATCGACCTTGCACGCATGGATAAGATGCATGGAGATGCTGTTACACATATCCTACAACCTCTCTTTCCAAAAATGGTCGGCAACAACTGTAGAAAACAAGAAAATAAAAGAAGACAAAAAAAAATAGTGCAAGGTCTGTTTAGAACACAGATGGGTTTACACATCGATAAGCCTCGGCAAGGAAGTGGCAACAGTAATGATGGTAATACAGCTCGTCATTTTTTGAAAATTACCACTGTTCCTCTGAAATCACAGGGGTTGACGAAGAATTAGTATAAAGATTATATGTTATTCTACAGACCATGTCATCAGGTTTGTCAATCAATCCACAAAAGTTTGGAGAATATACGCGCAACACTGCCCAATTATACTTTGAAAAATATGGGTAGTACTACATGCCATCATCTGTCCACAAAATCTTAATACACGGAGAAAATGTACTAAACATTTTGCCGTTTTACCCATAGGAAAACTGTCTGAAGATGCACAAGAGTCGCGTAACAAAGACTACAGAAAAATTAGATTATCACACGCAAGAAAGTGTTCTAGATCTGCTACTAACGAAGATGTATTCCATGCTTTACTATATACATCCGATCCATACATATCTAGCTTGAGGCAACTAACAGAAACAATTTCAAAAGAGCTCTGGGTGGAAGCTTTATATCTCTTAAATACCGAGACAACTACTGACTAGTTTCAGCATAAAATTGCTAGTTTTAATTATAATTGACTTTTTTACAAGATAAATTATTGTTTGTTTTATCTCATATTATGTTATATTTACAAAATATAATGATATACTATGTATTAAAAATATGAGATGCACAAAAGCTAACCGTTTTGTATGAAAAATAAAAAACTTTTATCTTTATGATTTTTTTTTAAGTTAACCAAAACCATTTTATGCATAAAAAATAAATAATTTTGTAGCTTATATATCTATTATTATGTATGCTAAATTTCATTAGGTTATCTAAAAAACTAATGAAGATACAGATTTTTGACACGGAACGCATGGTTTGGCCCCACAGTGCGGCGCGCGGCACGGCGTGCGACGTCGTTTGAAAGGTCCCTTTAACTAGTAAAGCAATCTGTATCACAACATTGTACGGTGAAAGGGGGAGGGGGAGGTCCATTAGTGTTATTGATAAAGAATAGAGGGAAAATTAATTGTTTAAAAGCATCCGGGCTCCGTTGTAATTGGCTGAAAACTGTGTCGGCAAAAATGAAGCAACGGTTCCATCTAGGTTGTGTTCGTTTTCCGTCATTTTGGGAAGCAACATAGCTTTTTAATTTTATTTTTGAATGCACTATATGTCGCGTCAACCAAAAAGAACGCGCTGGAAAACAGTGGTCCATCATACCCCTCGCCATCCTTCCGGCGTTCTTTTAACGTGACGCGCACTATACTTGCAGATGGCCCACCTGATAATAAGTAAGATCACGACATAAACTCTACCACACTGCCCTACCGTGAAACGCCCTGCGTCCATTGGATGCAAAATAGGCTATGTGCCTGTAATTTCAAGTACTCGAAAAGAGCCTTTTTTGGGCGCACTCAAAATCCATTCACCGCACTGTTTCAAAGAAACTAGTAACACGATAAGAAGACGAATATTAGTAAAACTAAGCTACGATATTACATCCTTCCTGCTTCCTTCCTACTAGTATTTATTATAAACTCGAAAGTTTGTAAGTATGGATGGATGTTTGTTACTCTTTCATGCCCCGGAACGGCTGAACGGATCTGGTTGAAACTTGGCACAGAGATATATTATAGTCTGGAATTGCACATAGGCTATTTTTTATCCCGTGGAAATACCGGGATTTAAATCTGCGCGGGTGAAAGCCCGGGGCGCAACTAGTATACAATATCATGATAATACCCATAGGTTTAAAACGCCGATTGTCAAAGTTAAATAACTTTCACTTGGTCGATTTTGCAAGTTGCAATTTATTTTCAATTTATCTACAAATAGTTGATAATAGCATCCATTCAGGCACAAACGACCCATTTAGCTTTCGTTATCGGCTGTATTTCATTTAGAATCACGAACATATTGGGGAACTTGGGTTTTTTTTAATCCATCTGGGGCTTTTTACAGCCGTTACCGTCAATAAATTAAAACAATTGTTTATTTTCTTTTAACATACAGAACTAAAACTTTTTTATTTTTTATACTACAAAGTAAGCAAACAAGCGTACGGCCCACCTGATGGGAAGCGGTAACCGTAGCCTATCGACGTTTGCAACACCAGAGGTCACACGCGCGTTGCTACTTACTTAATATTTATTAACTAAGCCATATTGCTTGATCCACCAATAAAGACTAAAATGAGGTTAAAAACAAAAATTGAATCTAACAATTTGAATCGTAAACACTGCCATTCGCATCCATTCCGAACTAAAACGCGCTAAAACCAAACTCGCTATTCCTTTTTATTATTTTCTGTTTTTATATTTCAAAGGTATGTTCGAGGCTGGATGAAATTGAAAAACGAAAAAGAGCATTCTGCTACACCTGCCGACTGGATATAACGTTTAAAAATGTATACAAATGGATGTTTTTTGATGCCGCGCTGTGTAAACATGCATTTGACGGTAAACATTGTTAGATACCCCCCGGTTTCTGAAAGCGCGATCTACACTAATCGGCTGTCAAGTCTCTCGGCTATCCCTATCTAATTTGAAGAAAAAGCTGAAACAGCAGTGACTTGGCAGCCGATTAGTGTTGATCGAGCTCTCAGAAACCGGGGGGAGTTTACTATTTTGCACAAAGTATGTTTATTAACTTTTTGGTCTAGTCTGGTTATTTAACCGACTTCAAAAAAAGAGGTCTTCAGTTCGACTGTATATTTTTTTTGCTTGTGGAACAAACGAAAAGAAAATGCCGATTACTCCGACAATGTTTCATTAATTGATGATTATTATTTATAGATATAGTGCTGTGGAATGTCCACCATTTTTTTTGTTTAGTTCGACAAAATTCAGACGTGGATCCATACAAATTTTATAAAAAAATACAAAAAACAAAAGATATTACATAGAATATGACTTTTTGATTTTGCTTTCCTTCTGCCAGTTTTGTTTTATGTTTTTAATGTATTTGAAGTCGGTATTTTTTTTTCATTAAAGCTATACTATGCGTTCAAAGTAAATGCATGTAAACTGTTACAAAAGTATTGCGAATATACCTTTTTATTTTAAAACATCAATTGCACGCAATCATCTTTCGACTAAAATACAGTAAATTGATAATTCCACACAATTCCAGACAATTTCCACAATTTACCACAAAAGCTACTGTTGAAATGAAATTGCAATATAATTTTGATTGTTAGCAGAATTAGCCAATGCTAAGTAGCATTAAGTTCGCCTATGTATTTAATTTTGTGCAATAAAGAATTTTCTTATCTCATCTTATAGATTATTGTTTGATAGAACTTACAAACTAGTGCTAAAGGTCATGCACCCACCCAACATACATATTAAATTGGCGAGTTCCACTCACACCGCGATTCTAGACTGCCAGTCCGAACCGGCTGGAATTTATGAATTATTTAAAGCTGGCAACACTCTTGCGAGCGTCATTTCGCTACAGGGCTGCTAGGAGTTGAAACGTTGGACGGCGGAAGAAAAAAAGAGGAAAAACTATTTATTTATTGTTTGATTCACAATTTGTTATCTTAAGCTTTTTGTAGTACCTACACGCTTACTAACCAATTTGAATCTTCATTTTATAATCAAACTATGCTATAAATATCTGTTGGAATATATAAAAGTGATTATATTGAATGGGGTTTCAAGCGCTTGTTATTAGAGATTGCTAGCATTGATATTTAAACCTTTTTTACTTTATAGGGTTCCTAGCCTTATCCTTGTTACAAACTTTATTCTGTTCTTTTCACTCGCACATTGGGACATAAGATAACTAACTAGGTAACTAAAAATAACATAAATGGAAACTTCAAAGATTGATAGAATATATACTACTTAAAAACTCTGGCTCAGCGCATTAGTATTGCCATTCAGCGTAGCAATGCAGTCAGTGTCTTGGGTACGCTTCCGACTAGCACTGATTTGGATTAGTTGAGCTATCTATAGATCGTTTGCAATGGTCTGCAGATAGCTCAACTGTTTCATATGTATTTTGTATATTTTGTAAATAATTATGATCACCTTAAAAATAGTTTTTACAAATTATATAGTCCAAACATTTATACAATATCCAGACAGTGAACATTTTATCTAGAATCCCAATCGTTTCACAAGACAAGACTGAAATGAAAATCTACACATTAATCTATAATCCTATCTTGGTTAGTTCATTTCTCTGTTAAATGGGTTTGAAAACGATTCTAAACTAAGGTTAGGTAGGAATCGTATTGAAAACCATTCATGGTTAATATAAGTTTAAAGCATCGAAAGCTCTTTGATTCGTAGTTTCAAATGTGGTGCCGTGACCAGGATTATGGTGAGGTAAGTGGTTTTGAAAGCTGGACAAGTGCGAGTTGAGCTTGCGAACGGGAACCAATACCAATAAAATTCAAGACTAGTAGAGTTCTTTGTGTGAGGCCAGCATACCCATTTATGCTGTCAAGCAGCATAGCTGTGTTTCCGTGTGAAGGGTGAGGTTGCCGATGAAATTACAAGCGCATGAGACTTGACATCTTTATGCCTCACGCTGATATGGATGATAGTGACTACTTAACATCAGGTGGGCCCATCTGCTTGTCCTATCAGCAAATAGAAAAAAAAGAGAACTAGGTCACGGATTTTCTAGGATTTCTTAGCAGGATTCATTGATTTATCTATATATTAGCTTTATCTCGTAACATTGCAATTTGCGGTCAGACAAATTTCTCAATATACTAGTTACCCGAATAGCAAATCATACACAGCCCTAATATCTTACTTCCAACAGTCACTACTGTGAACTGTGTAGCTCATTCCAACGGCAGATTTCATCGTGAAAGCACGTATTCAGTTTTGATAGCGCACTATCTAAATGACCTAGTTTTTAACTTAGGGTGGGGACACACTGGACAAACTGTTTATGTCAATTATTACGACTATTACGAAGGACATGTTATGAGCCGTAATACAGGCGTTAATAATCCCATCTCAGAAGGTTCTTTATTCTTTATTGTACACAGTGAAAGGTTGATGCTGAAATCACAACAATAACGCTTAATTTAAGTAAATTTAAAAACAGTATTTCACCTATTAACATAGTGGAGGGTGGCAAAAGAAAGCAATAATTGCATTTGAGAAATCCTGTTGTGCAAACCCCACTTAGCTTGGGATAAGGGCAGGAAGATGATGATGATGATTTTCCGTATTAAAGTCAAGTTTGAACGTGGCACTGACTTTCCCAGGTGTAAGAGGTGTTTGGGATGCCAACCGTGCCTTAATAGCCTAGTGCCTAGTGCATCCGCGTCCTAGTAACCGTTTTACCTCGCCTTTCATCCATTTCACAACGCACCTATTTTATTGAGTTTTAAATAGAATTCACTCGCCATTTTTCAAGCGCCATTTTTCACTCCTATCACATGCAGTAGGAAAAGTTTAGAATGCAACAATTTGAAGTGGAAAACTTTAAGCGAAGCGTCGGTTTCAGTTTTAACCGAGCCTTGTTCAGCCCTGTTTAGGAAAAAACCAGTCATGCGTGACATTCTCAACAACAACAACATCACAGACAGAGCGCTAAAGTATAATCATCGGGAGAAGTTTGTAACACTAGATAGGTATAAGAAATAGTAGCACCTGGGGAGAGAAGCACTTACCTTGCCGTAACACAGTTTTTAACTAGCACGGAAGGTAATGTTCCGTAACCAGAGTGTGCCAGATTGCCTGATAAGCTAAAATCCCTAGAATAAGACCTCTGTATGGCTCAACTCATATGTATCTCTTTTTTGTCTGAAATAAACATTATCTTATCTTATCTTAAACATTTACTAAAGGAAACGGAATTCTTTGCGGTAGATATTTAGAAATATGTAGTTGCGCCCCGCGGTTTCATCCGCGCAGATTAAAATCCCGGTATTCCCACGGGATAAAAAGTAGCCTATGTGCTCTTCCAGACTATAATCTATCTCTCTGCCAAGTTTCATCTAGATCCGCTTAGCCGTTCCGGCGTGAAAGAGTAACAAACATCCATCCATCCATACTTACAATCTTTCGCGTTTATAATATTAGTAGGATTATTATTATACAAAAAAAAGCCTCTTTGTGGTGTATTTAATCCTTTCACCACACTGTTTCCAAGAACCAATGAAACGACAAGAAGAATATATTACTGTAATATAACAAAGGTACCTATATCCACTGTGCTCAGTAAAAAATATTAAAGTTTGGGTCTAAATAGTGTTGTGTGGAAAGTTCATCGATATTTCCATCAATATTTATTTTGATTATAATGCAACGAACTAAGCTTTTAAATAGAGTTCCGTGATCAAACTATACTTTAAAAGCGGCATAATAAATATATCATCGCTCCATTAAAAGTTCAAAAATAGTATAAATTTCGAATAAAAAATTTCAGTTTTGAAAGCACATTATATAATTTTTTTATCGATGAATTTAATTTTTACATAAAGTGATTCACACTTTGGCACTAGCTATTGTCCGTGGCTGCGCTCGGGTGTACTTATTTTCTCGTGAGTAACAAGAAAGTTTAAATGACGTTTTGGTTAGTGCTTCCCTTCAGCATTAGTTTCGTGTTTGTGTAGTCGGTTGTCTTTTGCTAAAAAGTTATATTATAAATAAAATAAAAATTAATATTAAGCACGAGTAAAGAGCTATACAGGGGCATTATTCACTATGACTATAGGAGATTCCTTGCCCCAAACCGTGAAACGTCAAAACTTGATGTTGGGCTTTATTCTTTATGACATAGGAGATACTTTGCCCTGACCGTATGACACCGGCTGCCTTGTCTTAGCTGTGATCGCGGTGCAAATGGTCATAGTGAATAAGGTTCCTGGGTGGATTTTTGGGACGGGGCAGTAAGGGTAGATACCTTAACCGTTATAGTTACAGGAAATCGTTCCTAGGAGACCATCCATAACTTTTTGAGATAATAATCTGAAGTGCATTCACAGATTTAGGAAAAAATGTACAGTCATTAAGTTCATACAATGGCATTTTTTTATGCCGATCGATCCTATATTATAATGGGATCAAAAGACTATGGGACCATTTAAGGTATGAGTAATAGAGTTTACAGAAATCACCAAAAAACTTTTTCTACACATGTACGAAAAAACGATTGATAAACTCTAAATATTTTTTGTCCTAGATTTATTTTTTATGATTTATTTATTTATTTAGACAACAATCACGCAGCATTACAGTTACACCACTGCGCTATGGAATACAGACAAAAAAAATTTGGACGCTTATCAGCCTCTTAAAAAGGGGCAGCGAAGAAGAAATAGAAGTTTGCATAAAGATATCTATCCACACGTAAACGAAGTCACGCAGTATCTCACATGCGGATATGAATAACTGTAAAAACTTTTATTTTCGCAATTTAAAATGACGATCGTTCACTTTCGCGCCATTTACGAGGTCGCTTTTAAACAAATTTCAATTTTATTCAACTCTAATGCCTCATTTGACTTTTCGTGTGAGTTGGAGCATCTTTTATGCATGAAATTTTTCATTCTACCCGCGTTGACTCAGTCGTATAAAATGGACGTTTATTACATAATCGTCGCCGTTTTCAGAGATTAGCATATCATTTCTTTAACAGCCTGAACGTGAATGACGGATTGTGTGTCTGTTACTTTAGATAACGATTTAAGTAACGATGGCAAAAGTACCTTTCGATTGCACATTTCGAGATCAAAAATATAAGTAAGCTTTAGGTACTAGTTTTTCGTACTTAAGGGGCAGCATATGGCGCGCACGGTGCGCAGCATAAGCATTACAACGATTTAGCGAAAAAAAAATGTTATTTGGCAAGTTTTTAAACATGCAGACTTAAAAATTGAATTTAATATTTTTCTGATTTTTATCTGTGAAACTTGTTTGGATTCAATTTTTTTTTCGCTTAATCTTTTGAATATCATTGAAAACAACTTAACCGATTGCGATTTTACATAACTACATTCAGGGATTTTATATCTTCAAAAATGTTCAATTGTGCGAGCGAGATAGTGGCGCGCCGCATGCTGCCCCTCAAGCAAACTTTTTAAGTTTTTTGTAGCCTTATCCGTTTCAGTGTAGTAGGTACTTATTAGATAGTAGGTTGTAAGGTAGGAAAGGTAAAAGTTCAATAATAACTCTTGCAGTATCAATAAGGGTGCATTAATATTTAATTTTATTGCATGTATTTTGTTTTATGCTCCTTTATTAACCGCCGAATACTCAAACGCAACTCAGATTTAAGCACGTCTCATGTGACGAGTTTTTGACGGAATTTCATTAAAAACTCAAAAAACCACGACTTGAGACGTGCTCAAATCTGAGTTGCGTTTGAATATTCGGGTGAAGGCGCATAAAACAAAATACGCAAATAAATTATTTCGTGTGCATGTCTCCAGCTTCCTCATATTGAAAATGTAATTTCTATAAATGCCAATATTTAAAGCATAATTAGTGCACTCATAGATTTGAATCATAATTTAGCTGCCAAATAAACAACGATGCTATAAGCTTTTAATAGTGTGTAAGCTGGAGTAACATGTCTCCAGCTGCCTCAGTCAGTGTGGGCAAACGGCTAATGATAGAGATATATAGTAAACGCAAGGATTTAGTACCTATTTAGTGCACCTGGTACCAAAAATTTCAGGTCTGTAGCTAGGAAACTCTTCGAGTTATAAGACTTCATTAACGTGTAAGTTGGAGTAACGGTACGTGAAAAAGCATATGCTCGTTCTCTGGAATGGCTGGAGCTAGCAGGTTGCTTTAAGTCTCCAGATTTAGTACCAAACGAATTAGCGAGGTACCAAATATTTGAAGTGTCTCAAAATGTCAAACCATACCAAACTATTTAATTGATGAGATATGGCAACATACAACGCCCCGCTCTTCAACGCACATCGGAAAGAGAAGGGTATAATAATTATGCCTTCAGAAATTTAAAGGACTGAGTGCATACAAAAAAGACTCTTATCGCGGGTAAAATACGTTCAAATCCGCAGAGCGTAATATCACCTTCAGAGCGGCAACGCATCATTTTTATGGTCGCGTCGAAATGCTTTGAATTTTTGGCGGTTAAATGTTATTTTGCTGATTACAACAGAACTGCTTGTCCTAGAGATTCCAAATTTTTGGTACCGAGTGCACTAATTCATAGCTTGGTTCAGAGACATTAACCGAGTCTGTACCTATTGTGGTTGCTGAGATCCAACATGTGCAAGCTGGACAAACAAAAAAAGCTGGAAAAGCTTGTAACTCATAGAGTTTTGAACAGAGACACTTCAAATATTTGGTACCTCGCTAATTCGTTTGGTACTAAATCTGGAGACTTAAAGCAACCTGCTAGCTCCAGCCATTCCAGAGAACGAGCATATGCTTTTTCACGTACCGTTACTCCAGCTTACGCGTTAATGAAGTCTTATAACTCGAAGAGTTTCCTAGCTACAGACCTGAAATTTTTGGTACCAGGTGCACTAAATAGGTACTAAATCCTTGCGTTTACTATATATCTCTATCATTAGCCGTTTGCCCACACTGACTGAGGCAGCTGGAGACATGTTACTCCAGCTTACACACTATTATAAGCTTATAGCATCGTTGTTTATTTGGCAGCTAAATTATGATTCAAATCTATGAGTGCACTAATTATGCTTTAAATATTGGCATTTATAGAAATTACATTTTCAATATGAGGAAGCTGGAGACATGCACACAATTATTTCACCTCATTTCACCAGAAGCTCCATTTCCCAGGTTTCAACAGGTTAAGTCTTCTGATGCAAACATGACACCCAGCAATTCTCTCATAAACAAACATTCCCCTGCACCAACATGCGGACAGAGCAGGAAAATCTGACTGCGCTTTTTAAAAGGATCCCAAACTACTCAACGTAATTGCCAACGACAACAATCATATTACAAACTCAGAGCAAACCCGACTGGCGTCTCAAAAAGCGTGTCTCGTTCTCGAAAGTTCCGTGTAAACTTCGTCCTGTGAACTCCATTAGAATTCCGGATTGTTCTGGAATGGGGACGAGGGTCCTACCACTGCATAAGCGAGAGCAATGCCATTATAGTTATTTGAAAAGGCTCCCTAAACAAGTGCCCCCTAAACTAGTAGCACCTAGGCTAGGGCCCCCTTTTAGTTTATTTATTCAGAACAGATTTGTTACCTACAGGTCATTTAGTATTATGCTCCCTTATAGTTTCATAGTTTATTTATTCATATCAGATTTGTTACAAGTCATTTAGTAAAAAGTAAAACATGGGTATGTTAACATATAACATTTAATATGGTATGTTAACATATAAAATCTTGATGAAACTTGGCAGAGAGGTATATCATAGTCTGGAATAGCACATAGGCTACTTTTTATCCCATGGGAATACCGGCATTTAAATCTGCGCGGGTGAAACCGCGGGGCGCAACTAGTATTGAATAAATAGCTATTGACTTTGACATGAAATGAGATTTCTGATTGTCTATTTCTGTATGTATGTTTCTAGTTAAAATAGATCGCTGAATTTGTATGGTCCTCAAAACGTAAAGTTAATGGGGGCCCTAAGTTTCTCTACTCTGTCAAAATCTCCTCTTCGAATCGAACTTTTAAAATCCATTTATTTATTTAATTCTTTATTGCACTAAACAAAGTTTGTAAAAAGGAGAGCTTAATGCTAGACAGCATTTTCTACAAGCCAACCTTGATAGGTAGAGAAACAAGAGGTTGGCGTGCTTATACTAACATTTACAATTTGGTAATACATTTCTTAGATACATACTAATACATTTTAGATTTTACTTAGATAATACATTTCTATAAACTGAATATAATATCTAGTAAATAAAAACAAATATAAAATATCTGTCTATATTATACTTACAAAAATATAATAAATAGTATTCATGTGGTCGAAAAATACACTCACACATTTTATCACACTGTTTCGAAAGAAAGTAGCGACATGATAAGAAGAAGGCTCTTGAAGAAAGAAGGGTCTTATGGTGTGGTGGTAGGCTCCCAAAAACGTGAATAGGACGGACTAGTCCGAGTTTAACTTCCAACTATGAGCCCGTTTGGCAAAGTAAAAGTTTTAATTTGCGTTCTAACAATAGAGTTTAGTGGTTGTTCAAGCGGTGCTTTGCGTATTGACATTATGAAAATAAGTTTCAGTTTATGACAGACAGTTAAGTTAGTTAAATCAAATCAAATATTTTATTTTGTCAGAATTTTAGGTACATGGTAAATAAAGGTCTTCACAAAATTCAAAGTATCACTAAAATCCTACCATTAGCGTACAAAATCATTTATCATTTATACCTACCTACCTACCTACTTGTGACGAGTCCGTAACAAAATAAGGATTATTGTAGATGCATATGCAGGTAACTAGTTGGGCCCCGCGGTTTCACCCGCTCAGATTTAAATCCCGGTATTCCCACGGGATAAAAAGTAGCCTATGTGCTATTCCAAACTATAATATATCTCTCTGCCAAGTTTCATTCAGATCCGTTCAGACGTTCCGGCGTAAAAGAGTAACAAATATCCATCCATACTCACCAACTTTCGCGTTAATAATATTACTAGTTGCGCCCCGCGGTTTCACCCGCGCAGATTTAAATCCCGGTATTCCCACGGGATAAAAAGTAGCCTATGTGTTATTCCAGACTATAATCCATCTCTCTGCCAAGTTTCATCCAGATCCGTTCAGCCGTTCCGGGGTAAAAGAGTAACAAATATCCATCCATACAAACTTTCGCGTTTATAATATTATTAGGATAGTATCCTCTTTTTTAATACAGCAACCTTTGCACATTTAAAAAATAAAAATAATGCAAAGTCATGTCTGTCGCCGTGCGGCCTACGACTGATCGTCATTCCGTTTAGAGACCAAATTTTTTTTTCTTTAGGACCCCTTTTGCGGTGATACACACCCTATATAACTTCGAATAAAGCGTACTCAGTTAACATCGATCGAACTTCACTTTGCAAGTTCGTTTGATCATATATTCTATTGGGTGGTATATACAAGAAGCATACAAGTGTACACGTAAAAAATACCCCAAGGACAATTAACCCGGAAGGCAAGGTGTGAAGCGTGACCTACACCCACGAACGGAGCAATATACATTTGTAAAACATTTTATATTAGATTTGCATTTGATGTTGCACCTAGCTTATAGAATTCCACTTCAATGCCGGTTCTATAAGTGTACTTGGGACAAAATAACTCTACGGGATTTCTGATATCTGTTTCCCAAAGGATCTGACGATAACTTACGAAAACACCACATAATAAATGTATTGAGGGGTAGAATGTTATTTCCACCCTTCCCGCCAATATTTCTGCGTATTTACGAGTATTTTCTTTTTACGTGCGAAATTTATGTGCGCAATGCACTGGCAAACTACACCAACCATCTTTTTTTTTAAAACCATTCACGAAAAATAAGTTATTTGATGCTATTGTTTGGAGCTCAATTGTTTGCGATGTTTCATATCTTCATTCCATGATTTTATATCTTCAAAACCGTTGAAATGTGCAAGCGAAAAGTTTGTTATTTTATTTATTACACAATTCTTACAAAATATATCATTGAGGTTAGCCACCTCTAGCAAACGACGATAGTATTAAATTTTTTCTTTGTTGACGTTAGTCTAAAATTAGTACCTTCCACCATAACCCAGCCACAACCATAGCCAAACCAAAAACACTACGAGTAAAATCCCCAGCGACAAACAATAGTAAGTGCGCGAGACGGGAATGGAACCTGTACTTACTGTATGGCTGGGGCCTGCCTCCGGTGTACTGTGGAGACTGTAGCAGAGGAGCGCTTCTCTGCACCGGTGGCAAATCATCAGACACTGCAGACAAAGGAAACCTTGAATATAGCTTTTGTTTAAAAACGTCCGGGGAAGTACCGCCACGCTTTTTTCTGCCGCCAAGCAGCACCGCTGTGTTTCGGTTTGAAGAGTGTGGTCGCCGGTGTAAGTGGTAACCATCACAAAGCATTGCCTTGTAAGTCACGCTTCGATAGGAACGTGCCCTACGCTGCATTGCCCTGCGTCTTTCAACTTGAGGCATACAGATGTTAAGCCTCATGTGCATGTAATTAATTGTATGAAGAATATGCGAGTGACTGAAGCGAAAGATGTCAGGATCTTAGGAAATCTGTCTCTGACTACCCCTATGAGAAACAGGCGTGATTTTTATGTGTATTTTCCCTTTACATTACAACATTAACAAGCCCGTACTTGGCCTGGTCGATATGTCCGACTGAATTAATGATAAGATACTAGCCGGCCGCGTAATGGTAAATTACTCCTGTATTCGACCTGGTGCGAGGTTGAGTGCCAGACAAGTAGGTCACAAGTGCTCTATAATACACAGTATATAGATACTGGCATAGGCCGGTGCCCACACTCGGTGAAGGAAAACATCGCGAGGAATACCAGTTATTCTTCAAGCGGTGCGGCGATGGGCTTGCAATCTGTCAAAGTGATCCTTGTGATTTTATTGATCCTATTGTTTGACTTTGACTTTACGTATGGAATAATAAAAACTGCAAAATGTTATATAGACATGACTCTAATTAACCCCTTAGACATCCTCAAAGAATCGGTGCTAAAATATATGAAGGGATGACTACAGTGCCTCGGGATTAAAATCGTGAACCTATTTATGTTTTTCATTTTATATACAAAGCTAATATTAACACACTCATACTACTACTATAACACAAACACTAGTCGTCAGATCTGACTCGATTTATGACACACGCACTCGATAAGAAAGAATCATCAAAATCCAGTAAAAAGTTTGAGGTAACAAATATAAAAAAAACAGTCAAATGAGTTAGTACCTCCTTTTCTTTGTAGTCGGTTGAAAAGGGTCAATCGACTAAAAAATACTCAAAATCAGTTGAGGTATCTTCAGATCGTTTGCAACGGTCTGCAGATAGCTCAACTTTACCATGTATTTTGTAAATTCTTGTATTTATTGTAATTTGCTTCGTTAGTGAATGTCATGATTATAAACAAATTAATAAAAAATACCACGTGAATCTTTTACATTAAAATTAAAAAAGAAGCATTAATCTTTACGACAGAAAACAATAACAGTACGGCGCCGGCGGGCCAATTATGTAAAAACAAGCGTTATTTAGTAACGGCAATATAATAATAATTAAGTCGATGCTTGTCGTTACAATCTCAGCACTCATAGCTTAGGTACTCGCTATTTGACGTGCTGTCAAAAACGCAAGATTATTTTGTAAATCGATCTTCCGCCAGAGTTACAGTACAGTAACTCAAGTCAGAGTGTTTCTTTTTGTTTTTTGAATTTCGTTTTCTGTATTGCCTTTGCAATAGCCGCGAGAATTCTCAGCATGCCTGATAGACGCACTTATCGAAACTTATACAAAAACGGAAAGACGATACAGAAAACATAAAACCAAAAACGATACTAAAAATCTCGGACTTCTTGTACTGTTGAAAATCGAGAACCCTCTAAAATATTTTAAATTAATTATTAGCGATATATATCAACCCTACTGCTGTCACTATCGCTTGTTTTTAGATAACCAATCCACCAGTACATAAGTGCAAATGGCCTTTAAATTAGGAGGGTTATTTTTAAACGTTCGGAAAAGTCCCGATCGCACACGTGAGAAAGTTTCTCTTAAAACTAACTTAAATTAAAAACTTAAGCTAATAAACTTACCGACAAAGCAAAGGTGCCCCTTCCACGCCTCCGGCCCAGTCAAACCCTGCACACATAAGACCATCACACTCTTAAAAACTCTCTATGTAGAATCTTTTTTAAATTTTATATATATCTCACCGCATAGCGTTATGTGCATGCCAATTCGATAGTTATATAAAAAAGCTACAAAAAATACGAAACAATCAAAAATATATCTTCCTTGTATACTTTTGTATGGTGATTGACAAAGTGTCTTGTGTTATTGATTTTGTTTGTATGTGAGATACATTTAAATTGTTTTTTGTATCATTAACCATCGATTATTTAGATATTTCTTTAAGAGTGTGTTTGTCATTAGTTTTATATGTGCATGGGAGACAATTTATTAATTAAAATACATTGATTATGGTTGTACAATGAAGGAAATGTAAGACGGACAATATATAATACAACTTTCATACAGTCAGTCTTAATTTTCTTGTGTACATTTGTATGTTAAAAAGGTTAAATTGTGGATGCATATATCTATGTAAAGCTGTCTAAGTATATATATATAGTAAAGCTATAAATACATAGGCAGACTTGTTGGTTCACAATCAAATAAATGCATTTTTTTATGTATTTTAGTTTTTTATTTATCATATCTAATTTTGAACCAAAAAGTCGAAGTATTAATGCTGTTTAAATAATATTATCAAAGCTTCAACTACATATTTTTCAACGCCACATAAAATTCCCCAATTCTAGAATAACTAATAATAATTATAAATGTTTCTATTATAAAACTCCAAATTACATAAAATACTGAGGGTATAAGAAAAAGTAATACGAAAAATATATTAAAACATGTTTTTAGACTACATGGCGATGAAACATGCAAATGGCCCACCTGATGATAAGTGGTTACACCACATATTTTTTTTTATAAAATATGTGAAGCTTTGATCATATATAACAATGTAAATAGTTAATGTAAGCCGTACGTACCATTAGATGCCCAAGCGTAACAATGTCGGGGTGAAGTGTCCTGTTGGTTTAAAGTGTGAATGTGTTGTGTTTGTAACCAAGAATTGTATGTTTCGAATTCTCCATTCCATATCCTTCATGGTACTGACACATGTGCTCAAAAATAATCATGCATATTTTGAGCATGCTCAAATGTCAACGGACGTACGATCAAATAAGCATGCTTATTTACTAGCACGAAGTGCTTTTATTGAGCAAGGCTCGAATAAAGCATGCTTTTAGCTCGAAAATAAGCACGTGTGTTAGTACCTTCATGCACTATCAACTCGCTGTTCCGACTACTAGGCTCATTATAGTAAGCAAAACATTTGCAGGACAAGTACGCTTCTATAACAAAGTCCCAGGCGATATTCATCAGTTGTCGATTAGCAATTTCAAAAACATAATAAAAAGAAACATAACAAGAGCTTACTATAAAATATCTGATTACTAGCGACCCGCCCGCGCGCCCCTGCTTCGCACGGGCGCACATATCATGCATGTATTATACATATAAACCTTCCTCTTGAATCACTTAACCGCACCAAAATCCGTTGCGTAGTTTTAAAGATTTAAGCATACATAGGGACATGGGGACATAGGGATATAGGGACAGAGAAAGCGACTTTGTTTTATACTATGTATTGATGATGTAGATGACAATGAATGAATCAACTATGCTCCAACTCATTACAAAATAAACAGCTATGTACGTCCATATTATTTTGGATAGAGGAAAAAAAACCCTACGAACCAAGCTTAGTTTGTTGCCAGTTTTTCTAGGCTTAAGTCGCGACGAACTGGCGGTAGATTTATCTAGTTTAAAAGAAGTTTTAAGGAGATCCCCGTGATTTTACTCCATAAAGATCGTTTTGATATTGAACTGTCTGACAGCCTAACAGCTCACTTGGTAGTAGCTCTGCCTTCTGCGCCGTAGGCCGTGGGTTCGATCCCAACCGATAACAAACATTGTGTGATGAACATAGATGTTGGTTCTCTATATGAAAAAACTGAAACAGCTTCACGACTTTAATCCCCAGGCACGGTAGATATCCCTTCAGATCTCTCAGTACCAAGTACTTACTCAAGATTCTTTGAGGATGTCTAAGGGGGGGTAGTCAGAGGTACGTCCAAACATTGCATTTGGCACATACCCACATTTTGCAGTAGTTAGTATTCCATACGTGACAGGTTGCAAGCCCATCGCCGCTGCTAGAATACTAACTTCTCTATATGGGTGTTATATAACAGTAGATAGAGTACTTTCCCGGACGAGCCCCTCACAAAGACCCCTACTACTCTTAATTAGGTAGGTACGTGTAGGTAAAAATAGCAAGTTGGTTCAAAAATCCTTTAATACGAAGGTCCCTATACGATGTTATAAAGGATAAGCTGAGAAAGGCGCAAGAGTACCATGGTAAGTATTGTAGCTACTTAATTTTTATTCATGCGTATTTGCTGCTCGAGTATAAAAAATTCGCTACATAATATGCATACAAATTGAACCGGATTTTCTACTTAGGCTTGTCGTACGCAGGAAGCCACAGATAAAATACTTGCAGTGAGACAACGACCGATTGTCGGATGGTATAGTCGAAGTAGTTGGGCGGCAAAAGTCAAAGTCAAAATATGTTTATTCAATAAAATCACAAGGACCATCTTGAACCGTCTTAAAACTAGGTGAGTCTAGTGCCAGTTCCACGCGGCCAACACCGAGAAGAACAGGCAACAGGCGAACAGGCAAACGGCGAAGACTGGCGCAGGACGTGAGAGAATGTCGCTTCAATGAGGAGGCCTAATTCAGAAATGGGTGCATTGCATATAGACTAAGCATCTGCTATCGTTTTCTCATTTATCTATTCGTTTTCTTCTATCTGTCTATCATAAATAAATAGAAGAAAGACAGATTACACTAGTCATTAAAAATTAGTTTATTTTAACTAGCGACCCGCGCCCCTGCTTCGCACGGGTGCACATTGTTTTTCTATTATATCATGCATGTATTATACATATAAACCTTCCTCTTGAAGCACTCTATCTATAAAAAAAACCCGCATCAAAATCCATTGCGTAGTTTTAAAGATTTAAGCATAAGCATATAGAGACATAGGGATATAGGGACAGAGAAAGCGACTTTGTTTTATACTATGTAGTGATTCAAGATTATATTTTCATCAACTTAACTCACGGATGCTTTTTTCTACTGTGCCACCTGAGTCTTTTCTCTCATGCGTTCGGCGGCATGCCGACGTGACCCATATATGGGCACAAAATGGGACATATGAGGGGAAACGCATAGAGCATGGAAGAATTCAACCCGCTTCATACTAGAGAAAGGCATTTATTCAGTTGAATCACAAGGATCACTTGCGAAACTTTTTTTTTAATAAAAACAGCTGATGGAACAAGTAGATGGCTCACCTCATGTCTCACTCAAGTGTCCAAAAGGAGCCTCCTTGAGGAGCCCTCTAAATCCTTTCACCACACAATTTGAAAGAAACTGGAGACACGACAAGAAGAAGAACGATTTCTTTGGTATTTAACTGTTTCAGCGAACGCTACTGGGGCATTATTCTCTGTGACATAGGAGATACTTGGCCCAAATCGTGTGACGTCACAACGTGATCTGAACGCAAACGCGATTGGATTGGTCATAGTGAATAACGTCCCTGGTTAACACTGGTTGGATGTGTTGGTTTTGCTTTCGCTTTTTTTTATAAAGAACTAGCGACCCGCCCGGCCCGCGCGCCTCTGCTTCGCACGGGTGCACATATCATGCATGTATTATACAAATAAACCTTCCTCTTGAATCACTTTATCTATTAAAAAAACCGCATCAAAATCCGTTGCGTTAGTTTTAAAGATTTAAGCATACATAGGGACATGGGGATATAGGGATATAGGGACAGAGAAAGCGACTTTGTTTTATACTATGTAGTGATAAACCGTCCTTTGCTACAATCTCACCTGATGGTAAGCGACGATACAGCCGACGTTGGAGCAGAACGGTCTAGAAGACACCTATTCACTCATGCCTTGAAGAGATGTAGATTGTAGTGGTCAGGAAAAAAGACGACGGTAATGAATTCCATTCCTCAGCAGTTTGCATAATGTAGCTAGAAGCAAAACGCTGTGTACGAGTATGTCTTTGAATCGTCTCTAGTCTCGTCCAGCGCCTCCGGTATCATCTATCCAATATCCGCCATACTCTGTGACTGCACTAGGCTTTGTTATTAGTCTATATGGCTTAGCCTCTTACCCCGGGGACTCAAATGTGGCGTCATTATGTGAGGCAAACGATAGGATCTTTTGTAAGTTAGGGCAAGTAAGGATGTACTGTCTGGTTAAGTACAATAAAGACATTCTTAAGTCGAAGTCAAAGCATATTTTGTATTTTCTCAATTCCCAGTACGGTGCCGGAGGATTCTAATTTCAATCATTTTTATACAATCACAAGGATCACTTTAAGATGTATAATAAACAAGGTGAATTTAGGCCCGCCATTAGCTTATCACACCAATAAGTCTGTTGCTGTCTCTTTTCGTTGGCATCAAGTGACAGTGACAAGAAAACTATAGTGACACTATAGAATGGCAGGGATTATGAACTCGACTTCGGACTGACGTGACTAAAAACTTACTTATCTCCAAAGAGTATTATCTCTGACACTTGACACTGGCAAGATTATCTATAGACAGGAGCCATAAAAAAAGAAGAAATGAAAATGAAAATGAAAAATATTTATTTGCAATAATTAACAATTAAAGAAAGAAAGGAAGAAGAAAGAAGAGGGCAAATAAATATAGACACGCGAAACAAGAAGTGAGAGAAGGGTAAAAAAGCCAGTTCCCCAGTAACGGAATGCTATACATTCAGCTCACCGCGACATAAAAGCCGATAATCCAATAACAGCGACCGATATGTCGATACATCCTCGACACTGTGATAAATAGTTGCAGACTGATTCTTTTTGCGTGATTTAAGAGATTATGGAGTACCTAATAAATGCGATTGACACTGCTTCAACATTGTATTATATTACATTTTATAATAAGTTATGAAACTACCCATAATGGAAGAGCTAGATTCTCTAACACAGGCATTCCTATTTTACAATACCTTTGTTACAACTTCTAACTAGTTAGTTGTCATGTAATATTTTGGTTTTTTTTAAGTTGGAGGGGGGGTTAATTTTCGCGATACAGTTTCTTTATGTTGTATTCTATGGTGTAAATTGTTTGTTGTTTATTGTTATAATTACTATGTATGTACCTATTGTTTGCTAAAATATATTCTGTGTTCTTTACTTTTAATTGTCTACCGGTCGCATGTCACACCAGGCCAGGCCACGTCTGAAAACCAGCGTTGCACTGTACCTACGGTACCCAGGTACCTAGGTTTAGTGCAGCATTTAAGCTGAGACGTGACCTTTTTGCCCCGCACAACGGTAGGTAGGTCCTTTATTAGTGTAGGTTATAATTTTATTTTCTGTTAGTTTTAAGTAAGTACCTACTTGTTTTGTGGGACGAAATAAATATGTTTTCTTTCTTTCAATATGTTAAAATATGTTTTCTTTAAAACTTCTGCGAATGTTATCGTTTTCTATATAATATTGTGTCTGTTTTTGTTCTAAAATAAACATATTAGATTTGATATAATAAAATAAAGAAACACAGTTAAGAATGAAAGTACAATGAGTGACCTTATCGCTGTATTTCGGTTTGAAGAGTGTGGTCGCCGATGTAATTACAGGCACACGAGGCTTAACATCTGTATGCCTGAAGTTGATGGACGCAGGGCAGTGCATCGTAGGACACGTTCCTATCGTGCATGACTCACGAGGCAATGCTTTGTTATATGACGGTTACCACTTAACATCAGGTGGGCCATCTGCTTGTTCCATCAGCTGGTTGTATAAATAAATCAGTAGTTTCGAACCGGACAACAAAATAAGAAATAGTGAAAGAAATGTTTTAAAAGTATAACAAGTCACGGCGAGAATCGCAAAGAATGACTCGAGCACGGCTCATTGGCAAGGCAGTACTTTCCCGCCCAAAGCGAAATATTTCACGCCTGTCGAGTATCGTGTACTAAGCGGGTTAGGGTTGCTAGTTGAGAAAATAAAAATGTCGGATAAAGACCGTGTTTTGAGAAAAGAACCGGAACTTTTTTGTTGTTGTTGTTTATTTAATTATTTTGTTCATTAATTTGTTAATTTGTCCCAATTCTAATTTAAATTTGTGACATTTTGTATATTTATGAAATCATTAATTTTTAAATTGTATAATTATTGCATGCTATTTTAAGTGGAATATGGAAGAACATTAATTAAAAACCCTGACACCTGTATTGATATACCTATATTCGCAATAAACTTATTATAAATAAAAGAAAAAAATGATGGTTTTTAAAACTTTTATAACAAGACTAAAAAATATACAAAAACAGTTAACTTTATTTACTTCTATTTTACCTTTTACTTCAAATTAGACAGAGATAGCAAGTGACTTGACAGCCGATTAGTGTTGATCGAGCTTACAGAAACCGCGGGTAAGATTCGTAGAAAAATACAATAGATTCAAAGGTTTTTCAACTCGACCGGCTAAAAAACCTAATCGTAACAGATACGATACCAACTCCGGCTAAAGTCGTACCTACTCAGAATTGATAGGCGCCCATCACATCGACGGGCGTCTAACAAATAGCTCAGCATCACAGATCCTTGCTAAGTGAAGAGCGATGTACCACGGAGGTCGGGACGCCGAGGATTCTGAATACAACCCCTGATTACTTTTACTTTACACAAGATTCGTGTTGACTCGCTATCGAATTCCACATATTTATTACAAAAAGAGTGGTAAAGCTCTTTGTGTGTGGCTCGTCCGGGGAAGTACTACCACCATGCCTGTTTTTGCCAGCAGGCAGTGTTGCTGGCAAAAATAGGCATAATCATTGAATGTATTTATGTAAAATCACAATCGGTTAAGGCTCCGGTGACAGCGGCTCGCAATTTCGAGGTGCGATTGGCTATTATTTCATTTTATTTCATTTCGGGGAGGTTGTTTGAAAGAATAACTCTAAAGAAACACGCATAAATACTGTTCGAACACAAATAATACAATAATATAAGGGAAATGTGCTTGAGTCAGAAATCATTTTGGTATTAGGTAAACGTAAGACCAAACATACTAATAACAAAATTATTTCTGATTCGGGCATGTTTCCCTTATATTATTGTATTATTTGTGTTCGAACGGTATTTATGCGTGTTTCTTTAGAGTTATTCTTTCAACAACCTCCCCGAAATGAAATAATAGCCAATCGCACCTCGAAATTGAGAGCCGCTGTCACCGGAGCCTTAAGATGTTGTCAATAGCATAACAAAGATTAAGCGAAAATAAAATTTTGATCTGAGCAAGTTTTCATACAAAAAATTAGAAATATATAAAATCCCATTATTAAGTCTGAAAATTTGCTTCGAAATCTTTGTTATGACATTGACAACAAATTAACCGATTGCGATTTTGCATAACTACATTCAGTGATTTTATCTTCAAAAAAGTTCAATTGTGCGAGCGAGATAGCGGCGCGCCGTATGCTGCCCCTTACAGGTGGGCCATTGGCTTGTTCTATCAGCAAGTAGTCCAAGAAATAGGCGACAACAGTTATTACCTAGCTACGCCTATCACGGAATATGTAATCCGGATTCAGAAGTTGGACCGCCAGCTAAAGGTTGTTTGACTTTCGGTCGCCATGGTTTAGATGTCCGCGATGGACGATGTACCACTTAAGGTCAGGGGTTCGTGGTCAAGGGATGGCTTGCAGCGATGCGGAAAAGGTATACAATGCGACTACAATACAGTTAAGCCATATGGGTTACTGGGATAACCGACCTTTTGAAAGGTTTGGCTTGACTACGGTTTCTTTATATTACGGTATGTAAGGTCATTATATTTAGATAATTTGTTTGTTGCTAAAATGTAAGCGATTTATTATTGATTGCCCAATATGGTAGAAGCTTTGCCTATAATATCATCACTACATAGTATAAAACAAAGTCGCTTTCTCTGTCCCTATATCCCTATGTCCCTATGTATGCTTAAATCTTTAAAACTACGCAACGGATTTTGATGCGGTTTTTTTTAACAGATAGAGTGATTCAAGAGAAAGGTTTATATGTATAATACATGCATGATATGTGCACCCGTGCGAAGCAGGGGCGCGCGGGCGGGTCCCTAGTAATATAATATTAAGGGTTCAATTCCTGATTCCCACTACGAAATGAATTTGTTAAACAGTTGTCACGAACGTAATATGGAAATATTTTATCTCTGTCAGGGTTTTATTTTGATACGTTTATGTAGGTTTTGTAGGTACGCATAAAATAAAGTTTTTATGTATTTTAACTTATAAGTATCAAAGTAAAATCCAAAGGAAAGTAAACAAAGCATTCCTTAGTTTATGTGACATATCACAATTTATAAGTATTTGTTCATACTTAGTTCCGAATAATATATAAAGCCACACAATATATAATATTAATGCGAAAGTAACTCTGTCTGTCTGTCTGTCTGTTACGCTTTCCCGCTTAAACCTCTCAACCGATTTTGATGAAAATTGGCACAGACAATCTTTAGACCCTGAGAAAGGACATAGGCTACCTTTTAATGCGAAAAGTACGCAGACGAATTCGCGGGTACCAGCTAGTATTAAATAAAAATCAAATCGGTCTTTATTTAGTACAATCACAGGGATCACTTAGAATCGTCTTAAATACTAGGTGAATCTCCCGCCAGGTCATGGCGACCAAAGCCTAGAAGAACTGGCAACAAACTAAGCTTGGTACGTAGCGTTTTTTGTGTTATCCTTTTTACAAAATAATATCGACCTAATACTATTGTTTATTTTATAATGAGTTGGAGCATAGTTGTACCACCTGATTAAAATTAAAATTTAAATTTATAATGACCTTAATTTCATACGTACTTTGTTTCTTATCTGTTCCAATTTACAATTCTAAATTTCATATGACATTTTATAAATGATTTATTTTAGGTAGGTATGTGTTTAGTTATAAGTTTTTGTCTAAAGTTATAATTGATTTTGTATTACTTGTATTTGTTATTGTATGGATTTTTGATCCGAAATAAATGAATAATAATAATAGTTCAGTCCCAAGCTTTTTTTCATCATAATAATCATAATTTTTCATGTTTTTTGAATTTGATAATCGACAACTGATGATAATCAAGTCAACATATTCCTGTCTTCAGCCTCGTATCACTTTATAATATCCTCCTACATTCTGCATTGTTTGTTTACCCACAGTTCGTCCGTATGATTTCAATTTGTATTCATTGAGCGAGCTCTCCGGTCGGCCAAGTCGTTCCGAGATTTGCTTATAGGGGTGTTCTGTTTAGTCGAGGGTAAACAGTTTTGTTGAGTACATTGCAAAACCTTACAGCTGATATCAACATAAACTTTGATAGTAATACAAGTAGATTTTGCTATACGGTTCATGTTAATAAGATACACATTGAGTGTAAAGAACTTTGTGGGAAGACTATGAAGAGAATGAAATGAGTACAGACAAGAAACTACTATTTTACAAGATTTGTTTAGTTTAGCGCAAGAAAGCACACTGTGAGTCCGTCGATAATTAAATGATAAATCTACTACTATTATATAGGTACGCGAAAGTTTGTAAGTATGGATGGGTGGATGTATGTTACTCTTTCACGCCGGAACGAATGAATGGATCTGGATGCAACTTGGCAATGAGATAGATTATAGGCTGGAATAGCACATATGCTACTTTTTATCCCGTGGGATTAACGGGACTTAAATCTGCGCGGGTGAAACCGCGGGGCGCAACTAGTATTAAATAAATAAGTTTTGTGGATTAATCAATTGTTTCTGAAACTATTTAGACGGAAGTATCAATGTTATATTAAAGGATACATGCTAAAGAACTCGTGCGTATTTACAACCATTGGTGCAACCGTATTCGAACCTGACCTTACGATTGGAAGGCGGGGTCACTCCCACTATACCACCGGTGCTCTTTTAAACTATGCATCTCATTAAAACTAAACAAACATATCAAGAAAATAATGATATGTGTAGTCGTTCCATGTTCTAGTTACAAGCGGAACCATAAAACGAAAAAAAATATTTTCAAGACAAACAGGAGTCCTCATTAAAAGTTTTAATGAAACAATAACTCTGAAAAACGGTAAAAGAAAAGGATTTTTCTAGAGTCCATTAGAATTGATAGAATTCTAAAAATGTTCCCAAAGAAATCGGAAGAAAGGTAGCCCCTTTGGTCTGCTCTTAGTTTTATTTTGAAGTAGATTAATGTACATTTTCATCAAAAATATTTTTATACGGGCACTTAGAAAGTCATATAATCAGTTATTTGGCCTTAGTGCTCATTTGGTCCCTAGATTGGACCTCTCCTGATGTTCGCTATATGTTATTCTCTTCTTAAATAAATAAATAAATAAAAAGCCTGTTTATTCCTTAACTTAAATTAGGTATACAATTTCATACACGCATGCATAATGAAATGATATAAAAAAAAATATTATTTTTAATGTTTTAAGTAATTTTTAGAATTTTATTTGTTTATTGATTTATATTAAATATTTTATTACCTCACAATTTATTATCATTATTATTATATTCATTTTGTAAATTTGTTACTAACGTTTCTTAGTTTAGGACCCCTCACGGGTAAAGGCCTCCCCCAGTTCTTTCCAACGGTCGCGGTCTATTGCCGCTTCAGTCCAATTTAGTGAATTCAGGAGTCTCTCTCAGATATTCTCTTCTTATCTATCATAACTCTACCCACTCTCCACATTACACAAAGATAACGGAAGGAATATGCTAACTAGTATTTATGTACGCCTTTTTGATTTTTGTCTTTTTTTTACAACTAGCTGATGGAACAAGCAGATGGCCCACCTGATGTGGTAACCATCACCTAAACAAAGCATTGCCTCTAGTGGCAATGCTTGTAGGAACGTGCCCTACGATGCACTGCCCTGCGTCCATCAACTTGAGACATACCGATACCCTCATGTGCCTGTAATTACACCGGCGACCACACTCTTCAAACCGAAACACAGCGTTGCTGCTTGGCGGCAGAAAAAGGCGTGGTGGTAGTGCTTCCCCGGACGAGCCACACACAAGGAGCTCTGCTACTCTTATTATAACGGTGGCTCTTCTAAACGGTGGATACATGAATCTTGAATCTTCTTCTTCTAAATATATATAACTCAAAGGTGACTGACTGACTGACATAGTGATCTATCAACGCACAGCCCAAACCACTGGACGGATCGGGCTGAAATTTGGCATGCAGGTAGATGTTATGACGTAGGCATCCGCTAAGAAAGGATTTTGATCAATTCTACCCCCAAAGGGATAAAATAGGGGATGAAAGTTTGTATGAGATTTTCAAAGTAAACGAGCGCGAGCAAAGCCGCGGGATCAGCTAGTTATCTACATAAAATATACATAAATTATCTGCTAAATAAAATCAAACAGTAATCAGCACAATCACAAGAATGACTGAATGTACTACAGACATTAGCCGGTATTAGAATGAATAATATATTAGTGTAATTGCTTTAATGATCTAATCGCGTTGTGGCGAATCAACCACATACTGGATTCAATCAGCTAGTTAGATTTTAAGCTAATTCTAAGATTACCCTTATAATAAGGCAATTATTACATCTTAAGACGCAGACTGCGCTAAAGCGTACATTATACGAGACACATCTCTATCGCATTTTCATCATTTTTGAAAATATATAATCACTAATTAATAAAATTTTATTTAATCAAGTTTTCCTTCCTAAATGTTTTTGTCAAGGACGATAACAGATAAATTAGACATAGACATAGACAGACATACATTTATTTGCCAAACAAAAACATATACTTACAAAACAATAAAATAAATGACAAACAGTTAATAATAATTACAGTAGATATGTAATTAAAATTATGAATAAGCAAAGTATTGCCTCGTAAGTCACGCGTGATAGTAACGTGCCCTACGATGCACTGCCCTGCATCCATCAACTGAGGCATTCATTGCATTTTATTTCACACAGTATTTACGGTGGTACGGTGAGCACCGGTGGTCTAGTGGGAGTGACCCCGCCTTCCGATCGTAAGGTCGCAGGTTCGAATCCGGTCGTGCACCAATGGATTTTTCTATCGAAAAATTTATGTGCGCAATGCCAGTGCTCTTAAACGGTGAAGGAAAACATCGTGAGGAAACCAGTTAGTATTCTAACAGCGGCGATGGGCTTGCAACCTGTCACGTATGGAATACTAACTACTGCAAAATGTGGGTATGTGCCAAATGTAATGTTTGGACGTACCTCTGACTACCCCCCTTAGACATCCTCAAAGAATCTTGAATTAGTACCTACTTGATACTGGGAGATCTGAAGGGATATCTACCGTGCCTGGGGATCAAAGTCGTGAAGCTGTTTCAGTTTCAGTTTCAGTATTTACGGTCGAGCGAAAAATTCGATTAAGCAATATAATTAATTTGAAATTATACATGGGTATTTATCGCAAATTTACACAAATTATTTATTTCAAATTAATTAAGTGTTATGATCGCGAAAGTTTAGCCAATATGTATTGAAATTTTCAGAACTAAGATCATTTGAATGTTATTTTAATATAATTGCCATCAGTTCCAATATCTGTCACAAGCACACCGCTGAAGGCAATACAAAACGCGCTGCAATCGAAATTGCAAACAGCGGAGGCGAAGAAAAGGGGTGTTTTAGGGTTCCGTACTCAAAGAAGTGCAAACAAAACGTTATTTTTTCAGTACAAGCTCAAGGATCACTTGTAGATAAGGTTTTCACCTAGCATTGGACGAAAAAGGCTACATACACCTCAGACCAAATAAAAACTAAAAGACTCCGTCTTTTAGTTTTTATTTGGTCTGAGACATACACTTATACGAAAAGATGCATTTATAAATTTTTATCTAAAATCTTAAATTGTACTTTAATTTTTAGTTTAAATCAAATAAGCCCATTTTTAGGAAAAATTTTGCATCAAACTGGTGTCTATGAGCCTTCTACGCTATTCTAAAAGCGCTGGCCTGACTCGTTATTGGCAAGTTTTTTACATATAATTGAATAAAATATTGAGGGTAGTCTCAATACGGCCGAAGGCGGCGGCGTAGCTATGAATACTAAAATGTCGGACACACGGATGAAAGATTCAGAACTTTCAGAATATAATAAAGCTTAAAGTAAGCGAAGTAATAAGCGAAAGTAATTTCACACACCTTCAACAGAAGAAGAAGAAGTACTGATTGAGATTTTCATCAACAAGTTCATAAACAAGTTCAATGAGTTTATATCTTTCGAATTGTTGAATTGTGCAAGAAATATACTACTACCACCACGCCTTTAGAAGAGTAGCAGAGCTCTTTGTGGAGGGCTCGTCCGGGGAAGTACTACCACCACGCCTTTTTCTGCCGCCAAGCAGCAACGCTGTGTTTCGGTTCGGAGAGTGTGGTCGCCGGTGTAATTACAGGCACATGAGGCTTAACATCTGTATGCCTCAAGTTGATGGATGCAGGGCAGTGCATCGTAGGGCACGTTCCTATTGTGCGTGACCTACGGGGCAATGTTTTGTTTATAGGCGATGGTTACCACTTAACATCAGGTGGGGCATCTGCTTGTTCCATCAGCTAGTTGTATAAAAAAAAAAATATTTTGCAAGCGAGAGGTACATCATCAGTATCATATCAGTAGTAGCACCTGGGGAGAGAAGCACATACCTTGCCGTAACACAGTTTTTTAACTAGCACGGAAGGTAATGTTCCGTAACCAGAGTGTGCCAGATTGCCTGATAAGCTAAAATCCCTAGAATAAGACCTCTGTATGGCTCAACTCATATGTATCTCTTTTTTGTCTGAAATAAACATTATTTTATCTTATCTTATTCCTCGCCTTAGTCAACTTACGTAGCCGACTGTACCGTGGTTATTTATATTCAAGTAATTACAGACACGTTCCAACCCGCATTGTACACGTTAATGACCCCTATCTCTACATGAGTTACTAACTAAGTAACTAAGTAACGGAGTAAAAGTTAGTTAGTTTCTACGAGAATTTAAACTTATACCGAGCTATTCAAGAAAGGCATGCGATTTGCATAAAACTATGATACAAACTCAAAATTACCACCACCGTATATCTACCGTGCCTAGGGAGCACGATAGACATACCCTGCGGTCTTATCTTTATTTAACATCTCATTACATGTCATTCTGCAAATAAATGTATTGACTTTAACTTAGGTCGGTAGCGAAACTTAATGAAATGCTCACAAAAACGTTTTTCAAGAGAGAGAGAGAGAATGACCATTCGTTTCTACATTAGGGCGTTAACCCTTTGTCATATATGACAACCCTTTGTTATGTATGACAACCCTTTGTTATATAACAACCCTGTGACAACCCTTATGACAACCCTTAAAAATTGCAAACAAGACATTCGTATTCGACAAAAATAAAGAATTACTTACCCATACAATGTAAGCCCCGACGCATGTGCGTTCAACAATGACAATTTTAAAACAACAACATAACGAATTGCAGACAGGATCGCAAATAACCCCTGCCATGAAAAAGGGCCCAAAATTTAGAGAGTAACGAAAAATACAGTCTGCATCAGAAGTTGATGCCTTGATAGTCTTTCAGTATGTGAGAGCCATCTCGATAACCGCCATTAAATCAAGGAATATAATACTCTCTGACGAGAGCATTTGATTCCCATAGTGTAATAGCAACATATGGATGGAAGTAGTATCTAAATTCTGATGGATGGGAATCAAATGTCAAACTGAAAACCATCTCGATAGCCAGACATAGCGTAATCGGGCCACTGTTTCCGTTTAAGCTGCCTGTACCGCAGTGAAACATACGTGATAGACTGTACACAGTTCACGTACGTGATAAATAAGCTGAAATTGCCACTGACGCGTCGGAAATTACTTAAAAGGACAGAGTGCGTGTCATTTTGTAGCGAGTTTCTCTTTTTAAAAACGAGTTTATTGCCCGTTTGTGAAGAATAGGCACTTATTTTACCCTCTTATTCATAATCCCTGTCATTTTATAGCGACTCAATAGAGTATAGGTACTTGTCACTGTCACTTTCACGGAAACGAAAAGAGACAGCAACAGACTTGTCTGATAAGCTATTGACGCGCTCAAAGACCATTACGAATAAAGCCTTAATATCTACTTGACAAGATTCCTATTTTAAGAGGCCTATTTGGCTAGATAGTAATAATTTTAACTCATTTGCTGTATACACTGAAATAAGCAAAGAATAAAATTATGTAAATTTAAGGATAATTTATCTGCAGGCCATTAGTGAAATACCTCCCCAAGCGCCCCTTACCTGGCTCTAAATAATTATTAATGTAAATAATATCACCCAGATGCCGTTGCAACCTAATTTATAATGTATTCGGTACAGTCAGCGCCAGAAGAAGAACAGGAAAACGTTTTAAAATAACCAGAAGTTCCCGTTAAGAAGGCACTGTCTCAACTGTCACCTTAAATCCTTAAAACAAGGACACTAAACAGGATAGAGAAGTGTCGAGACCTTAAATATTCATCCAACTTTATTCACACACAAATCAACTCTGCACCATCAGTTTTACGACCCATTTCAGCTTAACAAAATAAAACTGTTTCAAAATACTGAAAAGCTGTCATAAGGAAACAAGACTTGTCTCAAAGGTACAAAGCACGGTTTCGCTTGCATTTGATTCGTATAGCAAGTTCTTACAAAGGAAATGGCGCTCTATTTTGTAAGTAGTTGGATTTGTTTTTGAATGAAGGTAGTTTCGAGTTGCCAGTTACCAGATTACAAATTAAATGAATGGCAATGAAGTAGTTGCGAAACGAAAGAGGCATTAGATTACTCAAGTTTTGCTTGCTCAGCTCGCGAGGTCTACAGCTCCCAGAGCCACTAGTTAGTATTCCATACGTGACAGGTTGCAAGCCCATCGCCGCTGTTACAATACTAACTGGTTTCCTCACGATGTTTTCCTTCACCGTTTAAGAGCACTGGCATTGCACACATAAATTTTTCGATAGAAAAATAAAAAATAAAGAATATTATAAATAATTTAATTAGAAAGGTCGCTGTGTAGCCCTAACCAAAATTATATTCTAAATGGGATTATCTAAGATCGTATCGAATGTTGCCTTTAATGAAAAAAAAACAGTGAAAACTTCATGTCACAAATTTGATTTATAGATAGACATAAAAAAACGGTTTTTTTCATTTGAATCAAAAGGTTCACTTTTTGACACAGAATACACCGACCTTTGTTTGATTAATTTTTTTATACAACTAGCTGGTGGAATAAGGAATGCCCACCTGATGTTAAGTGGTAACCATCATCTATACAAAAGCATTGCCTCGTAAGTCACGCACGATGCACTGCCCTGCGTCTATCAACTTGAGGCATACAGATGTTAAGCCTCATGTGCCTGTAATTACACCGGCGACCACACTCTTCAAACCGAAACACAGCGTTGCTGCTTGGTGGCAGAAATAGGTGGTGGTAGTACTTCCCCGGACGAGCCACACACAAAGGTACTCTTAAAAGCAATGCAATGCTGCTTGACGGCGGAAATATAAATAATTTCCTCTTCCAGTTAAACCTTACAACGGCTGTAATTCTCACTTTACACACAACATTGTATAAACAAGGTTTCTATAAAAAGACAAATTAATTAAATTTCAGAAACGTTAGCACCGCACTGGGCGCCAAAAATGTATGTTTTAATTTAAGTTCGTGACTTTGTTTTGTCGAGTTCTTTGTTTAACAAAGTTATGTTAAACTTTGAGGATGGAAAAAATTGTCTTATTTGTTTTTCTTAAGTGTTAAAAAAGTGTGTGTCGGACTCGCGCTCGAAGGGTTCCCGTTTCACCCTTTGGGTACGGAACCCAAAAAAATACTAAAGCAATCAACACTCGTTAGCAAATCACATCCATGGATAACAACGTTCTAAATTCAAATTACAAAAAAAGAAACAGATAACTAAAAATCCGAGCGTTCCTAATACAAACAGCATCCGGTCAGTATTGCCAGAAACATACGAAATAAATCATTTACAATTCGCAGCGGAAAGCATTTTAAGAAAATGCCATTTGAAATCAGAACCTAACTTAGTTTCCGTTATTGGCACCGGACCGCGCTTGCCGAGGTTTTACGGACAGTCCAATTTGAGCGTCCAATTTGTGGAGCCAATCGAGGGGAAAGCAATGTTTTTAGATGCTTGGGACTTGCACTAGTTAACTTGTTTTCCTTTTAGGTTAACGAAGCGAGATCTAATTTTTTTTTTACCAAAAACGAAATATATAATCTGAACCTGAAGTCTGAGTTTTGTTTTTCGTGTTCTGTATCGTCAAGCTGGATTTTGTATGGAGACACAAGCGCTTCTATGGGTCGTGTTCAGAACTCTCTAGCCACGAGAGATCAAAATACAGGCTCTCAATAGGTAAACCTAATTTGGTTCTTCTAGGCTTTGGTCGCGACGAACTGGCGGTAGATTCACTTAATAGGTAATATAAGACGTTTCAAAGTTATCCCTGTGATTGTACTGAATAAAGACCATTTCGATTTTTATTTTTGGTATTGTTTGTACTATTTCGGAACAATTTGAACTGGTAGAACTTAAAGTGTTTTGATATCCACATCGTCACTGTTATCAGCCTAAATAAGGCTATGATATGAGGGTGTGAAGGCGCGAGTATTTTATATGCGCCAGCACCTTCCCTCCACTGTTTTCCAGCGTTCTTTTTGGTTGACGCGACCTTTACCAGACACAGGCATCGCCAAAATTATCTTTTTGTAATACCACTTATACTTGTGTTTCGGTTTGATGAGTGATGTTACCGCCAACATTTCAGGCACATGAGACACTGTATACTCTATATATAACTCAGATAATGGACGCAGGACAGAGCATCGTAGGGCACGTTCGAATCGTAACATGTGAGATATTGCTCGATATAGGTGATGGTTACCGCCTAATATTTGGTTGGCCATTTGTTTGTCCCATCAGTAAGTGGTATAAAACTGTCGCTTCTCGAAATAAATTCGTTTATCAAATCGTGTATGAGCTCGGCACGTCTGTATAGGCTCATGATTACAATCGACCGGAACTAGTATTTATACTTCGAAAGTCTGAGCGCGAACAAAATATTTGATTTACACTTGAAATGTAGTAATATTCGTTCTGACGGTAGTTTTCACAGTAACTTCTCTTAACAACTACCTAAATAAGAAATACCTTTCTTTGATTTTACAAGTGGCTACACTTGTAAAATCAAAGAAAGGTATTTCTTATGTTTTATTACCTTCTGATTGAAAAGTCGCGGGTTGATCTCCAGTTGTGCACCTGGTTTTTTTTGTAAAAATGATGTGCGCAATGCCAGTGAGAGCAATCGGCGAAGGAAAACATCGTGAAGAAAATAGTATTCTAGTCCCCGGTTTCTGAAAGGTCGATCAACACTAATCGGCTGTCAAGTCACTTGCTATTTCAGCTTTTACTTCAAATTAGATAGAGATAGCAAGTGACTTGACAGCCGATTAGTGTTGATCGACCTTTCAGAAACCGGGGGTAACTGATTTATTTTAAAAAGTTATAGTTCAATTCCAATTCTAAGTATTTTACGTAACAGTTGTTTCGATTCCCATCATGAATATACCATGAATATTTCAAAGCTAGAGGCTACGGCCATCCACGCAAATCTATGTTATGTAAACTATAAAAGAATATTTCTATTTGTAGTTAATATATTTAAAATGCCCGCAGGGCTTGATATTATTGATTTAACAGGTCACAGCTCAGCTCTGACTTATGCGTAGGTTGTGGGTTCGATACCAACACAGAATAAACATTTGTGTGATACATGGATGTTTGTTTTGTGGCTGTATGTTATAATGTTGTCGACCTCTGTGGCGCAGCGGGCGAGAGTTCGCCTGCGACGCAAGAGGTTGCAGGTTCGATTCCCGTCTCGGAACAAATTTGTGTACGATCTGCGGAAATTTGTTCCGTTGGTCTGGGTGTTTTCTGTGTATGATAAAAAATATCTATCAATGTAAGCATATAATGTATTAAATCTGTTATCTAGTACCCATAACACAAGCTTTGAGTAGTTTACTTTGGGGTTAGATGGTGCTGTGTGGATTATCCAGCATTATTTATTTATTTATCATATACTATTGGAAGTCCACTGCTGGACATAAGCCTCCCCTTATACATTTCCAGGAAGAACAATTCCGAGCCCTCTCCATCCACCGATTTCCCGCGATCCTAACAATGTCGTCAGGTCATCGGGTAGGAGGGCGTCCCACGCTTCTAAATATACATAGAAAAATACATACCTAATACAGGTTTTTCCGTAAGACGAAGACAAGAGCTAATGTGCACCAAGATCTGCTAATCAACAATGAAGATCTTCTAATCTTCAAAGAAGCATGTTTGCGCTTATTAGGACGCGTAGGCAAGCCATGGTGCCTGCGGTGTCCTCGTATGCGCAACAAGCATTTTACTGTGTTGGTGTACTTACGTGCCGTTCTGTGGAATAAACTGCTATGCATAAGCGTAAAAAAAAAAAAAAAAATGTGACTCTCGCTCGCACGTTTTGACTTGTTGAAAGATATAAAATCACTAAACCCAGTAAAAAAATCATTTTGATCGATACAAGTTTTCCTACTTAAAAGTTTGCTTTTCTAGTTTTCGTACTCAAGCAAACTTTTGAGTAGGAAAACTTGCATCAGTCAAAATGAAATTTTTACCAAACTATGCGCAATGTGATTGCACACAAAATGGTTGTTTGCGATTTTTCAAAATTGTATTTAGTGATTTTATATCTTTTAAAATGTCGAATCGTGCGAGCGAGAGGTAAATTAGGTGTTGTCAACGCCTTAACGGGGCATTATGCTGACAATAGCAGGATCATCTGCTAGCAATAACAAAAACTACAATAGACATTGAGAGATGTTAATAGGACGTTTAAAGTGATCCTTGTGATTCTACAGAATAAAAGCCCTTTGTCGTAGTCGCGTTCTGCGAATTTGAACACGCCCCACGTTGGGCGCCAACATTTTCAAACATAGTAAAAACCGAAACTAGCGCAGTAAAACAAGTTTAAACATAAACTTGGAGCGATACAGCCAACAGTGTATTAAAGAGATGACGTGCTTAACGACGCGAGACGATAAACAGACGGCAAAGCCAAGCTCTAACTACCCGCGTTTCGAACTGAGTAAGAAATCGACGCAAATGCACTGTACAATGTATATGTAGACATGTAGATAAGTAGCTCAACTGTATTAGTTGAGAAATTTTGCGAATGAAGCAACTGTCACACCTGATGTTGAGCGTAAACATCTGTCTGTAGCACCGAAGGCGTGTCTTTGGCATAATCTCTATGACGTATGCGAGCATCAGTCCACATGCCATACCTACCCAATATGCCCATATCGTGCGCGTCACGCAAAAAGAACGCCGGAAGGAGGGGATGATGGCGCGAGCAATTTGTAAGCGCAAACACATTCCCTTTACTGTCTTCCAGCGTTCTTTTTGGTTGACGTGACCTATACCACGCTAACCTGCTCTTCATTTTCTCTGTATATGCCACTTTTACTTCTTCAGCGTACTCGTAAATACATTATCATCTCAGCCCGGTATCATCCACTGCATGGTAATTGGTAAAATACGGTACTAGCGAACCGGCCGCGCGCCCCTGCTTCGCACGGGTGCACATATGATGAATGTATTATACATATAAACCTTCCTCTTGAATCACTCCTAACTAAAAAACCGCATCAAAATCCGTTGCGTAGTTTTAAAGATTTAAGAATACAAAGGGACAGGGGGACATAGGGACAGAGAAAGCGACTTTGTTTTATACTATGTAGTGATACTCAAAATCCTGTTGTTATTTCCAAAAACAGACAGGGAGTGTTGCCAAGATACCCATATTTCGCCAATTGAGATCTCAGAGTTGGCAACTCTTGTTATTACCGAACGGACTATCAGATAAATTAGTTTTCAGATTCAGTGAATTAAATTCTGAAAATTAATATTTGGTGCCAAGGTTCTTTTAAGACAGAAAATCTTATTTTTATTACGTAATTAGTTCTTTTAAGACAGAAAAGAAAACCCAAGATTTAAGAACCTATTTTATTTCGCTTGTATGTTCTTATTTTTTTTATAAATTGCTTTCAAGTGTAAAGGAACTGAGAGGAAACCAGTTAGTATTTTGGCAGCGGCGACAGGCTTGCATTTTGTCACGTATGAAATACTAACTACTGCTAAATTGGTAATGTCCATATCACAATAAAATAATAAATAAAAGTCGTTTATTTCCACGATTTGTAAAAATAGATCAATTTGTAAAAGATAGAACAATCATCATCATCATTTTCCTGCCTTTCTCCCACTTCATGTGAGGTCGGTAAAATGGGTTTTTTCCTCTGCACTCTCCTCTATAAGCCGTCATCTTTGCAGTCACTCATTTTATACTCATGTCATCTTTCACACAGTCCACCCATCTTTTCTTTGTCCTACCTCTACTCTTATAATTATCCATCCACATTCATCCCTAACATTCTTCTCGTCCCATGGTATTCTTCACTTAGCCATGCCGATACACCGCTAACCTATTACTGCTCATCGTTTCAGTCACCGGCGCCACTTTCAAACTGACCCATACCACACTCATATCAAAGCTATAAATAATAATCTAAATAGATAATCTGCAATTCCATCTGCTTCAAACAGAATAACACACAAACTGTCAAAGGCTGCATAAACGTATGGAGATGCACTTTGGAAATATCCGTATTCCGTGCTTGCTCTGTGTGAATATTATGTATGTTTCTGATTGTGTATACTGACTGAGTTTCACGCACATACGAGGGGTATATTGTATGGATAGTAAGCTTTTTATATTGCTGGTGGACAAGCAGGACACACCCGTTGTTAAGTGGTAACCATCACCTTTAACAAAGCATTGCCTCGCAAGTCACGCAAGATATGAACGTGCCCTACGATACACTGCCCAGCGTCCATCAACTTGAGGCATGCATGTATTTAAAAACCCAATATAACGCGAGCTATTTTAAAGTTTCCAATGACATCATAGTTCAGGTAAGTCGGGACATTGCCTAAGTCTTAGTTCGGATCAACGCGAGCTCCTATTTTATAGTTTCAATGACGTCATAGTTCAAGTAAGTCAGGATATTGTCTAGTTCGTTCGGATCAAACCTCTTGTAAAATCATAGCTCAAAATATCCGCATGCTGTACACATTAAGATTCCATTCTCCTATTAACCCAATTCCTTTTCATGCATTGTGAATTCAGAATATCTGAGTTATTACTTAGATGGAATGCCAAGAGCACGGCTCAGAAGATAAATATAATGTTCTGCATAGATAAATTTAATGCACTTCTGATCTACAATACGAGGTAATTTGTTAAGTACACAACAACATCATCATCTTCCTGCCCTTTTCCCACGCTAGTAGGATAGGGGCAGGAAGGCCCTATCAGCATTTCAAAAGAACGGAAAATCAATTGGTGCAAGACCAGATTAAAACCCTTAAGCATACCCTGAAAGCAGGGTAACTCCCACTAGATCACCGCAACGGTGCTTATCAATGTTGCACTTTCATATCACATAGTATAAAACAAAGTCGCTTTCTCTGTCCCTATATCCCTATGTCCCTATGTATGCTTAAATCTTTAAAACTACGCAACGGATTTTGATGCGGTTTTTTTAATAGATAGAGTGATTCAAGAGGAAGGTTTATATGTATAATAAATGCATGATATAGTAGAAAAACAATGTGCACCCGTGCGAAGCAGGGGCGCGCGGGCGGATCGCTAGTTTTCAACTAAACGTATATTATAATAACTTATCAAAATCGTATGTATCTACCTGCTCTCAAAAAGTTCAATTAAAAAAAGCTCTCAAAAGGCAAGAGAGAATAGGTGTCTTCTAGACCCTTCTGTTCCATCGTCGGCTACATCGTCGCTTACCATCAGGCGAGATCGTGGCCAAAGAATGATCTAGTAATGTTAAAAAAATATATATAAATAAACATTTTGTCCCTTTGACTCTGCTTACATATTTTATTATGACCATAAGTAAATAAAAGTAATTAAGGGTTACACGAGTTACGGTTTTGCGTTCGCTCATGCGGTTGACAATAAAATATGAGCAGTGTGGTATAATTTCATTTTGTGAAACAAAAAACCTTTTGTGAAAAACCGCAGATTTCGTCACTGCTTTAGGCATTCGCCTTGTAGAATGACAAAAAAATGGTCCACCTGATGTTGAGTCGTTATCGAGGTACATCTAAAACCCAGGCACTTCAGCGTCCCGAAAAGTCGCATGGGAGAAATAGTTGGGCCGTAAGTGGGCAATTTTGTTTGTATCAGTTGTATAAAAAATGTTCCGCTGCATATATAATCTAATATTAGATGATAAAAAGGCCTGGATTTTAATTTTAAGAACAGATCAAAGACTGCACTAATAAATAAATAAATAATGCTGGACAATCCACACAGCACCATCTAGCCCCAAAGTAAGCTCTCAAAGCTTGTGTTATGTGTACTAGATGACTGATATATTTAATACACTATATACTTACATAGATAGATATTTTTATTATACATAGAAAACACCCAGACTAACGGAACAAATTTCTGCAGATCGTACACAAATTTGTTCCGAGACGGGAATCGAACCCGCAACCTCTGCGTCGCAGGCGGACTCTCGCCCGCTGCGCCACAGAGGTCGTCAACTAATAGATCATGATTCAATCACATCAAGATCATAATTACTTTCTACCTTAGAATAATCTTCCCACATTTACGAGGAAACTTTTCAATATAATTTCCCAGGTATTTTATAGCATGACGGCGAATTGCATAGAGAGTGCTCTATTTCCGACTCATTTCGATCCACAAATCATCCTTTAATAACTCTATGGGCACACAGCTCAAATAGGATAGCCAGAGTACTTCGTCAAAGCAAAAACAAACATGCACATTTGTTTATGCTTTTGTATCGTAGTATAGGTATTTATGTATTTACAATATAAGTATGGGAAGTATTTATCAGTTATTTGGATCCTATTATGTATAATTTTATATACAGTCAAGCTTATTTCAGAGGGTAGGCTAATGCCCGTCAATAGAGTTGTAGAAGTTCACCACAGACAAAAATAACAAGATTACAATAAAATGCCTCTTATAACACTTCCAACATCAGTCTTTCAGACAAAACTATAACAAATACGTTCATAAAGTCAGCAAAAGCTCTAGGACCACTTTCAAATATGTTGGGACAAAACCAGCTTACGTCACAGGACTGTGATTGAGCTGCCAACCATAATGGCGGCCTCACACCGATCCTTCTGAATACGGTTAGATAGGAAATTGCAGATCAACCGGATGTCTGTGGTGCTCGGAGATTGTGCGATCTCCTTGTGAGTTCTGGCCGCCTGGTACTTGAGGAATGGATTCTAAAGGAGTTATTACCTGGAGCCATCTACGAAAGTGAGCCGCTTGGTGACTGATCTTTGTGGCTCTCTGTGCTGCCATTCTAGAGATCTAGCACTGACCGCCTGGTACTTGAGAAATGGACTCTAAATGAATTACTGACTATTATAGGCGTCCACGTCTGTCGCTTGATGACGATCTTTGTGGCTCTCTGTACATCTATTCTGAGATCTCCTTGTGAGTTCTGACAGCCTGGTACTTCAGTGTTTTAAAAAGTCCCGCTTAGGGAATTTCTACCGTGATTGGGGATTCAAGTCAAAGTAAGCCCCCTTCATATTCATTTTTGCATGCCCTAACTAAAAGAATACTTCTTTCCAACAGAGCTAAAATCCCGATAACCGATATGGAAATCGCAAAACCGCAATTGTCGCAACTCGCCACTAACTGGTTTACTAGCCGTCACTTAAAAATGTATGCAAATTCGTTCGATATGCACTGTATTGTTGCGGACATTAAACGGGGAATGGGATATGCGCTTGGTTTGGATTCTTATATTGTGAGTGGTATATGGCCAATGTTGGATTAGGACGATGGCTTTTTTTATACAAATTGTTAATGGAACAAGCAGATGGGACCATCTGATATTAAGTGGTAACCATCACCTATATCAAATCTACCTACCAAACTTACCTATATCAAAGCGATTACGAGGTAACCCTCGTAAGTTACGCGATGACAACGTGCCCTACGATACACTACCCTGCGTCCACAAACTGGAGGCATACATGCAGTTTTAGCTTCTCAATTTTTTTCAAGTACTATTAAGGCCGCCATTTTAAACCGATCACATAATTCAGAAGCATTTTAAGTAGCCGTTTTCTTCCTATGTTTATCCTGTCCATTATTGTTCTGTACTCATATTACGAGACGAGTGTTAGATTTGAATGTGGAAGGTTTTAGAAAGAGAAGTAGGCCAAAGAAAAGATGGATGGACTGTGTGAAGAATGACATGAGTAAGAAAGGAGTGAGCACCGAGGTGACGAATGATAGAGGAGAGTGGAGGAATAAAACCTGTTGTGCCAACCCATGTATACCACAATGAGCAAATTGGCCTCTCCGCCTTCGTTGGGCGTGTTCTGGCAAAAGGTTTAACATAAGGTAGGCATTCAAAGCCCTGACGGTATCCCTCCCTATGTGTCAAATATATTCTATTCGCCACTTTCACTTCTTTTTAATCGGAATCAGTGCGGAAAAAAACGAAGCCTCAAAAGCGTCACAGCTTTTAATAAAATCTTAAATAAATTATTTCATTTCAAGCACAATCATGAAAGAAAACGTTTTCATTCGGCCTAAGTATTCCAGTTACTTTGCATATGAATTGAGACGTCACATCGTCACTTACCGAGGAGTAACGTCGGGAAGTCTTTTAAACAGTTTTTTATACACTGTAAAAAGCTTCTCATTTTATTATCTTGTTAATTTTTTTTAAAGCGAGTACATTTATAACTATATTTCTTTTTTAGTTTAGCCATTCGCATAAAGTCTTATAGTATCAAATATAACAAAAATCCTTTGTTTCAAAAGACTGTTCCAATAAAAACTTCAAACACCTAACACGTTTTTTTACAATTTATAGGTAACGTTTGACCGCTATCTCACCTGATGTTAAGTGATGCGGTCTACGGTGTAGCACGCTTACCTAGATGATAAATTTCACTCGTCTTTTAAAACTATCCGAATTATAGGCATCCGGATAAACAGACGCGGTAAGGACCTCCCCTTTGGCTGTTCGCATTATAAAAGTAGAAGCAAAGTGCTTCGTGCGGGCAGCAGTAGGTATGTCAACCATGAGTGGTCAACGTTTACTCTAAGAACATATAGCATTCATTGTGATCACTTTAATCGAAATGTGAACTTCTTCTTGTCAAGTCACTAGTTCTATCGAAACAGTGTGGTGAAAGGATTTTGAGTGCGCCTCAGAGGCTCCTTACCTAGTGATTATTGTATGTAATTCTTCAATGTATAAAGTTGCATTCAAAGTATTAAATGTTCAGTACAATATTAGGTAAGTATAGGTCATGTTGATTGTTATAACTCCTATAAAAAGATTAAAGCTGTCATGCATTATAAAACAACCACATGCCTTATATTAAAAACTATTCTGAAACTGAAAATTTACTTGTATTTACTGAAATAATTATTTACTACATTAATTCTTTTTAACCTTTTGCTGGTCATAAGCCTTGAAGTCGATGTTAATTTAGCTTAATTTATATTATTATACAAACAGTAATAAAATTGTTTATACCTATGTACTCACATGTATAATCCCAGCTGTCCTGGTCGTTTTTGAACACGTTCAATCTTTCAGGCTGAAAGAAATAAAAAAATATAATTTTTCATCCCACCATCTCGGCAAGAGTAATTTTGCTCTTCAATATCTGAGTGCAAAAGCCGTTTTTATTCTCTAGAGGATAAAGTAAATTGAATTTAGAACATCGTGTGCACTAAGTTTGTGAATTAAAAAAAAACATTAAACCTATTTACTGCTACCTCTATGATGCCGAATATATCATACAACTTTTTTTTAATTTGTTAAAAACTCAGACTCGGAACCTTCTTGGTGTTCTTTATTCAATTTGCTTTGTACGCGGTTCTTTACGCGGCATTTTTTCACGTCATTGTTAAACCTTTTATTAAAAACGAGAAACTTGAAAACAAGTGAAAAATCTAAAATGAGTGATTCTAGCGACGAGGAAGTTTGTTTGACGCCAGCATGTGATTGTAAACGTTTTTTTTTTGCATTTAGTCATTTCCTCGCTGAGGTGGAATGAAAAGTTACGTGTTGCACTCGAGTGCAAAGATTTTTCACCTCGTGCTCTTTTGATTCCCTCGCTAACGCTCAGGATTCTAATTTTGAATCACTCGCTGCGCTCGTGATTAAATTTTAGAATCCTTCGCTTGCTCGGTCATCAAAATTGAACACGCGGTTAAAAAGCAACTTTGCACTCTTGTATAACAAATAACTATTTTATGTTAGGTATTAAAAAAAATACAATACAGAAACAGTTAAAAAATAAGCATAATAGATTCTTATTTTATTTTTATTTATACGGTGTAATTACAGGCACATGAGGCTTAACATCTGTATGCCTCAAGTTGATGGACGCACGGCAGTGCATCGTAGGGCACGTTTCTATTGTGCGTGACCTACGGGGCAATGTTTTGTTTATAGGTGATGGTTACCACTTAACATCGGGTGGGCCATCTGCTTGTTCCATCAGCTAGTTGTATAAAAAAAAAAAAATATTTTCAACTGAACTGATCTAAGGGGGTAGTCAGAGTTTGGACGTACCCAAACATTACATTTGGCATATAACCACATTTTGCAAGTCAGTATTCCATACGTCACAGGTTGCAGGCACATCGCCGCTATTAGAATACTAACTGGTTTACAATGATTTCTTTCACCGTTTTAGAGCATTTTCGATAGAAAAAATCCACTGATGCACGACCGGATTCGAACCTGCGACCTTACGATCGAAAGGCGGGGTCACTCCCACTAGACCACCGGTGCTTCATCACCGGCGACAATCTATAAACGTTATACTAAAACTAGAATTCAGCTATTTACGTATAAATGGTACTCATTAGCCACTCAAATACTCACAACTCGCCGCCTATATTCACAAACGACTCATCCTAGCTGCGCCGTAAAACGCGTTTTACCCACTACATGCGCACTACAAAAGGAGGAGCCATTGCGCGTCGCTTAGCTGTAGGGC
Source organism: Plemyria rubiginata (assembly GCA_963576535.1). Taxonomy (NCBI): domain Eukaryota; kingdom Metazoa; phylum Arthropoda; class Insecta; order Lepidoptera; family Geometridae; genus Plemyria; species Plemyria rubiginata. The sequence goes on from OY754931.1 coordinate 1,145,538, forward strand.
CCGTACACACGAGTGCCACTAAGGGATAGCTCGCATCGTGTGAGCGGGCTTTTACTGCTATGTTCCTATAATTTACAATTATAGTGCGCGAAACAAATCCTACTATCCTACTACTATTATAAACGCGAAAGTTTGTAAGTATGGATCGATGGATGAATGTATGTTTGTAACTCTTTCACGCCGGAACGGCTGAACGGATCTGTATGAAAAATGGCAAAGTAGTATAATAGTCTGTAATAGCACATAGACTAACTTTTATCCCGTGGGAATACCGGGATATAAATCTGCGCGGGTGAAACCGCGGGGCGCTACTAGTGCAAGTTATAAATATCTCCGAAGATATCGATATCTCCAGCGATCTGGAAGGTCTTAACGAGACGCACGCCTGGTGGAAGATCACGCCTTGCCGACTTTCAGGAGACGCAGTGACGCATTTTCTGAACCTTTTTGTACGTTGTATTGATATGTCAATAACAGACAGTAAAAAGGACTTAGCAAATATTCTAAGTCAAAAGGTATCTTTTCAATTGAATGACAAGGGCTTGGAAACGTCTTAAAGCTATGTGAATCTATACTCAGTTTAAACTCAAGATGCAATATTTATAAACAAACCTGGGACCTAATTGTCTAACTCGCTGGAAACAACTACAGACAATAATGCAATAAATATACTGAACTAGTTGCGCCCCACGGTTTCACCCACGCAGATTTAAATCCCGTTATTCCCACGGGATAAAAAGAAGCCTATGTGTTATTCCAGACTATAATGTACCTCTCTGCCAAGTTTCATTCAGATCCGTTCAGCCGTTTCGGCGTGAAAGAGTAACAAACATCCATCAAACCATCGGATGGATCCATCGATCCATACTTACAAACTTTCGCGTTTATAAGTATGGATTTACAAAAAAAGGATAATGTATATCAGCTATCTGGTCCTCAGTGGGGATCGAACCCACGGTCTACGCAGAAGCCAGACAGACATCCATCCATCCATAGTAACAAATTTTCACGTTTATAATATTAGTAGGATACTGGTAATTGTCATCGGCACAGATGGAATATGTAGTATCGTAATGTCACAGTCGAACTTGATAATGTAGTACAGAAAGTTTGACACTTGGAACCCAGAATATCGTCATGGTAATGGGCTTCAAGTTACACAATAAGGCCCTGTAGTACTTAGCCTATAATCCTATGAGTCCGCCTGCGACGCAAGAGTTTGAGGGTTCGATTCCCGCCTCGGAACAAATTTGTGTACGATCTGCAGAAATTTGTTCCGTTGGTCTGGGTGTTTTCCATGTATAATAAAAAATATCTGTCTATGTAAGTATATAATGTATTAAATATATCAGTCATCTAGTACCCATAACACAAGCTTTGAGTAGCTTACTTTGGGGCTAGATAGTGCTGTGTGGATTGTCCAGCATTATTTATTTAAGTTATTAGATGTTATATCATTTTAACGAATTCAATTTAATTTTTTTCCTGGAATGCTATCAGATCTCTGTCTTTTTGTTTTAAAATCTTTAACAACTTGACATTGGCAAATTCGTGGTTATCGGTCACTGAACAGCCATATAAAAGAAGAAGAGGCAGCAACAGACTTATCGGTCTGGTAAGCTTTTGGCGCGCTCAAAGACCATTATGATTCAGGGCTATAAAATCCAAAGGATCAACCATTTAACTTTCGCTCAAAAATTAACCGAAGTCTAATTTCCATTCAAAAAGCAACTTCCCCGAGCACTTCAAAAATACATCCTCTCATTTGTATGCAGGGGAAGTCAACATTTTGAGTACATTTAAAAATTTAACTCGACCTTTTTTAAGCCGCCGTTAGCTGCAACGCGAGAAAAACTAAAATACTCGAGCGGTTGTTTAAATTCAGAGTTCTGCATATAAAAAGGTTTATGAAGTTTATTTGCGGAGTCGGCTTAGTATGCCAACTTTACTTAGTAACAGAAGAGTTTGCATTGGATAATGTAGCTTAACTGTATTATTTTAAAGTATTTTTTCCATTGTTACATACTTTATTTTGGTTGACTGTTTTGGCAAGGTTGATTTAAGGCTTCCCCGAGGCTTTTTTCATGAGTTTTCTTATAGAATTACTGATTTACAGACAGCGTGCCTTATTAAAATCCGACAAAAAATAAGCAATGTCAACTATTGCCTTCTCTTATCAATGCATAATGACAAAGAGTGACAGAGCAAATTTTTTTTTTATTCAACTAGCTGATGGAACAAGCAGATGGCCCACCTGATGTTAAGTGGTAACCATCACCTATAAACAAAACATTGCCCCGTAGGTCACGCACAATAGGAACGTGCCCTACGATGCACTGCCCTGCGTCCATCAACTTGAGGCTTACGGATGTTAAGCCTCATGTGCCTGTAATTACACCGGCGACCACACTCTTCCAACCGAAACACAGCGTTGCTGCTTGGCGGCAGAAAAAGGCGTGGTGGTAGTACTTCCCCGGACGAGCCCTTCACAAAGAGCTCTACTACTCTTAGAATAAAAACATTATGAAAACTATGGGGTAAATAAATTATTTATTTATTTATTTATAATTTCAACATTACATCTATTATTAAAGGTAAGACCTAATACAATAGAGTAGTCCTAACAAATAATTATTTAAATTAAAACAGTAGGTTCAAGTAAGAATGTCACGCATAAACAAAAATCAAAATCAGTCAAATATTAATCAAATTATTTACGTGTATTATATTTGCTGCAAAATTATTTTCATTGAAGTATATACCAACCTAAATAAATATTGCTTAAATTGATAGTGATTATCAAACAAATTTACCAAGAATTTGTAATTGCGGTTACTTTTTTAATCTATCTCAAAACCGTTTAGATTATATATGTATTTATGCAGCTAAAAAGGTTACGCGATATGAATTTTCTAGTTAACACCCGTTCAGAAGCGCAGAGCGTCTCTGTTTCGCCATAAAAATACGGAACCCCAAAATATCCTCTTTGCGGCCCGCGTCGCGTGTCTAGAATCGCAGACGACATTTTTATTTCCGACTAATCGGACGCTGAGCGCTTAGTCTTATTCATTTTTGCACTTTATTTTTGATAGCTTCAGTTTTGGACTTTTCTGTAAAATGTTTACGATTTCTGATATTTAAACGACATTGAGTATTAAAAAAACGTTTACCATTTCTGAGTTTGAAAATTATGTAACCGCGAAGCTAAAACGGAAAAACAGCAACGCCATTTGGAAAAAATAGGCACGGTACTCGTACTTTCTAGTAAGAGCTACACACAAAGAATTTTTTATTTATTTGCTAGAAATTTTCTCCACTTAATCAATAATGATCAGCACCTAACTAAACTACTAACTACTTTATTAGTAAATCATGCAAACGAAACAAGATTAAAATGTAAGTTTTAGTTCTGATAAGAACTCCTGATGGCGACTGTACCGAGTATATAAGGACTTTCATACCGACTGTACCGCTTCGGTTTCGGAAAGTCACAGAACCCCACACGTAGGTAAAATCAAATAAAAGTGTCCTCTATTCGCGACAATACTGTCAAATGAAGTCCCTAGCACGTAGCAACTATACTCACCAGGGCTACCACAAGTGCAACAACTATTTACTGTGCTATAGGTCGCGTCAACCAAAAAGAACGCTGGAATATAGTGGAGGGGATGTGGATGCGCATAAAAAATACATCACACCAACTCCTCCTCCTTCCGGCGCTCTCTTTGCGTGACGTGATCTATACCAATGAGCAGGTTTTTTTAGCAAGAGTAGTAAAGCTCTGTGTGTGGCTCGTCCGGGGAAGTACTACCACCACGCCTTGTTCTGCCGCCAAGCAGCAACGCTGTGTTCCGGTTTGAAGAGTGTGGTCGCCGGTGTAATTACAGGCACATGAGGCTTAACATCTGTATGCCTCAAGTTGATGGACGCAGGGCAGTGCATCGTAGGGCACGTTCCTATCGCTCGTGACTTGCGAGGCAATGCTTTGTTATTAGTGATTAGACCGTTGATGTTAAGTGGTAACCCTTAACATCAACGGTCTGTTTGTTCCATCAGCGAGTTGAATAAAAAAAAACTTACTGATGGAAAAATATCAATCATCACCTCAAAGCATTGCTCGCGTATGCCTGTTATGCCTTCTATAAACCTAACAAAGACATATTTTTCAACAAATCGATTTTAGCGATACAAAGCGTGGCAGCCCTAATGTGAAATAGCCCCAGGTGGAAAAGAGACGAAGTAAAATGAAGCGAATTCAGTGCTTTGGGCACAGTTGAACCAGTAGTCACTACGTCCTAAAGCTCACATTGAAGTCAGGGTTGACAAGCAACAAAAAATCGGATATTAACGGTCGTTTGAGCTAATGGCACTAGAAATTAACACTAATAAAAAAAATGCGTTGAATTTAGTGGCACTATTTATAACTACAAGAACTAACAACCAGTGGGGAGTAAGTTTGTCGAATGGTGACTACGAACTGAAAGACCGAGCGCCTTAAGCGTGGTAGCGATGAATTAAGATAAGGATAAGATAGATACGAGATAGGATAAAGATAAGATAAAGATAATATAAATATAAGATAAAGATAATATAAATATAAGATAAAGATAATATAAATATAAAATAAAGATAATATAAAGATAATATAAATATAAGATAAAGATAATGATAAGATAAGATAAAGAAAAGATAAAATAAAGATAAGATAAAGATAAATAAGAGAAAGAAGTAAAACTGAAACAGCTTCACGACTTCCCCCACGACTACGACTTTGTTATATTCACGAAAATATAATATTCTACCCGTGCGGAGCCGGGACAGGTTGCTAGTTCAAATTTAAAAGCATAATCTACTAAACCCACATCTGAGCAACCCCCCAACATAAGTGACTGAAACATAACGCGAGCAAACACACACTTGACGTCTCAAACACTTTGCCACCGAGGCTCGTATTACAGGCAGATGGACAGGTCAACTTTACTTTATATACTAGTTGCACCCCGCGGTTTCACCCACGCAGATTGAAATCCGGGTATTCCCACGGGATAAAAAGTAGCCTATGTGCTATTCCAGACTATAATCTATCTCTCTGCCAAGTTTCATCCAGATTCGTTCAGCCGTTCCGGCGTAAATGAGTAACAAACATCCATGCATACTTACAAACTTTCGCGTTTATAATATTAGTAGGAGTAGGATAATTTCACCCGGACAGAGAACAAATATCAATGTTCATCACACAAATTTTTGTTCTCGGTGGGGATCGAACCCACGGCCTCGAACGAAGGCAGGGCTACTACCAACTGAGCTGTGAAGGCTGTCGTATAAAAAAATGTTTCGCTTTTTATTTATTTTTTTGTAGCCTGTAGATGGCCAGTTAAATAAATAAATAATGCTGGACAATCCACACAGCACCATCTAGCCCCAAAGTAAGCTACTCAAAGCTTGTGTTATGGGTACTAGATGGCTGATAATATATTTAATACATTATAAACTTACATAGATAGGTATTTTTTATTATACATAAACACCCAGACCAACGGAACCAATTTCTGCAGATCGCACACAAATTTGTTCCGAGGCGGGAATCGAACCCGCAACCTCTTGCATCGCAGGCGGACTCTCGCCCGCTGCGCCACAGAGGTCGCCAGTTATCACCAGATTCCTTTAAAAAACCATCAAATAAGATAAGATAATTCATAAATATAAGATAACACTAACCTTTGCAAATTCAATTTTGAGAGTACAGCATCCGGAGTATATGTCGCAGCCGTTGAGCGCCTCTTTCGCTCTCGTCGCTGATTCCACACTTTCGAACTTGTGGCGATGGGTTAAGGATCATATTTGCTTGGCAGGGATACACATACATAATAACTAGAAATAGGTCTATTAAATCAATATACAATACGCACAAACAAGATAGATAGACAAGGCACGTATAGCACGCGTCACGCAAAATGAACGCCGGAATGAGGGGGAGGGGGAGCATGACGCGAGTATTTTGTATGCGCAAACATCCTCTTCACCGTTCCAGCTTTCTTTTTGGTTGACGCGATCTTGTCTCTGCCTTGCCTCATGAGGCTTTAATTTCACCGGCAACCACGTCCTACTATTATATGTATAAACGCGAATGTTTGTAAGTATGGATGGAAGTTTGTTACTCTTTCACGCCGGAACGGCTGAACGGATCTGGATGAAACTTGGCAGAGAGATAGGCTACATTTTATCCCGTGGGAATACCGAAATTTAAATCTGCGCGGGTGAAACCGCGGGGCAATAACCATTTTGGAAGATTCCGGTTGGTGTAATTTCAATAAACTTATGTATGCCATAATACGGCAATGAAGTACAGAAACGTTTAAAAGTTTATACAAATTGGGCGGCTATGAAGCGGCCACATTAATTTTTAATATTTTTAATTTTTTATATTTTTATGGCTTTAATAATTGTTTTCGAACATTACCGCGACATCGTTGAACATGCGACATATGTTAATAATTCACATGATTGATTATACTTATTTATCACATTATCCAATATTACTACAAATTACCTACATTACGGTATTTATATAAATTACAGGCACTTGAGTTGAATATCCTGTATCTGTATGCCTCAGGTTGATGGACGCAGGGCAGTGCATCGTAGGGCACGTTCTCATCGTGCGTGACTTACGAGACAATGCTTTGTTATAGGTGATGGTTACCAATTAACACCAGGTGTCCCGTCTGCTTGTTCCATTAGCAAATGGCATAAAAAAATATAAAAGACAATATTCATGTGAAATGAATAAATTCAAACAAATCTGGCATAACTTTAATAAGAGAAACTTAAATTTAACTTCACAGCAAGATGAGATTTCTTTAATTTAAATTTTGAACAACTTCCTCGTACTACTTGCCTGTTTCTTGGCAAACTTTATATCTAAGAAAACAAATTCAAAATTCGAAAATAACTTTTTATTAAAGGAAAGATCTCACTGGGATGTTTCAATAACTTTTAATAATGATTGGAATATGGGATTAATGAGTTCCTTATAAAGGTAATGTATATTGATTTTTCTATTTAATTAAGCAAAAAACTCAATTAAAGATAATGAAACTTCAAAGAAGCCATTGGACTTGGAATTTATCTCAAATTATCATTCTGTTTTGAACAATTTTACAACACCATAGACTAGAAGCCCACACGGATAATGCCGCAGTCGTGGCCAATTAGTCAAAGTGACTATAATAAAAATGGCTTGTTTGTTGTTGTGCTGAATGCCCATCTATATTATTTTTATAACGCGAGTAAGGGCGCCGTCAGAGTGTGAGCGTTATATAACTATTAAATTCGTTATTGGCTCCCACTTCCCATTGGGAAAACTTTTCTTAGTTTGGGACTAAATGGCACTGTGTGAAATGTCCGCTAATATTTATTATTATATATATGAGCCTGTCATAAAGGCCAATATATCTCATTATTATTAAACGCCCGTCGTGCCCCACTGCAGGGCAAAAGCCGCCATTTCTCCTCTCAAATATATTAAATTAACTATATTGTTTAATTTAAAATGAGTCAATCTATCAACTCTTGTGTGCAATTTGAAATTAAAAGGACATCATTTCGTAGAAATAATGTTCTAAACAAAATACACTCAGCCACCGAAATGTTTGAGATTTTGAGTAAATATAATGTACATAATATGATGTTAGCTTTTAATGATATTATATTCCTGTAAACTATATTTTAATAAAAAAAAGACAGCGATACATAATAAAAAGTACTTTGCAAAGTTCAAATCATTGATAGCTATATCTGTAATCATCTCTTTATCTAGATCAAAATAAAGATATCTTTTTCAATCCAAGTTTTTGATAAAACCCGTCTCACAACTAAGAAATCCATGAATGAATATCAAATAACGAAGGTCTCTATATTCTTTTCACATTTGAATGGATTCCGAAACAAGATATCAACAAAGTTTAAAAGCTAGCTTAAGCATTCAAATAGTAAAATCAAAGCGTTATTACACGAGTGAGTAGCAATGACGTTGCGATTATTCAAATGAGTGAAGGTAGCAGTATTCCTTTGCTTAATATCGCGGGCTGTGGCTAGAGTGAGAGCGATTAGCATTAATTATACTACTTACTTAAGTAAATAAATAATGCTGGACAATCCACACAGCACTATCTAGCCCCAAAGTAAGCTACTCAAAGCTTGTGTTATGAGTACTAGATAACTGGTATATTTAATACATTATCTTACATAGATAGATATTTTTTATTATACATGGAAAACACCCAGAAATATGGGCAGCCTAATATTTGTTAACCACTTATGAAAAAGGAGTGTCTTGTAAGTCACGCTGAGTAATAGGAGAGTGTCCTACGATGCACTGCCCTGCATTAGTCAACTTCAGGCATAAAAAAACTGAAAAACTGAAACAGCTTCACGACTTTGATCCCCAGGCACGGTAGATATCCCTTCAGATCTCCCAGTACCAAGTAGGTACTAATTCAAGATTCTTTGAGGATGTCTAAGGGGGATAGTCAGAGGTACGTCCAAACATTACATTTGGCACATACCCACATTTTGCAGTATTCCATACGTGACAGGTTGCAAGCCCATCGCCGCTCAGGCATAAAATATGGTGTTTTATGTGCCTGTAATTACACCGGCAACCACGCTCTTCAAACCGAAACGACGAGCCTTTCACAACCAGTTAACAGGCATAGGGAGTGCATCGTAGGACACGTTCCTATCGTGCGTGACTTACGAGGTAATGCTTTGTTTGTTATAGGTGATGGTTACCACTTAACAACAGCTAGTGCTACTAGCTTCCTTTAGCTATTTATATAAAAAAGTAGGATAGGATAGATCTTTTTTTTTATGCCAAAGCAGGCAGACGAGCATACGGGCCACCTGATGGGAAGTGGTCACCGTCGCCCATGGACACCTGCAACACCGGAGGCGTTGCTGATGCGCTGCCGGCCTTTTAAGAAGAGATAAACCCGCCTTTTGAAGGACCCCATGTCGTACTAGATCTGAGCGGATATCTACCGTGCCTGGAGACAAAGTCGTAAAGCTGTTTCTTTTGTGTCTTTAATTTTGAACCCGCTAACACTCCGCCGTTTGTCAAACCGCAGGCGTCGCTACCCCAGTTACGAAGTAAAACCACGTAAAACTTCCAAGTAATTTGAATAAATCTGCTCCCTCACGAAGAAGCAAAAAAAAAAAAATATTTAATCAGAAAAGTGGATTATGGATCGTGAATTCATTATGATCTACCGCGCCTTTTGTTCTACACATTATAGAGTCAGTTTCACAAAAGAAGTCCAGTGGTTTCTTCGAAAAAAATAGTTTTTTTCCATATCTAAATCAAAAAACTTTTATTAAGTTGTAAAAATATTGATCTTAGACGTCGCTACTTAGCTTTGAGCTAGGTATAATAGCGTTTGATGCGCTACTCGTCGATTTTATCTTATTCTTCATCTTCTGATTCTTTCTTTTCTTCGAAAATGTTGAAAAGTGAAAGTCTGATTAAACCAAACTATTTCCAAAATAGTAAAACCGTCATTGGCCTTCAGATTGCAAACACTAAATAACTATGTATTAAATTTAATTATTGGCTGTGGACTTTTTAACCGATGATTTCGATGAACTATGATCTATTTTTAAATCTTGAAACGCTTCATTATCGAAAAACTCCCGGTCGTTATGATTATAAAATGAATGTCAGTAATTAAAACGAATGTGTTTATTAGCGAAGAAATATGAAGCGTAAATAACTATTTGATAGCTCTTTGAAAGTGTCATAATGAAGAATATACGGCGTTTTAATATAGTTCAGATGGAAATAGCTTTTACTGAAGCTATTACTATCTCGGATATGCGAATGACCAAGATTTTAGTTCGAATTGAATACTTGTATGGCCTTGAACTGATTTAGTAAAGTTTGAACTGTAGATTGTAGATGAGTGAACGCTAAAGTTATGTTAATAACACCAATATCTACACCCTTTCAACTGAAACACAGCGTTGTTGCTTGCGGCTAAATAGGCATGGTGATATTTTTTTAATATAACCTGCTGATAGAACAAGCAGATGGCCCACCTAATTCATCACCTACAACAAATCATTGCGTATGTAAAGATGTCTTCTATGTCTAGTGCTGCTCCTTACTTTCCGTTGAGACGTGTGAGGGGTGTGAAATAACAAAACTGTATCACTGGAAACTATTTTGTATTGTCTTTTACACTTGCTATGTGACCGAACCTGACGGGAAGGGCTGTGCAACGCGACTGACGAGTGACGCTACATAAAACAATAAAACCTACTCGTCAGCCCGTTTGCTGTGGCTAGGTACATAGCCGCCACAGTACACCCCCTCTTAAAAAAATTTTTTTTTTTTTTTTTAAGAAGAAAAAAATATTTTAAAGTTAAATGTACATAAACAAAATATCATCCTGTAGGTCAATTCCAGTTAGGTACACTACCTACGTGCAGTCTAAACAATTGCAAATTTGCTTTCGCTGCAGTAGCTCGCTACTTTGCAATGTGTCTTGACTCGAATTACCGAGTTGGCTGTACCTAACTACCTACTCTACTTCCACAAACATCCTTTATGCTGTTAATAGAAAATTAAATTATTGAGAGAAAAAAACTTTGGAAACTTTATACGATAATGCTACACAGATGACTTGATACAAACGTTTTAAGCTTTGCACACATTTGATTCTATTTTAATACTTTAACACTAGATCACTTGAGATGCTGCTGGCTGCATCTGCACGCTGAAGGGTGCAGCTGGCGTAGCCATGGGTGTGGTCGCCATACCCGCCATCTGCAGGCCACGACCATGTACTTGACGTTGGAACCATAACTGAGTTCTTTTCTTGAAGTAGTTCCAAACGAAAAATATGACAATAACGATGAGCAGGATGATGATGCTTAGTATCATCCAACCAATCGTAGAGAGTTGCTCCTTGGAGGCCTCTCCTCCGCTCTGAGCAATGATAACTTCCTCCTTGCTCTGTTGCTTGCCCATGTTTTTAAGGTTTTCAAATAAATGCGAAAATGGGAATAGCTCAATTGACATCACATTTACGATTGAACTGAATAAATACCTCGTGCTTTCAAATAAGCTTGGTCGAATTACGCTGATCAATACCTATTGAATTATATTAATGTGTGTATCAATTCATCAATGTATAAGTAAGTTTCCATTACAATAAATCAAGTATCTAATTTATGTTAGCTCATCAAAAAAATTATTTGTATATAATCATAAAAAGTTCCGATGTAAATAAATTCCTATGCTGAATACAATAAAGTCATTTAAAAAGAAATGTGTATGACTATCTTACTTTAAAAACACAAAAAAAATCTAACTAATCACTAAACGTAACATGCTTTTCATGCATGCTTTGTATATACCGTTTGGGCTTTTTTGATAAACGACCGCTTCTGGTCGTTTTTGGCTCATTCCGATCTGTACCATCTGTACCATTATCATTATCCAGGGGCACAGAGTTTGATAAACTTCTCTGAGGTACGATACTAGGGAATGCATTGAACCTTCCGTCTGTACCTTCGCTATCTGGCGGTACAGTGCACGAAGTGCTTCTCTGTGGTGTTGGTTCATCTTCTGCCATTAAATAAGCCGGTTTTAACCTGTCTATGGATATACATACCTGCCTATCATTGATCTGTATCTTATATACCTTATTTCCTTTTTTTACAATACGGTAGGGACCGTTGTAAGTCGGTGTAAAAGGTTTACGTACAGCGTCATTTCTTATGAAAACAAAATTACTTTGACTTAGGTCAGGATGAACAAAAAAATTACGTGAGTTACAATGAGACTTTGCAACGGGCCTATAACTCCTGATAGTGTTCCTAATACTTTCTGCTACAGTGTCAAAAGTGCCTAAAGTTTGCTTGTCACATTTATGATCGAAAAAATCACCAGGCATTCTTAGTGCTTGCCCGTATACCATTTCCGCTGCACTTACGTCACTATCCTGCCTAAGCGTAGCACGTAACCCTAACATAGCGGTAGGTAACTCAGTAACCCATGACGTAGAATTTAACCGTGCAGTTATGGCGACTTTGAAAGAACGATGCCACCGCTCAACCATGCCATTTGCTTGCGGGTGGTATGGGGTGGTTCTCGTTTTTTCAATGCCCATATAATGCATTAACCTTGAAAATAATGAACTCTCGAACTGTCGACCTTGGTCACTAGTGAGTCTAAGGGGACAACCGAAACGTGCTATCCATCCTTCGTATACCATTTTAGCGACAGTGTCCGCAGTCATTTCTTTGATAGGAAAAGCTTCCGGCCATTTTGTGTTTCTATCGATTATAGTTAGACAGTACCTATAGCCTTCCGAAGAAATAGGTAGCGGGCCTACTAAATCAATGTGTATATGTTCGAATCGGCCAGATGATGGAAAATCTTGAAGATGCGATACTGTGTGTCTCTGTACTTTAACTCGTTGGCACTGTATACAAGTTTTAGACCAAATTCCTACATCGCGGTTCATATTAGGCCAAAAGAATTTTTGACCTACTAGCTTTCGTGTAGTACGTATACCGGGATGACTTAGATCGTGGACGCTTTTGAAAGCTATTCGACGAAAACATTCTGGTAGGTACGGTCTAACTGTATTCGTAGAAACATCGCAGTATATTTCCTTGTCGCAACTCTGTAATCCGATACGCTTCAGGTGCACACTGTGGTCACTGGTGACGTAACTATCGCGCGCTTGTGCTTCTGCTAATTCTGCGTAGTCAATAGACGTTGGGCAAAAAATTGTCTCTACGCGCGAGAGAGTATCGGCTACAATGTTTTTAGAACCTACTATGTGACGTATGTCGGTCGTAAATTCGCTTATAAACATGAGCTGTCTAGTGCGACGAGGGATCTCGTTGTCACTATTTATTTTTGAAAATGCATAAACTAATGGTTTATGGTCTGTGTAAATGATTAAAGGTCTTCCCTCATGCAAACTACGAAAATGTTTTATCGCCATAAAAATGGCTAAAAGTTCACGATCGTAAGTTGAGTATTTTTGCTGTACGATTGATAGAACCTTTGAAAAATAACCAAGTGGCTTCCAAGAATTGTTGACGTACTGTTGCAAAACTGCACCTACGCAGGAATTCGAAGCGTCGGTCATAAGTGCGAGCGGGACATTCGCTATCGGATGCAACAATGTACAAGCATGCTGTAGGCTCTCTTTACACTGCTCAAACGCCTTGTTAGATAAGTCCGTCCATACAATAGTAGTTTTATCTTTTTTCTTGGTACCATGCAGATACTTATTCAACTCTGCTTGATGCGATGCGGCATTTGGAAGGTGGCTTCGATAAAAATTGAGCATACCTAAAAATCTGCGCAACTCTTCGATAGTCTGTGGTTTAGGAAAATTTTTAATAGCTTCAACTTTTCCTTCCAAAGGTCGTATCCCTTCAGTTGATACCTCGAAACCTAAAAAATTTAGTTTGCTTTGACCTAAACAACATTTTGAAAGATTTAAAGTAATACCGTATTCACTGAACCTAGAGAAAATCATACTTAAGTGTTCCTTGTGTTCTGTCTCGTTATCACTCGCTACAAGTATATCGTCGATATAGCAAAATAAAAAGTCTAGTCCTTGTAGTACTGTATTCATAAAGCGTTGAAAAGTCTGGCTTGCATTTTTATATCCAAATCCGAGTCTTGTAAACTCAAAAAGACCAAAGGGACAAATGATTGCGCTTTTCTCGACGTCTTCCGGTGCGATCTCGATGCAGTGGTAAGCTCTGTTTATATCAAGCGTAGAAAAAATGTTTTTACCTGCGAGTAAGTAGGTGAAATCCTGTAGGCGTGGTATAGGGTAGCGATCAGGTTTAGTTACCGCGTTCAGCCGGCGATAGTCACCGCAAGGCCGTAGATCTCCATTCTTCTTCGGTACCACGTGTAGAGGACTTGCCCACGCTGACTTCGATGGTCGACAGATACCCATTTCTTGCATCAGACGGAACTCCTCCTTGACGGCGTTGTATCGGGCAGGTGGTAGCGGCCTGGCCCGCGCAAACACTGGAGGTCCGGTTGTCTCGATGTGATGATAAATACCGTGACGCGATGGTTCTTTGAATGACAACGGTTTAGTGATATCCGGATACTTACGTAAGAGTTCTGAGTACGGGTGATCACTATCTACCGTATCGATAGGTAACTCACTGTGATTCACTAGCGTAGCGATAACGCTTAAGCTTGTCACTTTGTCTATCAACTTTCGCTCACTTAGGTCCACTATGAGTCGATTGTGCGATAAAAAATCGGCACCTAGGATCGGTTGCTTGACATCCGCCACTATAAAATTCCACCGATACGGACGACGTAGTTTAAAGTCAAGTTCTAGAGTTTTCGTGCCGTATGTTTTAATTTCACTGCCATTGGCCGCGTATAGTTTATACTCCGAACACTTATTTTCATGAAATAGTCTTTTTTGTCGTGGAATAACGGAAACATTCGCACCTGAATCAACCAAAAAACGTAGACCACTTTGACGGTCGGTCACGCAGAGGCGGTGGGATGGTGAAATGGTGCAGACTTTCCAGTCTGGACTCTTCGGGGTGCGTCGCTGCTGGGATGCATCTCGCGACGCCGGTGCTGAGTACGAGCGACTGCGACTTCCTCTTCCACGCTGCTGTGATCTCGAGCGATCTATGTTGTTGAGGCGAACATTGATTTTTGCTATCTCAGCCAGGATCTTGCTCGTGCTGTTACTGGATGAGGCTTCAGCTACTTCAGCTACGCTGCTCACGGGTCGAGTCGTCTCCAAAATTTTGTCAGCAATGTTAGCAAGGCTCTCGAGCTCTTTGATCTCCGTAACAGCGAGTACCGCTCTCGCCGCTTGAGGCAAATGACCTTGCCACAATATGCGTAAAGTATCATCGGGCACTTTCCCTCGGGCTAAATCTCGCATGCGCCTGAGAAGTTGCGAGGGTTTTTGCTCGCCTAGCTCCATTTCCCCAATCAGTTTCTGTAGCTGCCGGTTCTCTGACTCCTCGTAAACAGCCAAGAGTCGTGTGCGTAGCGTGTCATACTTCCCTTGCTCCGGCGGATTCACCAGCACGTCGGTAACCTGTTGTATGACCTCTTTTCCCAGCTTTGATACCACTATGTTGAATTTTGCTTCATCTCCGATCTTTTGTGGCGCCAATATCGCTTCCGTACGAATGAACCAGACTCTTGGCTGATCAGGCCAAAAATCTGGAATCCTGGATGTAAGCGATATGGCTGCCATATCCATCCGTTCCAGATCCGTGTTACCGGAAACTGCAGGAGTCGCGGGAGTTAATGTAGTTGCGGGATTCATGTTTCACAAATTTTCACACGTCACGCGTAACAAATTGAAATGTTCAATTGTCCAGGGTCACCAATGTAAAGATGTCTTCTATGTCTAGTGCTGCTCCTTACTTTCCGTTGAGACGTGTGAGGGGTGTGAAATAACAAAACTGTATCACTGGAAACTATTTTGTATTGTCTTTTACACTTGCTATGTGACCGAACCTGACGGGAAGGGCTGTGCAACGCGACTGACGAGTGACGCTACATAAAACAATAAAACCTACTCGTCAGCCCGTTTGCTGTGGCTAGGTACATAGCCGCCACACGTAAATCACGCAGGATAGGAACGTGCCCTACGATGCACTGCCCTGCGTCCATCAACTTGATGCATACAGATGTTAAAACTCATGTGCCTGTAATTACACCGGCGACCACTCTTTCAAACGAAAACACAGCGTTGCTGCTTGGCGCCAGAAAAGGGCGTGATGGTAGTACTTCCCAGGACGAGCCACACACAAAGAGCTCTAAGTCAAAGTCAAAATATGTTTATTCAATAAAATCACAAGGACCATCTTGAACCGTCTAAAAACTAGGTGACTCTAGTGCCAGTTCCACGCGACCAACACCGAGAAGAACAGGCAACAAACTCGGCTTGGTATCTATCGCTCTTTTATATGATCCTCGTTACAATGTAATAAAATACCTACACTATTGAAGCTATATAATACATTAAGTAATCTAACAGAAAAAGGAAAAGTAAACAGATTCTACTACTCTTAACTGTCGATAATGTAAACCAATCTTGGTTAGGTATCATTGTTATATACATTCACCATCTTCCCACCCTTATCCCGCGCTGCACGAGGTCGGTACAACAGGTTTTCTTCTTCCACTCTTCTCCATCATTCGTCATCTCGGTGCGCACTCCTTTCTTACTCATGTCATCTTTCTCACAGTCCATCCATCTTCGTTAGATATTTTGTGAATACATTATTATGTACATTAAATATATCAGCTATCAATTATCCATCACACAAGCTTTGAGTAGCTTACTTTGGGGCTAGATGGTGCTGTTGGGTTTGTCCAGTATTATTTATTTATGTATTTGTGTGATAACTTCGTCACTGCGAGTTCACCGGGTCAACGAACCTAGTGACCTTGAATTTCAGTGTGTTTCAGCGGCAACCTGTTACACAGCCAGCATTGGATTTTATTCCGACCAAAGCTGAATAGGAATTTATATTTTCACAAGTATTTTAGCGAATTTGCAACCGAATGGACGACAGCTTAGATTTTAAAGATGTCGGGGTGAAATTGGAATGTCTTTTTAAGTTTTTAAAATCTCTTAGCTCAAGCAAAATTATATTCATAACTGTTTCAGTTTTAGCTAACTATGATTGAACAGAAATTGGTTTCGCGACTTTGGGCCCCAGGCACGGTAGATATCCCTTCAGATCTCTTAGCATCAAGTACCGGCTAAAGTTTTAGTACCTATTTAGATGTCATCTCAATGGGTAGTATAACAGTATGTATCTTTAACTCATGCATTAGCATTTGATGTGTTCTGCTATGTTAAAATAGGGTTACAATAAATATTTAAATTATTAATTTTAAAAATATTTTTCTTTACAAAGACAATCACAATGACTCAAAGTATTTTGACGACCTCTGTGGCGCAGCGGGCGAGAGCCTGCCTGCGACGCAAGAGGTTGCGGGTTCGATTCCCGCCGTGGAACAAATTTGTGTACGATCTGCAGAAATTTGTTCCGATGGTCTGGGTGTTTTCTATTTATAATAAAAAATATCTATCTATGTAAGTATATAATGTATTAAATATATCAGTTATCTAGTACCCACAACACAAGCTTTGGATATATTTTGGCTTGGCTTTGGATATACTTTGGGGCTAGATAGTGCTGTGTGGATTGTCCAGCATTATTTATTATTTATTTATTTATTTATTTATTTATTTACAAAATGTACAAAATACACTAGCATGATACAGTTGAGCTATTTGCAGACCAATTTGTTGATTTTTTGAAGATATCTAAGGAGAAATTGAAAAGAATTAAACACACGAGCTAAGTACCTATTAAGGCGTTGACAACACCTAATGTCGCTCGCACGTCGCATTCGATATTTTAAAAGGTATAAAATCACTAAAACTGATATTGAAAAATCGCAAACAACCATTTTGTGTGCAATCGCATTGCACACAGTTTGGTAAAAATTTCATTTCGATCGATGTAAGTTTTCATACTCAAAAGTTTGCTTAAGTACAATAACTAGAAAAGCAAACTTTTAAGCAGGAAAGCTTGTATCGATCAAAATGATTATTTCACTAAAGTGTGCGCAATGTTATTGCAAACCAAATGGTTGTTTGCGTGTTTTCGAAATAGGGTTTGGTTATTTAATATCTTTCAACAAGTCAAATCGTGCGAGCGAGAGTCACATTAGCTCTTGTCTTCACCTTAATGGAAACGATTGTATCCCAATCTTTGATTTTGAGTGCGAAACAGAACGACTATGTTTTCTTTCTCACACAAACCTTCAGACGAAATGAGAAATCCCTCCTTAATCTAAAATTCTAAAACTTTCAAAACTTTACGATTTTTCCGTTTAACGATACAGTCGTAAAACCACGTCCACACTTACGTAAACCGTAAAATTACGTAGTAGGTGTCGTAAATTCGCTATGAGATGTTGTTTTATATTTAAGATTAACGGTTTCAAGTGTAAAATTTATTAGGATTGTTAAAATAACAGATTCGCACCAAATCATTTGTTATGTTTCAACTATCACCGCTAATCTAGACGTAAAAGATGTAATTTGTAACCGAAATAAGTGATAAATGAAATTAAATGCAAAGATATAAATTTATCCTTAATTCTGAAGACAAATTGCAATCATTTGTCCGATAAAAAACTTCAAAGCTATGAATAAAAGAAAAAATATTTTGACATTTCATTTCTAGACTTCAATGAATCATTTCGTTTGTTTTAGCGTTTACCGACAAAACTGCTACAAAAGTTGGCTGAAAATCATAGCCAATTTATCTATTAAGATCCTTATGGGTTCAGTTTTAGGAGTGAATTTCCCGTGTTATTTGCAGATGGGATTAAATAGGACAGCGATATCCAGATGCTATGAATTATAAAAATAAATGCATTAACGATAGATATCGCTTAATAAATACTTTTCGTTCTAAGTGGAGAAAAATGAGTAATGATCTCATTCACGTGGGTTGTGAAATGTTGAGTTTCGGTTTGGATTGGAAGATACAAAGCGAATGCTAGCTACAATGTAATCAAATGTAATAAATGTGTTTTTAGCAACCGATTCATCATTGAGGAGTAGGGCCGGAATGAGGCCCTGAGGGGGTAGCTGTTTTGGTTGATACATTACACGCGTGTATGGTGTACACTACACGCAGTTTTGGTATGAAAATAAGAAAAGCGCCCCTAGCGGACACGACGGACTTTTCTTATTTTCATACAAAAACTGCGTGTAGTGTACACCATACACGCGTGTAATGTGTCAACCGAAACTGCGACTACGCCCTCAGGTGTCCTGTAGCACAGGTTTCATTAACCTATTTCAGGCGTCAATCTCTCGCCAAAGAGCACCGGGGTGGTCTAATGGGCCCCGCCTTCCGATCGTAAGATCGCAGGTCCGAATCATGGATTTTTCTATCGAAAAATTAATGTGCGCAATGGCAGTGCTCTTAAACGGTGAAGGAAAACATCGTGAGGAAACCAGTTAGTATTCTAACAGCGGCGACGGGCTTGTAACCTGTCACGTATGGAATACTAACTACTGCAAAATGTGGGTATGTGTGAAATGTAACGTTTGGACGTACCTCTGACTAACCCCCTTAGACATCCTTAAAGAATCTAGAGTTAGTACTGAGAGATCTGAAGGGATATCTACCGTGCCTGGGGATCAAAGTCGTGAAGCTGTTTCAGTTTTGCAGTTTCAGTCTCTCGCCAAACAGGTTAACTTATTATGAGTTTTTTTCCTGTTCTTCTAGGCTTTGGTCGCGTGGAGCTGGCACCCAGAGTCATCTAGTTTTAAGACGTTTCCAAGTGATCCTTTTGATTTTGTAGAATAAATAATAAATAATGCTGGACAATCCACACAGCACCATCTAGCCCCAAAGTAAGCTACTCAAAGCTTGTGTTATGCGTACTAGATGACTGATATATTTAATATAATAAATACTTACATAGATGGATATTTTTTATTATACATAAACACCCAGACCAATGGAATAATTTTCTGCAGATCGTACACAAATTTGTTCCGGGGCGGGAATCGAACCCGCAACGTCTTGCGTCGCAGGCGGACTCTCGCCCGCTGCGCCACTGAGGTCGTCATATTAGTCGTCAGTTTATTTATTTCATAAATATATTTTGACTTTGGCAACAATGACGAATCATAAAAGAGGAAGAACAAAACCTAATAGCGACCTACCAGCGCGGTTTTCTAGCTAAATACTGGGTGGTCCGAGTGAATAGATTTCATTTTAGAATCAAATCTATCAGAAAATAAAACACATTAAACAAAGCCACACCTGTTGTAGCGTTTCACAGGATACGTCGAGATTCGATTGCCTTTTATTTATGCGAGTTTTTACGATCACTGAAGAAACTAGGGCGGCGCAAAGTGAAATGGTACGGTGTTTTATCTAGCGAGTAGTAATCTAATTAGTTAATTTTGACAAAGTTTTAAGGCGAAGTGGACGACAAAGAAGTTGCACCTAATAGTTTTTTGTTGCACCTAATAGTTTTTTGTTGTAAAGGGTATCCCTTAAGGTACTTGACACACGTCCTTATTTTCGAGATAAAAGCATGCTTTTTTCAAGCCTTGCTCAATAAAAGCACGTGTGAACAGGTCGTGCTAGTAAATAAACATGCTTATTTGGTCGGTTGGACTTTTGATTTTTGAGCATGCTCAAAATAAGCATGCTTCTTTTAGAGTACGTGTTTCAGTACCATTCATAATAAAGCACCGATCTTTAGAACACCAATCAATATCTGAATGCTCTATGTACCATGGGCGGTCTTATCGCTAACAAGCGATCTCTTCCAGACAACCTTTGGATGGAGAGGAGCCGATATAAAAAGATGGTTGGTTTGGGTTTTTTTTTTATACAACTAGCTGATGGAACAAGCAGATGGCCCACCTGATGTTAAGTGGTAACCATCACCTATAAACAAAACATTGCCCCGTAGGTCACGCACAATAAGAACGTGCCCTACGATGCACTGCCCTGCGTCCATCAACTTGAGGCATACATATGTTAAGCCTCAAGTGCCTGTAATTACACCGGCGACCACACTCTTCAAACCGAAACACAGCGTTGCTGCTTGGGTGCACCAACTTTAGAGCACCAATCAATATCTGAATGCTCTTCGAGGAATAGCAAAAGTGAACGTTCGCCTGATTCTTGATTTGAATAGATTGTTTTAAATTATCGTTTTGAGCCTATGAATCCGCTCACACTCCGACCAGACCCAAATAAAAATATACAACTTTATTTTAACGGCTCCTCCCGAGAGTGGTTGAGTAAAAGTACAATAACTCATAAAAAAACATTTCTACGTGTTTATATTGATGTACTACTGGGAGGTAGTTATTTTGATAGACAACCCTCGCGGCCTAGTCGGTGGTAGCTCTGCCTTCTGCACTGTCGCGGGTTCGAACTCCACCGAGATCAAACATTTGTGTGATTGACGTAATATTTGTTCTCAGTCTGCGTATAAATATTTTTTTTTATTTGATACTCTCCTTTGGCTATAATATCACCTGATGTTAAGCGACGATGGAGCAGAACGGTCTAGCACACCTGCCTTTGCCTTGAAGGGCCCAAATTATAGTGATCAGCAAAGACAGAGAACGGCAATGAGTTGCACTCCTTGGAGCATAATAAAAGTGGACGCAATGCGCTTAGTGCGAATGGGTGATACATATTATAAGTATGCATTTACAAAAAACTATACAGCTATCAGGTTCCCACGCCGTAAGTTCAACAAAGTGTACCATGACGTATGAAACTGTACCGAAATATCCCGTTAACATGTTTTTTTTACAACTAGCAGATGGAACAAGCAGATGGCCCCCTGATATTAAGTGGTAACCATCACCTATAACAAAGCATTGCCTCGTAACTCTTGAAGCCCTCGATGCACTGTCTTGCGTGCATCAGCTTGATGCAAACAGATGTTAAGCCTCATGTGCCTGCAATTACACCGGCGACCGCACTCTTCAAACCGAAACACAGCGTTGCTGCTTGGCGGCAGACAAAGGCGCGGTGGTAGAAACACAGCTGCTTGGCGGCAGAAAAAGGCGTGCTGGTTATACTTATCCGGACGAGCCACACACAAAGAGCTGTTCTATTACAAGAAGAACTGTCGTATTATGATGTCCTCACGAGTTAATATATTTCTATTGAAAAGGATATTCAACCATAGCTTGGACACCATTCTTCTTGAACACAACGATCCTCTGTACTTGTCCGTGTGGTGTGCTGATTGTGTGTATGACATCCTGAAACAAACAAACAAACACATTATTATAATAAACAAATTACACAAAAAACTACAATAAAACACAATATCAGCAAGTAGGATGAAAAACTTCACTTAATACGAGCATAAGTAAATACAAAATTATTAAATAAATAAATAATAAATAATGCTGGACAATTCACACAGCACCATCTAGCCCCAAAGTAAGCTACTCAAAGCTTGTGTTATGGGTACTAGATGGCTGATATATTTAATACATTATATACTTACATAGATATATATTTTTTATTATACGTAAACACCCAGACCAACGGAACAAATTTCTGCAGATCATACACAAATTTGTTCCGAGGCGGGAATCGAACCCGCAACCTCTTGCGTCGCAGGCGGACTCTCGCCCGCTGCGCTATTGAGGTCGTCGATTGAGTGAGCGAAGCGAACTAATAAATAGTCCAATTGAGTTGAAACTTGGTTACCATACTTGATGAGTAGGTGGCAGCCAGAGACAAGTCCAAACACAACGTTTGGACTTGCCTCTGACTATCACTTATATATTTTCGGAGCATTCGCTTCGCGTCACGAAATCTCAGTTCGGGGCGAACACCTAGTTATTTAAATAATCATTAACCGACATATCTCTCAGAATCAGCAAGCTGAAGTGGCAATGGGCAGGGCATATAGCTCGAAGAACAATCACTCGGTGTAATTACAGGCACATGAGGCTTAACATCTGTATGCCTCAAGTTGATGGACGCAGGGCAGTGCATCGTAGGGCACGTTCCTATTGTGCGTGACCTACGTGACAATGTTTTGTTTATAGGTGATGGTTACCACTTAACATCAGGTGGACCATCTGCTTGTTCCATCAGCTAGTTGTATAAAAAAAAAAAAAAAAAGAACTCAACCGCTAGGGAATAAAGGTTCTCGAATGGCGACCACGAACAGGAAAGCGAAGCGTGGGACGCCCTCCTACCTGATGGACTGACGATGTTGTTAGGATCGCGGGTAGTCGGTGGATAGAAAGGGCTCAGTATCGTTCTTCTTGGAAACGTATTGGGGAGGCCTATGTCCAACAGTGGACTTCGTAGGCTGATGATGATGATGATATCGTCATTAAAACTGGGTACGGGCCAGAAGATGTTCACTGCGAGACAATTAAATGCAAATATATTTATGTGTGTCGCGTCTCAAACGAGCTCCGAATTCGAAATGACGTGCATTTAGCGTACACAGGTGGCTTTGATTTTGACTTTATCCTGATGACTTTAGATCGCAATTGCATCGGCAGATTGCAAACCCGCTGACTAAACTGTATCAACATATTACTTATCATAACATGGTAGGACGGTAATGTGATGTGACATACAAAGGCATTGTGTTTGCTTGTGCAAACGAGCCCGTTATTTTGTCCCGCAATGTACACTGCCGAGCCGCAATACCGCCACCCACTTGTTGGAATTGAAAACCCTATCCTGTCGCGACCGTGCACTACGTACGAGGTAGGGTTGTCAATGGCACTATATTTAAATGAATAAAGTTTGTATTGATTTGCTAAATTAATTTAATTTTTAAACTTTTGAAACTATCATGGTAATGAAAGTAATTTACATTCAACCTGGATATTTACCGACTAATCGCGCCACGCGGTTTTACCCGCGTATCAAATCCCGGTATTACCACGGATTAGAAAGCTAATGTGCTATTCCAGAATATAATCTATCTCAGTGCCAAATTTCATGCAAATCCGTTCAGCCGTTCTGGCGTTCTTGAATAACAAACATCCAAACTTTAACTTTTTATAATGCTTGGCGGCAGAAATAGGCACGATGGATGGATGGATTGCACATCCCCGGCCGAGCCACGCACAAAGAGTTCTACTAACCCATATAGAAATATAAAAATACTAGCTGGTACCCGCGACTTCGTCTGCGTACTTTTAATCTCTTCATCTCTTTTTTTCGCAATAAAGGTAGCCTATGTTCTTTCTCAGGGTCTAAAGATTGTCTGTGCCAAATTTCATCAAAATCGGTTGAGAGGTTTAAGCGGGAAAGCGTAACAGACAGACAGACAGACAGACAGACAGACCGACAGACAGAGTTACTTTCGCATTTATAATATTAGTTGGGATGCAGATAATTCTCGTATTTCTTTATTGGCAGCCCTATTCGCGTCGTAGCTGTGATAACATTTTCAATCGACATAATAAGTTTTTTAATAAAATTCCCTCTTTACCCTATCCTCCATTCGATTGTTCTAGGGTGTTTCGATTAAATTGCAACGCAGTGTACACAGTTTTGTGTTGTTTTTTAACTGGATAAAAGACTGGCTTTAAAATTGGTGGATTGGGTAATAGTGGTACCTAAAAGACAAAAAGCACTCAAGACAGCTTGCACTGCCCTGCCTCCATCAACTAATATTATAAATGTGAAGGTTTGGACGCATGTATATATGAATGTATGAATATATGGATGTTTGTTACTGAATAACGCCAGAACGGCTGAGCGGATCTGGTCGAAATTGGCACAGAGAATAGATTATAGTCTGGAATAGTAACATAGGCAACTTTTTATATTGAATATAAATGGTGAAATATGTTAAACTACCTACTAACAACGCACTTATTAACCTATTTCCTACTACTTGGTGTTTTCTATGTATAATAAAAAAATATCTATGTATGTAATTATATAATGTATTAAATATATCAGTTATCTAGCACCCATAACACAAGCTTTAGTAGCTTACTTTGAGGCTAGATAGTGATGTGTGGATTGTCCAGCATTATTTATTATTATTATTACTGATAATTATTTACTAGATGGTTTGGGCGTGTAGAGAGGATGAATGAAAGAAGATTGACGAAAAAAGTGCATCAGGCGAGTGTGAATGGGACTGTTGGGAGGGGAAGACCTCGGCGGACCTATCTAGATCAGATAGCAGATGTTCTAGAGAAAGGCCAGGTCAAGAGTACCCTTAACCGACGAGCATGTATGAAGAATGTTATGAGAGTGAATGAAGCGAAAGAGGTATGTCAGGATCGTAGCAAGTGGAAATCCGTGGTCTCTACCAACCCCGATGGGAAATATGCGTGATTTTATGTATGTATGTATGTATGTATTATTATTACTACTAAATTCCATGTATTTTTAGATAATGAATATAAGATGTTTTGTCATTTTCTAGTTGTTGAATCTTTCTTGTAAATAAAAATTTCATTTCATAACAGCCCGCCAGCCAGTTGCCAATAGGGGTAGGCAGTCAAACACATTACCAACTCAATTACTGAACCGAACCGTTTCCCGACGAATTAAGCCACAATTGACGTGCGCTTCCTTTGAGACGCTCATATTGACTAGTTTAGGTTCGCTTAGATACGGTGGCCGTTAATTTACGGCCGTTATTCGAACGGCCGAACATTTTATGAGGGAATAATTTAGTGTACATAGATAAGAAATCAGTTGATAAAGCGAACTTAAAATCTTCATTGCAAACCTTTAAATCTGACAAGGGATTCCTTGTCAGAATTAAAGGTTTGTATGATGATGCGGTGTTTTTTTTAATAGATATAATGATTCAAGAGGAAGGTTTTTATGTATAATACATGCATGATATATTAGAAAAACAATGTGCACCCGTGCGAAGCAGGGGCGCGCGGTTGCTAGTAACATAATATTATTCTTTTATGTAACCTATCATACATTAAAAGATTCTTCAAAATGAAACTTTGGGTAGGGAAAAATCATTTTAGGGTATATTATAGCCTGCATTAGAGGTTGTCGCCTTGGATGGAACTGTTGCCTAGATTCGCCTTGTTTTAAGTCGTTTCAAATTGATCCTTGTGATTTAAACAAATCATCATCATCATCATCATCATCAACAGCCCTCAGAAGTCCACTGCTGGACATAGGCCTCCCCTATCCGCTTCCAGGAAGGACGATTCCGAGCCCTTTCCATCCACCGACTACCCGCGGTCCTAACAATGTCGTCAGTCCATCGGGTAGGAGAGCGTTTAACAAATAAATGGTTTTAATTTTGAATTCAATGTTGACGGTAGAAAGAGGCCGCCGTCTCTTAAGTAACCCCGGACTTAAGTTGAAGTTGCAGCAGCTTTATGAGGCAAGGAGAGCCGAGTTCCAAATGAACATTGCATGTTTGTTAATGACAACTTAAACGCATAACAGCTTCTGTTCCGAATTTAACCAGCGTAAATCACTATCACTACATAGTATAAAACAAAGTCGCTTTCTCTGTCCCTATATCCCCATCTCTCTATGTATGCTTAATTCTTTAAAACTACGCAACGGATTTTGATTTCTACGAACGGTTTTTTTATATATAGAGTGATTCAAGAGGAAGGTTTATATGTATAATACATGCATGATATAGCAGAAAAACAATGTGCACCCGTGCGAAGCAGGGGCGCGCGGGCGGATCGCTAGTCGTTTTATAAAACGGTTTTCAGATATATCGATATCAGTCGTTTGGTTTGCAAACGACAAACTAACAGCGAAACGACAAGCGTAAACTTATAGATATTTAGTTCATCGATATCAGATTAGCTTCTTGAAACTATGGGCATTTCGAGATATCGTACTTTTGATTAGGAAAACTAACTTGAATGATTGCATTTTTTCAAAAAGTTAAAAGAGCGAGCGAAATGTATTAGCGGTTGTTATCACCTTAAACGCTAGTGTTACTTTCGCTCGGTATAAATAAAACCCTTTAAATGTATTCTCTTTCAATTTTCTTCAGCAAAATGAAACTTCTTTCAGCCATTTCCTGCAAAATTGGTTCCAAATCGTTCCCATTTCAGTACTCTATCGCGTCTAGCGGTCGGTACAGTCAGCCGAAGTATTCCCATATAAGATATTTTACTTCTCTTATAATTCAAATATCAATTTTATAACGGAACTAAAAGACCTTTTCGAACTGAAATACTCGTTTACTTTAGAACATGGAAAAAATATTAATATTCAATAATAAATTGCTTTACCAATTGAAACTCATCCTTAATTCTGTATAGGTGAAAATACACATGTCCGTAGCTGGCACACTTGCATGCAAGCTACAGGCACATACGCTAATTGGCATGCCTGTACCTGGTATGCACGTAGTTAGCACAACATTCTATTTTCGGTCAGGTACTGGCAAGCCACGTGAGAGGAGGACGTGGGGGTAAGAAACTGGCATGTGTGAACGTCGCGACAGGTACAAGCATGCCAGTACCTGACGAGTTAACTTGCAAATGTATCAACAATGTCCCCGTAAATCCTGCATGCATTTAACTAGCATGCCCGCTACTGTTTTATATTACTGGCATATGTCTGTTATAACTTAATATGTTTTATTTAGTGTGTACGAAGGGATTTTTTTGCTATTTTGAATAAAGCCCTGCAAAGAGACGATGCATATTGATAACAACATCCACTTTTTGAAGAGTAGTAAGCAGAGCTCTTTGTGTGTGGCTCGTCCAGGGAAGTACCTACCACCACGCCTTTTTCTGCCGCCAAGCAGCAACGCTGTTTCGGTTTGAAGAGTGTGGTCGCCGGTGTAATTACAGGCACATGAGACTTAACAGTTGTATGCCCCAAGTTGATGGACGCAGGGCAGTGCATCGTAGGGCACGTGCGTGACTTGCGAGGCAATGCTTTGTTATAGGTGATGCCACTTAACATCAGGTGGACAATCTGCTTGTTCCATCAGCTAGTTGTATAAAAAATATTTACATCAGTGACTGTACCTACAATTATTCTGCTCCCGTGCAGATTGTCATGCACACGTGCCCGCTCCGACGGACGGTGCACCCTTAACGATGCTACGACGTAGACCGATACGAGGATCCGTAGACCCTCTACGAAGAATTCTTACAAAGAATTCGAGCTCTAAATCGTAGGAACTTTATAATTGGGTGTATATTGCTACTAGATGCGCCTCGCGGTTCGCGTTTTAAATCCCGGTATTCCCACGGGATAAAAAGTAGCCTATGTGCTATTCTAGATTATAATCTATCTCTGTGCAAAACTTCATCCACATCCGTTCAGTTCTGGCGTTATTGAGTAACAATCATCCAAACATTCACATTTATAATATTAGTGAGATTTGCGTAGCATAACGTTTTTAAGAGCTCTGGAGACAATGATTTAAGGCCTCCGCCATAGCCTAGAGCTTGATCCAGGAACACGTCATATAGCACGGAATATTTTAGATAAAAATATTTATTACTAGAAATGTATGGACACATTCTTAGTTGTAGCTTACTTTATAAAACTAGGTCAGTGTTAGATTACTTATTAGCCGTATTTATGGCTAGATTGTAATATTATTAGGTATGTTATAAAATAATAACATACACATTGGCAACTTTGCAAAGGCTACTTATGCTGCCATTGCCAAGACCTATGCCTTACTCTGAATTCAAGGCATAGACAGTTTAAATAAATAAAAAAAAACCTAGTAATATCATCATCATTATAATCAGCTTTCCAGCATCAAAAGCCCTTCTCCTGGTAGTGTTACTAGTTTCTAAAGAGTGTGGTGAAAGGATTTAAAGTGCGCCTCAAAAAGGCTCCTTTCGAGGACCGAAAAAACACCAAAAAAAAAAAATCCCGCTACGTACCCACAAAAATACCCATAAAAAAAAGAAGAATTCAGACGGCATCATTTATTTATTCCCGCTATGGGAATTCCCCGCCGGCTCGAAATGGGAAATTAATTATTAGCTTTTTGTTTAGGTAATTGTTGGAATGGTAATGTTGCATTTTTCGTTCTGAATGCGATAACAAGTGTGAGAAATGTTGTTATAAATTACGAAGTAATAGTTAAATTATACTCTTAGCCCCTCTCAGCTCAGTTGGTTAGCTCTGCCTTCTGCGCTATTGACTGTGGGTTCGATCTCCATACAAACAAAAAAAAAATTACGACCTCAGTGGCGCAGCGGGAAAGAGTCCGTCTGCGACGCAAGAGGTTGCGGGTTCGAATCCCGCCTCGGAACAAATTCGTGTACGATCTGCAGAAATTTGTTCCGTCGGTCCGGGTGTTTTATATGTATAATAAAAAATATCTATCTATGTAAGTATATAATGTATTAAATACCTATAATTTTAACCAACCTCAAAAGAAAATACTGGACAATCCACACAGCACCATCTAGCCCCAAAGTAAGCTACTCAAAGCTTGTGTTATGGGTACTAGATAACTGATATATTTAATACATTATATACTTACATAGATAGATATTTTTTATTATACATAAACACCCAGACCAACGGAATAAATTTCTGCAGATCGTAAACAAATTTGTTTCGAGGCGGGAATCGAACCCGCAACCTCTTGCGTCGCAGGCGGACTCTCGCCCGCTGCGCCACAGAGGTGGACAAAAAATGAGGAGGTTCTCAATTCAACTGTTTTTTTTGTTCGTTGTCTCATTAAAACTTTCGACTGGTTGATGTCAACACGAAACGTTGGCTACCACAGTTAATCCCGACGACACGCTTCGCTAAGCGCTTTAGAACTCTAAGCGGTGGCGGCAAAGCGCTTTAAAGCGCTCCCTAGAACAATCGAAGCAGACTAGCTTTGAAACCGGCTTTGCTTCCAAAACCGCCGCTTCCACCAATTTGCCTAAAAGGGGTGAATCTCTATTCGCGGGTAAAAAAACATGATAGCGGAAGAAATAGTGTATAAACACTAGTGATGTGCAAAGACCGTTGTCTTGGAGTAATCCGTATAACGTACGGATTAGCTGTCAGTGATACACGGATTTACGGATACATGGTCTTGATAAGGATTACGTTATATCTGTATCTGTGACATGAGCGAGCTGTAATATGATTTCTTATTATTATTATTTCTTATTATTATTATTTCAATTTGCTTGCATGATTTCGTTAATTAGTTTGTCGTCGATTGTAGATGACTAACCCCCGGTTTCTGAAAGCTCAATCAACACTAATCGGCTGTCAAGTCACTTGCTATTTCAGCTTTTACTCCCAATCGGATAGAGATAGCAAGTGACTTGACAGCCGATAAGCTCTGATCGATTTTTCAGAAACCGGCGCTTTATGTTTTCTTCCGAGGTAACAAACTACATTTGATTATTTAATTTCTAAAATTCTTTAACATCTGTCCAAAAATCTCTGAGTAGTTGATACATATATACTTATATTTTTTTAAATAGTAATTCCACGTAATATGTAATAAACCTTCCGAATCTATTTTTTCTTTCGTATTTTTACAAGAGCGAGATAAAGATAGGAGAGAAAGATTATTTTTACTGTTAATGTATTCAAACAATTGATTGATACATAGGTTGCAAGGGTTGTTGGTGTATGTACGAGTTCTCAAAACATCCGGCAGGGGCGCTTATCGTTGTACGTTTTACGGATTTTAATATAGCCCCTCACTATGAATACGAATCTCGAGTAGAATCGCAGCAAGTTCAAAGGAAACAAACGCGCGGCATTCACCTAATGCGGTACCGTGCGCAAAACAATTGCTTTTTTATCTTGGACTCCTTTTTCCGACTCAAAGTTGGTCCATTGCGAACCGCTAAAGATTGGAACTCATTGCCGTCGTCTGTCTTTCCTGATTCCTACAATTTGGGTGTCTTCAAGGCAAGAGTGAATAGGTGTCTTCTGGACCGTTCTGTTCCATCGTCGGCTACATCGTCGCTTACCACCAGGCGAGATCGTAGCCAAAAAACGGTCTATTAAGTTAAAAAAAAAAAAATTGCGCGTCAAAACAATTAATTTATTATTGGTATAGGAACAAACAGATGTCGCACCTGATGCAGTAACCAGAACCCACAACAAAGCACCATCCTCAACTAATACCAAAGGATCTTACGAAACTATGGTGTAACTATGGTGTGTAAACCAAGCCGTATGTTTATTTCTTGTGAACAAGGCTCTGTCGCAACAAATTGGCACATTATATAGATTCTGAAAAAAACTGAAACAGCTTCACGACTTTGATCCCCAGGCACGGTAGATATCACTTCAAATCTCTCAGTACCAAGTACTAACTCAAGATTCTTTGAGGATGTCTAAGAGGGGTAGTCAGAGGTACGTCCAAACATTACACTTGGCACATACCCACATTTTGCAGTAGTTAGTATTCCTCCATACGTGACAGGTTGCAAGCCCATCGCCGCTGTTAGAATACTAACTGGTTTCCTCACGATGTTTTCCTTCACCGTTTAAGGGTCTGGTGACAGCGGCTCGCAATTTCGAGGTGCGATTGGCTATTATTTCATTTTATTTCATTTCGGGGATGTTGTTTGAAATAATAACTCTAAAGAAACACGCATAAATACTGTTCGAACACAAATAATACAATAATATAAGGGAAATGTGCTTGAGTCAGAAATCATTTTGGTATTAGGTAAACGTAAGACCAAACATACTAATACCAAAATGATTTCTGATTCGGGCATGT
This sequence comes from Plemyria rubiginata, assembly GCA_963576535.1. Classification (NCBI taxonomy): domain Eukaryota; kingdom Metazoa; phylum Arthropoda; class Insecta; order Lepidoptera; family Geometridae; genus Plemyria; species Plemyria rubiginata. Next base: position 1,176,826 of record OY754931.1, read on the forward strand.
TTCCCTTATATTATTGTATTATTTGTGTTCGAACAGTATTTATGCGTGTTTCTTTAGAGTTATTTTTTCAAACAACCTCCCCGAAATGAAATAAAATGAAATAATAGCCAATCGCACTTCGAAATTGCGAGCCGCTGTCACCGGAGCCTTAAGAGCACTTGCATTGCGCACATAAATTTTTCGATAGAAAAATCCATTGGTGCACGACCGGATTCGAACCTGCGACCTTACGATCGGAAGGCGTGGTCACTCCCTCTAGACCACCGGTGCTAATTATATAGATTATATAATCTATATAATTAAATTATATAATATTATTATATAATATAATTATATAGATTCATTTAACTTTAGTTTGTTTAAAAACGATCCTAATGGCGTTGACAGCACCTAATTTTCTTCTCGCTCGCACGATTCAACATTTTGAAAGATATAAAATCACTAATCCCAATTTCGCAAAATCGCAAACAACCATTTTGTGTGCAATCACATTGCACACGGTTCGGTAAAAATTTCATTTTGATCGATGCATGTTTTCCTACTCAAAAGTTCACTTTTGTACGAAAACTAGAAAAGCAAACTTTTAAGTAGTACTTGTATTGATCAAAATGTCATTTTTACTAAACTGTGCACAATGTGATTGAACACAAAATGGTTGTTTGCGATTTTTCGAAAATGGGAGTAGTGATTTTATATCCTTCAACAAGTCAAAACGTGCGAGCGAGAGTCACAATAGCTCTTGCCTTCACCTTAAGATTCAATTTTCATTCATTCAATTAATAAACCTTCTAACTTTGATTTCAGTCTGAATTCTATTTATTTGATCAATAACGAGTCATTTTACAGCGCTATCGCTATTGCCTTTTCTAGGTTTATTACCCCATTGCACTAACATAAGCCAGTTTTGACGACCTCTGTGGCGCAGCGGGCGAGAGCCTGCCTGCGACGCAAGAGGTTGCGGGTTCGATTCCCGCCTTGGAACAAATTTGTGTACGATCTGCAGAAATTTGTTCCGATGGTCTGGGTGTTTTCTATGTATAATAAAAAATATCTATCTATGTAAGTATATAATGTATTAAATATATCAGTTATCTAGTACCCATAACACAAGCTTTGAATAGCTTACTTTGGGGCTAGATAGTGCTGTGTGGATTGTCCAGCATTATTTATTTATAGTTTGGACTAGAAGGATATTTGTTCTGGCAACGCTACTCCACTCCACAGGTTAGGAGAGCCGATGCCAAATTGATTCGCTGGTACACGCCGGCCATTTTTTATATTTCCTAACAAAATACATTTTGGACACGTTTTATTTGAACTGTTTCCACTTTTAGATCACTTTCTCTCAAAAGTAGAACTCTTTGTGTGTAGCTCGTCCGGGAAAGAACTAACCATGTTTGTTTCTGACGTCGAGATACGTTGCTGTTTTGTTTTTAATGGTGTGGATGAAATAATCAGGCACAGGGAAGTGCATGGTAGGGCACGTTCTTATAGTGCGTCTGGTGAGGCAATGCTTTGGTAATCATAAAAAATGTTAGAAATCTAAGTATGTACAATGTATTTTAGGGGCTGTGGATTTTGTTTATCACTACAGTCACTACATAGTATAAAACAAAGTCGCTTTCTCTGTCCCTATGTCCCTATGTATGTTTAAATCTTTAAAACTACGCAACGGATTTGGATGCGTTTTTTTTATAAATATAGTGATTCAAGAGGAAGGTTTATGTGTATAATACATGCATGATATGTGCACCCGTGCGAAGCAGGGGCGCTTTTTGTGCTTCTAACTATGAGTACTTAATACAGGACTGATTTTATCTGCATACTAAAACACAATTTCAATGAAACCACCCTTAAACTCGTTCCCATAAAAGCACTATTAAAGTTAACCTTCTGATAAACGTGTGATAACATCGCCATTTCCGGCGGTGACACGCGTTACACATACAGCCTGCGCACACGAGACGTCTTTAACGTGTTCACAATTCAGTGAATAGCGGAGTTTTCAGATAATAATAATGCTACATACTTATATCCTATGTGACGATGACAAGAGCTAATAATAATAATAATAAATAAATAAATAAATAATGCTGGACAATCCACACAGCACTATCTAGCCCCAAAGTAAGCTATTCAAAGCTTGTGTTATGGGTACTAGATAACTGATATATTTAATACATTATATAATTACATAGATAGATATTTTTTATTATACATAGAAAACACCCAGACCAATGAACAAATTTCTGCAGATCGTACACAAATTTGTTCCGAGGCGGGAATCGAACCCGCAACCTCTGCGTCGCAGGCGGACTCTCGCCCGCTGCGCCACTGAGGTCGTCTAATGTAAGAGCTAATGTGTAAGCGTGCACCTTTGCATAGAATCATGAATCAATATAACATGCATTTCACAAACACTGAATTCTTTGCAACCTCACCCGGTTCGTTCAGAAAAAAACATACAAGTTATTATTATGTCTTGTTTAGATTATAAGTAAGTCAATTTCAAATTTGTATAATTTTAGGTGGATAGGTGGGTGGATGTATTGGCTGTATTCTTATCAATTGCAGACCAGTACACCTACATACCTACCCTCTCTCTCTTTCTTCTTCATTCTTTTAAGAGTAGTAGAGCTCTTTGTGAAGGGCTCGTCCGGGGAAGTACTACCACCACGCCTTTTTCTGCCGCCAAGCAGCAACGCTGTGTTTCGGTTTGAAGAGTGTGGTCGCCGGTGTAATTACAGGCACATGAGGCTTAACATCCGTATGCCTTAAGTTGATGGACGCAGGGCAGTGCATCGTAGGGCACGTTCCTATTGTGCGTGACCTACGGGGCAATGTTTTGTTTATAGGTGATGGTTACCACTTAACATCAGGTGGGCCATCTGCTTGTTCCATCATCTAGTTGTATAAAAAAAAAAAAAAAAAAAATTCATACGTTCATGCCGCCCGATATTTGTACTTACCTTATTTGCGGATAACGGTGCTGATTGCACTTGAAGAACTACATTATATACTTAGTACCTATTTATTGTAAAATGTGAGTGTAATTGTTTGTTATCCTAAATAAAAACAATAATAGTAATGAATGCCTTGCTTGCACGTTTCGACATGTTGAAAGATATAAAACTACTATACTCATCATCATCATCATCAGCCAACAAAAGTCCATTGTTGGACATAGGCCTCCCCTATCCGTTTCCAAGAAGAACGATTTTGAGCGCTTACTAACTACTATACTAACATCTACTCCACATAACACAAAGGTTAGCTGGAAGAAAATGCTAAGTAGCATTAAGTTCGCTTATGTACTTAATTTTTGTGCAATAAAGAATTTTCTTATCTTATCTGGCTATATAAATTTTTGAAAAACCCCAGAAAAACAAGTGTGCAGTCATATTGCAGAAATTAGCATGGTGGTAGTAGGTACTTCCGCGGACGAGCCATACACGATGAGCTCTACTACTTATTTTAATGCTAAGCTATAATAGTAATGCTACCAGCGTCACAAACGCGCGTGAAACCCCCGTCGTGTGCAAACTCCCTTATGAGTCTAAATGCCTCACGCAGCGGAAAGGTAGGGCCTCGAATTAACTTACCTGAAACAAAACAAAATGTCACATTAGTGAGTGCTGTGTTAAGTTATTAAGTTAGCTTATTCAAATAGTTATTAACTGCTGTTTAAAGTCGTTGTTAGAAGAGTCCTACTACTACTATAAATGCGAAAGTTTGTGAGTATGGATGCATGGATGAATGTTTGTTACTCTTTCACGCCGGAACGGCTGAACGGATCTGGATGAAACTTCTGGATGAACAGAGAGATAGATTATAGTCTGGAATAGCACATAAGCCACTTTTTATCCCGTGGGAATACCGGGATTCAAATCTGCGCGGGTGAAACCGCGGGGCGCAACTAGTAGTTTATAATTCTACCTCCAGTTTCAAGTATGGGGGTCAAATAAAATGGTTTCCTTTAACAGGGAGGGGGGATTATTATTATTATTTTAAAATAATGTGGTGAAAGTGGCGGGATGACCTCGATATATTTGATGATAATTGGACCTCAAGTAACCAAGATCCTAAAGAGTGGATGGGGGATACTGAGGCCTTTGATCTGCAGTGGGACGATGCATGCTGAAATAATCTTACTAATATTATAAACGTGAAAGTTTGTAAGTATGGATGGATGGATGGATGTTTGTTACTCTTTCACGCCGAAACGGCTGAACAGATCTGAATGAAACTTGGCAGAGACATACATTATAGTCTGGAATAACACATAGGCTACTTTTTATCCCGTGGGAATTAGAGAATTTAAATCTGCGCGGGTGAAACCGCGGGGCGCAACTAGTAATGTTAATAACGCTGCTTGGCGGCAAATAAAAGATTTATTTAAAGACTAATACATTTCTACCTATTTTGTAAGTAATTTTCATATCTAAATATATATAACTTAAAGGTGACTGACTGACTGACTGACTGACATAGTGATCTATCAACGCACAGCCCAAACCACTGGACGGATCGGGCTGAAATTTGGCATGCAGGTAGATGTTATGACGTAGGCATCCGCTAAGAAAGGATTTTGATCAATTCTAACCCCAAGGGGATAAAATAGGGGATGGAAGTTTGTATGAGATTTTCAAAGTAAACGAGCGCGAGCAAAGCCGCGGGATCAGCTAGTTTAGAATAAAAATTTAACTTCCCACGGCGTGGGGGTGTTACCTACGCCCGTTCAGGTACAACTGCTAAAATATTCAGCGGCAGGGCGCCCCAATCGGCGCACTACTACCCTTGCAAATGAATATTGTATTTTTGCAATTTTCCCAACAATGCTGTGGAGATGGTTAAAGCTGTTAGGCCTAACAACTCAGTTGGTAGACCAGCCCAGCCTTTGGCAGTGTAAGTTCGATTCTAATCAAGGATATGTCGATTGTTACTCGTACATTACCAAGTTACAAGACTAGCAATGTACAAGCAAAAAATATTCTGCGCAAATAACCGGGTAATGTATTAAGAAATTCACACCACCGATTCTTCACATTACCGATTTGTTGAAATATTATTTCCCGTGGCACGACTTCCAGTTCCCGGCTCAAATGAAAGGAAAACCAAAACACACCATAACGGGGTACATTATGCATTGGATTAAAAATATTTAGTCATAAGACCTGACAATGTAAAATCTACAAACATACATACATAATAATGCAATAAATATACTGAATACTGAAATGACCATATCTACATTTTCGATGACAGCTGTCAAACTGACAGTTTCTGTCCGATAAACGAGTAGCTTCTGAAGTGCGACAAAAAAAAAAGATACCATGAGTGATGGATGGACAAAGGTGGTTAAATTTTTTTTTTATACAACTAGCTGATGGAACAAGCATATGGCCCACCTGATGTTAAGTGGTAACCATCACCTATAAACAAAACATTGCCCCGTAGGTCACGCACAATAGAAACGTGCCCTACGATGCACTGCCCTGCGTCCATCAACTTGAGGCACACAGATGTTAAGCCTCATGTGCCTGTAATTACACCGGCGACCACACGCTTCATACCGAAACACAGCGTTGCTGCTTGGCGGCAGAAAAAGGCGTGGTGGTAGTACTTCCCCGGACGAGCCACACACAAAGAGCTCTACTACTCTTAATTAACAATTATTCAAAATAGGAACAAGCCAATCATCGCTTTATGACTACTATCTGGTTTTAATTCAACGATTGAGAGCAATAACAAAAATTCGAAATTATTTTGTGCCATAAAATCGTAGACGAAATACAAAGAACAATATTGCCTATGACAACAAAATCGGTCGTCACTCAGCTTTATGCCATGTTTGTTGCACTACTGCAATGCTGGTCTTCCGTGCCGGAGGACAATGACAGTAACTGCAGTAATTGATTCTTGTGGTTTTATTGAATAAATACCCTTTGACTTTCAAGTACTGGTCGGTCATTGACCTAATGCAGCAAAGAAGAGAAAGAAACAAATAGTATTTCAATAAAATATCGAGATACAGTGGTTCCCTCGGGGCTAGAATCACTACGGTTTCCTGCAGATATCAAAGCAAATTGCTCGCAAATTTTGCTTTCTGCCGAAGACACATTTTGCTTTGAAGTATACTGATTTCTAAGATATTTTCGTTGAAGTTACCTATGGAAAATTTATACAAGAAGCCGACATTCATAATGTCAAAATCATAAGATTCTTCTTCACTTACGTCACAAGGAACACTTTCAATAATTCAAAAATGTTGAAAACCACTGAAAATCTTAAAATAATTTTCGATATCACTTAAAAAAAATTGAGTTAGATCTCTTGAGAATAAAATGAAAAAGTACAGTAAAAATCACCATTTCTATCCAACGAAGGATTCCTGCTAAGTAGGTATAAGTTTGTTTAACTTGATTTTGTACTAAATCAAGCCACACTCTTCAAGCTGAAACACAGCGTTGCTGCTTGGCGGCAGAAATAGGCATTGTTTGTGGTAGTACTTCCCCGGACGAGCCTCACACAAAGAGCTCTACTATGTAGGTACTCTAATTAGCTTTTGTGTATTACAGACAATTAATAGAATAACAAAAGACAAATGCTGGTTCGAAATTTCAGTAAATATCAAAAGGTTTTCAAATATAGAACACAGAATTTTCAAATATAGAACAGGAATATTTCAAAAATAGAACACGGAGACGTTAATTCATGTAAACCTAATTGCGCGACAGATGGCGCAATCGGCACGTGCGTCGAAATTAAACGAAAAAATATTACGAAATTGTATTTTGGAAATGTTATTGTTTTGAAACGCAAATTGTTTTCGTGGAACGATTTCATTAAGAAGTTTATTACGTAATTTATAATCTGAATCTTTTTTCTTTTGTGGTGAAATGTTTAACAATTTTGCAATCAAATAAGTTTGTTATAGGTATTACTAATTTAATTTACAAAGTCCGTATGTTATGACATGATTGTTTCTGTTAATGTTAGCTTTATCTGTTATGGCTACGTTTCACTAAATTCGATTGGACACTGGAGCCTCAATATTGTATTAATGTCTGTTATTCTAGGCTTTGGTCGCGTGGAACTGGCACCTAGGATCACCTAGATTTAATAAGTTTCAAAGTGATCCTTGTGATTTTATTGAACCTTTTGACTTTGTTACGAAAATTAATATTTATTTCTATTTGAGACTTCTAAACCATTTTCGCTCCATCTAAAACATATTCAAGAACTTTAATCCAGCGCGGTTGTCAAATGTCAAATTAATAAATTCACAAAAGATCGACCGACTACAAAGCCGCATAAACGCTACTGTCAATGTCAAAGACTGTCAACTTGACGTGCACGACGCTTACATGCGTTTATGTCGTAAACGCCACAACACGTCACACGTCGCACCAATCTACCCTCAAAATGATTCCCAAGCGATAATCCCCCTTCCTACCTACACAATAAGGATTATCGTGTAACCAGATGGCTGTTAAAGATAAATTTGTCATTTTCCGAGGATTCTCCACTGATTTATTTCGTGGTGACCCGTGTTTTGACGTTCACAAAGCTAGATAAACTTCAGCTATAGTGATATATGGGCATTCACAATGAATTCTGATATACTGTTAAATGATTTTTAACTCAGTTATGTAGGAGTTAGAATTTAACTTATGAAGTATGGCCGCTAGGTTTGATGATACTCACGATATGACCAGTTTGGTGAAAGGTGAATAAAAATAAATATGCTTTCGTTCTTTTCTTTCTTTCTTTCTAAAGTGATGTATTATATACCGTGCGTTAGGAGAGATTAAAAGTCGTGAAACTCTTTTTTTTCCTCAAGCGAGATCTCATGATACAGACTGACTATAACATTTACCCAAGTGACATGTAGATCCATATCTTTAGTGCTGCTTCTAATTTAACCGAATGCATTTTGCTTTATATAAGACCGTTGTCCGTATTTAGAATGTTTGAATCCGCCGGACCCAACGTCTAGACAACCTATTTTTAATACAAACCAAATGCGAAATCGTGATCTAGATGGGGCTGATGTTAAACGTGGATGGATATAATTTACAAGATGGATAATTGCACACAGACTCACAACGATCTCAAGGCATGGTGGATATCCCCTCATATTGCATCTACCAACTATCGTAATTCATACCTATGGCGTGCGTGCGATACAAAAAGTATGGTGTCAATGTTGACTTATTCGGCTGTAGCGTAGCGCGGATGAGGCGCATAATGAATACGGCACGGAAGGCAGACCTACTACCAACTTTTTTAAATATATATAAATATAGGTGGACTTTCCACACACCAATATCTAGCCCCATACTAACCAGATAGCTGATATACTACTTATATACTTTTTTTTGTAAATACATACTTATAATCACTATCACTACATAGTCTAAAACAAAGTCGCTTTCTCTGTCCCTATATACCTATGTATGCTTAAATCTTTAAAACTACGCAACGGATTTTGGTGCGGTTTTTTTAAATAGATAGAGTGATTCAAGAGGAAAGTTTATATGTATAATACATGCATGATATGTGCACCCGTGCAAAGCAGGGGCGCGCAGGCGTGAACAAACATTCATCACATGAATGTTTGTTCACGGTGGGAATCGAACCCACGGCCTACGGCGCGGTAGGCAGGGCCACTACCAACTGAGCTGTGAAGGCTTTATTTAAAACAACATAATACGTGGTTGTTATTCCAGTGACCTGTCCGGACCGGACGCCGCCCCGTCCGGTCTCCGCTCGTCCGCCGGACGCGTTAGTTCGACGCTTGTTCGGAACTTTTCGAATAAATGCAGCCTCTGTGTCGCACTTTACTTAAACTTAAAGTGCGACACAGTCGTCAACCAAAAAGAACGCCGTAAAACAGTGGAGTGTTTGCGCATTGAAAGTGATCCCTGTGATTGTGTTGAATAAAGACCGTATTGATTTTGATTTTGCATACAAAACACTCGCGAAATTAAAATTTAAACAGATTTCGGCACTCGCGAAATACTAAAAATCTTTAAGGCGTTGACAACACCTAATATTTCTCTCGCTCGCACGATTCGACATTTTGAAAGATATAAAATCACAAATTCCAATTTTGCAAAATCACAAACAACCATTTTGTGTGCAATCACATTGCGCATAGTTTGGTAAAAAATTCATTTTAATTGATGTTGAGTATTGAGTTTTCCAACTCAAAAGTTTGCTTGAGTACGAAAACTAGAAAAGCAAACTGAAAAAAACTGAAGCAAATGTGATTGCACACAAAATGGTTGTTTGCGATTTTTAGAAAATGGATTTAGTGATTTTATATCTTTCAACAAGTCAAAACGTGCGAGCGAGAGTCACATTAGCTCTTGTCTTCGTCTTAAATCAAATTCTTTGTAGGTACCTATAAAAACCGTATTTTATCTGGCTACCCCCAGCAGACGCAGTAAAGATATCTCCAAGCACTTTGCTCGTCGCAATCTGAATATTGTACAGATTTAGATAAAACTTTCCCGGTTTATAGCTCGCATTTGGGGTTTATCATCCTCATTTTCCTATACGAGCGACCTCTGTCTTAGATAGCTGAGACGCGAATGCAGGTTTGATTTCCACGGCGAGAAAAATGTTTGCACAATCTAAAACATTATCAGGAAAACAAAGGTGCTCGAAAGAAGCCTCTTAAGGCGCACTTAAAATCCTTTCACAACACTGTTTCGAATGTAACTAGTGACTCGACAAGAAGAAGAAGGAAACAAAGAACAAATTTCACCGACATCCTACCAATAACTAGTGTGGATGGATGGATGTTTGTTACTCTTACACGCCAGAACGGCTGAACGAATCTTGATGAAACTTGGCAGGAAGATAGATTATAGTCTGGAATAGCACATATGCTACTTTTTATCCCGCGGGAATACCGGGATTTAAATCTGCGCGGGTTAAACCGCGGGGCCCATCTAGTTGAAAATAAATTAGAAAAACCTCTATGCACGAGTACCATGCTTTCTATTCGTTATTCATTTTGCCTTCTTCAGGTTGACGATGATGTAGTAAGCAAAGCCACGCGCCGAATTACTCAGCGCCCCTAAATCTATCTCCGCAAATGAGTCACAAGCAAACGGCTAATGCTGTGTAGTTGAGATGCGAATATTTCTGTAACAAGTAGTCTAGGAGATGAAGGGCGTGTTTGTAGAGTTATAAATAAATAAATAAATAAATAAATAAATAAATAAATAAATAAATAAATAAATAAATAAATAAATAAATAAATAAATAAATAAATAAATAAATAAATAAATAAATAAATAAATAAATAAATAAATAAATAAATAAATAAATAAATAAATAAATATTGGTGGACTTTCCACACAGCACTATCTAGCCCCAAACTAAGCTTATGCTTGTAATATGGGAACCAGATAGCTGATATACTACTTATAATACTTTTTTTTTTGTAAATACATACTTATAATATTATATAACACCCAGACAGAGAACAAACATTTATGTTCATCACACAAATGTTTGTTCACGGTGGGAATCGAACCCACGACCTACGGCGCAGAAGGCAGAGCTACTACCAACTGAGCTACGTAGGCTGTCAATAATATATATAATAATAATATATATATATATATAATGACAATAATAGGAGGCTTATAAATTAAAATTAATTATAATTACTGAATTTTTTTTTCTGAATATATAAGGGTGGATGTGGGTTTAGAGAATAAAATTACGAGCTATGCTTTGCTATAATCTATCTCTGTGCCAAATTTAAAACCAACTACTGCAAAATGTGGGTAGTATGGGCACAGCATATTGTTATACTAGCTGCATCCCGCGGTTTAACCCGGTTTTAAATACCGGTATTCCCACGTAATAAAAAGTAGCATTATGTGCTATTCCAGACTTTAATCTATCTCTGTGCCAAATTTAATGCAGATCCGTTCAGCCGTTCTCGCGTGATAGAGTAACAAACATCCTGTCACATTTACGATCAGTGTGATAGTGTTTTTTTCAAATTAGAAACTAGATAAGTAGAGATGAAAAATAATTATTACAATTTGTACAAATCATGTTAAAAAATAATGTTAGTGACAATGGACTAAATGAAATGTTAAGCTTTTAGCAAATGTTATGTTTATAATTGGACAAACGAGAGTAATGAGCAGATGTCCCTTTTCAATTTAATAGGTTTAGTCTACGAGACGACGTGATAATATTCTCAAATTTATATGCACAGACACTAACTAACTATCACATCGCATAGAAAATTAAAATAATAAATATCTATTCGGTGTTAGTATTTTAGGATTTTAGATTTGTAGATCAAGTTTTCAGCAGAAAAGCCGTGTGTGCTTTTGAATTGTAAAGTTTTATTCCAATGTTTGATTACGATGTTACGTTGACTTCTAAGTAGTAAGCGTAATGTTTATCTAAAGTATAAAGTGAAATCAGCAATTCATATAAAGTAAGAATCAAACTGCCATCTCCTGCACTATAATGTTTATTTTAACCACGCACTCGCGGCGACTGTCACCCAGACACGTGCTTTACTCTTTTTATACGCACATTTCTTAGATTCGGTGAAGAAAAACATCATGACGAAACCAGTAAGTATTCTAGCAGCGGCGATGGGCTTGACACCTGACCGACATACCAAACATATACAGAAAAAATACGCAATTAAATGAGTTCTGACGGCAATGATTGCCTATTTGCAACTGTCGCGAACCTATCGTAAGTTGCGTACTAACCCCCAGTTTCTGAAAGGCCGATCAACACTAATCGGCTGTCAAGTCACTTGCTATCTCTATCTAACTTGAAGTGAAAGCTGAAATAGCAAGTGACTTAACAGCCGATTAGCGTTGATCGGCCTTTCAGAAACCGGGCGTAAGGGTACGGGTTTGTACCCAAGACTTGGGGTGGCACCATTGCATAAGAACAAGACAATTAAATTAGCCTAAAAAGACCCAGTTATACAACAAATAGAAACAAACTAAAACTCTGTTCAAAAATCTCGGAGCTCTAAGCTAGGGCTTAACCATTGGATTGACTCTTTAATCCCCAGTCGGAGCAAAGTAGACTAAAATCGATGGACAGTTCAACTAAAAAGAAAAAGGTTCCGTACAGCTATTATTTTGCAAGAACAACACCGTAGGTTGTTATTACTAAACTACAATTTACTTGTTTTCATTTTTTTAATGATTAATCAATTATAAAAAACTTAAATTTCTAAGCTTAGCTTAAAAGTTGCGTCAAATTGGTTCCTAGTCCTCCAAATGATCCTTATTTTTTTTGAAGTTTGCAATTCGTATCGAAATAACATGTATTTTAAATCCTTAAAGTTTTTTATCAAAATATTCGCGATTTCCTAATGTGTACTAAACATTAGAACTAATTATTTATTACGTTTACTATCAGTATTTCTCGAGATATTCCATCCGTTTTACCCGAACCGAAACCGAAGGAACCCTAACACAAGCTCAGCGGGTCACATGTGATTTATACCGTATCGAAGCTTAGCCTTTGAATAAACAGGAAAAGAATAGGAAGATTGTAGCAAATGCAAGGGTTAAGCTTTTGGTGGAAGTCGGATTAATTCATCGTGATGTTAGTTAGCACTTAGGGGATTTTAGAGATTTACCTACCTATTTAGGTACTGAGAAAATTTACTGAAAAATCTAATACCTTTAAGGGGCAGCATACGGCGCGCCGCTATCTCGCTCGCACAATTGAACATTTTTGAAAATATAAAATCACTGAATGTATTATGTAAAATTGCAACATAACCGATTGTGGTGATTGGTCCTTGTGGTGTGCAATAAAGAGTTTTTAATTTTCTAATCAAATCAAAAAGTATTTATTTGGAACAATAAACATAAAAATTCTATCTATATAACCAGTGTGGTGAAAGGTAGCGCGCATCTCATCAGCAGAATACATTTACCGTAAGCTCGGTAGCTCAAAGCCGTACGAAGCTACCCTCAGGAGCTCAGATTCTGTTGTACAGCATCTCGTGGCTTACTTTGTGATGGAAACTAAAACTTGACGACCTTGATCCCCAGGAAAAACAACAAACTGACAAACAAACGGACAAACTGTTAAAACTGTACATACCTAACCATAGGAATAAGATCTTTTTTAGTACTACAGTTATACAATAAATTATTTCTGATTTCAGGCACGGTAGATATCCCTTCAGACCTCATGCTTTCATGGTTTACATACCAACTGCCCGCACCAAGCGCTTTGCTTCTTCATTCATCATGCGCACAGCCAATGAATGGAATTCCTTACTGGCGTCCGTTTTTCCGAAGACCAATAATTTGGATGCTTTCAAGAGAAGAGTGAACAGGTGTTTTCTGGGTAAGCGTGCCACATCGTCGACCGCATCATCACTTAACATCAGGTGAGATTGCGGTCAAACATTTTTACCTATAAGTTGTAAAAAAAAGACCTATCGGTACCAAGTATTAATTTCTTTACGGTTCTTTGAGGACTTGAGTTCAAGTTTCCTTAAGGACGTCTAAGGGGGTAGTCAGAGGTACGTCCTAACATTACATTTGATTTGATAATGGTGTTTTAGACAGCCCTCGCAGTTCAGTTGGTAGGAGCTCTGCCTTCAGCGCTGTCGGCTGTGGGTTCGATTCCCATACAGAACAAACATTTGTGTAATTAAATTAGATGTTTGATTTTCTGTCTGGGTGTTATAAAATACAAGCGGCGTCCCGCGGTTTCACCCGCGTAGGTTTAAATCCCGTTATTCCCACGGGATAAAAAGTAGTCTATGTGCTATTCCAGACAATAATCTATCTCTCTGCCAAGTTTCATCCAGATCCGTTCAGCCATTCCGACGTGAAAGAGTAACAAGCATCCATCCATCCATCCATCAATCCATACTTACAAACTTTCGCGTTTATAAGTATGGTTTTACAAAAAATGGATATGTATATCAGCTATCTGGTCCTCGGTGGGGATCGAACCCACGGCCTACGCAGAAGCCAGACCTGCCAGCTGAGCTGTGAAGGCTGCATAACAGTTCCGTCACCCCCGTGCCCCATCCGTCGACAAAAAACCCTGAAAGCCTTATCCGCAGGGCGAGTTCGTTAAATATTAACCCCACAACCCCGCGCAGCGGAAGCAGGGGTACCTACCTAGTACTAAACGCTTAAAATATAAAGAGGGTTGGAAATATTACTTTTCAGAAAAAAATTGTTACCCCTTATTTATCTACCTCTAAGGTTAGCCGATACAAAATCCTCATAGCTTTAAGCCCACTTCTTGAGCTTAATTTTTATGTTTGTGGAATAAAGCTTTTGATGAACGACCGGTATTGAACCCACGACCTTAGGATCGGAAGGCGCAGCCGCTACCACTAGACGACCAGCGCTCAGTTTTACTACTAAAGGGCACACTTGAAATGTGATGTAGTTTTTGCTCCTACTCCGGTTCAACTGGTGTCTTCCTTCACCGAAATGGAACGCACCAAATGAAGCATTAAACATTCAACCTCATCTTGGCTTGATTATTTCGCGACCTACTAAGGGTTTGGTGTGAGTTTCCGCTGTTTTTGTACTGATGGCTGATGGAACAATCATATGGTCCACCTGATGTTAAGTGGTAACCATCACGTATAACAAAGCATCGTAAGTCACGCGCGATAGAGGAACGTGCCCTACAATGCACTGCCCTGCGTCCATCAACTTAAGGGGCAGTATACGGCGGCAAAATGGGATTTTATTATTTTTCTAATTTTTATGTATGAAAACTTGCTTGGATCAAAATTTTATTTTCGCTAAATCATTGTAATGCCATTGACAACAACATAACCGATTGCGATTTTACGTAGCTACATTCAGTGATTTTATTATCTTCAAAAATGTTTATATTTGCGAGCGAGATCCGGCGCGCCGTATGCTGGTTAAGGCATACAGATTTATTTATAGTGAGTCCTCCTCGTTTGTCTAATAGCTTGATTTGTATCCCATTGTCTATTCTGAATAATTGATCCAGTCACCGCTGGGTTGTTGGTCGTTGGGGTCAACTGATTGACAGATTTGGGGTTTAGTAAATAACCCGGGGGTTGTTTTGAGGGTCGGGGTATGTTGATAGTGTTACATTGAATTATTAAGCTCGATTTATGTGGGTGTCGCGATTCGTTTGTTTATGCATCTTAAATACTGTCTTGATATTTAGTTTCGAAAAAAAAAATAAGATTTTGCTGGACATGAATATGTTTATCTAAAACTCCTTGAGTTTCATAATATCTTGAAAACGTTTATGTTCTATTCCAAACGGGGTTTTCTATAATAAACTAGTTGCGCCCCGCGGTTTCACCCGCGCAGATTTAAATCCCGGTATTCCCACGGGATAAAAGTAGTCTATGTGCTATTCCAGACTATAATCTATCTCTCTGCCAAGTTTATCCAGATCCGTTCAGTCGCTCCGGCGTGAAAGAGTAACAAACATCCATCCATCCATACTTACAAACTTTCGCGTTTATAAAAGTAGTAGGATTTTTGCCGAACCTATGCAATGCTATTCTTACGGCCGGCTTCTGAAAGCTCAATCAACTGAATCAGATATCAAGTCACTTACTTCCTCACGTATGTCAGTTAAGATTTATTAGCTAAAATAGCAAATGATTTGAAATCTGATTACATATGATCAAGCTTCCAGCTTATTCTTTGCGATTTTTCATAACCAAGTGCATTAGCGTCTAAACGTTTATTTTAAATCGCTATTACCCCGCCCGCACCCTAAACCCCCTCGGGGATTCTCTAATGACAGGATGCGTGCTTCCCCCCACTATGCAGGCGTTCACTATTTCGCACTTCCGTGTAATGGTGATTGCGAAACTTTAACTAACTTAAATGTGGATTTTAGTTAACTCGTTTTACTGCTACTGGTTCGTTTTTGGTCAATCTGTGTTATTTTCATACGTCTACTATAGGAGACTAACCCCCGATTTCTAAAAGCTCGATCAACACTAATCGGCTCAAGTCACTTGCTATTTCAGATTTTATTTCAGAATAGGCATAGATAGCAAGTGACTTGTAAGCCAATAAGTGTTGATCGCGCTTTCAGAAACAGGGGGTTACAGAGCAACATATCCACCCATGTTTCCCTATGGATTATCACTGTGTGGAATAAAATAAATAGTGGTGGACTTTCCACACAGCACCAGTATTTCTTTTTTAATAATTAAACTAGCGACCCACCCGCGCGCCCCTGCTTCGCACGGGTGCACATATCATGCATGTATTATACATATAAACCTTCCTCTTGAATCACTTTATCTATTAAAAAATAATCAAAATCCGTTGCGTAGTTTTGAAGATTGAAGCATACATAGGGACATAGGGATATAGGGGCAGAGAAAGTGACTTTGTTTTATACTATGTAGTGATTATATTGGGCTCCGCTGTGTCTTAACAGCTGACCAGATACAGATAAATAATGCAACAACTAACCAAGTAAAGGTACGTCTAACCACTACCTACGCGCCTACAAATTACTTGTTAACTAAACGGGCTTCCGTCAGAACGTGCCTTTAATAAATTAGGCACGCCACAGTGTGGACGCGGCAGTAGGCAAAGTTTAAATGGCCCGTTAAATACTTGATGCGAGGTGTTAACATGCAAGATATGTTAATAGATCTTTAACTTGGTATTTATCAAGATCTTTACCAACAGCCTTATGAAAGAAAGAAAGAAAGAAAGAAAACATATTTATTTGCAGCAGCTTAAATACAGCATAAGACATACAAAAAACAAAGAAAATAAATCAATTAAAAATAACCTATATAAGAGCTGCAAAAGGGACCCTGGCTCAGCATAAGTCAGTCGACAGGCAACTGACGCTGGTCTTCCGCCAGGGCCGTGCAGTAATGCCACGAAGAAGACTGTTAATACAAGAATAACACACACTGGCACAATAAACCAAGCGAATATAATCATAACGATTATGTATGACGACCTCTGTGGCGCAGCGGGTGAGAGTCCGTCTGCGACGCAAGAGGTTGCGGGTTCGATTCCCGCCTCGGAACAAATTTGTGTACGATCTCCAGAAATTTGTTCTGTTGCCATGTGCCTGTTTCATTAGCAAGTTATATAAAAAAATCGGTTATTTCTATCATATTGTACGGCTGGATATTTTTTTAAATATTTTTTTATGATCTAAAGATAACTTTACTGTCTAAGTAACATATTCTGTGGCTCTAGGGCAAATGCAAACGTTTTACAAAAACCGCAGGGTACCGTGTGAATTTTTAAAACGGAACCGTATAAGGGTTCTCAAAATATATTCGACAAACCGGTTAGGGATGTACCACAATGATTAAATTTGGAGGATAAATGTTTTCATATAAAAATAAATTAAATAAATAATTATTTAAGAAATCAATTATTATACCTCAGAGATATTATGTCCTAAGAGATCTGAAGGGATATCTACCGTGCCTGGAGATAAAAGTCACGAAGCTATCTGTATATGTGAAACCAAAAGCAAGTCATGCTTTCACTGACGTTGACTGTAAAGGTCATACAGTGGAAGACAATCATCTATTTACAGCCCCTTAGGCCGCCATTAGTGCTCGTCAATAGGGGATGATATATTAACATCCCCCCACGCAGGGGTGGACAATGGACGCCTCGGCTATTCAGCAGAGACGTGATTTGTCACGATGTCGTGCTAACGCGGAATGAGGTTGGATTTTTTATCAAATAAATAATGGATGCCAGTGCTCTAAAACGGTGAAGGAAAACATCGCGAGGAAACCAGTTAGTATTCTAGCAGCGGCCATGGGCTTGCAACCTGTCACGTATGGAATACTATCTTCTGCAAAATGTGGGTATGTGCCAAATGTAATGTTTGGACGTACCTCTGGCTACCCTCCTTAGACGTCCTCAAAGAATCTTGAGTTATTACTTGGTACTGAGAGATCTGAAGGGATATCTACCGTGCCTGGGGATCAAAGTCGTGAAGCGGTTTCAGTTTTAAATGATGGAACGGGCCAATGGCCCAACTGATGTTACGTGGTAACCATTACCAAAGCATTGCATCGTATGTCACGCTCTATACAAACATGCCCTACAACCCAAAGCACACACATTTTAAGTCTGTAATTACACCGGCAATCACACTCTTCAAACCCCTACACAGCAGCGCTGCTTTGCGGCAGTATAAGGCAGAAAAGGTGAGCAAAAAACCTTCAGAAGGTACCGCCAAGTAATCTGAAAATTACCTGAAAATTTCTGGCTATTGTTTTTCCAATACTGAATCTAAATTCAGCGTCATAAAGTTTACTTTACATCAAAAGATTCGACTGATGTAGGTATCTACCTACGACTCAAAGTCGCATACCTACGGGAAGTTCCGATCGTATACAAAAAGATTGATAGGCGGCATCGCTTGTCGTGCTGCATTGTTTGAGATGCGGTTTAAGGTATAAGACAGCTTGGTTTAAAATTATTCAACTAATGGAATTTCAGATAGACCAGTACCAAGAACACGTACCCATGTGTGATCTTCGAGATAATGGTTTGTTATAGCTTAATGGTAACGTCGCCAGTCACGATAGGAACGTGCCCTACGATGCACTCTCCTTCCAACAGCTGTGGACACACGGAGTTTAAGGAGCTGACACAAGTAAAATTACTCAAAACATTTACAACATTTTGAAAGTTACAAAATCACTGTATTTATTTATCACAGCAAAAATATCATTTAGATCCAAAAGTTTATACTTGAAATGTTCACCTAATAGAAAAGCGATAGTTTTTTAGGATGTTTAGAAAAAAAAACAAATGTAGTTCTGCATTGTTTTCTTCAAAATTTGATTTTATCATAACTTTGTTTAAGGTTGCGATTTTAAAAATATGTTCAAAGATTTACAGATTTACATATTTATTTCAAAACTAGTTGCGCCCCGCGGTTACACCCGCGCACATTCAAATCCCGGTATTCCCACGGGATAGAAAGTAGCCTATGTGCTATTCCAGGCTATAATATCTCTCTGCGAAGTTTCATCCAGATCCGCTCAGCCGTTCCGGCGTGAAAGAGTAACAAACATCCATCCATACTCACAAACTTTCGCATTTATAATACTAGTAGCGCCCTGCGGTTTCACCCGCTTAGTTTTAAATCCCGGTATTCCCACGGGATAAAAAGTAGCCTATGTGTTATTCCAGACTATAATATCTCTCTGCCAAGTTTCATCCAGATCCGTTCAGCCGTTCCGGCGTGAAAGAGTATCAAACATCCATCCATACTCACAAACTATCGCATTTATAATATTAGTAGGATGATGAGCAAGAATTCAATTATCGGTAGCTTTTGCCTCAAAAACTCCAGAACCCTTGCCTTGCGCCACTCACGCGCATTCCATTGCTCTGTTCTTCGTCAATCAAAATTAGCAGACGAACTTTAATTGTGAGCTATTACTAATCGAGCGAGACTCAATCGATGGTAGATAAATGTAAGGAGAGAGCTCGAGAGGGCAAGGCGTAGGGTTTCCAGAATATATAGTAATAATATTATAAATGTTGGACAATCCACACAGCACCATCTAGCTTGTGTTAATGGGTACTAGATAGCTGATATATTTAATACATTAAATAATAATAATAATTAAAAATATATAATATTAATAAAAAAAAATGCATCGAAATCGTTAAGCTAGAAGTAATCGGTATTCATAAATAAAAAAAATCTTGAATTGCAAACGCCCTTGTTATTTGAAAATCTTTCTGCTATTATAAACGCGAAAGTTTGTATGGATGGATTTATGGATGGATGTTTGTTACTCTTTCACGCCGGAACGGCTAAACGGATCTGTATGAAACTTGGCAGAGAGATAGATTATAGTCTGGAATAGAACATAGGCTACTTTTTATCCCGTGGAAATACCGGGATTTAAATCTGCGCGGGTGAAACCGCGGGGCGCAACTAGTATTTTATGAATGTGAAGAAAACAGCTTTTATTCTAACACCGGCGATTAACTTACAACCACCATATTATACGTATGGAATGCAACTCCAAAATGTATGTATGTTCCAAATATAATTTTGAATATACTTCTGACTACACCATTACACATACTCAGTCTAAGTTGAATGTATTATTTGGATCTACTTCTGACTGCACCCTGATAATTAAAACTAAAATATCCTTTAACTGAGAGTACGGACCCAATGCCCATAACAGTCCATCTCCTTTGCTTTATTCATCTGTGCGCTCAAACTATTCGATTCTAAATCGATTAGTTTATTCGATCGATTGGTTACGATATTTTAGAATCGAGTTCAACGCACGACGATTTGTTTGTTTCGATTAGTAAGATGGTTTCTTTAATGTTGCAATATAATTAGATGGGTAATGTGTTTTTGTTACGTAAACAGAGCTGTCTAAATTGTTCAGAGAACATTATTTCGTTTTCGTTTTTTGTTTGCGATTTCGTGGTGCGTGGGGCGACTTGTCTACGGAGTGAGGGATAATATTTCGGGAAGACAAGAAACCGCTTAACGTCTTTGGACCTCCAATTGTACCCCTCAGTTTGTTGGCTGTTCTTCTTGGCATTGGTCGCGTGGAACTGGCACTAGAGTCACCTAGTTTTAAGACGTTGCAAGGTGATCCTTGTGATTTTATTGAGTACTAGCGACCCGCCCGCGCGCCCCTGCTTCGCACGGGTGCACATATCATGCATGTATTATACATATAAACCTTCCTCTTGAATCACTCATCTATTAAAATAAACCGCATCAAAATCCGTTGCGTAGTTTTAAAGATTTAAGCATACAAATGGACATGGGGACATAGGGACAGAAAAAACGACTTTGTTTTATACATGTAGTGATAGTGATAGTGAAACATATTTTGACTTTGACTTTGAGATCTAGTACAAAAATCTAGGATCACGCCAGTGATCAGTTTCAAAGTGATCTCTATGATTGTACTGAATAAAGACCATTTTGATTTTGATTTCGACGCCCGATATAAACGTGCCCTACGATGCAACGCTGCGTCCATCAACTTGAAGCATCAAAGACAATTTTTTTTAAATAATTGTATTCATTGTAATTTTCTAAATACGATGATGAATGTACGAAAAAAAAAACTGAAACAGCTTCACGACTTTGATCCCCAGGCACGGTAGATATCCCTTCAGATCTCCCAAGTACCAAGTAGGTACTAATTCAAGATTCTTTGAAGATGTCTAAGGGGGGTAGTCAGAGGTACGTCCAAACATTACATTTGGCACATACCCACATTTTGCAGTAGTTAGTATTCCATACGTGACAGGTTGCAAGCCCATCGCCGCTGTTAGAATACTAACTGGTACGTACGATATTGGCTAAATTATGTATTTCTAGATGACTGTTTGTTTCTGAACTTGAGCATTAGTCAGTTGCTAAAATGAAAAGCTAAACCCGTTGAAAAGTATATGACACCGTTAATCTCTCAATAAGTCACCGTCAACAATATTTTAAGTTTTGGTTGGATGCGAGTTATTTATTATGCTAGCGGCTAATCTGATTTGCGTGAAATTCAAGCGTTTAATTCGCGAGTAAATCATGTTAGGTTTCGCGGTGTAGACGAAATATATTATTTTTGTATACATAATTGTTAACTCTAAACAGAACATTTTGTTTAAAACTTTAGCTTACTAAAGTGTAAAGATGAGTTTAGCAGTTGAGGCTGGTCAGCGAACTTTTGTCGTACTTCACCAATGTACGCTGCCATAAGAGAGAAAGAGAAAGCAAGTTAGTGCATTATTCCACAATCGAAGTTCAAATCAAGTAGATGAGCTACGTCTTATTCAAATCGAATAATAAAACATTTATTTCGTGACACAGAAACATATAAAACGAGTATTTCAGCTTTTAATACAAATTAGAAAGAGATAGCAAGTGACTTGACAGCCGATTAGTGTTGATCGCGCTTTCAGAAACCGGGGGTTAGCCTCTTTTTTAACAGAAAAGACCCATTTCCGAATGAAAATAGCCAAGCCCTATAAGAAATTTCTACTATGGAAACTAAAATGTTATATTTTCCACGTCAGCCACGCTGGATCCCGGGAGTGTAGGATGCAGGAACTACCTACCTACCACTATAGTTCTTGGGATCAAGAGTACGACCCAAGTCAAAAGCTCCTATCTATTTAAATCCTATTCCAGTCACAATGGTTTTTGCTTTGCTTTTTCCGATTTAAACTTCCAAATACTTGCAATAGAATAGAATATATTTATTTATAGACACAAAACATTTTTTTTATACAACTAGCTGATGGAACAAGCAGATGGCCCACCTGATGCTATGTGGTAACCATCACCTATAACAAAGCATTGCCCCGTAAGTCACGCACGATAGGAACGTGCCCTACGATGCACTGCCCTGCGTCCATATACTTGAGGCATACAGATGTTAAGCCTCATGGCTGTAACTACACCGGCGACCACACTCTTCAAACCGAAACACAGCGTTGCTGCTTGGCGGCAGAAAAAGGCGTGGTGGTAGTACTTCCCCGGTCGACCCCTTCACAAAGAGCTCTACTACTCTTAAATTATATAACTATTAACTATATTCATTATTCAATTTTCTGATGGAAAAAGCAGATGACCTGTGGTATCCATCAGTAACTCAGCATGGCCTCGTAAGTCACGCACGATAACGTGCCCTACGATGAACTCACCAGCGGTTAAATCCGCCACTGTCAACGCTGCAGTCGGCAGAAAGAGGCATGGTGGTAGTACTTCCCCAGACGAGTCACACACAAAGAGCTCTAACTATTAAAACGGATGGTTGTTTCCCAACTTGGGCCACACAAGGCGGTAAGTCCCACGTTTATTGTGCTTCGAGACAGACGCGAACGGCTCCTGGGATTCTGCCGCGTGACTTGTGACGTCACTCCTTGCAATCTGCGAGCCAACTAGCATGCATTGCGATTCAGAGAAATGCGAGTTGCAAAACAAAGAGGTTTTCCTTTGGATTTTAAAATCTTATCATGCCACTAGCTACCCGCCCCGGCTTCGCATGGGTGCACAGTACTTCTCTACTATATTATGCATCCTACTAATATTATAAACGTGAAAGTTTGTAAGTATTAATGGATGTTTGTTACTCTTTCAAGCCGGAACGGCTGAACGGAAAAGAATGAAACTTGGCTATTTATTAAGAATAAGTTGTATAATGTATCTCTCTGCCAGGTTTCAATAATAATGCCAGTCGCAATAGGTATAGTGCGCGTCACGCAAAAAGATCGCTGAAAGGAGGGGGAGCTGTGATGGCGCGAGTATTTTGTATGCTAGTTAATTGACTCAGGCGTGACTTTGCGGAAGTCCATTGTTAAATATAAATTAACTCGAACAAAGCAATATATAGTACTTATCCGCTGATCTAATCTCCTTAAGCTGGAATAAACTTAATTAGACTTCGACACGTGTTTCACTTCTCTACGAAGCATCTTCAGGAAATTGACCTGCTGTGCACCGAACGTGTTACCTCGTCGAGCGCTGAGCTGAAAGTGAGTCAATTTTATTTATTTCGAATGGACTATAATGCTGGTATAATCGTATGACGATTGCCGACAGCGTTACCGGACTAAACAGCGTTACCGGACTAGACAGCGTTACCGGACTGAAAGTGAGTCAATACTCGCCCGCCCCACTATTTATACCTGCGCCGCCAGGTAGCCGACGATTAGTGATAGTGACTCGTTGTTGGTGAGTCATCGGACGGTCGATCGTTGTTTACAGCACCGTTCGAAAAAATACGTAACAACGGTGATCTTGTGAATGTGTTTTGCTCATTCAACAGTGTAATATTTTATAAGTGTGAACATTACATACCTGCGATAAAGGCTTTAGGATGTCTGTATTAGAATGTTTAGAAATTACAAAACACAATACACAAAACTACACACTGTTGAATGAGCAAAACACATTCACAAGATCACCGTTTTTACGTATTTTTTCGAACGGTGCTGTAAACAACGATCGACCGTCCGATGACTCACCAACAACGAGTCACTATCACTAATCGTCGGCTACCTGGCGGCGCAGGTATAAATAGTGGGACGGGCGAGTATTGACTCACTTTCAGTAGTCCGGTAACGCTGTCGGCAATCGTCATACGATTATACCAGCATTATAGTCCATTCGAAAAAAAAAAAAAAAAATAAAAATAAAAATTGACTCACTTTCAGCTCAGCGCTCGACGAGGTAACACGTTCGGTGCACAGCGGGTCAATTTCCTGAAGATGCTTCGTAGAGAAGTGAAACACGTGTCGAAGTCTAATTAAGTTTATTCCAGCTTAAGGAGATTAGATCAGCGGATAAGTACTACATATTGCTTTGTTCGAGTTAATTTATATTTATTTTGTATGCGCAAACACATTCCTTCACTGTTTTCCAGCGTTCTTTTTGGTTGACGCGCACTATATCGAGACGCAGAAAAAACATCCAAACAATTTTGTAATATCTATACTTCATGCTGTTTAAGTTCATTACGAGCGCTCAGAATAAAATAACGATACAAAGACCGAAAACCTCAGACAATAAAATCCGATGAGATGTCCCACGAAGGAGAAACACAATAAACCAGTTACAAAAGTGCCCAATAACTATTACGTTAAGGGCGTATAAAGAAACATCTGTGTGCAATGAAATTCGCGTGATATTGTTAAAAAGACACATTTGTTGTTAAGTATTTTTGCTCGCCGCTTTGCGTAGACTTCGTTTTAAGGGGCTGACAACTGCTAAAGCTCCTCTCTCGCACATTTCTGTCCAGCAGTGGACTCCTTTAGGCTAATAATACTGATGATGAGGATTATTGTTGCCGCCAAGCAGCAACGCTGTGTTTCGGTTTGAAGAGTGTGGTCGCCGGTGTAATTACAGGCACATGAGGCTTAACATCTGTATGCCTCAAGTTGATGGACGCAGGGCAGTGCATCGTAGGGCACGTTCCTATTGTGCGTGACCTACGGGGCAATGTTTGTTTATAGGTGATGGTTACCACTTAACATCAGGTGGACCATCTGCTTGTTCTATCAGCTAGTTGTATAAAAAAAAAATTTTGATCAAAATGATAGTCTAGCGATTTTTTATAATTAGTATCGGTGATTTAATATCTTTCATTTAAATGTGCGAGCGAGACGTATACAAGCCTTCGCCATAATTAAGGTATAGTCTTGAACGTAACAGACAGATAGATTTTATAGTATTTACAGTATTGTGTCGATACACGTGTGGTGATTCACGCTTTGAGCGCTGAAGGCAAAGTGACGTAGCTCGGATAAATTAGTTTTTGCGAATAAAACAGTTATTTTATTTATGGGAAAATTTTTTTTACTTTTATCGAAAACTTCAATTTTTATATAAAGTCGATAGAATGTTTACATTTATACAAAATAGTTAAACAAGGATAGCTTCTAGACGTCTCTAGTAGATATTTATTCATGTAGGTGGTCTGGAGATCAGTCAGGCATTTTCAGACCACACGACGTCAATTTATGTCAACTTTTCCCAAAACAAATTCTGACATTTACGTTCGGAAGGGTTTCCGGGATTCAGTTTTTTTTTTAATAATTGGTCTCAGAAGGCTTTTATTATGGATCAATATTTTGAAAAAGATGCTAGTTAAATAACCTACTTAAATTACCTACTCAATTTTGATTAAAATTTCATTGATTCGAAGGCAGACTAGTTTAAGCAAAGGTTTGGATTTTGACCTTTATAATAACACCCAGAGAGTATACCCGAACTAAAGACTCGAACCCACGACCTACATCTTAAAAGAGCCTACCAACTGAGCTGCGAGGGCTGTCATAACAAACAGCAATTAACGTATGATTCAACGTAAAACACACGCCGGGAATTTAAAGGTTTTTCTAGTTGTGACACTTTCCGTCAACACGCTATGCGTAAAAAATACTTGGCAAACTTTCAAAATGCCTCGTACGTGTGAGTAATTATTTAAATAGTCCTATAGCGACTGTGAATTTATTTTGAATAGTCATAATTTTCACGCTAATTATCTTTTATTCAAATCAAGGTCCGCGGAAATACTTTTTGCGTGTAACAAACTGAAAAAACTTTTTTTAGAATAACCTAGTTTTAGAACGATTAAAAATAGACCAAATCGGACCACGATTTTGATGCCCGGGCACAGTAATTACCTATATCTGCTATCTTTCTGTACGAAGTACCAAATTAAGCGTTTCTTTGCGGTTGTATAAGTGTAATCAGTGGTACGTCCAAGTTTTACATTTGGCACATACCACATTTTGCTGTTGGAAGCCCATTCGCTTCACTTGTGCACTGGTAGTCTAGTGGTAGCAACCTCGCCTTCGATCCTAAGGTTGTGGGTTCAGAAATCCAATGAGTTGTTTTTTTTTAATGTAAAAGATAGGCAAACGGGCTAACGGCCCACCTGATGGTAAGCGGTCACCGTCGCCCATAGACATGTTTATATAAAATAAAAAATATCTACCTATGTAAGTATATAAGGGGCTAGATGGTGCTGTGTGGATTGTCCTGCATTATTTATTATTATTATTTAAAAATATGTTCACAGTGCCAGTACCCTCAAACAGTGAAGGGAAACACAACGAGTAAACCGGCATGTCCTAGAACCTAGATTCAAAAACTTGAAAGGAGCCACATTGAGGCGCACTGACGATTCTTTCACCACAATGTTTCGAAGCAAACTAGTGACAACAAAAATAAAAAGGCTTGTTAACTTATTGCTTTATAATTCATCATCATCATCCACACCCCGACTTCACCCACTGCTGGGTATACACCTACCTTAGTTTGTGCCGGGGCACCGGGGGACGGGGTAGTCAGAGGTACGTACAAACATTACATTTCGCACATACCCACATACAAAATGCAAATAAAAAATATTTTTTATTCGGTAACCTTAATTAGTAAATACATTTGATGTGTTTGAGACCCTCTTTTAAGTATGGGAATACCTGTGAAGGAGGGTCTCGCTCTTCCATAATGGGTTGTTTCATAACTTAATATAATTATTCCACAAAAAGAAACAAGAAAAATAAGCAATCTTATTAGAAAAAAGTATATAAAACTAAAATTTTGACAAGACATTTTGCAGTAGTTGGTATTCCATAAGTGACAGGTCACAAGCCCATCGCCGCTGAATACATACACTTAAATAGATCGTCGATCAAACAGACCCTAGTGTGCTATTATATCTTACAGATATCGTTATACCGCGATGTAGAAACAGGCACTCACACTATCCACGATTAACTAATGACCTATCCTTCGAGAATCTAGCGAGTTAATCCGATTTCTCTTAACGACGTCGCGAGTTATTGATTATCACTTATCTCCTGGCTTCATCTGATTACAGAGAGTGAGTAACGGCACTGGCGGCGATGGGCTTGCAACCTGTCACGTTAACAATAGACTGTTGTACGTGCATTCACTCTTTTACAACTTACTGATGGAACAAGCAAATGGGCCATCTGATGTTATGTGGTTTAACATCACCTATAACAAAGCATTGTATCGTAAGTCACGCACGATAGGAACGTGCCCTACGATGCACTGCCCTGCGTCCATCAACTTGAGGCATACAGATGTTAAGCCTCATGTGCCTGTAACTACACCGGCGACCACACTCTTCAAACCGAAACACAGCGTTGCTGCTTGGCGGCAGAAAAAGGCGTGGTGGTAGTACTTCCCGTACCACTCAGCACTTTAGTCATAGATTCCGTGATAGACTCTGTGATTTTGACTTTTTCAGTAAATGTGACGTTTTCTGTCGTACTCGTATGTGCCATTTTCTGTAATTTTGACTTTTTCAGTAACAGAGGGGGGAGAGGGATCGATCAAACGTACAAAGTAAATGGAGTCCAATGTTTGGTGGATAGAAAATTTAAGATTTTCGTTCTATGTTGTTTGGGCAATACTCAATTATCTGTCTATTGGCGAAGGACACTTCATCAATCAAAGGTCGACAGCGTCACGCGAGATGTGTGCTTTTATCTCGTGTGAGTTAGGCATGGACATTTATTTATTTACTACATCAACAAAGGCACAAAATAAGAAAGATGGCACACAAAAGACTTACCCCGGTTTCTGAAAGCTCGATCAACAGTAAACGGCTGTCAAGTCACCTGCTATTTCAGTTTTTACTTGCGACGCATGAAGTTGTGTATTTTTTTTAAATGGTTAATTAATTTTATTTCTTTTAGCTTTTTGTGTATGTGTTAAAATTAATTTTCTTTATTTCTTATCCCCACAGATTTCGCAGTACCAAGAAAGTACTAACTTAAGATTGAGGATGTCTAAGGGGGTTAGGCAGAGGAACGTCCAAATACCTTTGGCACACACCCATATTTTGCAGAATTCCATTCGCTTATTTAGGCCACTTTAAATCTAAAATGCTAACAAAACCGTCGACGAAAACTGGTTTAAAATAAATTAAGGCAATATCAACAATAATGAGATTTCGATATTGGATTCCGAATGATAAATTAGGTTTCAGAATATGAAATTGGTCGATTATTTGAATAAACCTCTGCTTTGTTACAGACTAAAACTTGGTAAGGGATTAGTTCGTTTAATAGTTGTCATTTTTAGAAAAAGATATAATATTATATTACAATTTGTACAATACAAAATATTATGTAAATACAAATTGTTATTTTTTTCTAAAAATTATACATCCTACTACGCATCCTATAAACGCAAAAGTTTGTAAGTATGGATGGATGGATGGATGTTTGTTACTCTTTCACGCCAGAACGGCTACACGGATCTGGATGAAACTAGACTACTAGATAAATTATACTCTGGAATACTTTTTTTTGCTCAGTGCTCTGAATGTCTTTGTATATTACCTACCTACTCTATGTTCCGGAAATCCATGTTCAACAAATTCCTAACCTCCAAAACACAGCTCCGTTCCCAGTGTCACCAGGGGATGTGACATCATCAGTCATCGAAGACCCATCCGTTACGAGCCCTCAGGGATCCGCCTACAAGTTGTTGATTAAAACCCTCCACCGGAAGTTTGGTGCAGAGTCAAATTGGTAACTTTTGCGAACTGCGCGAAAGGAATAAATTCGGCAAGAACGGTCGTACAAAAATAGTAAACATGCCCTCTATTCATAATCCCAGCCATTTAATTTTTTGTCAGCTATAGAGTATTCTTGTCACTGTCACTTTCATACCAACGACAAGAGACAGCAACAGACTTATTGGTCTGATAACCTAAGTAAGAAAAGAGTTAAGAGTAGTAGAGCTCTTTGTGTAGGGCTCGTCCGGGGAAGTACTACCACCACGCCTTTTTCTGCCGCCAAGCAGCAACGCTGTGTTTCGGTTTGAAGAGTGTGGTCGCCGGTGTAATTACAGGCACATGAGGCTTAACATCTGTATGCCTCAAGTTGATGGACGCAGGGCAGTGCATCGTAGGGCACGTTCCTATTGTGCGTGACCTACGGGGCAATGTTTTGTTTATAGGTGATGGTTACCACTTAACATCAGGTGGGCCATCTGCTTGTTCCATCAGCTAGTTGTATAAAAAAAAAAAAAAAAAACCTAATGGCGCGCTTAGCGATCATTATGAATAACCCCCTGTTTTTGAAAGCTCGATCAACACTAATCAGCTGTCAAGTCACTTGCTATTTCAGCTTTTACTGTAAATTATATACAGATAGCAAGTGTAGGTAACAGTTTTTTTTACTAGCAGATGGAACTAACTAGCAGATGGCCCACCTGATGTTAAGTGGTAACCATCACCTATAACAAAGCGTTGCCTCGTAAGTCACGCACGATATGAACGTGCCCTACGATGCAATGCCCTGCGTCCATTAACTTGAGGCTTACAGATGTCAAGCCTCATGTGCCTGTAATTACACCGGCGACCACACTCTTCAAACCGAAACACAGCAACGCTGCTTGGCGGCACAAAAAAGGCTTGGTGGTAGTAGTTCACCGGACCAGCCACAAAACAAAGTTCTCTACTACTCTTTTAGATATACCTATGACTGTTGGATAGAATACATCAAATGTCAAATGCCAGGATATAATTCACGTTATATATAGATAGTTACGAATGTCCTAACGCTTAATTTAAACTCCACAAGCCGACGACGGTTGAATAAGCAATGTAAACGGCGCGTGCGCAATAATGTCTCGCATTTGACATTTGAAGCATTGTCTTAATTTATTTACATTGCAGATGTATTGTTGTCTAGTTTATTCACGACTTTGATCTCCAGGCACGGTCGATATCCACTCAGATCTTTTATACCATGCACGATTCTTAGAGCAAACTTCGATAGATTAAAAAATGAAAAATCTATGATTTGGACACGTTTTGATCAAGATATCAGGTACCCTGAAAATTTGTTTGCTGTGACATACATATATTATAGGAACATAATAACTTGATATTAGATCCCTTAGTCTAGTTTTTAGGGTTCCGTACTTCAAAAGGAAAAAATGGAAACCCACTGGAGGATCACTTTGTTGTCCGTCTGTCTGTCAAGACCCTTTTTCTCAGGAACTCGTGAATGCTGGAGGTATCAAGCTGAAATTTATATCAAATACTCAGGTCTTCTGTCCCTTGGAGCTGTGAAAAAATCAAACTTTTTATCGAACGCAATCAAAAGTTTATCATGAAAGCGTAGTTTACAATTATTTTATCATCAAGAAACTGCAATTTCATCATATTTTCGACATCTCGCGTTGGTCCCAAATGCCACAGGATGTTATTTTGAACTTTATTTCGATGATATGACGTTTTAATTTGAATATAAGCGTCTATCTAGGTGCTAGTCTGGATTTTGATGAGCTCAACCCCTAAGACCTCTTAGTCTTGAGCTAAGCCGTAAGTTTCTTACCAGTTTAACTAGATGGCCGCAAGAAGTGGAGCTGGATTCACCCAGCTAGTTCAAAAGACGTTTCAAAGTTATCCTTATGAAAGTGCTGAATAAAGACCATTTTGATGAAGAGTACAAGGAAGACAACAATATCTCCAAACTTGGGACCTAATGGTTGCAGTCCCGAAACTGAAAACTGAGAACATAAGGACGCACTTGATGTCGCTTCAAGATTTCAAATTCAAGTGTTCGGCTGCCGCTAAGAGCTTTCGACTTCAAACGGCGTCGATCGACTCAGTGTCTGTATTCACGACTTTGTACAATTAAGAGACTATCCAAAATGTAAAATATTCAGAATTTTCGTCTCTTTTTTCACGTGAGACGTCGAAGTTTGGTATCAATAAAAACAAACAAAACAAGTTTGAGTGACTGGTGTCTAAAGAATTCCGTAATATGTTAGACTAGTAGCGCCCTGTGGTTTCACCGGCGTAGTTATAAATCCCGGTATTCCCACGGGATAAAAAGTAGCCTATATGCTATTCCAGACTATAGTATATCTCTGTGCCAATTTGGTGAAAAGATCCGTTCAGCCGTTCTGGAGTTATAGAGTTACAAACATCCATCCATACTTACAAACGTTCACATTTATAATATTAGTAGTGTGTGTCTGTAATTAAAACCAAATCCTAAAAGTACTAGGGTTTCCTTTCCTACGGAACCCGAAAAAATGTTTCGACGCTTATAAACATAAACATAATTTTTTCTTATAAGTTGCTCACATTTTGTAACTTATAATATAGTACATAATGATAGTTACTTAAGAAGCTATATAAAACTACAAGTATATAAATTCAACTTGGTGATGGTAAGTTCAAAAGGCAGTTTTACACGGGCTTATGAAAAGCAGCATGTTACAATGTTACTGTAAAGATCACCGAAGGCTCGAATATTTCAAGATCCCTACAAATTGCACGCACGAGAGGTCAAGCGATATATTTTCCGCGTGACTGCGCTAAAGTGCCTAATCTCCGAAATACGGCCGACGTCAGATGCTGGACCGGCACCGATGCCCGGAAGTTACACGTAGTGGATCCTCACTTTACAAGTGAACTAGTTGCGCACCGCGGTTTCACCCGCGCAGATTTAAAACCCGGTAATCCCACGAGATAAAAAAATAGTTTATATGCTATTCCAGACTATAATCTATCTCTCTGCCAAATTTCATCCAGATCCGTTCAGCCGTTCCGGCTTGAAAGAGTAACAAACATCCATCAATCCATCCATACTTACAAACTTTCGCGTTAATAATACTAGTAGGATTTATTTCAAGTTTTTAAGCACATATTCTATCAGATATCTAGTTCGAAAATGAAATGTATTTATTCACTCGAAATATGGTTCTCAACGTACAATACAATACAAAGATGCTGGACTTATTTGAGAACTGCATGCTACGGTGGTAACTGTACGGTGTTGTTGTAACACGCTTATTGTAAGGCAACACCAATAAAATGCATTTGTGTATTAGCTAGTTGTAACGAGAAAAAATATCTATAATCAGAAATACTATAAACTGTTTCCCAATCGATTCATAGATGGCGTTGACTAGTTTCCCTTAGTTTGATTGTTAATGCATAGACAATATATATATATATATTTTATACAACTAGCTGATGGAACAAGCAGATGGCCCACCTGATGTTAAGTGGTAACCATCACCTATAAACAAAACATTGCCCCGTAGGTCACGCACAATAGGAAAGTGCCCTACGATGCACTGCCCTGCGTCCATCAACTTGAGGCATACAGATGTTAAGCCTCATGTGCCTGTAATTACACCGGCGACCACACTCTTCAAACCGAAACACAGCGTTGCTGCTTGGCGGCAGAAAAAGGCGTGGTGGTAGTACTTCCCCGGACGAGCCCTTCACAAAGAGCTCTACTACTCTTAAAAAAATTAAAAAATCTCTCTCTTAAAAAATTATATATATATATATATTTTTAAAAGAATTATGACTGAATAAATTAATTGAATATGGAAACTTTTATTCAAATTCAAATTTATGCAAATAGCTCGCGATTTTTTTTTGTGTAGTGAATACACAAATTAACTAGATAGCCACAAACGTGGCTCATCCGCGAACAGTTCAAACCCGTCATTTATCGGTGGACAGTTTATAAGAAAGCTAAGTTTAAAGATAAGATCGTTGTAAGCATGACGATACAGTTTGCGCTCTAAGAAAACATGTATTTTCCGTAATTTGTATTTTATATAATACTACTTAGCATACATGCCAAAAAACAACATCAACACCTCACGTATTATAAATACAAAATATAATATCAATATGATGGTGAACGAAAATTTTAAATGTTCACCTTACAAAATGAAAAACAAGTACCGTAAAACGGGGTGGATAGAATTCCAGGGGTGAATGAAAATGAAACAAAAAAAGCAATTATTAACAAACATTTGAATACGTTTGTTAATAATTGCTTTTTTTGTTTCATTTTCATTCACCCCTGGAATTCTATCCACCCCGTTTTACCCCTGTAACGAAAAACAACATTTAAAAAAATACAATACACTGGGCGGTCTTATCGCTAAAGAGCGATCTCGTCCTGACAACCTTTGGATAGAGAAGAACCTACAACAAGAAATCTAGGCTAGGCTGTACTAGTACATTTCACAATTTTTTTGTAACTTTAAATTTTAGATATTTTTATTTTAGTCCATTGTAGACCTATGGCATTTTACGTAATAATTTACTCGCAGAGATCAATCTAACCATAAATTCTAAGACATATCCGCAACCAAATTGAATCCTGTAACACTTCAGCTGGATAGCGACCAGCATTCCCTACGATTTGGTTTCTTAAATACGGAGACCGATTTATGACGGCCGTAGTAATATTCTTTTTTTAAATATTGGGGACATTTCACACAGCACTATCTCGCCCTGAACGCCACCAAAAGCCAAAGTTGGTGATATGGGAACCAGTTATCTTTTTGTAAATATAAACACTTTAAATCACTACATAAAAACCAGCCGGAGTGGAGCACCATATCACGGGACCGCACAGAGTGGAGGGAATGGGGGGAGGCCTTTGCCCAGCAGTGGGACATAGATGGCTGATAATAATAATAATAATAAATCACTACATAGTTAAAACAAAGTCGCTTTCTCTGTCCCTATATCCCTATGCATGCTTAAATCTTTAAAACTACGCAACGGATTTTGATGCGGTTTTTTTTAATAGATAGAGTGATTCAAGAGGAAGGTTTATATTTATGATACATGCATGATATAGTAGAAAAACAATGTGCACCCGTGCGAAGCAGGGGCGCGCGGGCGGGTCGCTAGTAATTTATAAGACCCAGACAGAGAACAAACATCTATGTTCATCACACAAATGTTTGTTTCTCGGTGGGAGTCGAACCCACGTCCTACGGCGCAGAAGGCAGAGCTACATACTAGCTATGAAGGCTGTCAGATAGATCAGGACAGTGATTCAGCCTTTCATATTATTGTTGCCTGTTCTACTAGGGTTGGTCGCGTGAAAGTGACAACACAATAGCTTTATGACGATTCAAAGTGAGCCTTGTGATGCAACAAATACTATTATTATTTAGAATAAATTTCAAGAGTAGTGGAGCTCTTTGTGAAGGGTTCGTCCGGGGAAGTACTACCACCACGCCTTTTTCTGCCGCCAAGCAGCAACGCTGTGTTTCGGTTTGAAGAGTGTGGTCGCCGGTGTAATTACAAGCACGTGAGGCTTAACATCTGTATGCCTCAAGTTGATGGACGCAGGGCAGTGCATCGGGCACGTTCCTATCGTGCGTGCCTTACGAGGCCAGGCTTTGTTGTAGGTGACGGTTATCACTTGACATCAGATGGGCCATCTGCTTGCTCCATCGGCTAGTTGTAAAAAAAAGTTGTAGCTACACCACTATACGCCGGTCGCCTACTCCTAACAACCAGCGCCAGGTTCTACGCCACGATCACCACGCGCCACGATCTATTAGCTACGCCCAGGGAATACCAGTCGGATACATGCCTTGTTTACAAGATGCTATTAAAACTCAATCTATATCTCGCTGTCGGATGCTGAACATCTCAGATCACGGGTTAACGACCTTACTAATCAATCATTATCATCATTAAAATCACCATCCGCATCGCTAGATTTTTGTATTTTTATATGTTTTTTATTTTTCTGTTTATCTGTTTCTTTACTTGTACTGTTTGTTATTAATATCTGTTATGTTTTTTCTCTGTGTTTTCTGTGTGTTGTGTCAAATAAATGTTTCTTTCTTTCTTTCTAGATTGCGAAAGATCTAGCGTTCGTGGTAGGACCCTGAACATCTCAGATCACGGGTCAACGACCTCACTAATATATCATCATCATCAGACTTACTTAGCCTCAATCAACTGAAATATAGCGCTAATTTCATAGCTGAAAGCTATTTCTTCTCATAGGCAAAGATAACCAATGTATGAGGTGAGTATAGATAAACACCGATTTTTTCTTATTATTCGGACTTTACCCAAGTACGAGTAGCTTGGGTAATACTAAGTCTACCCGGGTAAACCTAGGTTTACTCCATCTTCTAGCTTTACCCGTAACATATCTAGTTCATAGTTATTTATGGGTAACAGATTATTACATGTCAGGGTAAGATACCACACACGTAGATTACCTTTCACCACAAAGTTGTCCGGAAACTTACCTGAAAACAAAGAGAAATCAAATTAATTCAATACAATGCTGCTTAAAAATACAAAGTGCCCAGGTAATTCACTTCTCAGAGTCAAGTAAAAATATATCCATTTTTGTATTTTAAAAATTAATTAAGGATTACTTGTAAGTAGATCAGACACAATTTTTTTGGACACTGAATGTATATTTTTGATGAAAACCCAAATCAATATTACTCTGTCCTGTCACCTTTTATAAAGAAAATATTATTTGTTTCCCAGAGTTTTGGGTAAATAAATGTATTTAGACATGAATAAACTCGATGTCATAAACAAAGCAGAACGAGCAACATTTTTATTTTTCGACTAGAATTAACCGCAAAGAAATCCTTTAAAAATTCTACACAGAGAATGGATAAGATTTAGAACTAAATGATCACACAGACAGTCCGACTTTAGACCCAACTTAAGCGACCTATTTACTTCAAATTTCTGAAAGCTCGATCAACGCTAATCCGCTATCAAGTCACTTGCTATCGCTATCTAACTTGAAGTAAAGCTGAAACAGCATGTGACTTGACAACCGATTAGTTTTGATCAGGTTTTCAAAAATCAATTCGCTAACATAGTAGTATTTAGTAGCAGATATTTAATGAACCCAACAATGCAGACACATGTTTGCAGAAAACTAAATATAAACAAGGCTTTTCTAAAACAAAGTTTTTGCACCGCGCGAAGCCTTACTTATCACTACACTAGCGACCCGCCCGCGCGCCCCTGCTTCGCACGGATGCACATATCATACATGTATTATACATATAAATCTGCCTCTTGAATCACTCTATCTTTTAAAAAAACCGCATCATAATCCGTTACGTAGTTTTTTTAATACAACTAGCTGATGGAACAAGCAGATGGCCCACCTGATGTTAAGTGGTAACCATCACCTATAAATAAAACTTTGCCCCGTAGGTCACGCACAATAGGAACGTGCCCTACGATGCACTGCCCTGCGTCCATCAACTTCAGGCATACAGATGTTAAACCTCATGTGCCTGTAATTACACCGGCGATCACACTCTTCAAACCGAAACACAGCATTGCTGCTTGGCGGCAGAAACAGGCGTGGTGGTAGTTCTTCCCCGGACGAGCCCTTCACAAAGAGCTCTACTAGTACGTAGTTTTGAAGATTTAAGCATACATATGGACATAGGAACTTAGGGATATGGGGACAGAGAAAGCGACTTTGTTTTATACTATGTAGTGATAAACAAGTTCACCCGATCAGATTGTTAACCAAATCAGACAGTCCGTAGAAGCTTAGGCTAAGGCTTCTCCAGAACAAAGCGTATGTACCGAGTGAGGAAGCCTTGCTAATCGGATTTAGAATTCGTATCTCCTAGGAATTCGAGAGAATAAAGTTTTAAAATGTATGTCTTGTGCCGAACACGCTACATCTAGGTACGAGTATATCTGCATAAGCCCCACTTGGAATGGACGAAGCGTGCCTTTTGAAATAACTTTCTTACTAAATATTATTTCAAGAAAAAACCTACTACAAATGCACTGGAAAATAAACTCATCACTACATAGTATAAAACAAAGTCGCTTTCTCTGTCCCTATATCCCTTTGTCCCTATGTATGCTTAAATGTTTAAAGCTACGCAACGGATTTTGATGAGGGTTTTTTAATAGATAGAGTGATTCAAGAGGAAGGTTTATATGTATAATACATGCATGATATGTGCACCCGTGCGAAGCAGGGGCGCGCGGGCGGGTCGCTAGTACTACTACCTATAACTCAAAACTACTCGTCAGATCTGACTCAAATTTGGTCCCATATGCGTTCGCCTATCTAGTGTAATTAGCTTAGTTCCCTTTTATATGTTCCGTGCAACTGTTCTTTAGCTGTCATGTGTGGTATGTATGAATAAATCTCTTTTCTTTCTTTCTTTCATATGCATTGCGTCCATCAACTTGAGCCATACAGATGTTAAGCCTCATGTGCCTGTAATTTCAACAACCGCACACTTCAAACCGAAACACAGCGTTGCTGCTTGGCGACATAAAAAGGCGTGGTGGTAGTACTTCCCCGGACGAGCCACACACAAAGAACACACACACATACTAGCTCTTCACTTAGTGATAATGATGATGATGCTTTTTGCTCTTTGTAAATGGGGTATGTATGCCAACTGGAAAATTTAGACAACGTACATCTGACTACCCCCTCCCTTATATATATTTGCAACCTTGAGAAAAAAAACTGAAAAACAGCTTCACGACTTTGATCCCCAGGCACGGTAGATATCCCTACAGATCTCCCAGTACCAAGTAGGTACTAATTCAAGATTCTTTGAGGATGTCTAAGGGGGGTAGTCAGAGGTACGTCCAAACATTACATTTGGCACATACCCACATTTTGCAATAGTTAGTATTCCATACGTGACAGGTTGCAAGGCCGTCGCCGCTGTTAGAATACTAACTGGTTTCCTCACGATGTTTTCCTTCACCGTTTAAGAGCACTGGCATTGCGCACATAAATTTTCCGATAGAAAAATCCATTGGTGCACGACCGGATT
This sequence comes from Plemyria rubiginata, assembly GCA_963576535.1. Taxonomy (NCBI): domain Eukaryota; kingdom Metazoa; phylum Arthropoda; class Insecta; order Lepidoptera; family Geometridae; genus Plemyria; species Plemyria rubiginata. Next base: position 1,214,977 of record OY754931.1, read on the forward strand.
CGAACCTGCGACCTTACGATCGGAAGGCGGGGTCACTCCCACTAGACCACCGGTGCTCTTGACCTTTATCTTATCTTGAGAAATAGTACCAAGAAATAGTACCAAGTATAAACTTGGTACTATTACTTGGTAAGAAATAGTACCAAGTATTAACTTGTTACTATTACTTGGTAAGAAATAGTACCAAGTATTAACTTGGTACTATTTCTGTTTTGCACTTCTATTCAAAACAGTCGCACAACATCCATAACATACATTTTATTATTCTTCTTAGAAATTCTAAAAGATTGATGCTTGAGCATCTAATATTTATGCATGCCTCCATTTGCATCCGCCTTCCGAGCCTTAACATTGTTATATTCAGATAGGGGATGCACGCGACTATGTTTGAGCTATTTTCTTAAGAAGCTTACAACCGTCAAACCTTATCTCGCGCGCACATTTGAACATTTTAGAGACTTCAAATTACTTACTTAAATTAAGAAAAATCGAGCAAAAAATTACAGAGAATTAGGTATACAAAGGTTAAATGATTTGATCGAAACATACACAATTCGAACGTCTTTTCGTAATCGAGAATCCTTTTAGACATAATAAATAAATAATGCTGGACAATCCACACAGCACTATCTAGCCCCAAAGTAAGCTATTCAAAGCTTGTGTTATGGGTACTAGATAACTGATATAAGCCCTAAAGCCTAGCCGTAAGTATGTTCCCTGTTCTTCCAGACTTTGGTCGCGTGGAACTGGCATCTAGCGCCACTAGCTTTAAGACGTTTCAAAAAGATCCTTGTGTTTTTTTAACTGACTCAAGATTCAAGATTCTTTGAGAAAATCTATTTTATGAATCTCTATTTATGACGACCACTGTGGCGCAGCGGGCGAGAGCTTGCCTGCGACGCAAGAGGTTGCGGGTTCGATTCCCGCCTTGGAACAAATTTGTGTACGATCTGCAGAAATTTGTTCCGATGGTCTGGGTGTTTTCTATGTATAATAAAAAATATCTATCTATGTAAGTATATAATGTATTAAATATATCAGTTATCTAGTACCCATAACACAAGCTTTGAATAGCTTATTTTGGGGCTAGATAGTGCTGTGTGGATTGTCCAGCATTATTTATTTATTTATCTAATTTGAAGCAAAAGCTGAGATAGCAAATGACTTGACAGCCGATTAGTGTTGATCAAGCTTTTAGAAACCAGCGGTTAGTATTGCAATATAGACTCAGTGTGTATTGGTTTAAGTATCAATATTTCCTCTATTTACTACATGACTCGTCAGTTTCGTAATGGTTTTATTGAATTCGAACGAACAACAATAATTCAAACTCGTACCGCGTTGGGCGCCAATTAACCCACCTACAGACAGGGTCGACACAAAAATGTGGTGAAATTAGCTGTCACGTACTGGATATAAATTGCTGAAGAAATGTGTGTGCTGTGGTATGTAAATTTAATATTTGGACGTACCTCTTACTACCCATTTAGATATTCTCAAGAGTCTTGAGTTCGTCCCCACTAAAAGATCTGGTGCGTTATTCACTATGACCAATCCAATCGCGTTTGCCTTGACATCACGTTGTGACGTCACACGGTTAGGGCAAAGTATCTCCTGTGATATAATGATGATACGATACGCATAAAGAATAAAGCCAAAGATTACGTTTTGACGTTACACGGTTTGAGGCAAGGAATCTCCTACGTCATAGAGAAAAATGACCCAGAGGGGATATCTATCTATTGTGCTTGAGAATCAAAATCATTCCTAGTATTGGAATACATTTTTCGAGATCAACGCTACACCAATAGATTTTGTTTGTGTGCACCATAACTACATACCCAAAGCATAAATCTTAAAGTTATCTGGCAACCCTACGCATATTGCAATAATTAAATGCAACGGTTACATACAACAGGCAAACCCTGCGTTATGTTTGCTTAAATAAGCTGATGAAACTAAATGCAGAATAGCATTGAACATTGCTGGTATTATACAATCCCAACTATCTGTCTGTCTGTCTGTCTGTTACGCTTTCCCGCTTAAACCTCTCAACCGATTTTGATGAAATTTGGCACAGACAATCTTTAGACCCTGAGAAAGAACATAGGCTACCTTTTATTGCGAAAAAAGAGATGAAGAGATTAAAAGTACGCAGACGAAGTCGCGGGTACCAGCTAGTTACATAATATGTCATAATATTGGCGTATTCACATATTTTCGGAATACAATTTAAATACAAAGAGCTCCGGTGGTCTAGTGAAAGTGACCCCGCCTTCCGATCGTAAGGTCACAGGTTCGAATCCGGTCGTGAACCAATGGATTTTTCTATCGAAAAATTTATGTACCCAATGCCAGTGCTCTAAACGGTGAAGGAAAACATCGTGAGGAAACCAGTTAGTATTCTAACAGCGGCGATGGGCTTGCAACCTGTCACGTACGGAATATTAACTACTGCAAAATGTGGATATGCGCCAAATATAATGTTTGGACGTTCCTCTGACTACCCCCCTTAGACATCCTCAAAGAATCTTGAGTTAGTACTTGGTAATGAGAGATCTGAAGGGATATCTACCGTGCCTGGGGAAAAAAGTCGTGAAGCTGTTTCAGTTTCAGTTTTCAATTTAATCACGCCAGTAATTTAGTTATGAGATATGGGACTCGAAATTTGTAATAAAGATAAAGATAAAGATAAAGATATTTATTGTTCATGAGACTAGGTACATAATTTTGGTGTTGAGGTTGGTAAGGTCACACTAGTTCAGCCTAAAAGCATATGAACATTTACATAAAATACAAACAAATTAAACTCATGCAGAATAGGATTAAATGTAAATAACAATCAAAAATAACTAAATCAAAATAACTAACACAAACGATCAATAACAAAAGGGTAGGTATATAAACTCGAAATGTCAAACTAGGTAGGTATGTTAGATTTAAAAAATGAATATAAAATAAAAATAAATGTCATGTGGTAAATTTATCATTTAAAAAGTCATCCACCTTATAATATGCTCGGTCGACCAATAACTTATTAAGGGTGTTTTTAAATATATTTAAATCACAAATGGTTCTTATTGATAAAGGGATGTGATTATATATTATTGGCGTCATACAGAACACACTTCGTCTAAGTAATGCCGTCTTACAAGGCAATAAATGTAGGGTGCCCTCTCGACGACTACCATCAGCGTGTGATTTAAACAGCTGAGGATTACTTTTTGCAAAAGTTGCCACCTCACATATATAAAGTGATGGGAGAGTCAAAATTCGCCACTGCCTAAAAACATCCCTACACGAATCCGTTGACTGCATGCCAAACATTGCGCGAATGCATCGCTTTTGAGCTCTGAATACCTTATCTTTATCCGTAGAGTTCCCCCAAAAGATAACTCCATACCTCAGTATTGATGCTGTATGGCCGTAGTACGCTGTTAGCACAGCCTGAGTGTTAACTACTTTACTCAATTTATATAGGGCGTAAGAAAATTGGTGATAAACACGCCTGGTTTGCTTAAATAGTAATAAGATTTTATTTCAGTCTATTACATCCATAAACATTAACTTAAGTACAATAAAATACAAATAAAACAGCGATAAAAACAAATTTACACTAAAATACAGATTAAACTTAGTGATAAAGTCGAAAAAAAAAAAACACAAAGTTTGCTCAGTCTTCATTTTGTTTTTTCATTAATTTCAAAGTTGTATTGTATTGATTTATATTTTTGTATTATATTTTATAAAAAGCCCATTGAAATACATCCATCAGGATATCTTATGATAATTCCGACGTTTGTTATTGTATAGTTATTTCCTCCAAGGCAAACTTAAAGCTGTTAAAATTCACTTAAAGTTCCTTGAGTTTCTCAGCTGTTTTTATTGCTTCGCCTTAAGTTTGAATACAGTTTGGAAGTGCTCCGTGCTTCAGGTGAAATTGATTCTTAAACGAGTGAATTGTTTTTTTCCTATTATCCTTTAAAATTAGACTAAAAATAACCTTTGTCCTGACAAAGATATCAATCTGATGCTATAAGATATCGCTGAAGTTTAAATTATTACTTACATGTTATATTATTTTCTTGTAATGAGTTTTAATCTCTCTTCTATTTATCTACGAGTATAAGAAACTTTATTTTGGTTGTGACATAAAATCAACACAGATGTGATGTCACAATTTAAGACTTTTGAGAGTAGTAGAGCTCTATGTGAGGAAGCTCGTCCGGGGAAGTACTACCATCACGCCTTTTTCTGCCGCCAAGCAGCGACGCTGTGTTTCAGTTTGAAGAGTGTGGTCGCCGGTGTAATTACAGGCACATGAGGCTTAACATCTGCATGCCTCAAGTTGATGGACGCAGGGCAGTGCATCGTAGGGCACGTTCCTGTCGTGCGTGACTTACGAGGCAATGCTTTGTTGATTTGCTGTGTGATGATTACCACTTAACATCAGGTGGGTCATCTGCTTGTTCTATCAGCTGGTTGTATAAAAAAAGCTGTCCGGTTGATGATGATAATGATGTCACCAGAAAAAATGTCACCAGAAAAAATGTCACCATCACAAAGCTTTTTAATACACCCAAGCAATATTCCATCTTAAAAACAAAGCAGCAAAGCTCAATTTCTACCGAGACCTGATTAAATGGCACTATCAAATCAGGTTACCTCCACATAATTTATAACCGCTATGACATTCAATTAATAAATTGACGACGCTACGGTGTCACAAACCGAACCAGCTAAAATGGTAATAAAGTGCCATGGAGACGGCTGCCGGTAACTTACGGCCGTTTTATTTATGACTAGTTGCGCCCCGCGGTTTCACCCGCGCAGATTTAAATCCCGGTATTTCCACGAGATAAAAAGTAACCTATGTGCTATTCCAGACTATAATCTTTCCCTCTGCCAGTTTCCATCCAGATCCGTTCAGCCGTTCCGGCGTGAAAGAGTAACAAGCATCCATCCATCCATACTAACAAACCCACGTTTACAATAGTAGTAGGATTTGTCTCTCTTGTTCTCAAATTTTGCACAATGGAGTCGCTCGTCAAAAACTCACTTTACCAGAAAAAAATCTAACTCAAATTATAAATGTGAAAGTTTGGATGTTTTTTATTAATAACGTCAGAACGGCCAATCGGGTCTGGATGAAATTTGGCACAGAGTTATATTATAGTCTGAAATAGCACATAAGCTACTTTCTATCCCGTGGGAATACCGGGATTTGAAACTACGCGTGTGAACCCGCGGGGCAAAGTTAGTTACATAATAAATACGAAAACTGGTCCAAACTTAAGGTAATTTTTTTTTTATTAAAGAATATAAAAATCACTACATAGTATAAAACAAAGTCGCTTTCTCTGTCCCTATATCCCCATGTCCCTATGTATGCTTAAATCTTTAAAACAACGCAACGGGTTTTGATGCGGTTTTTTTTAATAGATATAGTGATTCAAGAAGAAGGTTTACATGTATAATACACGAATGATATGTGCACCCGTGCGAAGCAGGGGCGCGCGGGCGGATCGCTAGTAAAGCAATAACAATTTATTTAGCAAATAAAAAACACATAGATATGATACACTAACAAATTTGGTGCATTCAAACAGAGAGTTAACATGGCTTGTAGATGATTATAGATTGAAGACCCTACACTAAGTCCTTGCAGACTTGTGCTGTAAGTGTCCATCCAGATGACGTTATACAGAGAAAAAAAAACCATAACGTACTCGTATGTCTCTCATCGCTGGACCCTGCTTCGCTTTATAACGGCCGTCCCGAATCCACCGCTTCTTAGGAATTGAGAACTTAATCGGCTCGCGCTGCAATGTATGCGACGATGCGTGGCGTGTGACGTTTAATTATTGCACGGGAGATGAATTGGCGCCCAACGCGGTACCAATACCGCGGGGAGAACGAAACGGTTTTTTATTGTTCTTTGGCAGTAGTTTATTAAGAGTAGTAGAGCTCTTTGTGTGTGGCTCGTCCGGGGAAGTACTACCACCGCGCCTTGTTCTGCCGCCAAGCAGCAACGCTGTGTTTCGGTTGGAAGAGTTTTTTTTTTTTTATACAACTAGCTGATGGAACAAGCAGATGGCCCACCTGATGTTAAGTGGTAACCATCACCTATAAACAAAACATTGCCCCGTAGGTCACGCACAATAGGAACGTGCCCTACGATGCATGCCCTGCGTCCATCAACTTGAGGCATACGGATGTTGAGCCTCATGTGCCTGTAATTACACCGGCGACCACACTCTTCAAACCGAAACACAGCGTTGCTGCTTGGCGGCAGAACAAGGCGTGGTGGTAGTACTTCCCCGGACGAGCCACACACAAAGAGCTCTACTACTCTTAAAGAGTGGTTGCCGGTGTAATTACAGGCACATGAGACTTAACATCAGTATGTCTCAAGTTGATGGACGCAGGGCAGTGCATCGTAGGGCACGTTCCTATCGTGCGTGACTTCTTAATGCTTTGTTATAGGAGACAGTTTCCACTTAACATCAGGTGGGCCATCTGCTTGTTCCACTAGCTGGTAGTATAAAAAAAAGATGACGAAAGCTTTCAAGAAAAATCTCAACCTTTACCGAAGACGCCATCGCTATTCCCCAAGCCTCCAACACTAATTCGGAAATAACTTTCAGCTCTAACGTCTCCAAGTTTTTGAAACTTCAGTCACGTGTCGCTCAAACGCTGGCTCCGTCACGTAGTGAGGTCACGGCGTGAGTAACGTGACTCTTTGCAACTGTTCGGTATCGAGAGCATAACCAACATGGTTGCGTCTATCATTTTACTCGTAAGGGTTTCTTCTTAGCCTCGACTTTTCAAGTCAGCCTACTTATTTATTACATCTAAAAAGTCAAAGTCAAAATATATTTATTCAATACTTACAAACTTTCGCATTTATAATATTAGTAGGATTAAACGACTGTGAAAATCGTGCAGCTTTTTTACATAGCACGTTATGAATCTAAAACCGGACGATAAGGTTTATTTTAGCACAGAATCAATTTTTTGCAGGTCTCGTTGTCAAGGCGTTTTAAATCGAATAATATGAGTGATAAGGTTCCTTTTGGCGCACAATTTGAATATGACAGATGCAAGCTCGCATGTCAGAAGGGTATTATTGCCGGTAGTGATTCGTTTGAACTGATTTCAACGCATTTAGATATGACATTTCCGTCATAGCACGCAATGGGTAGACGATCCTTGATGTGCAGTGCAGTACGACACAGCTTCGAGGTAGCCACTGTAGCCAGTGGCTACCTCGTGTGTTATTCCAGGCTATAAAATATCTCTATGCCAATTTTCACCAAGATCCGTTTAGCCGTTCTGGAGTTATAGAGTAACAAACATCCATCCATCCATAGTTACAAACATTCGCGTTTATAATACTAGTAGGATTTTATAAGCCCCAATTATAGGGTTCACTTTTGAAAAGTGCTCATAAAAATCCTATTTAGGTGCAGTTCAGCGGGAGGATGGATCCTGGAGATGAGAGAGAGAGAACTATCACCTATAACGATAAATTGCATACTAAGGGCTGACAACCATCAGACAACGATTTAATTTAGCAATCGCAATTTCCGTAAAATGCGATTTTTCCAAAATGTGCTTAGTGATCTTACATGTAGAAACGTGCGCGCGAGAAGTTGTTTGATGGTTGGCAAGCTCTAAAATCACGCTCGATAGGAAGGCTATATGATGCACTGCCCTGCATCCACAAACTTGAGACATACAGGAGCCTTATTCACTATGACCATTTGCACCGCGATCACAGCTAAGACAAGGCAGCCGGTGTCACACGGTCAGGGCAAAGTATCTCCTATGTCATAAAGAATAAAGCCCAACATCAAGTTTTGACGTTTCACGGTTTGGGGCAAGGAATCTCCTATTGTCATAGTGCATCATGCCCCTGATTAAACCCCATTTAGCTGTAATTTCACCAGTAGCACTATTCAACTTGCTTAGTAACGGAACCTTACAACCGTGTTGTACTGCGGCTTATTTATATAACAAATAGCTAAATAATTCACTAATATATTGTTATACCTTTGTGTAACTGTATACACGCTGATTGGCCGTCCGTCAGTGCATTAGTGTCGGTTTTCATACACATCCGAGTCACGTGATACTACAGGCATTAACATCACACTAACACTAGTTTCGCTAAACATTTGTGAAACTGAAACAGCTTCACGACTTTGATCCCCAGGCACGGTAGACATCCCTTCAGATCTCTCAGTACCAAGTACTAACTCAAGATTCTTTGAGGATGTCTAAAGGGGGGTAGTCAGAGGTACGTCCAAACATTACATTTGGCACATACCCAAATTTTGCAGTAGTTAGTATTCCATACGTGACAGGTTGCAAGCCCATCGCCGCTGTTAGAATACTAAATGGTTTCCTCACGATGTTTTCCTTCACCGTTTTAGAGCACTGGCATTGCGCACATAAATTTTTCAATAGAAAAATCCATTGGTGCACGACCGGATTCGAACCTGCGACCTTACGATCGGAAGGCGGGGTCACTCCCACTAGATCACCAGTGCTCTTGCTTCCAACATTTGTTTTTGCTATAAATATGCGTTCTTGTAAAACTACAACATCTTCACGACTGACCCACCATATTGTGTTGGGTAGTAAGGAGGTATGTACTTCAATACAGTGTTTTCTTTGTCAAGAATCCCAATCATTGGTGAACAAGCTTGAGTTCTTAAACGTAAATATACTGCTCCGGTCCGGTACCTCACAGAACTCACGAATCTTCATACAAACAAGGCCAGACGATGCAGGAAAAAAACACTTGAAGAAATCAAGACTTGGGGTACCGGACCGGAACAGTATAATTACGTAAAAGATCTAAAAGCTGGCTACGGTTCCGTTCTGTCCTATGGTTCTGAGCCCAAAAAGCTTTTTAAAACACAAAAATCCATCACGCAAAGTGCTTAACACAGTCTATGGAAATTCCTCAAACAACGTCCTACCCGCATAAATCACACACATAACGTTTCAAGCGCGCCAAACATCCACACGATTGGTCCGTCAGATAATCCAATCGCGCGTTCCCATTTGAATTTCGAACGGATTCTAGAACTAAATTTAAATCTGGAACGGATCGCGGGCCATTGCAACGGATCGGATTGTCCGGGCTTTGGGTTTGTTTACACGGAGTTAGTAGCTGGAATGCAAACTTGTGTGTCGCGCTAAGTACAGTTGCTACGAGTAGTTTTTACGTGTGTTTCAAGAGGGCTTTGTCCAATCCGCTTGGAGATTTTGCTTGTTTGACTGATGGTCATTTTCCATCAAACAACTTGAATATGTATTATGCATTTTACAAAGCTTTATCTAGATCCAGTGAAAAATAGTAGTTAAATGTTTTCATTTATTTGTTTGATTAATTGATAAGGCAAACATTATTTGGCAATGGGCATAAGCTTGTTAAATATCAAAGTAAAATCATACTAATATTATAAATGCGAATGTTTATAAGTCCATACTTATAAACATTCGCATTGTCCCATCCATATGGATGGACGGATGTTTGTTACTCTATAACTCCAGAACGGCTGAACGGATTTTAATGAATTGGCACAGAGATATATTATAGTCTGGAATAACACATAGGCTACTTTTTATCCCGTAGGAATACCGTGATTTAAAACTACGCGGGTGAAATCGCAGGGCGCTACTAGTTTGTCATATAATCAGTTATTAAACGACAATGGTTTCATTCACGGTTTGAAACTACTGATGTTGTGTATATAATTTTTTGAATCGAATAACTCATAGGAGCACGGCCGATTTTGAACTTACGACCTTAGGATGTCTACCAATCCTGGGCCCCACTAGTGCTCACAAAGAACCAGACAAGCAAATCATAAAGTATCCAATAAAACCACAAACCTCACTTTGAATCATCTCAAGAAATATTCACCAATCTATTCCATTCCACCGATGGGCCACACATTAAACTTGAAACGTCACTAAAAACACTTTCAGCTTAATGAACTTAACTTGTAAGTCTGACGTCACAAAAACCCGCCAGACCATTTAGCCGACTTAAACGAACTTACTTGCAACTTAACGCTTTTTTTGTCCGCGCCCGATGTGGGGGTGCTACTGACAAAGTAAGTGTAAGTGAAAAACGTCGTATGATACATGTGTGGATTGATGATTACCGTCCTCGCCTCAGCGACAATCACCAACATTCCACACTTGCACCATAATGTACTATTATCATCTCCATAGTCAGCTTCAAGGCCAATGCTGGACGTAGCTCTCGCCAAGACTTCATCAGCACAATTTGATCGTCTTTAAAGTGATTCTTGTAATGAGTACAATTGCATAACACCCATTGTCGTTGGTTCATCGGATCGATCTTTACATTCATAAAATCACGCCTGTTACCATAAGGCTTTTTTGCACTCCGTGCATGACAGATATAAGGACATCGACATTTTCAATACTGCACGGTCTTCTTCTTCTTGCCGTGTCACTAGTTTCTTTCAAAACAGTGTGGTAAAAGGATTTTAAGTGCGCCTCAAGAGGCTCCTTTGTAACACAATATTTTATCCCCAATAATCGCATTTCATTTTAATTCTGTTAAGTGTTTTTTTTTCGTTAGAAAACATAAAAAGGCGGCAGCACTTTTAGAACTGCCGGTTTGAGATAGTCTAGTTAGATTATGTATAATTTAGAGACATGTTAAATTGAATTTTTTACAATGATATTCCAATGGAACAGGCAGATAACAAGTAGACCATCACCTGTTATGCATGTGACGATATTTGACGACCTCAGTGGCACAGTGGGCGAGAGTCCACCTGCGACGCAAGAAGTTGCGGGTTCGATTCCCGCCTCAGAACAAATTTGTGTACTATCTGCAGAATTTTTTTTCGTTGGTCTGGGTGTTTTCTATATAATAAAAAAATATCTATCTATGTAAGTATATTATGTATTAAATATACCAGTCATCTAGTACCCGTAACACAAGCTTGTAGCTTACTTTGGGGCTAGATGGTGCTGTGTGGATTGTCCAGCATTATTTATTTATTTTATTATTTATGTAAGCTAGAGCTATCGCTATATATTTGTTTCGTTTCCTACAGCCTATCAGGCACGATGGCTTTCAGAGTAGCACCCGGAACGCGGCTTAAAACTTTTGAATTCCGTTGAGTAATCACTTTCAAACTGAACTTCCCTCTAAATGTTACAAAAAGGCAATTGAATTACTTGGCTTTTGACGACTGCGGCACCGCGACCGACCGGCGAGAGGGTGTGGGTTCGGTTCCAGGGGCGGGACTAATCTTTACAATTTATGTCCAAACTAGCGACCCGCGCGCGCGCCCCTGCTTCGCACGGGTGCACTGCACATATCATGCATTTACTATACATAGAAACCTTCCTCTTGAATCATTATCTATTAAAAAAAACCACATCAAAATCCGTTGCGTAGTTTTAAAGATTTAAGCATACATAGGGACATAGGGATATAGGGACAGAGAAAGCGACTTTGTTTTATACTATGTATGTAGTGATGATGATTTATAGCTGAAAATAAGTTGTATATAATTTTATTATTATAAGTATGATGTGTTTTTTTATACAACCAGCTGATGAAACAAGCATATGGCCCACCTGATGTTAAGTGGTAACCATCACCTATCACAAAGCATTGCCTCGTAAGTCTCGCACGATAGGAACGTGCCCTACGATGCACTGCCCTGCGTCCATCAACTTGAGGCACACAGATGTTATGTTAAGCCTCATGTGCCTGTAGTTACACCGGCGACCACACTCTTCAAACCGAAACACAGCGTTGCTGCTTGGCGGCAGAAAAAGGCGTGGTGGAGCTCTACAACGGGTATTTACGAATAAGTCTATTACGAATGATGAGTCAAAACTGTGAAATACCGAAACTCGGTGCCCACTAATGCAAAAGTCAGATAGTTCTAAAATCGCCGGCTAACAGGCAAACTACGCCAACCGCAGATTTCCCGAAACTCAGTCAGTAAATAAACTTTAAAGCCGGGCTCACACAACAGACAGATATACGGGACTACAAGTATCCCTGTTACCTCATATCAGTTATGTTAATGTAAAGTAAACTTTATTGTATTGGCAGTAAAACCTACATTTGCATTTGTACTGGTGGCACTTCACATCACTTTTCGCGGTATTTTTTATGCGTGACGTGTAAATCTATGCTTTGTTAAAGGAAATTCTTACCACTTAACATCAGGTGGGGGTTCAACAAATAGTGTTGTTTATGTTTTTATTGTAAAGGTAGTTATTTCATATGTTTGAATATAAACAGGCTAGGCATAATATTTGAGGTGAATTTTGCTCAACTTTATAACAAGCTATGCCAAAATCCCCTCTGTATCTGGTTTAGAACTGTATGATGCGTTGTAGTGAAACTTGTGTTAGTAAATCGCACTAAATGTTAATTATGAAAGTTTGTGGAGAAGTTATTATGTTAATCAATCTCGGAGTTAATGCTATGCAGATTTGCATGAGCGACACTGCGTCCATCAACTTGAGGCCTAAAACTTAAGTCTCATGTGCCTGTAACTACACCGGCGACCACACTCTTCAAACCGAAACACAGAGGCTAGTCAGAGGTACCTACGTCAAATCAAACGTCTACGTCAAATTCATTTTGTGCATTGAATCAATATCGTTAAAATTTTATATGTCCTTCTCTGAAGTCATTATCATCATCATCAGCCTACAGAAGTCCACTGCTGTACATAGGCCTCCCCTTACGTTTCGAGAAAGAACTATTCTAAGCTCTTTCAATCCACCGACTTCCAGCGGTCCTAACAATGTCATCAGTCCATTAGGTAGGAGGGCGTCCCACGCTTCGTTTTCCTGTTCGTGGTCGCCATTCGAGAACCTTTATTCCGGTTGTCCAGTGTGACGGGTTGTCAGTTCTTCTGATGTATTAACCACCAAACAATTGATGGAGTAATTTCGTAACAAACCCTTAATCCATCCATTTTTAAAGTCAGTTAAAAATATTCTTTCTGTAACATAAAAGCAGCAGCAAGCAAGAAAACTTTCTGGAGCAGGTTATCACAATTTTTCAGGTTCATTGTACCGACTTAACTGAAGATAATACTATTCTTTATTAAATTTTACTTTCCCTGGTTTCGACACCTCGCAACGAATAAAAATGTTTTCATACCAAGAGGGGATGAAAAGTAAAAATCTGCATTTACATGGTTTCTCCTTATTTCTTATCGCTCCCTATTTTTATAATGAGAAATTACCCCTAAAGCCATACTTTCAAGGTGGCACCGTTATTACGATCGGTATTACGACCGTAAACTAGCGGAGACGAGATAGACCTGTAATACTTTTAAAGCGCAGACAACAACTTGCTTTCTTTTATACAAGTAGCTGATAGAACTAGCAGATGTCCCATCTGACGTTAAGTGGTACAACAAAGCATTGCCTCGTCAGTCACGCACGATAGGAACGTGCCCTACGATGCACTGCCCTTCGTCCATCATTTTGAGGCATACAGATCAGTCTCATGTGCCATCATGTGTTATTACACCAGCGCCGGCGTCCACGCTCTTCTAACCGGAACACAACGTTGCTGCTTGGCGGCAGAAAAACGCGTGGTGGTAGTACTTCCCCGGACGAGCTACACAGAAAGAACTCTACTATTACACTTGCTTACATATTTTTACCTTTTTGTACATATAAAATCTGAACTTTTTTATGAAAAATCGCAATCATCTAATTGCACACAGTTCAGCGAAAACATAATTCTGAGCCAAGCAAGAAGTTTTCTTAGAAGAAAGTATGCATAAGTACAAAATGTGAGCGAGAGGTACATTTATAGTTGTCATCGCCTTAAGATGACATGACGAGAGAGACGATATATTTGAGAGAGAAGTTCTTCGACGGCTGTCAGCCTCTTAAGATCAGAGAGAAAACAGACCACCACCGACTAAGTCTATACAGAATTCCTTTTTGCAGAACAAACTAAGCGAGTTTCGACTCAAAATCTCTTTTATGAGTTCAAAACTCGTATTTCGCCGGCACATCGCAGACTTAAAAACAACATCACATAAACATCAACTTGCAAAGTTTACATAAAACTCAACCGTTTCGTCGCGTCAGCTGCGGATTACAAACTTTGCACAAATTATGCCTAAACCGGGCCATTGTAAACGGTTCTTAAACTCTCCTTTAGATGCTGGTCAAGACAAAATAACGGTGATCTTAGTGGGAGTGACTGGTTCACTTCCACTGGGCATGTTATCCTTCCGATTGTAACACATTTTCAGTTTTCGAATAATTTGAGTGCGCGTATCATGAAATGAAATTAATTGAATACCAAACATCTGTTACAAACTTACTACTTATCAGGCTTATAATTTTTTACGATATAATACATAATACATAGGTAAATTATGGGTAACATGGCAATGCCAGTGCTCTTAAACAGTGAAGGAAGTCACCATGAGTATTCTAACAGCGGGGTTGAAACCTGCGACATACGACCTTAGGGAAGGCAGGGTCACTCCCACTAACCAGCGCTGCTTTAAAAAATCAAACATGATAAATATTGTACCTCCAGTGTGGTGCCTTCAATTAAACTTAGTGAGACTTAATTAAAATATGTTAAAATATGTCTTGTATTAAAGTGAAGCAAAACATAGCTATATTTTATTTGTTATGTAGTTAATTTAGTCTTACACAATTGATACAAACATTTTTTATTCTATTTGCTTAGAAGTAGTTAGTAACACAATAGAAACCTATTTCCCCACCTTCGAAGCATTCGCTAAATACAAGACAAAGCTGTAAGTTTGCTGCACTCTAGACACATGTAGAGTACCCTATACTTAAGAGTTTAATTCGTTTATAACGGCTCAGTTCCGGTCGGGAATTTCTCAAAGTTTCAGTTACCGCACTTCACCGGTTGGTGGTCGAAATGCACGAGTTTCGGAACTTTACTCCTCCGATAGTTTTGAATTTTGTAAAAAATCGGGATTCAACTTATTTAAACTACCTGATAGGACAAGCAGATGACCCACCTGATGTTAAGTATCACAGTGGGATGTGGATAGTCGTAGAAAGAGAGGGAACTATTTATTTGCTATAACCGATACAGCGAGCGATAGAAAGAAGAAAAGATGAAGAAGAAAACCTGTTATGCCGACCTCATGCAGCTTATGAAAGCTGTAAGCTAGTTTGCCTACTTTGTTGTATTTTAAGTTAGAGAATTTATTATATTACAGGTTGCCAGAATTAAACCATCTCACGTAAAAACAAGGTCAAAGTTTCGGGCATTGGTCGATCGCACGAATTCGTAAAACTCCTTCAATGAATTCGAATTTCGAATGGAGTCTGATTGGCTAGTTACTCGCTCACTGCCGCAACAGATTTGTATTTAGATCCGGTTTTCTTTTAGAATGGTAATTTATTTTTCATCCCACCATCTCGGCAAGAGTATTTTTGCTCTTCAATATCTGAGTGCAAAAGCCGTTTTTATTCTCTAGAGGATAAAGTAAATTGAATTTAGAACATCGTGTGCACTAAGTTTGTGAATTAAAAAAAAAACATTAAACCTATTTACTGCTACCTCTATGGTGCCGAATATATCATACAACTTTTTTTTAATTTGTTAAAAACTCAGACTCGGAACCTTCTTGGTGTTCTTTTTTCAATTTGCTTTGTACGCGGTTCTTTACGCGGCATTTTTTCACGTCATTGTTAAACCTTATATTAAAAACAAGAAACTTGAAAACAAGTGAAAAATGTAGTAGTTAATACCTAAACTGAAATAAAAGTACCTATCTTGTGATTGTAAACTTTTTTTTTGCATTTAGTCATTTCCTCGCTGAGGTGGAATGAAAAGTTACGTGTTGCACTCGAGTGCAAAGATTTTTCACCTCGTGCTCTTTTGATTCCCTCGCTAACGCTCAGGATTCTAATTTTGAATCACTCGCTGCGCTCGTGATTAAATTTTAGAATCCTTCGCTTGCTCGGTCATCAAAATTGAACACGCGGTTAAAAAGCAACTTTGCACTCTTGTATAACAAATAACTATTATCGGTTTAGGAGGCTTTAGTATGCGCACGTAGCGGCGTTAGGGATGCACGCAGTGCTTAGCTGATTTGCACTTTACTAAGTCGTAAAAAGAGACACTTTTAAATTGTTTTCTACTGTGGCCTACGAACATCACTATTATTTATTCTGTCGTATTAGCCAGATGCAAAATCTGAGGCACGGAACTTCAGTGGCCAAGTAAAGCAGTCAGCCCCAGCTGCAGCAAGGCCGTTTTTAGGCCGCCCTAAGGCTCCGTCAAAGTTTACTGTTCCTGACAGCATTCTATAATGTTGCACAACCTTTTCAATTCCCTTAAAAGGTTAAGAAATGAAGAAAGGTTAACCTTTGAAATACCAGGGCCGATATGCGATTTTCTATTGATAATTGACCTCAAGAGAGTCAGCCATCACAGAATATTAATTGGTTCTACGAAATTTATATTATAACAAAAGAACTCAGGTAAGCATTGAAAGGTAATTTAAATTAAAGCTCTCAATATATTTTTATTGGACATAATCACAAAAGATTTGCACTAATAAACACTTTACTTAGTTATGTCAGTAAAATAGTAACTATTGCAAAGTTTGGCCTAAAAAGGTACCTTATGAATTTTCAATCAAGATTCAAAATTCAAATTCAGATTTCAAAAAACTTTTTATCAAATCCTTATTAGCTAAAAAAATAAGGATTTGATAAAAAAGTTTTGTTGTAGAGTATTTTTAATCAAGAGGTTTACTTTCTATTTTTTATTTTATTTATTTATTTATTAGAAAATCAACAGCAATTACAATAATAAGAAATATAGCTGGTTGTGAACTATCTTAAAAAAGGCCAATAACAGATTTTCCTAATTAATCATATCACGAGAAAAACTTTACTGCCCTCCAGCATAGCTTTACCTACAAGAAAAGGAAGAGTATGTGTGTGTGTGTGTGTGTGTGTGTGTGTGTGTGTGTGTGTGTGTACGTGCATGTGTATAGTTATAATGTGTGTGTGCGCAGAGTGAGTGTAGTAATCTATTTGCCTGCAAAAATAAATGAAATAAGAGTACAAGTCCACCCGAAAAAAAGATAGCAAAATATCAATAAATATATATATACATACATGTATATATATAATTTAAAATTTAGGAACGTTGTTCTTATGATTGAATCGTTCGCATTACTTCAGAGATGCGGTGCTTAAAGGATCTTTTGGAGGAAGAAAACAGATCGACCTCAGAGAAACGGTCATTATATGTTTTGCATAGACGATCAATGAGAAAGTTACTTCCATAATTGGTTTTCCTATGGGACAAATGTAATAATTTACTGTGTCTGGTTCTATATCTAGGTGTGTTAAAAATAGTCTTTCGTTATAAATATTAAACTAAATCCTCTAGCAGCAGGGATATCTAAAAGCCATTAATAAATACTTACTGCCCACACAATTACCGGACAGCGTCATCTATCATCGGAACTAACAAACAGACGCGGTGTGCGCACGGAAATTGCAAGCGATGCCCGCATAAATACCGGTTTTTCATTAATGGCGCGAATCGTACCGGTTTTGAGGAGCGTGTCCGATTGGTTACTGTGTTATGTTGTGCAACTTCTGGCTTTGTCTAAACTTATTCTGATAGTTTCTTCTATTTCTGTTCACTAATTGATCTTTTTATACAACTAGCTGATGGAACTAGCAGATGGCCCACCTGATGTTAAGTGCTAACCATCACCTATAACAAAGCATTGTCTCGTAAGTCACGCACGACAAGAACGTGCCATACGATGCACTGCCCTGCGTCCATAAACTTGAGGTTGATCGTTGTTTTTTTACCTTTATGTGTTTAATGTATGAAAAATATTTTTTCATTTTATTTCATCTTCACATACACGCAGTCATCTAGCTAAATAGTACCAGCGAGTAGTATTGAAGTAAAACCGCGTGAAGAGCCCAGCATGTCGCGGAACCGAAAAGATCTAAAACATCACACATTAACAACTTACACATTACTTAAGTACTCGACAGGAGCTTCATTAAGACGAAGACAAGAGGTAATGAGGCTCTCGCTCGCACGTTTTGGCTTGTTGAAAGATATAAAATCACTAAACCCATTTTCGAAAAATCGCAAACAACCATTTTGTGTGCAATCACATTGCGCATAGTTTAGTAAAAATATCATTTTGATCGAAACATGTTTTCCTACTTAAAAGTTTGCTTTTCTAGTTTTCGTAGTCAAGCAAACTTTTGGGTAGGAAAACTTGCATCAATAAAAATGAAATTTTTACCAAACTATGCGCAATGTGATTGCACACAAAATGGTTGTTTGCGATTTTTCAAAATTGGAATTCGTGATTTTATATCTTTCAAAATTTCGAATTGTGCGAGCGAGAGAAATATTAGGTGTTGTCAAAAGGCGCACATAAATCTAGTGACGCGACAAGAATATGCAGAACCTAGCTTTGAATCAGAATGAATTAATACCTTTGAAGACTGTCTCACATAAATACATCTTTTGTTATAATTAAACTTAAGTAGTTCCCCAGCCGGCGGCACACAAATGAAATAACTTTCCACTTTTCTTAGTGAAGTCCTTTGTAATGTTAAAACCTAGAATAATAAGCAGTGCTTTTGGAAATAAAATGTCCAAGCGCATAAAGGATTTTCTTTTTTTGTTAAAACGTTTGTTTTTAATTTTCTTTTACAACAGCTTCACGACTTTGATCCCCAGGCACGGTAGATATCCCTTCAGATCTCCCAGTACCAAGTAGGTACTAATTCAAGATTCTTTGAGGATGTCTAAGGGGGGTAGTCAGAGGTACGTCCAAACATTACATTTGGCAGATACCCACATTTTGCAGTAGTTAGTATTCCATACGTGTCAGGTTGCAAGCCCATCGCCGCTGTTAGAATACTAACTGGTTTCCTCACGATGTTTTCCTTCACCGTTTAAGAGCACTGGCATTGCGCACATACATTTTTCGATAGAAAAATCCATGGGTGCACGACCGGATTCGAACCTGCGACCTTACGATCGGAAGGCGGGATCACTCCCACTAGACCACCGGTGCTCTCTTCTTTTAACCAACCAAATATAATAATTTCTAGGACAATACAGGCGGTGTGACTAGGAATATATTTTTGTATTCTGGATGGAACAAACAAACAGCCGTGCGTAGTGGTAACCGTCACCTATAATAAAACTGATTTAAACTATAATTGATCATATTTCATTGCATCATACGAGCCATACCATACGACGCGTTCTAATAGTGCGTTACTTAAGATGCAATGCTTTGTTATAGATGATAGTTACCTTTCAATATCAGGTGAGCCATCTGCTTGTTATAGGTATTTGTTAAAAAAAGGTAGGTAGGTATTTTTACACATTTTAATATCACTAACAAGACCAAAGAAACGCGCGAAACAATATACCGGCAATGTGGGACTATTGGAACACTCTGAATTATAAGTTGTAGCGTATGTATGAGCTTTTAAGAGTAGTAGAGCTCTTTGTGTGTGGCTCGTCCGGGGAAGTACTACCACCACGCCTTTTTCTGCCGCCAAGCAGCAACGCTGTGTTTCGGTTTGAAGAGTGTGGTCGCCGGTGTAATTACAGGCACATGAGGCTTAACATCTGTATGCCTCAAGTTGATGGACGCAGGGCAGTGCATCGTAGGGCACGTTCCTATTGTGCGTGACCTACGGGGCAATGTTTTGTTTATAGGTGATGGTTACCACTTAACATCAGGTGGACCATCTGCTTGTTCCATCAGCTAGTTGTATAAAAAAAAAAAAATGTAGCGATTAAAACTAATACCTAATTATGAGTGTTCCAGATAGCCCCTTAAATCCCAATTCCCGAATAGCCCCACTTTACGGCACCTATATATTTGAAAATGGAACTAATACGTTCCATTTTCAAAAATGGAACGAAAGCCGTGACCTGTGTACAGAAAATATTGCGACAATAACACATCGTTCCGGACAAGAATACCGCTAAATCAGAAACAGGTATCCATCCAACAATACACGTTCGTTATTTTAAAATAAATTGTCGGTCGGCAATGAACGTGCGAAACATGCAATTAGAAAAATGTGAAAAAGGATGACTTTTCTCGGAAAAGTTATTGAGTTTCTAATATATTTTTCGCCATTACATTGTTTTGTGATATTAATAAATTCATACGAGTACTTACCTAATACCTATTCGTTTTTCGGTAACATAATAATAATGATAAATGCTTAGGTACCTACTTAAATCATTTTGTAAAACTCATCACTATAATTAGGAGTAGTAGTAAGTAGTACTCGTAGTAGTAGTAGTAGAAAGTAGGTATCAAACTACAAAACTTTTAGGAAACCGAGCCGACCTTGTTGGCAGTTTTTCTAGGTTTGGTAACGCGATACTGACTTAAAATTTACTTACTGAGAGTTTTGAGGACAATTTTAAACAGCCTTGTAAATTTATTATAGGTATTTTTGGTACCTATACCTACATAATAAATAAATAAATATTGTTGGACTTTTCACACAGCACTATCTCGCCCCAAACTAAACCTAAGCTTGTGGTATGGGAACCAGATAGCTGATATACTTTTTTGCAAATACATATCTACTTAAGTAAAATATTTTATAACATCCAGACAGAGAACAAACATCTATTGAACATAGACGTTTTTTTCATACAAATGCTTGTTCACGGTGGGAATCGAACCCACGACCTACGGCGCGCTATGTAGGCTGTCACTCATACTTAAAATGCTGAATTTCGAAGAGTTTATCGGGGTCAAAAATGGAGTAGGTTCACTTCCCTCCGACCTGCTTAAAATACATTAATGCAACTTAACCATTGTTATAAAAAATACGGTTTTCTTTTAACAGAAAGAGAACAGTTCAAAATGCAGCAATGAAATTCGATCTACACTATCCAGCGAAACGAAGATGTATTACCTAAAGCTCTCTCCAGCCATCTAGTTTACACTCGCTTACCGTAAGAGCGACCACTCGTACATTCACAGAACCAGTACGATAAACCGGTATACCGGTTTACACTACAGTATACTGTAGTTACCGCTATTTTTATAGGTATCAACAATACCTGTCACAATGATGAATGGTCTCCAGTGTAGAAAGACCGGTGCACGATATGTTACGAACGAGGATTTGAATAAAAATGTTGCGCTTTACAAGTTTCATAGGTTGCTAGCGTCTGCCAGTTTGTCTATGTAATGCGGCTTCTACACCATGGGCCATCATAAGCAATTACAGGCGATTTGTCGGTTTTTCGAACAAACATCAAAGGAAACTTGCGGCCATGATTTTAAGTGTGTCCAACTACCGCCGATCTCTCAGTTTATGATTATGATTAATGGATTATGATTTATAAAATGTAGTGGCAATCATGGCGCAGTCTGTAATTGTCCATCGTAGCCCATGGTATAGAGGCCGCATTACACTTACGTTGATTAGCATAAATATCTCACGCATACGAATAGAAATATTACTTAATTCTTGATAGAAATTGTTTTTTTTTTATATTTGTAACACACAACATAACGTTACACCTTTCAAAAGACGGTAGACATACCCACAGATCTGAGCATGTTACTTGTTACTGAGGATCTAAGAGCCTCAGTAACAAGTGACATAATCTGATGAAACAAATAAAATTATTAAGAAATGTTTCCATCTTCCTCATCTACATAATTGAAATCTGAATAAAAATAATATAAATCCTATAATGTAGTTCATTTCAGGCCCTGTCCCATAAACCTTTATTTATATGATACTTTAATCCAAAAAAAGCCATTTCTAGTCTCAATTTAATCCGTGACTTTCCATAATCCTTTAAGAAAAAAGGAAAGCCAAGATGTCGCCACGCGCCCGCAGTATCTTCCACTTATGTTTATTTACATCCGGCCAATCTCGGCTTAGGGATGACTTTTTGGCTAAAATACTGCTTTCGCAAACAGTGGGTACCCTAAGCTTGTGTTTTCTGAAAAGCGGCGACCTTCACAAGCCAGGGAGTTGACAAAGCTTCAAGGTCTGTTACATAAATGGACAAAAATTTTCGACTACGTTGATAGGGTTTTATCGAACAAGCAGAGCCTACTTCTGATGTAAATAAATAAATAATAAATAATGCTGGACAATCCACACAGCACCATCTAGTCCCAAAGTTAGCTACTCAAAGCTTGTGTTATGGGTACTAGATAACTGATATATTTAATACAAATTATAATACTTACATAGATAGATATTTTTTATTATACATAAACACCCAGACCAATTTCTGCAGATCGTACACAGATTTGTTCCGAGGCGGGAATCTCGCCCGCTGCGCCACTGAGATCGTCATAGTAATATCAGTAGAGTGAAAATGTCTATGTCTCGCAAATCACGTTCGGTACGAATGACTTAAATTACTCTTGATGCGCTCTTCAAAAAAATACTAAAGTCGGACTTATTTTTTACTCTATTGGACGAATACCCACGCCTCTTCTATAGAGTGAAGAAATCCACGCCTCTTCTATAGAGTGAAGAAATTTTATTCATACACTCGAATCGGGGATTATAACGGACCCCGCATTTTAAGAAACCGATTTCTAAGCAAAACACACAATAGGGAAAAATCTCTTTACTTTTATCTTTTGTTTTTTTAGTTTACATGTAAGGAATCTTTAAAACTTATTAAATGAAAAATTATTTTAAAAATAGATAGATAGAAAATTCTTTATTAAAAAAAAAAAAAATATATATATTGGTGGACTTTCCACACAGCACTATCTAGCCCCAAACTAAGCTTATGCTTGTAATATGGGAACCAGATAGCTGATATACTACTTATAATACTTTTTTTTTTGTAAACACATACTTATAATATTATATAACACCCAGACAGAGAACAAACATTTATGTTCACCACACAAATGTTTGTTCACGGTGGGAATCGAACCCACAACCTACGGCGCAGAAGGCATAGCTACTACCAACTGAGCTACGTAGGCTATCAAATGCATATGCACAAAATGTGTATTGCACATAAACAAAATGTATCGTACATAGGCGAACTTAATGCTAGAGAGCATTATCTTCCAGTTAACCTTTGTGTAGTTTTGAAAAAACCGAAAGGGCAGTGCACACACATGGATGATGGGAGTTTTTTTTTAATAATAACTAAACAAAAATACGTTATTTTCTTAAAGCAGCAAGTACTTATTTGAGTAAAATCAACAGATTAATCAATTCCCTACAAAAATAAACAAATTTTGCGAAATCTAGTAAAAATAAAAACGATTTTCA